>JAUESP010000305.1:5577500-6777500 GCA_030914335.1 Drosophila borborema
GCTGAAGCAAGCTGTTCACATTGGAGAGACATTTGGAGAATGTTAGATACTATTTCGCTTAACATATTATTAACTCTTGAACATGGAGCAAGTAATAGAATATTATTATTATTATCATAATATAAATTAAATATATTAAATAAATGCCTAAGTGAGAAATAAATTAGAAAAAATAATTTGATTCAATTTAACATTTATTTCCAAAAATTCTTAACTATTCTATGAGTTATTCCCATCTTCATATTTTATTTCACTTATCGAAACTCTCTCATTTGCCCCCTGATGCAGCAGTTTTTTTTTTTTTGCCATTGGGCAAGCGAAGCACATTCAATTGATTAGCTGCAAATAGCACTCATACATGTATGTGCCCATTGATTGGGACTCTGTCTGTACAATTCCCTAGCTGGTTTTTAAACGGAAAGGTACTTTAAGAACTCGCCCAGCGACTTGGCAACCAAATGCCACACAACTAACGGAACCCCCCTCGCACCGCCCGCCTTGGCAAACTGCTTAAGCCGCTTCCAGTTTCTATTTTTTTTTTTTTTTTGCTTCTTTTTCTGTGCAGTGAGCCCACAAAACATATTTCCGTTTCATTTACTGGCCAAAAGAAAAAAAAAAAAATGAAACGAAGAGCTAAGTGAAAAACGCTGGCCAAATACCGCACAGAGCAGCAACTACAACAATAAGGGGGAGAATCAGTAGCAGAAGAAGAAGCAGCAGAAGAAGAAGAACTCCATAAACAGGCGACCCAAGTAAAAATTGCTTGTAACCTATTTGGCAGCAATTTCATCGAAGCCCAGAAATTTGCTCGACCACAAAAATTTCGCCAGCGCCAAAAACTTTCCTTGGCGTTTTCAGCCACAACGTCCCACCAGTTGTCCTGTCGTCCTGTCAGGACGTTTGCATGTTTTCTCGCCGCACTTGCTTGTTTAGCTATTTGGCCAAAAACGAATGCAGTCGGGTCGACCCAAACTCAAAATAGTCGTCAAAGAGAGATCAAAATTAATGAATAAATCAAATAATGAAGTCATATGAAATGATCATTGAATGAACATTGCTCGCAGTTATTAGAACTGATAGATCTTCCGATAGGTAAAGCTAGGAAAACTTTCTAGGCTTTACAGCTTGTCTAATACAATGGCACTCAGATTATATTGCATACCCAAGCTTCAAGCTTCGATTGCTCTCAACATACTTTTTTACTTTGGAACTCACACGACAACTCGCATAGCTAACAACCATATATACCCGTTTGACTTTGTGAGCGCGCATAAGAAATATAAATGCATGGCAGGCCGTGGCTACTTCATTTTCAGCTTTATATTTTACAGTTTTCAAGCCTGTGGCTAACCCACAAGGCTTTACAAGCATTTTTTGGCACTGTCCGCTCTTGCGTCAGCTATCTCTGTTACTCGCCACCGTTGCCATCTCGCTCGCACAAGATAAACAGGGATTTGAGCCAAAGGTCTTGCGCGGAGCTCGCTGCATATTTGTGTCTAACTACTGACGATGACTCTCGACTCTCGCCAACTGGCCAACTCCAGCAGAAACTCGAACTACCAATTTTGTTGGCTGTGTTGCCTTAGCTGCGAAGGTTTCTTCTTCTTGTTTACCTTTTTTTTTTTGCATTTCTATTTCCTATATATGTATGTATGCGCTCGGCCTATATGTGTTCATTGACCGCATTTTTTTGGCGCGAACCGACGAATTTTTCAATTTTTGTTTGGCTCTTCCTTTTTTTTTTTTTTTTTTTTTGGCTGGGTTCGATGTTTGTTGAGGCATAAAAATGCATTGAAAGTGTGCACAATTTTACATTGAATACGGTTCGCATAAAGTTCGATGAGTTTGTAACACAGCCGGAAGTCTGGCAGCAAAAGATATGGTTTAATCAAGTTACGGCAGAGCACACAATGTGCAGCGCCATGATTATATTTTGCATATTTTTAGATTATTTCGTTTATCAATAAATATATATTTTGCAAGCTGAAGAGAGATAAAGAATGTTTATAGAAAAAAGTGAAATTAAGATTAAAATAAAATATAAGCAAATAAACATACTTAAGATGCAGTGTACCTGACTATTGATAGCTGTATCTCTTATATACTCTTCATTTTACATACTCTACATTTAACCCAATTGTATTATATCATCTACTCCTAATAGTTAAGAAAACTCTCAGTGCAAGCAATTGTGAAAAAGAAAAATTAACAAACTTTCAATTGTTTCGAAAATTTAAAGATATAATAAAATGCGGAATACAAGAGAATCGCATTAAAATGTTAGCTAAACTGAGTACGTAGCATCATCAAAAATTATCTGCAAATTTTTAGAGAAGAAGACACAAAAATAAGTCAAGAGAATAAGCAAATCACAGATCGGTTTATTTCAGTATAGAAATTATTTCTCAACTCGGCTAAAAATCTTGACGAAGCCTTTACAACTGATCAGCTTATTGGAAAGAAGCTGTAAAAGGAAAATTTTATACTTAATTAAAAAGAAAATATAATAACAAAGATAAGTATAATAATACTTAAATACGAAAAAAAAAATAAAATAACAGAAAAAAAAAGCGAACACAACTAAAAACTTAAATCAGTTTGCAGAATAGCCTTTAAAACTAACCAAATATGTTTGATTAGGCATAAACGTGATTTTAATGATATCATAAAAGACTTTTGCAATATTTGGCAATATTCAATATTTAAATAGATGACCATTGGATGGCTTTTATGGCGCAATAATGAACTGAAAATTGAATATGGAAAACTGAGAGATGAAAACAGTGGCAACGCAGAGACGGCCACAAGAACGCACCACAAGCCATATCTGGGATACGAAAACAGTTTATCTTGCGGCCCGAACAAGTAATAAATAACTTTGAAATGACCGCAACAGTTCATATATCAGCCGAAGGCAGGCACTTTCATAGATTTTTCGCAGTAAGTCTTTTACTGTTTCGGCATTCAGCTGTAGTCAGCAGAGCTGAGCGGCATCAGGGAGAAATGGCAATATCAACACTCTAATGCTGGAGGGTATTGCTCAAGTGTTAATAGCTCATAAATATTTTAAAATGTTTAGCAAATTCCGAGAAGCTGTCTTCAAATCCCAGCCAAAAACCCTTCCAGCCAGGCCACTCTCCAACTTTCTCTCTCAGTCTCTCATTCGTACTCTCACTCTCTGTTTGTGCATGTGCGGTCATAAATGGCGAGGACATCCCTTAAGTGTGACATAATATCTGAAATATTTTGTGCAAAGTTATACAAAAGGCTAAAAAGGCATCAGGCAGTTGGAGTGAAAGGAAACGATGGCCAGCCAGCCAGCCAGCCACATGTGCTTGCCTTGCATGCCATTTAATTTTGCAAAATGTTTGTTTGATGTCCTTAATAGGCTTAGCGAAGCTCCACATCTAGCTCCTGCTGCCCAAAATACTCTTAGATATTCTCAAAAGTTTCACCCACAAGTTGCGCTTGCTTGCTCACAAGAAAGCTGCAAGTCAAACACAAACACTACCTTCAAATTTCTATACCCTATAGCAATTGAAAATGTTTAATATGTGGTATATTACAGAATATATATATGTTGATTTATTCGATATGATTTGTTGCTGTCTATTTATTGATCGTAAGGCGAGTAAGGCTGTTCAATATCGGAGGCTACTTGGGAAAGAGAATGTTTGAAAGACAGCATTATATACATATTCCTATGTGCTGTACGCTGACATTCCAAGAAAATCGACAGAGATTACAATTGTCAGATTTAAGCTGCTCTACCGAATCATATACCATCAGTTACTTTGTACTGCCTTTAGTCTAAGCCGTCTTAGCAACAACTTATACAAAAATGCTTGGTATCCAATGACACGCTCTCATCTTTAAAATAGGCAAGAATGTCTCAGTCAACCGTAGCTGGCCATGTTTAAATCATTTTTCACGGTCAATAAACAGCTGAACGAAATATAATATTAAAATTTTCTCAAGTATTGTATACGTAATACATAGATATTATGGAACCCATTGAAAATGGGAATCCAGTATAAAATGGTGTTGTAAAAATGTATGTAACAGGCAAAAGAAGACGGCGCAGACCCCACACAGTATATATATTCTTGATCTCTCTCTCTCTCTGTCTCTCGCTCTCTAAAGGTAGAGATCTACGATTTGATAGCATATATGTATGTATAAATGAAATCCTTGAAAGTTCCATAAATACATCTAGAATTGCATAGCACTTAAAATGTAGCTTTGTATGTGTACGTATCCAGCTCGGATATGCATGGAAAATCTTAGGAAATCTAGGCAAACTTTTCACATTGAGGTTGTTGAAAGTTTGTCTATTCATTAACCTAAATACGAGTACATGGCAGGACACGACGACTGCAAGGCTATGTGTTTTGGAGGCCCAAGTCAACGATTAAGTTTCAGAAGCTAATTTGCATATTTGAGTGACATACACACACAGAGAGAGAGAAAGAAACAGAGAGAGAGAGAGAGAGAGAGAGAGAGAGAGACTGTGACTTTCGCTTTTGTTTTCTTGGCCAGGCCAAGAAAATCCGCACAAGTTATCATTGTCAGATTTTAGTTGTGCAAGTGCTTAAGCTGCTTTCAACTCTTAACGCTGCGCAATATGAAAGATGTCACGAATTAGGTGCCGCCACCATAATGTCCAATGTATTTAGTTTAAGCCGTCTTAGAAATAACTTTTTCCTAGTTCTCATCGCAATGCTTTGCTGCTGGCTAGAATGCTTGGTGCGACTACTCTTCCTTGTTATGTGTCGAATACACACACACACACGTGCACACACACAGAGACAGACACATACAAGTATACATTCGAGTTCCATTAGCGAGCACGTTATTATCTAATCAATTGATATCAAAGCATCAGGCACGACTGTTACCTTTTCATACGTTGAACCGCAAATCAAATACGCCTAATTAAACAGCATTTCATCTTAAAGCCAACGATTTTCCTTGGGTATTTTTCTATATTTTTTTTTCTCTAATTATTATCTAGCTGCAGGCCTTTTCAAATAGATTGTGTGAAATCAGCGCCAACCAATTTTCAAATCAATCACAAAGCTCTGAACACAGTCAACCATTGAAGTCATCTCCTGCCCCAGGTTCAACCTTTCGCTACGAATCGAGCGCCTAATCGAGCGTAATGATTGTGCTTATCTCTGAACCAAGCAATTGCTATCTTTTATTTATTTTTTATTTTTGGCATTCTGGGAAAATGTGTTAAATTAAGCGCTCATTATTTTAAGTGTATGTGTCCCCGAGTTGGATATTAAGCAATTGTATTGAATATTTGTGTCAGGTTGCAAAATTAAAGGGGAAACTCGTGTCTTAAACTAAAGGTTCAAATTCGGTCGGCATCACCGCACATTAATGAACACATGTTCACAAAACATTAAAATTAAATGTGCTGCTCATTAAAAATTGAAAACATATGCAAAACACACACAGGGTCGGTCCACAGCAACTGCTACGGCAACAGCAGCCGAATGACCCACAGAGACGAAGAGACAGATAGACGAACTGACAGACAGACAGACAGACAGACAGAGGACATTTAGATCCCAACTGTGTTGCGTCATATAACAATAATAATGAAGCATTTACGTTAAATGTCAAAAAGGGTTTTCATCAACGGTTGGCCGCCCGATTTTCATCTGTTAGCCAACGGCTGCCGATAGGGCCAAAAGTGTTTTGGTCACTCAGGCCATGCGACGGCAAAAGAGGTGGCGAGGCATGGCATATCTATAAAACAACAAACCAACACCGACTGAATGACTAAATGACTGACAGACACAGCGACAGAGGCAGCGACAGGACTGAGTGAGTGACATGAACATGGCACGAGTTCAATTCAATTTTTGGGCCATGTTTTTGACATTTCCATATATGCAAATGAGTAGATGCTGAAAACCGGCAAATCAAACAAGGCCAGCAAAGGCAGTAAGGTAAACAATATGGCAAAGAGGCAGATAGTTGTTGTCCGGGAACTTCACTTTAAAAGCATACGTAATTGGAGCGACTCTCATCGATTATATCTTATTTAACGGTGTCAACTATGCTGTAGTTTGAGCTATAGAAATCAATTTAATTTCAATCTATTATTGCAGATATTGATAATAAAAGGAAATTGAACAAGGTGTTGATTGAAAGAGGTTTGCTATAAAAATCATGTATGAACTAATTCTTATAATTAATCGGTTTAATAGATCACCTGGGCAAGTTATATATTAAATATATTATAATATTAAATATTAAATAATAAGTGTTTAAAAATTATGAATAGGGTTACGAAATTAAAAAAAAAAATAAAATAATTTTTTTGATAAAAATTATTTTTTTTTAAGTTTTAATATAATATAAATTTCAAAAATGCTTTAAATATGTTTATATAAACAAATCATTAAATTTATATTATTATTTATATTTACATCATTCTATAAATATTATAATATTATAATGTATTATATATTTATATATTGAAATATTATTATTAAATAAATATATTTATATGATTAAATAGATTTTGAATTTATGCAATATTTAGTTATATGATTATTTATTATTTATAAAATTTTTAGTGTAAATAGAAATTTGATTAGCATTTTTTTTTTTTTTTTGTAATAACGGTTACATTTCTTTTTCACACTTATAATTCCAATACAAAATATAAATTTCATTAAATATTCTGTATAAAATGCATATTTAATTTGAATAGACTTCACGGAACTGTTTAAATATCTCGCATGCCCCAAACGTGTTCCCATAGCATACCATTCTATGCTAAATGCCAAACGCACAATGCCGGTTAGCCTATAGCGAAATTCAAATAATCATAGCTTATAGATTGGTCATGTTTTTGATGGGCAATGACAAAAGTCAGATATTTAACGCAGCTAAATGATTTACGACAGAGAGAGAGAGAGAGAGAGAGAGAGAGAGAGAGAGTGGGAGAGAAAGAGTTAGAGAAGGTGTGAAGAGAGAGAGGGAGGGAGGCATGGAGGTAGGATGAATGGAGGCAAAGCTGTTGGGCAATACAAATGAACATACGCAATGCGGCAAACAAAAGCTAGAACAGGATATACACAGACACTCATACATATACATACATATATATATGCATATATATGCTGATATAGAAAAGGATGGAGCACGCATATGTAGAGAGAAGAACATCCGTTCTTGCCACTAGCGACGACAAATGTCATCAAGCAGTCCAAATAATAATAAAATATACACTTAAGCCTCGTTTTGTGTGCGTCCGCCGGCCCACAACTGTGCGAGCTATGTACGTGTGTGTGCTGTGTGTGTATGTGAGTGTGTGTGCGTGTGTGGATTTAAATAAAACGGAAATTTATTTTGACAAATGGCATTTACTTGCAACGGATGTACCACCATTACACTGACACGGAAAGGCTAGACTCTCTCAGCTACTCAGCGAACTCAGCTCCAAGACTCAGTCGCCAACCGTGCGCAATTTAAAGTGGCCTAAGCAGTAGAGAGGAATATAAACCTATTATTCAGTTGACTGCAACGAACATAAAATACACTGCAATCAAATTCATAATTTACATTCAAAGACAGCATTAATCAGAAGAATATGTTCAAGAAATAATGTATTTGTTTATACTTATACTTTTATCAGCTTATTTGTGTAATATAAACAGCTGCAATAACATGCATATATTAAAGCTCTTTGGTAAGCTGGAAATCTTTGCTAACCGAATGTGGCATGCCTCGCAGTGGAATAATGTATCCCTTTAATAGAAACATCATCTAAACTGTACGCTGATGGGGGGCAATCGCAATCCCAGCATGACAAGGACTGACTTACTGCTGCAGCCTCGTTTCGTTTTCGTCTCTCGTTTCGTCTCGCCTCGTCTCGACTGGCTAACTGACTGACTTGAGTCGAGGCGACTGAGTGAATGCCTTCAACGTGAATAAGTGGGATAATGGGTCAGACTAAGCCACAAGCAACCCAATTGGACCCACTGAGCTGTCTCCGTGTCCGGAAACCCTCACGCAGCGCACACACGCGCGACAGTTGTATGATAAATTGTATAAGATATTGCTGTAGATTTTTACATACGAACATGCATGTGTGCGAGTGCGTATGTGTGTGTGTGTGTGTGGTCCCTTATTATGGCCGGGGCATTTAGCATTCATGAGATAATAAAAAGCAGCCCAAAAGCCACTGGACAACAACAAATGATTTGGGCCAACTGTGCTGTGTCATGTGTGAGTATGTTTGTTTGCGTTTTTAAAGCGCCACATTGCGTATACGCAATATTGTTTAGCGAGCAAAAGTCAGTGCGAAGCCTCCAGCTGTTGATAATTTAGGGACCAAACCAACAAACACACACACACTCACTTCTCTCTCTCCCTCTAACTCATCTGTGTAATATTTTTTTTCAGTTTTTTGTTTTCTGTGGAAATTTCACTTTGATCCATTTGCCAGCGAACACATTGTTTGTTCGGCTTTGGCTTTAGATTTGTATTTTATTTTGCTTTTATTAAAAACAAAATGTTTTATATGCATTTAGCTATTGGGGACTTGGCTTTCTTTTCTTTTACTTTTTTTAAAAAGGGTTGGCAGCTCGTGCGGCATCCATTTCCTTGGCGTGAAAAGCGGAAAAATGCTCATTGCTATCATGCTGCGGCGCATTTCCCTCGGTGCTATACGTAGATGATAAAATTCACTCTGCAAAATATGCAAGGTAACCGCCAGGTAAGAGCGAAAAGTGAAACGTAAAAATTGAAAAGGTCGAGCTCATTTCGAACACAATTAAGCATTTAATGAGGCATTCACATATAAACTGAACTTCTTCATCAATTATGCAAATTAAATATGCTCAACAATTTTATATATTCAACTAAAGGCCGATAAGAAGTGTCATTATTATAAATTAATATTGCTAAAGGAAATTAAAACTTCTGATATTAAAAAAAAATATATGTGAGAACAATTTTTTAGATTTGGATTTGGAAAGAGATATAAATTTGGGAAAAAGAGGGAAATAGTGTAGAATACTCTATATTTTCTTCTAATGGGAATATTATACATTTATAACATTTCTATTATTCTCTCTCCGTTTCCTCTCATTCTTCTTCACAGTACTGTTTTCTCTATCTTTTTAAATAACTTTCTCTCGATCTCTTTTCCAATCAGTCACTATTTTTCTTTCTCTCTTCTCTCTCTCTCATTCTCTCTCTCTCTCTCTCCCACTCATTTTCTCTGTTTGCCAAAATTCTCTATTCTTTAACTCTTATGCCTTACTCTAGCGATTTCTATAGACTGTATTCACTCTTTTCTTTTCCTACCTTGCTCTCTTTAACTTTTATCTATTCCTAACTCTATAAGGCTTTATTTTTATATTTTCTCATTCTCTCTCTCTCTCGGTCTTTCTCTTTAAAACTGAACCATTTAGCAAGCCATTTGGCTGGCAAACTTAACTGTTAATTCAATTATGAAACGTCATTATCAAAGACCGCATTGTGTCTGTGTAGACCATAAACGCATTACCGCGACGCTAATGAAGAGTTATGCTGAAGAAGACGCAAAAGCAGACTAGACTTCAATAATAAAAGCGGCGCCTATAAAAATGTTGGGCCATTAGCATAAACGAGGCGAACTTCAAACAAGCCGCCGCTCCTTTTGCAGTCCATTAAAAGTGCACAGAAATACTCATACAAAATACGCTTACATATATATAAGTATATGATTATGATATACATATACGTATATGTATATATATGTGTGTCTGGTTGGCTGGGCTTAATGTGGTCAAGGTAAAACGCGTCGAGGGACTTGGCACAACTGCAGCAACTTCTGCAGTCAGTTACTTGAATTATTAATTAACCCCAAACAATTAAAAGTGAAATGTTTTCGCCAAAAGAAAAGCAAAAATGAAAAATAAATATAAGGAAATAAATTTATGTAATTACAAACAGAGTTGTTTTTGAACTGGAAACTGGCATAGGGAGTGCGTATAAAATATTTAAAATTGCTTTAAAAGTGCGCGGGGGAATTCATTTGCAAAGCCCCACCGATAAACAATGTAGATTGTAATTAACTGGACCGGAGTAACACGCAGGTGGACTGTGAGCCCTATCGAATGCAAGTGCGCGGCGAGATCCGCCAAGTACGTCGCTGAGTCCTGAGCTTAATTGCATGCGCACAGGACACGGGCTAGCCTGCGAATGAATGAATGACATTCATTTTCGTGCCTTCTTTTCAGCTTTTTTTTGTGTTGCACTTCCGTTTGCCACAGCGGAAGAAGTTGCCAGATAAAGGCAAGCTGATGCCGGGCATTGTGATTGGAGGGACGAAGTAGACCCGGCAAAATGGGCAGCAGCATAAAGTTACAGGACGTGAACACGGCTGAAGGACTCAAGCGCACTCGAATTTCATAAAGCATTCTCAATGAAAATAATTAAAATGCGTCGAGCGTTCAAAATCAAGCAGCATGGAAATTTAATTGTATTGATGGCATCAGCAGCAGCAGGGAGCAGCAGCAGCAACAGTAGCGGCAGAAGAATGGGATGCGCACATGCCCACGCCCACGCCCACATGATAACGAATGGATTCCCAGTTGCATTGGGGCGATAAATGAGTTTTCTCACAGGTGACAATGTTGAATGCAAACAAAATACCTTCAATCGAATGCAAACGTTAATAAATTGCAACAGCACAAGAGAATCCATAAAAACAATTTCTGCCTGTTTACAGGTCACAGAAAATTATCAACTAAGTGTTCAGGGCATCAATATTGTTATGAGAAACACAAATACATAACTTGTTTTTTTTTTTAGCAATCAGGTTATTGGAGCAATGCTAACATTTCTTTATTTAAAGGAGTAAACGATAATTATAAATTTCACAGAAAATTGAGAATTGCAAAGAAGAACTGCTCATTTATTAATATTAACTTCGACTGTATTAAAGACAAGATATATATACATATATAAACACATAAGATTATACATGATATATACATACATGTAGAGCATATCGCTCTTCAGCTGTTTTTTTTCACACAATTCGCGTAGTCAATGGACTAGGATATCACCCAAGGCCACCGCAATTCCAGTACAATAAACACACCCATACACCCTGAGTCGCAATGAGAACTCACAGCTGTTGTTGATAATAAAGAGCAAAAAGAAAACACATTGAGAAAAGCGTTTCAATGAAGACAAAATGCCCTACAAACGTTAACACAGATTACAAATTTGAAATTCATGAGATCGCTTTTATAGACTTACTAACATATGCACGTATATAGATCTGCGCTTGTCTAGCAACAATTGCATAGCAAGCGTTTGCTATCGCACTATCTCTGTCTTGTTCTCTCTCACTCAAATTTGTCTAATTGGATCAATGCCAAACCGACCAATGACGCTCCACGAAGCTTGCGCTGCAGCGACTACCTGCAGAAATATAACGGGATCTAGATATGTACAGTGGATGAGCCTAATGCTTTACATAGCTATGAAAAGAAAAGAGAGATTTGACTAAAATATGTGAGAAGCTACCCCACTGTGAATAGTTAAAAGATCAAGCGTGACATTATTGCAGTTAGTGTAGAACAGAAAGAGATAACTATATTACCTCTGACTAAATGGCATTTAATAGACGCCATCTTCTGCTGTTACACAATTAGTGCGAAAGTTTAAGTACTCTGTTGAAAAGTACAATTAGGAGTCATTGTAATAATGGCTGTGCACCTTTAACAACCGACTACAAAAGCCACATTCCCAGCCGCACACGCAACCGCAGCCTCAATATCAACAACAAGAACAATCAAACATGTATTATTCTTTTTTTTTTTATCAATCACAAAATAAACATTCAACTCGACTTTATGCGGCGCTTGTAGTGGGAGTAGGCGCAGCCACAATGCTGGCATATTTTACACTTCTGCTTTCAATGCAAACAAATTTTTTTATTACAATATTATTGTTGAAGGCATAACATGTGGGCTCCCCAACAACCTACAACCAGCCACCCACCCTCACACTTTTGCTGATATTTATCTGAGAGTAAAAAAAATGAATAAATATTTATATGTATTTGTTGATACATGCATATATATGTACGTATTTGTATTTTAATCTGCACAGCCTTCAAAAATAATTGAAATGAAAGCAACGCCATTTGATGACGCGCCCATCTACCTTCGCTTTTCTCCCCCCCCCCCCCCCAATCCCTCCCTTCACCATCACAGACCCAACAATTTGTGTGTAAAAATATAAAAAATGCTATTTTTATGATTTGTTTGACAAGCGCACATCAAGCCCCCTCTTGAAGAAGAACACCTAATAAGATTCGCGGCAAACCGAGTCCAAACATATTTTCCACGTCTTTTCCCATTTTTCAGGACACAAAATGCCATTGACAAAATACACAAAAGAATATAAAACGAAAATAAAATAAAACATATTTATATATATATATAGACGAATGTGTGTTTATAAGTAAAAATATTGCCAGCAACATAAGCACAATAAATGAGCGCAAAAATCAATTGACAATTTATTGTTCAAGGAATAAAAAATGAGCTGGAACCATGGCTAAAAATCTATATTAAATTACGAGACAGCCAACCAAAATGGTCAAATAATAATAATAAAAACAAGACAAAAAGTGAGTGCAAATTGTAGGACTAGAATGCATGACTAGACGATACCCTGTAAGTGCTTCAAGTTTAACAAATTAAGTAAATAAATTATGATTAAATAAATATATAATAATAAATTATGATTAAAATATAAAAAATGCAAAAACAGAAAAATAAAAAATAATAACTTTAATAATAATATTACTTGATAGAAAATATATAGAAGTTTTCCCAATAGAAAACTGTAGACTATTAAATAATAGATTATATGGTATTTATTTTTTAAATATTCTCCTGTTTAAGTTTTTCATTTAAACAGTTAAAAATTTAAACAAAAATATAATTTATATTTCTCATAAAGAATCGTATTGTATCTGAGACATTTTAGAACATTTTGCACACTTCAATTTTAGTATACTAATTATCAACCACATTTATAGGGTATACACTTTTGCAAACCTTTCAAAACGAGTCTCAATCGACTTGACAGTTGATTTAGATCAAAAGAAATATATATTTAGATAAGGGCATATTTAGGTACACCCTTAAGAATGCACACATATATTTGGCCAACTTTATGATACCCTTTATGGGCATTTTTATGTGTTCGGCGTATTAAATAAGAGGAGAAAAGTCACACGTCTACATATATATATGATATATGATATATATATATATATGCATTGATATAGATGTTTTAGTATTGGCCTTTTATTTTTTGTGGCCATTGTTGTTGTGCTCAATTGCCTTTAAATTGTGCCGAGTGTTAAGTGGTGCACGTTAAAAAAACATTTAACGTTTTTATTTACGCTTCAAATGGGCAAAAATGTTGCCACAGCTCGACTGGGACGGGGCGGGACGGGGTGGCAGAGGTCAGCGCAAGGCAGCGAAAGTGCTTTGTCCTGGCCATGGCATAGATACAATAAAGAATATACCAAAATACATACATATACACATGATATGAGAAGGTATTGGAAATATCGAAGAACGGCCAGAACAAAACGGAAATTAAAATAAAATATGACACTGGGAATTTTATGTGCTCGACAGATAGTGGAAACTGTGTGCCGACGGAAAATGAAATGAAAATAGAAAAACTTTTATTTACGAATTTAGTTATTGCGAATATTGAAAGAGGACTTTCAACTATTTTCTACTTTCTAATCAAATATAAACACGTAAGGAATCCTATAGTTAAGAAAGGCATATATTTTTGATTATATATTATTTTAATATATATTTGTAAATGGAACTTCTTTAACTATAGCAAATACGTTAAATTTGAATTTCCACGAATTACTCTATTTTATTTTATTTATTTTTTATTATTTTTATTTTATTTTATTTATTTTTATTTGTATTTTCTTAGCTCAACTTCCATTTTTGCATTATAATTTAATGTGTAATGTACGAGTCAAATCATATAAATTTTAGTAAATTAAAAAAACTTTGACAAGTAGATCTTGAAAATTTTCAAGAGACAACAATCTCAAAACTATATCGATTATTCCAACTTACGCCATTTGTCTAATGCATTCATTTTAAGTGAACTCTATTTTATATAAAAAAATATATATTTGTAGAAAATTTTCATATATTTTCTTGCGAAAAGTTTAATTTGAAATCTATGTAAAGTATTTAAAGTTTAGTAAACTTTTATGGAAAGCCTAAGGCGATTCAAATGTTGTCTTCAAAGCAAAGCCCCAGATTCAACATTCTCATTAGCATGTAGCTTTTATGATCGTTTAATCTATAAATCTATTCTATTCAACTGTCTAATTTGAGATAAAATTGTGAATTTGTAAATTCTGAAATTGAAACTCCATAATACTCAATTCTATTTATTTTTGGCCACCTACTACGCACAACATTTCCGTTAAAATCCAATCGAAAAGCAAAAATAAAAAACAAACAAATTAATAATAATATACAGCCAGAATGTATCGGCATGCCCTAACAGTGCTATCCACGCAGCTGCAGCAGCAGGTGAGTCGTGCATTGAAGCGATCCGTTAGCTGCACGGCTGCCCAGCTGCCGCGGCCACTGGCGCCCGGGCATGAGGAAACAAGCGTTGTCCGGAGAGACGAGCCATTAGTGGAGGAGGTGCGTCTGGTGCGCATATACTTGGAGTATAAACTGTATAAACTGGAACTGGGTCCCGATACACTGGTCGCTCTAACCGCACAGGAGGCAGCGCTCTATTTAAAGCAGCTACTGGCCATCCGACGTCTGGAGGCAGCAGCGGCACAGTTGTATAAGGAGCGTTTGGTGCGCGGCTTCTGCCATCTGTCCACCGGACAGGAGGCCTGCGCCGTCGGCCTCTGCTCCGCTCTGCGCAAACAGGATAATCTGGTAGCCGGCTATCGCATCCATGGACTGGCCTACTTGATGGGAGCCACGGCCAAGGGTGTGCTCAGCGAGCTGACCGGCAAGGCGAGTGGCTGTACCCAGGGCAAGGGCGGCTCCATGCACATGTATGCGCCCAACTTCTATGGGGGCCATGGCATTGTGGGCGCCCAGGTGGCTCTGGGCACGGGCCTTGCTTTGGCCAACAAATATCGTGGCACCGGTGGCGTCTGCTTCGCTTTGTATGGCGATGGG
This sequence comes from Drosophila borborema, assembly GCA_030914335.1. Lineage (NCBI taxonomy): Eukaryota > Metazoa > Arthropoda > Insecta > Diptera > Drosophilidae > Drosophila > Drosophila borborema. The sequence goes on from JAUESP010000305.1 coordinate 5,592,737, forward strand.
GCTGCCAATCAGGGACAGATCTTCGAGTGCTTCAACATGGCGCATTTGTGGAAGTTGCCGATAGTGTTTGTCTGCGAGAACAACAACTATGGCATGGGCACGAGCGCTTGGCGTTCGTCCAGCAACACTGACTATTACACCAGAGGCGACTTTCTGCCCGGCATCTGGGTGGATGGCCAGGATGTGCTGGCCGTGCGCAGTGCTGCACGCTTTGCCATCCAGTATGCCCAGCAGCGGGGTCCCTTAGTCATGGAGCTGTGCACCTATCGCTATGCGGGCCATTCCATGTCCGATCCGGGTACCAGTTATCGCAGTCGCGAAGAGGTGATCCAGGTGCGCCAGCGACAGGATCCGATCAATCGTTTCCGCAAGATCTGCCTGGAGATGTCGTTGCTCTCCGAGCAGCAGCTGCACATCATCGATGAAAGCGTGCGCGAGGAACTGGAGCTGGCGATCCAGGCGGCCCGGCACGATGAGGAGCTACCGCTGTCGCATCTCGCCAACGATGTCTACTCGGGCAGCTATGCCGAGCACAAGCTCCGCGGGGTGCTCGACTACAACCTGGAGCATGCTTGCAGCAAAACCAACAGCATTCACAACTAATTATGTTTTTGCTATGAATCGGACAAAGTATCTATCAATGGCACAGCGTATCATGAATAAATTTCTCTACTTCATATATGTCAGCTAGCAGCTAAACTACCCCGCTCTGTTCACTTCACTGGGTATTCAGAATATTAGATTTTCATACGCATTTCTTCAAGCTATTGCAGACGTAAAACTTTGCCATATATGCATTTATTTATATATTCAACTGTGGAGCACTTGTCATAACCTCCATTAGGATTCGTTTGCCTCTGTCTCTCTCTTTCTCTTTCCCCTTTTCTTGTCCCTGTCCGACGTAAGTAATTTATGCTAAATGATCAACGGCAGATGCTTATGTCTACGTTTTATTTGCCAAGCAAAACGAAAACAATAATTTAGCGTGTAGAAGGCGCACCAAACTGCTGCACAAGCACAAAAAGCGCAAAATGAATGCAGAGTGGGCTAAAAAGGGGTAAACAGGAAGCGGAAGTACGCCCGCACACACACACACAAACACACACACACGCAGATGGAGCGCACAAACTCATTTGCCTTTGCGCTCACGTTTTCTGCAAAATTTATGCCAAAAAGCAGCATGCAATACATTTTTTTCTCTTCATTGCTGTTGCTGCTGCTTTGTTGCTTTCTTTTAGCAGCCGCCTAAAAGTATGCCACAGTTGCGGCAGCTTACGGTATGCTATACTTATTGTAGGTTTCAGTTGCTTACGCCACCCGCCGCTGGGAGGCGCTTTACAAACAAAGATTACAAATTACAGCGCTTCGCAGTTTCCTTACGTATGCGTGTGTGTGTGTGAGTGTGGCTGCGTGGGAATGTGTTTGCTTTTAATTTTGATGGCTTTCATGTTACTCAACTTGCTATAACTGTAGACAAAATATAAATAATCTTATTTTTCAGTTACCTAACCTCAAAGTGTATGCCGGTTCCAATGTATTTGTGTTTACGTGTGTGAGTGCGTAAGCCCACCTTGCAGAGCTGATAGTCTTATAGCCTGGCAAAAATTACGACAGGCGCGCATCCGGAAATGAGATATCACACACGACTAAATGCATAACGTATCCGGCATCTGTAGCCTGCCGCTGGGCAACCGGAAGCACCTGGGGAATGCTGCTGAATGCCCGCCGCCTCCCACAGGCAAGCGACATTTCCATGCCAACGAGCAGAGAATTCAAATATAGCCCGTTCCCACAAACGAGTACTTGATTTGTTTAAAAAACCGAATGCTTATATTTGGCCACGCCGAACAATATCCAAGACGTGCCGTTTATCCAAGAATCGTAGCTAGCGTTTACAATAGTGTGTGTGTGGATTGTTGTTTTTTGTTTATAAGCAAGCCGCCTCTTCAAATCAATCTACTTCCTATTCTGGTTGTTACGCGCCATATCCTTGGGGAAGGAACGCACTGGCGGCGTACGAATGCGACGTGCCTCACGGGAACGATTGCGCACCACCTTGGAGTGGATGGCGCAGGAGACGCAGTAGTGGAGCTTCGCATAGAGTTTGGGAAGCACATAGGTGTCCCAGATGCTGGCCTCGCTGATGTCGCGCACAGCGGCCGCCTCAACAATGTTGCGGATAACAAACTTCTTGATCGCCTTATCCTTGGGCACGCAGCGGGCACAGTTGGTGCAGCGCACGGGCTTCACATGGCCGCGATTGTGCTTGTTGCGTCCACCATTACGGCGCTTCTTCGTCATTTCGGCAGCTACATAATGTTCAATGGGCGATCGTTAGCCATTGTGGCATACATTTACAGCTGGATGGCAAGCATATTTACCTTATTTAACAATTGAAAAATCCACGAAGTAAAATCCGCGTGTTCACGCCAGGCGACACTTGTGCGAAAAGGGAGTTGCCAGCTAGAAATTTTTAATTACCAGCAACTCTGGGTAAGTAGCGTTGCCACTAAATAAGAATTCGAAACAGTGTTGGTTTTTCAGCAATCGCTTGTAAAGATAGCGCACCGTTCTGTTAGCTCAACTGTTGGGATATCTTGAGATACTTTCTTAAAATACTTCGTAATTTCACAAATATTTCGATATAGGACAATGAATTAATATTAATAAATTAATTTATTAATTAATATGATTTTAAATAAATTAGATTTATGAAAAAATAATAATTAATTTTGCATTGGTAAATAATTTTTAAATGGCGCCAAGAGGTGAGTTTCGCGTTTTCCCCTCATGTTTACGTTTTGCTTCGCGGCATGTGCTCCAATTGGACGATCTTGCCGCTAAATTTGCTGGATAAATGCGACTTAGAACTACAACGTTGTTATATACCCTACCAGGAAGATGACATTACAGCCATCAATGGCACTTGGTGTAAATGTGTGCTTGAGGATGGCAACTACACCGTTTGCCGTGTGGAGCAGCGCGCTGGAGCTGAAAAAAGTTGCTTCGTGGACGATGTGGTGGCATCAGCTGGATTCATAGCCAACAGGCAACGTGTATGCTGCCTGGAGCCATTAACGCTGACTACTAACGTAGAGCGAGTAATCTGCACAGTTAACATTATCGAGCAGTTACTGCAACGGCCACAAGTCTCTTTGAAGGAACTGCAACAGGATGTGACCATTTTTATGCGCCACCTAAAGTTGATAAAAGGTTGTCATGTGCAACATGAACGTCTGTTGAAACTGGGCATTGCCAGCATTGAGATATGCGATGTCCTGGGCACAGATTTGGCATCTAACAGCTGCTTCGAGCTGACGACGCTGGAGATCTTGGACGTCCGTCTGCCAGCGGCAACAACTTTGCCACGCATCAAACATTTTCAGCCTCACGGCTTTGAGGCGCCCTTGCAGGCACTGGAGCAACTGCTGCAAAGTGCAAGACGAACACAATTCAAAGGACTACCTTTAAATGCTCTACTAGTAGGCGCCGTTGGATCCGGGAAGAGTTGCTTGCTCGCCGAGTTTCTTCACCGGCACAACTGCAATTGCTTCAATATAACCGCCTCCCAAGTCTTGCGCTCACAACCCGGCGAAACGGAAGCGGCACTGCGCAGCATCTTCCACTCTGCTCACGTCTTCCAGCAGCTTCTCCATCCAAAGCAACCCATAGTTATATTGCTGGAGGATCTTGAGCTGCTCTGCCCAGCAACTAGCTCATCCGATGCTCGCAACTCTGGCAACGCCATGCGCATAACGTCGCAGCTCTACAGGCTCATCGACGAGCTGCCACAGCGTGCTCGTGGCATCCTGTGCCTGGCCAGCAGCAGCGCCCCGAATGCAGTGCATCCACATGCACGACGCGCCGGCCGCTTCGGCTATGAGATTAGCATCGATATGCCCACAGAACAACAGCGACGTCAACTGTTTGCGGGGCTCTGGCAGCAGCAGATCGATGAGAAGCAGGAGCAAGATTTGGAGCTGCTTACTCCGACACTGCTGGACTATGTGGCACAGCAGACGCAGGGCTATGTCATAGCAGACTTAACACTTTTGCTACGCCAGCTCCAGCGAAGAATGCTGAACCTATTGCCCACGGCAGCAGAGTTTGACCTCTTACTGAGGAATTCTCTTTTGCAATGCCAACCGAGCGCTTCCCGAGCTACAGATGTGAGAGTCTTAAAACTCTCCACTGGCTTCGAGTCGATTGGGGGCATGGCTACACTCAAGCGCACGCTGCAGGTCTCTGTCTTGGCTGCTCTCCAACACAGTGAGGCGCATGCCCGCTTTGGCCTGAGCCTGCCGAAGGGCTTGCTGCTCTATGGTCCGCCTGGCTGTGCCAAGACGTCCATTGCCAAGTGTCTGGCCAAGGAGGCGAACATGACCTTCATAGCCAGCTCGGCTGCGGAGGTCTACTCACCCTATGTGGGCTGTGCGGAGCGCTTTATTACGCAAATCTTCAACACAGCGCGCAAGAATGCGCCATGCCTCATATTTCTGGACGAGATCGACTCTCTCGTTGGCCGTCGAACGGTTGGAAATGACTCGGGAGGTGGCGGTGGCGGCGTTCAGCTGCGCATCCTCTCCACGCTGCTCACCGAAATGGATGGCATTGTGAGCTCCGACAATCTGCAGCATATACTCGTCGTGGCCGCTACAAATCGGCCGGATATGGTAGACGATGCGCTGCTGCGTCCTGGTCGCTTCGACAAACTCATCCACGTGCCGGCGCCGGACCTACCCTCACGTCTGGCTCTGCTCCAGCTGCACGCGCAACGCATGCCCTTCCATGCCAACGTGCAGCTGGAGGAGATCGCCGCACGCACCGAGTGCTACTCCGGCGCGGATTTATGTAATCTTTGCAATGAGGCAGCCATCGAGGCCTTCCAGCGAGACTTCAATGTCAGCCACATTGAGCAACAGGACTTCGAAACGGTTCTAGCCAGACTAAAGTCATCCCTCGACCAGCAGCAAATCGAGAGTTATTATAAATTTGCAGCAAGGCATTTATAAGAACGTGAAGAAGTTCATATTTGTAAATAAATCGATTGTTATATAAGTTTATATATATATAGATAGAGAGATATTTATGCATAATTCAATTTGATTTTTTTTTTTTTCTTTTTTATATATTTTGTACATTTACAATTGTTGCTGCTGAGCTTAGATCTTTTCTTTGTACACAGTTTCAACATTAGTTTAGAGGGGAAATGCAGTGTAGGGCGGCTTGGATGCTGATGCTGTTGGTGCTGCTCAACCACGCTCCTTGGACACGCTACGTCTATGCTGTTGCCGTCTAGGTGAATCGCGTCGCTCTCGCTCTCTGCGCAAAGGTCGCATATCACGATCACGTTCACGCTCCCGATCACGGTCACGATCGCGATCCCTTTCACGCTCTCGTTCGCGATCCCTTTCGCGCTCCCTCTCCCTATCTCTGTCCCGTTCTCTCTCCTTATCGCGTCCTCGCTCACGCTCATTATCTCGTGGTCCCCTCTTGCTGCTGCGGCTCTCCTCTTCGACTCGTCTACCACGACGATCACGCTCTCTGTCCCTTTCCCTGTCCCTCTCCCTCTCCCTTTCTCGCTCTCGCTCTCGTTCCTTGGCCGGAGGAGATGCCTCTCGCTTGCCGTGGCCATGCCCATTGTGCTGTTGTTGACGCCCTGCTGGCGAGCCATTGGGACCTTCCAGATTGAAGTCATCGCAATCAGATTGCTCGGTTCGCTTTGATTTTCTGTTGTTGCTATCATTGCGCGGAACCTTGGCCTGTGGTTCGTCACTGTCGCTGCTGGAGGATGCGGCAGTAGAGGAACTGTTGTCGCTTTCGTCTCCACTGGCAGCGTTGCTGGAGCTGGAGCTGCTTGTCTCTGCGTGTTTGCGCTTGCGTTTTGTCTTCTTTTCTGCTGCCTTTTTCTTCTCCTTCTCTTTTTGCTTTTCCTTCTTTTTCTTATCCTTCTCCTTGGCTTTCTCGGACTTCTTTTTTGCTTTCTCCTTCTCCTTCTCCTTCTCCTTCTCCTTGGACTTTTTAGCCTTGCTCTGCCTCTTCGAATTCTTCTTTTTCTTGACACTCTTCTCTTTGTGCTTGCGCTTGCGGCTTGTTGGCTCACTGGATTCGGAACTGGAGCTAGACTCGCTGTCGCTGTCCTCGTCGCTGGTGTCGTCGGAGGAATTGCTGCTACTGCTGCTGCTGCTACCACTGCTACTGGAAGAGGAGGAGGCGGATGAGGACGAACTGCCATCTGGAGCTGCTTCGCCAGTGGCATTTGGATCCTTGAATGGATTACCGCTGGCCAGCAGCTCAGCATTGATGGCCGGCACGGCCTTGGGCGCATTCTTCAAGAATCGACGCAAATCATCCGTCAAGCCACCCAAGCCGATGGAGGTGAAGAAATTGATGGAGAAGCGTGTATTACGCGGATTATCCTTGGGGAACAGTCCCGCCAAGCTGTCCAGCAGCACATCCTCTTTAAGCTTGGCATTTAGCTTGCCCAAGCCCATGTATTCGGCCAGCTCCTGGAACAAGATCTTGATGAAAATTCGACTCGAAGAAGTCGTGTCATCCTCATTTAGCTGTATGCACTCCAGCACATCCCAGCTGATAGCGTCCGTGAAAAGCAGATGGGCAAAGAATTTGCTAACATTGCGCAGACGATTCGTGTCCAGACGATGCGTTGTCTGATAGGTATCCTTAAAGATCTCCTCGAACGGCGGAATATAGATCTTGTTGATGCTGCAGAAGCGCTGCGCCAGCAATCCATAGAACTTCTCGTAGGTGCGTTGCTCGGCACAACAGTCGAGGAACATGTGACACAGCTCCACCTCCTGGCCGGGTTTCAGCTGCATCTTCATCAGCTTGTGCGCGCACTCCTCGTAGTCCAAGCTGGAGTTGATGGTCAAGTAGATGGTGCGACGCAAGGCAATCAGATTCGTTTCCGTATTGTCAATAATATCGCCAGCGGTGGCCTTCTCGCCATCCGCATCGTTGCCCGAACCAGAACCGCTATCCGAATCACTGTCCGAATCTGAGCCAGAACCGGAAGAGCCAGAGCCCGACCCACTGGCATCGCTGCCCAATATCTCGCTGCTCAGCGCCTTGTACTTCTCCTCGTTCTCCGCATAGTTATTGTCGAACTTAAATACATCTGCAAAAAGAATAATAAGATTAATGAATCCCTGGAATATTCCAAGTTTGCTTTATTCACTCACTCAGGATATCCTCTGTTTCGGTGGCTTCGTCCAGCATCATCAAATGTGTGAATTGATCATCCTCCTCCACCAGCTCCAGATCATCCACGATAGCCGGATGATCCTTGAAGCCATCCTTGCGCACCTGGAATAGCACCTCGATCATGTACTGCACGCGTCTATCCAGCTTGCCTTCGTGCAGAATGTTTCGCAGCATCTCGAAGATGGCGCCAATGCCCTTGGAGGAGACCTCCGTCAGTTTCATGCCGCACTCCTTCAGAAAGGCAATGGCCACCTCCACGGAATCATCGGTGGGCATCTCCACGAGCAGCGTCAGCATTTCCAGCGCCAAAATCTCATGGGCCACACGCTGATTGACCAAGTGGCCAATAAAGCGTGTGGCGGACATGCAAACCATTTTGTCATTACGGCGAAATGCGCGTCGAAACTGGATGACCAAACGCTTTAGCAACAACTCGCCAATATTCGGAAACTTGGAGTTGATGATGGCCACCAGCGCCGCATAGACGTGTGTAAAGGTGGGCGACGCCGCCTGCGCCTGAATTATGCTGCGACAGAGCAGGCCACGACCACGCACTATATTCTCACGTAGCAGTTCCCTCGTGATGATGGCGATGTTGGTGACGTTGACCTTGTTGATGTAGCCGTGAATGGATTTCTTGAGCGCCTCCCAGGCAATGCGCTGATACGCCGCCGAAGCCTTGTCCGTGATCTCCGCCTGCATCAGGCGCAGCTTGGCCGGGGGTATATAAGCGCCGCCAGTGCGCGAGGTCAGCAGATCCACAGTGCGTCGCTGCCGTTCGCTAATCTTGGCAGCTGGCTCACTGACGGTGGCATTGTCCGCATTCTCAGCTGGCGGCGGCGGGCTGGACTTAGCTGTTGCTGAGGACGGCTCATCGCTGCGGCGATGCTGATGTCGCTTCTCACGCTCGCGTGCTCGTTCCTCATCGCGCTTATCACGCTCCTCGTGTCGCTTCTGACGCTCAGCACGCCGTCGCTCAAGAGAACTGGAGCGGCGCCGCACTGGACTCACACTTCGGCTACGCGGACTGCGTGTGCGCGTACGACGACGTCGTTGACGACGAGACGGACTCGTGCTGCGACTGCGACTGCGACTGTATGACGGCTGTCGTCGTCGTCGTCGCTGCTGCTTCTCCTCCTGCTCATCGTCGGCGCGGCTACGACTTCGTCTGCGCACCTGACTGGCTATTTGTGGCGGCTGTCTCGGCGGTGGTGCCTGGCTAATGGCTGACTTCAGTTGTGGCTCCTGTTGCTTGACGGCGACTGCTTTGTCTTCCACGGGCTGTTCATCGTCCTCTTTCTGCAAAGTTAAAATCATATTTGTATATATATATTGGTTAGAGATTAAGCTCATATTAGCTTTTGTCTTTATCTTTAACTTACATCGGTAATTTCGCCCTCCTCCACATTACTGGCTGTAGGACTAGCAGCAGCGGCCTCCTTGCTCTCTCCATTCCCATTGCTGGTCACAGCTGGCAATTGTTTCTCTTCCAGTGGCGGCTGCTGCTTCTTGTGCTCCTCCTCCTCTTCGTGCTCATCTTTCTCTCGGTGCTCACTTGGCAGCTTGACTTGTTGCTGCTCTTCAACAACTACATCTTTTGTTGTTGCTTCTCTTATTTCTTCCTCTTTCTTTTCTTCAGACTTTGATGCATTTTCTTCTTCTTTCCTCTTAGACGTGTCAGCAACGTTTGCTTTAGTGTTGTCAACAGTCTTCTGTTCTGCTTCTTCTTCTGTCTTATCACTTGTCAACTTCGATTTATCCTTAACATCCTTATCCTTATCTTTGTTTGCTATTCGTCTTTTCACATCTCCTTCCTCTTCATTTGGTCGCTTGATACGGCTGCTGCTGCCAGCGTTGCTGTCGTCGTCGCCGCTGCTGCTGCTGCGTTTACTGGCTCTGCCGGCGCTGCTAGTGGAACTACTGCCACTACTGCTGCTGCTACTGTTACTATGACTGGAGCTATCGCTCCCATCACTTTCGGCATCACTGTTGGGCATTCTCTAAGCTGAATGCACAATTTTTACGCGTAACTTGTCGAAAAATTATGTTGAAAATTTCTACACCTAAACGTTGGCAAACGCGGTCGCTTGGTCAGCGGTTGGGATAATAAAATATATGGCAACCCTTAAGGTGGCCGAGATGTTTTAAATAAATATTATCGATACATTTTCCCGTTCGCAGCGGGTATTCGATAAAATTGCTATGCAATGTCGATTAGCGCCAAGGAAGATTTGAAGATTTTAAATAATATCAAATTATTTTAATTATTAAGCAGTCGTTGCAAACATAGCCAAACTTTAGAATATTCAAAAAGCAAACCTATTTTCTAATTCAGTTTATATTTTGATTAAGTCGAGGGTGGAAGATAGAACGAGCTCTTCACACATTTACAAATATAACATTTATTCACAAAACAGTGTTAAATACACTGCATTCAGAATTGAATCCACAAATATCAAATTTTTGATTGCAAGTAAATTTTTGTAAATAAAGTAGTTCAGCTTCTTCGGAGGTATATAAAGGGTAAGCAATACGAGCTATTGCTCCAATATATTATCCTTCATTGTTTTTCGCTAGACATGGCATATAATCGTCTAATCAATGTGGTTTCGACCAATAATACGAAGCCGACCTGGTCCCGCCAGGCAATCCTGAGCTGGTGCAACCAATGCTTGAACTGCGATATTCAGAAGATCGACGATCTGTGCACTGGGGCTGCCTATTGCTGCCTCATGGACATCCTGGTGCCGGATTGTGTTAACCTGAATAAAGTGAAATTTAAGTGCTTCCTGGAGAATCACTACGTTAACAATTTGGTCCTGTTGCAACAATGCTTCAACAAGTTGAAAGTCGAAAAGAATATACCAATCTATAAGCTGGTCAAGGGCAAATTCCAGGATAATTACGAATTCGCCGTATGGTTCCGTTTGTTCTTCGAGGCCAACTTCCAAAAACTGCCCGAGGGCTACGATGTTATGCTCAGGCGCAACTATCAAATATTCACGAAGGACGTGAGCCCCACAGCTAAGATCCAGCGCACCCAAGCGACAGTCGCCATCTCACCGGAAATGCCACGGGAACGTGAACGAGAACGCGATCGCAGCCGCAGCCGCAGCCGCAGCCAAAGCCGCACAAGTGAACCGATCGTAAAGGAGCCGGCAGTCCGTGTGGCGCCCATAACGGCAATAGCCAAAGCCCGAGCCATTGGCGGGCAATCGAAAGATTTGGATCGACATTAAAATATTGTTGATGTTATTGTTTTCTAGTTGTGATGGGAATCGAGTGTGTGTGGATCAAATTAAAAAGTTCGGCTGCATTGCAACAAAAACATAAATATAGCTATATAATATATAATAGTATATATATATAATATAAGATTAGGATTACACTAAACAAGGGATCAGTTTTCTCTATGCCATTTATGTACGTTCCGGCTTCGTGGGCGCCGTTTCTGGCCGTTTGGGCGCCACATCGTCATCGCTGCTGCTGCTCGAGGAAGAGCTGGAATCTTCCGCCTTAGTACGTTTCTCAGGCACTGTGTAGGGGAACTGCTGTGACTTCTCCTCGACGGCCTGCTTGAGACGCAGTAGCGCCGTGCGATTGATATTCTCTAGCGATACATCCTTGATGGCATTGGCTAGCACCTCTAGCGCCTTGTCCGTATTGCCCTTGTTTGTCTGTATATCTATCAAACAGGAATAAGCATTACCAATGGCACCTTCGCTGATCTTGCTGCCACGCAGCTGTGAGATGACTGTGGAGGCCAGCTTCTCGTCCTGCTGTTCACGCGCCGTTTGCAGCACACGCTGGAACATCAGGCGTGGCGCACTCGATAAATGCTTATCCCAGATTTGCTTGGAGGCCACCTCCTGGCCGTTCGATATCAAATGCATCCACAGTACATTCATAGGGCCCAACTGATTGTGGGCGGCGTATTTCTCAGCTAAGGCCTCATCTAGTAAATGAATAACAGTTTAATTACAGTTTATCTAGAGGTTGAGGATGACCATCGATTATCTACTTACACTGCGCACTCAATTCGGGATGTTTGTCTAGGATGCCAACGGCGCCGCCACGTGGAAACTTCTCGGCCAATTTGCCCGCCTCCTCCGGTGACTTCGCCGCTTCGATCTCTGTGCCGAGCTGCTTGAGGAACTGCTCCGCCTTGCCAGCAACAATGTAGGCATGGCAAAGGCGATTGTCAAAGGAGACGAGACGTTTCTGCTCATCATTGAGCTGCTGGCCAATACGCTGTATCACCTCCAAATCACCCGAGGCAGCAATTTTGTTCAGATAAAACTTAAAAATTTTTGGCTGCGGATGCTGTTTCTCACCGAGCAGCTCTTCCACATATTTGGTGGCCTCCGCCAAGCGGTCGGCGCGTACAAGTAGCTCAATCAGTCGCGACGTGTCCAGCACATTTATCTTTTCCCCGCTTAGGATACGATCCTTGTAGGAAATTGCAGCATCCAGATCATTGGCCTGAATGGCACGACGAAAGACGGCAATATTAGAGATTTGCTTGGCTGCGGGCACAGACTTCGCGGGCACAGTCTTCGTTTTGGGTTCCACCTTGGCTTCTGGAGTTGTCTCTGCCGACTCTACCGCCTTATCCTCTGTCTTGGCTGGCTTGTTGCGCTTGCTCTTCGTCTGCTGCGTTTCGGGCACCACGAAAGGTACTTCGATATTCTTGCGCTTCAGCAGCTCCGCCAGCTTCAGCAGGAATGCATCTGTGGGCGTAACCGCCTCCTCCTGCATTTTAGTCCACAGGCCGAGCGCCTTCTCAGTCTCGTCCGCCTTATCGTAGCTGAGCAACAGCGTGTAGTAGATTTTATTGCGGTCAATGTGACCTAGATCCTTGGTAGCCTCAATCAGGCCCTCAAGCGGCTGTAGCATGCCCTCGTTCTTGTATCGATCACAGGCGTTGCTGATGCGTTGTGGCCTGGTGCGCAAACCTGGAGTCTCCAAAATCTTTCTCGCCTGACGCACGCGTCCACACTCGACGAATGAGAACACTAGATCGTATAGGCTGTTCACCTCGCCGTGGATGCTCGTGCTCAGATCTGTAAGACGCTGCAAATTGGCCGCATCCTCCTTCTGGATAAGCCGGCAGGCCAACTCGTTCTTCCATGGTGTTGCCTTATACTGCTGACAAATCTGCTCGAAGGCATCGATAGCCTTGGGTATGTCGTCACGCAACAAATGCACCTTGATCAACGGCCCCAGCACCACATTCGTGGGCAGTATATAGTTACCCGAAACCAGGGCATCGAAGACCACCTTCAGTCGCTCTGCATTGCCCGCCTCGGCCATGCTATTGAGGATGCGCCACACGGTGCTCACATAGTTGAAGCTACTGTCGCCCTCAGCGAACAGCGCCTCCTTCTGGTTCTCCTTGAGCAGCTGTAGTGCCTGCTCCACATTCTCCTCCTGCAGCAGCAAATCTACCAGCCGCACAGTCTTAAAGTTGTCCAGCTTGAAATTGGCATCCGCTGTGCGCAGTTTGTTGTACTGCGCCAGGGCATCCGAGCTGCGCTTGTGATGCGTATACAAATCCACGAGCTGGGCATAGACGCCAATTGGAATCTGAAATTTGTCCTGCTCAAGTCGCTCGATCACCTGCAGCGTCTTTTCTAAGTTCTGCGAACGGAAGCAGGCGTTTAGCAGCTGACGCTTAATGTTGTTCGAGTTTTCACCCTTTGCCTCGACATTCTTGATGAATCGTTCCAATTCTAGAAAGATTAAAGAGAGATTTAAGAGCTAATATAATTAATCAATTTAATTATCCATCTCAGCTACTCACCATCAATGGTCAATGTATCCAGAGAACGCTTGCCGCTATTGGGCAATGGAATTGGCTCCAGTTCGCCCGAGGTAAGCTTGCCCAACTGCTCGGCGATCTTTGGTGTCATCTCTGAGCCGAGCAGCTCGGACAGCGCTGTCGCCTTAGCACTGCTTAGGGATAGACCCTGCTTGACCAGGCCTTGCAATATCTTCTCCAGATTTGACACGCGCTCACGCCGGAAGTAGATGGCCGCTTCAAGGACAATTTGGCCCACCACATCCGGAGTCTGACGTTCGGGCGTGGCCGGCGCTTCCACATCGCTGGTCGCTTGATCTGCCTCCTCGGTGGCTTCTTTACCGCTGCGTAGCTGAAATCCCTCGTATATTTGCCGCACGCAACGTATGAAGGAGGCAAAGTCATTTGTGTGGGCCAGTGCCAGGATGAGCGGTTGACGGAAAATCAAGGGCATATAGAAGACACGATTCTGTTCCATAATCTTGGCAGCATCCGCTATCTGATGAGTAGTCAGAGCCGAATAGACAGCGGAGGTGACGGCCGTGAAATTGGGCACACCCGCATCCCGGAGCACGGTAATCACACGATCCCAGTTCTTCTCCTTCAGATTGGGTATGACATAGTCGCGCACCGTCTCCGAATTTGGATTCAAGGCGAATTCCTGCTGCATGCGACGCACCACGTCCAGCACCTGGTTTGAGTCAACGGAGCAAAACAATGGCCAGAAATAATGCTGACGAATGGGCAAACCCAAATTCTTCATCTCGTGCAGCAGAGGAAGCGCATTATTCATCAGGCCATTCGTCAAACCGGCCTCGGTGGCAATGGTCAGCGCCTTGGGATTGAGACCCTCCGATTGGAGAGTGCGACAAATGCTTAAAATATTCTCCACTGGCCGATTAGCCTTGACTAACTGGCGGATGAAGAAGGCTCCCACGTCGGCAGGTTCTCCATTGACTCGCGTGCTGCGCGGCATTTTGCGAAGCAGTTTCAGTGCAACATCCTCATGGCCTTTGTTGACCAGGCGCAAGATAACATTAACTGCATCCTGATTGAAGCCGGGCGATATGCGCAGCTTGGCCAACACTGTGTCCACATGCTCGCCATTGCCATGCACCGCCAGCGTGTAGGCAATGTCCAGCAGATCCTTGTCTAGCAGAATAATCTCCTTCGACTCACACTCGGCGAGTGTCGATTGCAGCGCTTCGATATCACCGTGACGCGCAAAGGCGCACAGGAGCGTCGTATAGGTTTCGGCACTGGGCTCCAGTCCAGCTTGCTTCATCACGCCCAAAATGCCTTTGGCGGACTCTAAATCGTTGGCCTGAAATATATATAAACATATAAGATCAGCAGCTGGGTATGACCGGGATGGACTCACCTGTGAGTGTCCCAGTATAAGAGAATTGAAGACATTTTCGTTGACGGGCAAATTCTTGCCGCGCATGTACTCCAGGATACGTGTGGCTCCCTCGATATCGCCTTGCTGGCAATAGCGCGCGATCAGACGCTGATAGGTCACACGGTTGGGCTCGATGCCCTTAGCCTCGATTTCGGCAAGGAAGTCGGTAGGTGCGAACTGATGCTCGTTCTCCAGATAGACGCGCAGCAAAGCATTATAGTGCGATATATCCATTGGAACATTTAGAGCATTTAAAGTCTTCCAGATTTCCTGCACGAGGGCAGTCCGCACTTCGGGCAGCTCCTCGGGCACTAGATTACCACAGCAGCGTATGACCAGTAGTGACTGAGAGCTAGTCGCTGTGCGATGTGTGCGTATCTCATCCAAGACTTCCTCCAAATCCCGCCTGGAGATGCGGCCAATGCGACGTGCATCCTGATCCAAGCGACGAATCTGCCGGTCCAGGGTCAACTCCGCCTTTGTGGCGGAAGCATTGCTAGCAAAGCCACTGGTAAATAAAAGAGAAAAATATATATTTATTTTACAATTTATACCAATCTTTGCTGCTCCAATTTGAGGTTATGTAAATCTGGCCAAACATTTAATACAATTTTCTTACAGAAATCTTTAAACAATTACACTGGACTGAATGATGAGTTTGGACATTTCTAATAGTGCAACAAGTGATGTCATTTTCAATTATTGTCTTACACAAATAGCCACATGCATTGCGTAATGCCGGGCAGAAACTTCGAAACTTACTTCTGGAATTGTCCGCACATGCAGGGCGCCGATTGGAGAAGATTATTGCTCTCGCCCTCGCGCACCGAGTTGACCACCACGTTGCGCGTAAAGCCTGCAAAGTAACGCAACAGTTTGCCCGTGCGTAGTATGGATGCCATTATAAACTATTCAGCAATAATAAAACAATATTAGAAACAATTGCAAGGCAGCGCGCACACTAGCAGATGTAATAGTGTGACCGTTGATCTGAAATGCAATAAAACCGAAAGTGACGGATAGCACACTGGACGCAAAAGTGAGATAACCTAAAAGTTTTATCTGTCGACTAACGGACTACTGTTAAAAATTAAAAGAAACCTCCAAAATACAAATATTTGAATTAAAATCATTTTTATTTTACTTGGGTATAAAATCATTTCATTACTATTTTTCATAAACTAGTCTATATTAATGTTGCTATTAAAATCTAAAAAAATAATAGCTTTTTACATAAATTACAAATTTTTCTTAAAGGATTTGCAATTTTTCTTTTATTTATTAATAACATAATATTTATTGCAACAAACTATCATAATAATATAAATATTATATTTTAGTTATTTTATTTTTATTTTTATATATTTATTTATTTATTTATGTATATATGTATATATTATAAAACAACTGTTCTGCTACCATTTTATATTATAGTTTTATTATGAAAATAATCTTTATTAAGGTTTCAAATTTTCTCTTACTTTTATCATTTTATTTTCAAAGGCAAAGCTCAAAGAATCTCAAAGAGAGAACTTTCAAAAGAGTAAAGTAAATAAGTCGCTCTCTTTGCCTTTGCGGAGCTGTCAACAAAGAGCAGATTCCATCATTCCGCATGATTCCATCACTACACTCGCACAGTGGAGTTGGCGTATGTCTTTCAGGCAGAATTTATTTAAAACCCTGAATGGTTCTATGTTTCGAGATTATATTCCAGTTTATAAATTAACCGAAAATAAGAGACGTTACTCTTAGCACGCAACATCATGAATTTCAATTCAAGTCATGTAGATTTTTTTGAGCACCTCTTCCGCAATTTTGCCCATGGTGCAGCTTTCTTATGTCGCCAGCGTCGCTGGTTGCATTCATTTGCAAAAGATTCGTTGCACATCGCGGTTGCTTGCGCTTTTCGCTCTCTGCTTGTTCTTTCCACTTCCATTTGCGTCGCATTGACTTTGCACAGTTTACTTACACACGCACACACATATATTTCAGTTCCTGTAATTGTGTTTGTGCATTTACAATTTCTGCGTGCTTGTGTGCAAGTGTATATGTATATATATATGTGTGTTTAGTAACGTTCAAGTGCTCGTGGTTTGCGCATAATTTCTTGTTTCACGGTTTTTTTGCGGGTTTTCGCGACGTCACCGCGCCGTCCGTTACATTGCCGTAGGGCTATTGCCCGCTGTTGTTTTTGCCGTTGCCGTTGTCGTTGCTGCTGCTGCTGCTGCTACCGTTGGTTGTCTTTGTTTGTTGTGAGCTCTCTTTTCAGCAATTTACATTGCAGGTGCGTTGTACTTTTACGATCGCACCGTGTGGGCGGCGCATTTTCCAACACTGGTAAGCATCCCAACGCCGACGTCGCTGTCACCTTCCGCAGATGATTAAATTTATTACATTCGATTGTTACACACACATACACATTCATACGTATAACAACGTTCACTCACACACACATAAATACGACAAGACCGCGGCTGCATTACTACAATTACGTGTGCACGAGCGAGAGCACACACAAAGCGTAAGAGAAAGCAAGGCAGCGCAGGGGCGTGAGTGAGCAGGCAGATGAAAATTGCAATACACTCGCTCACACACACACACAGACAACTACACAAACAAATTTGCCACGCAAAAGCGGCCGGCACTTCGAAGCTTCCCCTTTCCCAATTCATTTCGCTCGCGCGTGTGTGTGTGTGCAATTGTCTGATTGTTCTCTGTGTGAGTGTGTGTGTGGATGCACTTGGTGCGATTCATTTGGTTTTATTACCATTTTTGTTGCCGCTGCCGCTGCCGCTGCTGGCTGCTTACTGCCTGCGTTGGTCTGTGCTTTTGCAATTGCACGAAGCGGCCGACGGCGACGCGTTGACTTTGATCGGCATCGGCTTTTTACGGCAGAATATGGCAACTCTGGCCAAACGTTGGAGAAAAAGTTCTCTACCCTTTTGTCAGTGTGGAGCGCGACTTTGAAATGTACGGCAACGGCAACGGCAGAAAATGCATTTGGCAAGTGGCTAAAAGAAAATACTTACTTAAATAGAAATTTCAACAAAATAAATACGAAAGAAAAGAAACTAAAGTGATAACTACCAAACGATAAAATATTTAAAAATATATATTTTTTAAAAATTGCTATAATTAATTTAGAAACATTTACAAAATACAAAAGGAAAATCAAAATTTATTACCTCAAATGAATTAAACAATCGTTAAACGGCTAAAAACGGACAAATTTCAAAGCTATAAAACGCATTTTTCCGCATTGGCGATGACCTACGACAAAGGAAATGAAGTCACACAAATACACAAACATTACTCACTCATACACACACACACACATAAACACACTGGCTCACTCACTCAAGTGCAGCTAGGCAAGCGAATAAGTGAAACAGACGCAATACAACAAAAAAAAGCAGCAAAGCAGCCCTAACAACAATAACAACAACAAGAACAAGAAAGCGTCAGCAATGAAAAAGAGGAACAAGAGGAACAACAGTAGCAGCGATGTTAACGTCGACGGCGCTGCCGCCGTCATCTTGCACTGCGCATGCACATGCATACGCATACCAATGCAATAAGCTCACTCACACTGTGCACTGTGTGCACACTGTGCGCTCGTGTATTGGTGCGCTTTGTTCGTTGCTTGGGTGCAAAAAGCAAGCAAAAAAAAAAAAAAAAAAAAAAATTGAATATAGAGGAAAAACTTGAGAAATTATTCTAAAAATATAGAAAATGCAAGAAATTCAATTTTGAGCAAATGCAAAAAATAACAAGAGACTTTATTTAATTTATTTATAAATATGTGCGTAAGTGTGTGTAGCTCGATTTAAATATATATACCTATATTTATTTCGCTCATGTATTATATTTAATAATTAATGTTTATGTACATATACATACACATGCATGTATATTTATATATATCAGTGTGTACACACTCGAATTTAATATGCGCGTCATGCTCCAACGGCAGTTGAATGCACTCAACGCTGATAATAACAAATGAAAGAAAAAAAGTCTTTATATATTTAATTTATACAAAAGAGATTAAATTATTATATTGAAAGCTTCGTTTTCCGCAATTGACAATATATACATATGTGTATATATTTATTTTGTTGGTTAACAAATTAAGTTTTATTAAAGAAATATTTTTGATTTTCCATTAGGTTTCGATTTATTTATTTATTTCGCGCTGAGTCATGTGCATACCTGGCTGGTAAATGACCTTGAATTGCTGCATTATAGGCACAGATATATACCAAATTATAGAGCAAGGAATAGGCAACGTTTCCGATAGGGGGATATATACAACTACTTATTCTATATATGTCATATATACTATATCACACACACACACACACATAAACCAATTACTCATCCGTTTTCAAAGAGCTCAACAAATAAATCGAATGGCAGCACATAAATAAAGCGATACAAATTTATGCAAGTGCACATATACAACTTCAGAAATAACAATAAAAATAATTATACAAATACAAAAAGTAAAAAAATCTATCGTGGAAATTTAAAACTGCGCACGCGTTGCAATTTCTTAACAGAAAAAATAAATAAATAAATAAAAAAATTCAACAACCGTAAATAAAAAATTTCAATAAAAATAAAAACTATGAAAAAAAACTATTACCAAGAAGCAAAAACCGAAACGCAGCGCTGCGCGTGCGAAAGGGATAGCAGCTGTTTGGCAGTTCGATGTCGCCTTCAAGGGGCTAAGGACATTGGTTCAAGTGCAAAGAGGATGCCGCAACGTAATGCAACACACGGGCCCCACTGGAGGCGGGCAATAGGTGCTGGCGGCTCGCACAGGAACCAGGGAGACAGCGCAAGGACACGCCGTTTACCGTGTCTGTGTGTGTGGTGAGTTTCAATTGCATATACAGTGAACTAGCGCTAAAGTGAACCTTTAGTTTTAAGTGAATTTTATAGAAAACATAAACTAAAAGCTTAGTAAATGAAATTGACTTAAATATTTATATAGAATCTTTCTACCACTTTATTTAAAATCTCGTTTCCATTCTATGGCGTATATACTGTATTGCGTATACGCGATGTGGTGAATTCGTAGATATTAAAGCATCGCTCCAGCTCCATTGAGCAACTATTTTTAGTGTGCAGCCCCTAAAGCGGAGTGCTACCGACTGCTATACTCTGCCCTTGAACGAACAGAATTCGCTCTGGCTCTGCCCACACACACACTACACATACACTCACATGCACACACAGAGAAGTGTCGTACACTGAAAGAAATATTGCATTGAGTTTGAATGATAGAGACTATAGAATTGTTTGCATTTTATTTGCATATTATATATTATTTACTTTTAATAAAAAGTATTCTGAAATCCTAAAGTCAAATAACTTTTATAAACAAATTTGCTAATACAAGAATTTATTTCTTAAAGTTATATATTATTTATAATATCATTTATTTAAGCTCTACAATAAACTTGCGCTAGATAGTTTTCTCAATTAAATAATTTTTAAAATTATATATATTTTTTATGAAAAGTTATATTGCTTTTGCTTTCCCAACAATTGTTCTGCATTTAAAATATAGTTCAATTATAGATTCTGCATTTTTTCTTCGAGTGTACTTGCAATTCTCTCTCTCTCTCTCTCTCTCGCTCGTTCTTCCTCTCTGTTAACATGCGCTGCAACCCAGTCCAGTGACAATATCTGTGCACAGCTGGAAACCAGTTGTTTCGTCTCTGAGTAGCTGCATATGTCAAGCGAGTCGAGCATTGATGCCCAAGCTTCACTGCCTGCCCCTCTCGATCACCCGCCCCGCCCCTATAGTTGCTGCACTCCCATGCCCTTTAGGGCATGCCCAATGTCCAAATGTCCTTGCTTAGTGAACTCTGCATGCGATGACATTGATTTTAGTTATGTGCATGTGGGTGTCGCTGTGTGGGAGTGTATAGTGTGTGTGTGTGGGAGTGTATGTAAAGGCATGTATGTGTGTGTGTGGCTGTGTGTGTGGGTGCTTTGTGGTTTCCAATTGCAGCGGCGCCTCAGCTGTCTGCTCCATTAGCATTTTAACTTTGCTTTAGGCTCCCTCTCTTTCTCTCTCTCTCTCTCTCTCTCTCTCTCATCCCTCTATATATTTATTTGCTATTTGTACGCTTTGAGGCTACATTAATTTTGTTTATAGAGATTACATATAATAAACTAACAAACATTGGAAATTTGAGCGCAATATTGAAAAGTTAAGTACTTAAGTTGAAACATTATAAGCATCAAATAACATTGTTGTTATTTATATAGAAGAATCGTTTCGATGTCATGGGTTTTCGTTTACATATTGGACTAATTGTTCGTTATATATAATATAATATAATTTAATTATATTTATTTTTATTGAATTTATATATTTTGTATATATAATATTTATTTTTGTTTATTTATTTAAATGCTTATAATATTAGAAAAGCGGTTTCATATTTCATTCATTCTCCAATTGCCTGACCAAGGGTATATAAAATCTCAAATTATAAAAAAAAAATTCAAATTAAATTTCCACTTTTCCAATTTGTATTCCTGAAGCACACTGAAATTAATTTCGCAACACGGCGTATGCGTGATGTTAGTAATAAACGAAATCTTTTACAAATTGAAATATTTGATTGAAATGTAAGAATTCAATGGCTAAAAGAAAAGTATCTGTGGGATACACAAAGAGGCGAGAGGCCAACTTGACTCACTGCGACTCGCCAGATGCAATGGCAACAACTGCATTCTAGTTGTTCTTTTTCTTGTTCTTGTTCGTTATTATTGTTGTTGTTGTTATGGCTAGTTTTTCTTTTTTATTTTTTGTACGCGGAGGCCGCCATTGCTGCCGCAAGTCGCGACGTTCTTCTCGGGCAATGCCGAGAGTCGCGGCGTTGATAATGGCGATGACGTCGTTGCCATGGCTGCTGAGGAGTACAGTCATAGAGCGAGACATGAGCAGAGACGAGTGTAGCGAAAGAGAGAGAGGAGAGAGAGAGAGAGAGGAGAGCGAGAGTGTGTCGGGGGTACACTCTACAACGTCGCATCCATAAACTACACAAATTCCTTTAAAAGCGTAAAATGCATTCGATAGATACACACAGAGCGAGACAGGCTAGCAGAATACACAAAATGCGAGGCGAGCATAGCTACAGATATATTCGCACAGTTGCAGATACAGATACGGCAACAGATGCAGACGCAGATACGGATAGGGCAGCTATAGTTTGTCTGTCATCTATTCGAATGCATCTGTAGCTGTATGTGTGTGTGTGTGTGTGTGTGTGTATCTGTGAGTGTCTCTGTTAGCGTATTATTTGCAGTTGTTGCTTTGGCATTGCTCATATTTACTTGAAATTCAATTTGCAAACATATCAGACGATGTCTTTTGTTTGCCCAAAGTTTCAATTGTTTGTTGTTCTGTTTATTTTCATTGTTGTTGCTGTTGTTGCTTTTAGCTTTACAAAATTTGCAATTAATTTACGCTGTTTTTTCTGCGTCGAATTACGCATCAGCTTTGATAGATTGCCACGTATATGATTGCTGTTTATATGTACATTATCGGGACGTATATACTATATATGTATATATAGTTAAACATTTTGGACAATTAGTGAATGCGCTTTGCTCCGTTATTCGCCAGATGGTCAGCGTAGTTCGATGCAGCTGTGCAGAAATGTTGCGAAAGGTACAAATAATGTTTGAAAGAGGTTTGAAGAAAAAGTTACGCAGGAAATAATTGTTGTGCGTACAATCTTGACTCAAAGAGATCGCTGCATATTCTTTATAATTTAATTTTTTATTTCATTAACATATACACAATTATTTAGGTTAGCTTACATTTATCTAATTTCAATTAGAGTGTTAAGAATTCTTCTCTATGCAGCTGAGATATTTCAACAATGTTTGAGGCAGAGGGAAATATGCGAAAACCTTTCCATGTGACTTTAGGGATAATGATTTAAGGAAAATGTTAGGACAAGTATCTGCCAACTATGTATTGAATAAAATATGATTTTGTATTTATGAAATTATATATAAATTATTATACATACTATAAGATACATTATTCATGCATACGCCCTGTATGCCCTGCTGCGTGGGCTGAGCTGGAATCTTGAATTGCAGCTTGATCTGACTACAGTATTCTCCACAGACAGCCGACTTGTCATTGATAAATGCACAACATATAATTCCTTTACGTGCACTCAACCGGACCATTAAAACTATCATCAACTGACTTTTACCACAGTCAACAACTGCAGTTCGAAACCCTCTCAGGTTTGGGCCAAAAAGTAAAGGCTCAGTGCTTCGCTTGACTGAATGCTGCATTCAGTTTTTGACCAGCTCAATTTAAGTTAAGTTCCTGTGCCTGCAGCAAGGCACAACTGTAACTGGAATTTATAATGTTTGCCAAGCAGGCGAATAATTCGTATTTAGAGCGTGACAAGAAGAGGGAGACTGTTTCATACCCTGTTCAAGCAAGTGCAAGAATATGCATTCAATATCAACTTTCAAAGTCATCAAGACAATTAGAGCATTTCGTATTCGTAGTAACTTATTTCTATTGGCCTATGACTAACCCTAGCTCAGTGTATATAGTAATATATACAGATATAATACATATGAGAGAGCGAAAGGGAGAGTGTGAGAGTGAGAAAGAGAGACAAACAATTGCATTGGTAAATGCATTGTAATGAATGTCATCCGTTCATTAAAATTATGTCATACTCGCATATTTTGACACACATTTGCACTCACACATAAACACATACACTCACACTAACACACACACATATACATATTTATATATGTATAAATGGAGACACTTCGTAAGCCCAACCAACAACTGCGCCTCATTAGCAATAGCAAACTGAACCGCCCCGTTGGGGCCCGGCCCCCTCGCTTCGACTAACGCACGCTTTGTTTCCGTTTCTATTCAATGCGATACCCTACTAAAAAACAACTCCTCCCCCTCTCCCTCACAGACACCCTCGATTCGGCATTTTAGCTGACCAATGAAAATCGAGCGACGTTCTGCTTCGAATATTTTTGTTGCTTGTTTATGGGTTTTCACATTTTGATGGCCTAGCATAGATTGACGTAATGTCGGCTGAGTGTATGATAAAAGAGTGAATATATATAATAAATATCTATATATGTGTATAGATTTATTTACATTTGTATATATAATATGTATAATATGTATGTAGATATCGAGTTTGAAAAAGAGATAGAGATACATAGGTAGGTACATAGGTACATAGGTAGATATTGATAGATAATGTGATAAATAGATAGAGAGATTATAGAGTTATAGAGAGATAAGAGAATGAAAGATGATAGGCAGATAGGGAGATTATGAGATGGAGATAGATATTTAAACTATTGAAGGATAGAGAGATCGAAATAGTTTAATTAAGAGCTGAGCTGATATAGAAAACAAAAATAAATAATTAAAAACTATTTAATCATCTGTATTCTCTTTAAATATTATTGATTTGAAAAATAATTATTTTTCGACTGTTATTTTAGTAACTCTTGAATCATCCGAGAGAGTGAGAGAGAAATCGAAATAGCTTAATTAAGGGTTGAGCTGACAGAAAACAAAAAAAAAATAATTAAAATAAAAACAATTTAATCAACTGTATCTTCTTTAAATATTATTGATTTCAAAATTAATTGTTTTTCAACATCTATTTCAAGAACTCTTACATCATTTGCGACAATTGTAATTTAAATTTCTTGAAATTCGTAATATTTACGATTCGCAGTAATACGCTTAACTGTTATTACTGAACAGTTCTCATGAAATTTCACGACACGAATTGCATCACTTTGCAAGTGATTAACATTTTTAAGTAGCTGTAAATAGTGGAAGTAGTTGGAATTAGTTTACATAGATGTCGCTTATTGCTCTCTTTTAGTGCTCACAGCGCCCACATTGCTGTCTCCCTTGCACTCACTCTAGTTTCTATGCCTTGCAAAATGGCCGCCGACGAATTTCTTGCGCGACTTGGTCACACTACAAAATATTTGCTTGCTTTTTGTTGCTAAGGCGTTGCAACGGCAGCTGCTGTTGAGCTCTTTTGTTGCTGTTGTTGTTGCTGATGTTGCTTTCCTATTAATTTTTTCGCTCATTAATTTCAATTCTCCATTCAAATAGCTGTCGAGCGTTCGCTGTGCGCTATTTTTTTTTTTTTATTGACGTCGCGACGTTTATTTAAATTTGAATTTTCATTTTGTGTTCGTCGCATTACTTCGCATTCGCAATGCTGATTAATAATTATTAAATGTTGCTAACTTTAGATAGACTCCAATTATTATTTATCTAGCTTAATTGGTGTGAAACAAAATAGAATTGTATATCAGATATCAACAATTAAAAAGTGAATAGTGCACAATGGAAAATGCATTTACATGTGTTTAATCTGTTGATCGAGGGAAGTAGTTAATTTTATATAATAATTAGCAGTTGTTAGTAATAAAATAAATTGTTTGACGATTGTTTAACGTAAAGAAAGAAAAATAAAAAAAGCTAATAAAAAGAAGTATTACAAAAAATATGCAAAGATATTTATAACGAAATAGATATATATGGTTATAGCGTCTTCCGGCTATAATGGCGATCCATTGAGCATCGTTATAACCAGATTCTACTGTATTTAATCAGAATTTCTAACTATTAAATTAAAAACTTCAATATGATATGGTTATGTATATAATAAAAGATATATTAGATTATTCTCATTGAATTTAATTATTTCTCAATCTATTCCATTTACATTTTATGCAAGTGTTAAGATATCTATTGAGATATATAAGCAGTTGAGTTACCTCACTTAGCTCATTATTACCATCTCAAATATGATCCAATCCTCGCTCACTTAGTATACTCCATGTCAAATTCACTGCAATTTGACTTCGCATATTACAATGTTACAAAAAGTTTGCCACTGTGTATATAATTTTCGGATATTAACGATATCAATTTCAACATCTCATTTGACCCTTTTCATAAATTTTCGTATTATAATCATGCCACATAAATTCCGAAAGCTGGCGATGCCGCTTATACTTGTTTTTTTTTTTTTCAGAATCTTGCCACACCGTCAAATTCCATAAAAATCAACAGATTTTTGTCTTTAAAATTGCGCACAAATTATATGTTGAGGCTGCAAGTGGCTCTTGGCCTACCGCTTTTTGTGGCAGCTCGACCCTCTGCTGTGTTTTTGCTTAACGGTAAAGCTAATTTATGCCACAACGTTTTTGAGGAATTGCACTCTAAAGCGCAAAGGCGGAAGTTGCTGTTGCTGCTGCTGTCCAAGAAGCCAATTGAATGCAACAACAACAACAACAACATGCATTGTGGCAAGTGGCATGTTGCAGGTTGCAGGTTGCAACTCTCTTGGTAGCTGGCGAAAGGGGCGCATTATACCGTTGGCTTTCCCAACTGTGTGTGTGTAACTCTTTTCTGACCTGCACTTGTTGGCCAGCTGCATGTGTTTAAGCCATGGCTTAAACTTGTTTTTTTTTTTTTTTGTTGTTCAATTTTTGGAGGTAACACGCGGCGTATGCGTAATTAGATTTGCGTTTGCTGCGCTCGCTCACTAATTGGCCTAAAGCTTGGAATGAGTAGAACGCAACAAAAATTAATGTTTCAGAGTGTTTTCAGTGTAGCTGATCGACTATGAGATACCTTAGAATAGGTGAAAGGGAGCATGTGGTTTTTGTATAATGAAAGAATTTTTTATATATTTATTAATGCTCGTTTTTAATGTCAAGAAAAAATGTTGAAATATTTTCTATTACGTAGAATATTCTGAAAATGTTAGATGTTAGATGAACATTATAATTTATTTATTTATTTAATTTAATTTAGAAAGAAATTGTAAATCTTATTAAATTTAATTTAAAATGTTTTCAGCTTAGTTTTCTGTATATTAAATGTGATATAGGTTAAATTTAATTAAATTTAATTATTTAAAAAAACAATTTTTCTTCTCATAATTTTTAAGGGCTTTCCAGAAAACCTAATTTATAAAACTTTAATTTTGCTTAAGCTCTTATTTATGGAAAATTATAAATCTTAATTTTTTGAATATACTTTATTCTATACCTATATAAGACTACTCTCCTCTCTTGATGAGTTATTCTATCTTCTAAGAATACAATACTTTTATAATTTGACAGGATATTCAGCAGTCATAGATATCTTAACGCGTATAGCAAAGACATCCACTTTTTGTCCTGGGGCAAGGAATCGCAAGAAATAATACAAAAAAAAAAGAGAGCAGAGAGAAAATTGCAATTTCTGGTTTAACGTTCACTGATCCGCATTCTGTTGCTGTTGCTTCTTCTTCGACTAGCTGCCTCATATGTTGTGCCTCGCTGGGGTGCCACAGTGCGCCGTCGATGACGTTGCACTTTTATGCTATTCTGTTCTGTTCTGTTCTGATGGCTTTTTTCTCTTCTTTTAATTTTTTTGCAACGTCAATAAACGAGTTTTGCGGCGAGCCAAGCGAACTGCCCAAGCGACGCTCTATTGGTGGCAGAGGCATGCACAAGGTGTTGTCAAGGGAGGCGGATGGGCGGGGTAGAAGTAGAAGGGGAGGTTGGTATCGGGTTTTGGCTTCGACTTTGGTTCGTCTACCTTGTGCGTTGTTTTCGCTGCTGCCGCTGCTGCCACTGCTGCTGCTGGCTTTTGTTTAGTTGTTGCCATGTTGCATAGGATTTTGAACCCGTTTTTGTAGTCATGTCGACCCTGCCTCCTAGCCCCTGTACTCCATGTGGCGCGTCCATAACCTAACCTAACTTTTTTTATAGCCTCCAGATGAAATAGCGTGCGGTAAACGCTTTGTTAGCCGTTTGTTGTTGGTGTGTTTAGCTGTTTGTGCCGCTTTTATGTGTTGCATGTTAAACGTGTTGATACCCTAACTGTTCAGCCCTCTGTTTGTGTTTGTTCAACTCTTTGTTCCGTGACCTTTGTATGAATGCATTTTATAGATAAATGCATTTTGTTTGTGCCTTGTTCAGTGGGCAGTGAGTGCTAATTGTTTAATTGTTATATTTGAATACAGTTTGTTGATCTCTTTCCCGTTTTCTTTCACGGCAAATTGTTTTCAAAATCAATTGCTTAAAGTGTGACAGAGGAAGCTCTAAAATAGCAGCTCAACTATTCTAGTTTCTAAGAGTATGAGAGGGATAGCTATATGATTACGGCAAAGTACGTAGAAACTTAGCTTGGCAAGCAGCTCGTAAATTAGCTGCATTATAGGAGCCAACACTTTGCTTCTCTCTCCTCTTCTTTTGCTTGACAAGAACTTCAGAACTTTTTGCGTGCACCTTTGCTGCTGTCTTCGCTAACCAATGAAATGTGCGCTTAATGAAAATAATTGCATTTTTTGCATAATTTATGACACACGCACACACACACACACACACACAGACACACTTGCAGTGCATTGTGGAGACACACAAAAGCCGCTGTCACCCACACACGCACATTGCTCTGCTCAAGAGCCTAAGAAGGATGTGTGATTCTCTCTTCAACTGACAACACTCGCTTTTCGGCTGGGTAAAGTAATTTTGTGGCACATGTGGGTGTCAAGCACCGTTGCGAAAGCAGCGTAAAATGCAATCAACAACAATGAAAAAATTGCAAATGCAACAATAACAACAACATGAGCTTGCGTATTTCCTGTGTGTGAATGAAAACAGCAATTCCAGCCGCAGCAGCAGCAACAGCAACAGCGGCAGCGGCAGCGAAAAGAAATGAGCGCAAAATTCAATTTGTGCATACTTCTGCAAAATACGTTAAAGAGAGCTGTTTTTGGAGCTAGCTGGACAAAGAGAGCACGAGATAAGGCAAAAGCTTTTGGCGCTCTCAGCGGCTGGCATTGTGTGCGCTCTCTGTTGCTCTCCGCTGCTCTCTGCTGCGCCGCATGTTGCGTGTCATTGACCTTTGAAATTGCATTGCATGTGGCTTCGCTAATGTCGCTGCTGCTGCTTCTGCTTCTGCTGCTGCTGGCGTCGCTGCTGCTTGTGCTGTTGCTGTCTTTTGCTCTGCTTTGCTTTTGCTACGTCATTCTACGTTATTTCGCATTGCCCACATTCCGCGGCCCTCGACGTCTGCTCTGTCTGCCTGCTGTGACTTCGTCATCAAGCTCACACACACACTCACACTGATGCCGAGCTTGCGAGCTACACGTGTATTTGTTTGTGTGCCTTGCCATAACATCAAATTATATTAAGGCAGCGCTGAAGCGAAGTTGTAGAAGAAGAAGAAAAAGAGAGGATACAAAAAAATAAAACCAACACTGCTTATCTGCTGATCCCCACCCCCACTCTACGCTGCAGCAGCTCCATTGTGTGCCTTGAAAGTTATTTTAATATCTTTCAATATCTTGCGCTTTTCGAAGCACTTATTTTTCTTGTTCCTTGTTGTTGCTGTTGCTTACTTCGATAATCGCTCGATAGCAAACAAGAACTTTGACAATGGACAGGGCGACAACTCTCCGTCCGAGATTCACCGCCCGAGTCGTATTGTCTAAGTGGACGAAGAGCAGCAGAAGCAGAAGCAGAAGCAGCAGCAGCAGCAGCCGTCGCACAAGTTCATTGAACGCCCCGCAGACATAAAGCAAACTCAATAAACGAACGCACAGCGCAAATAAACAGCAGCCAATAAGAAAAACGAATACGCAGATAGAAATCGCAACCAGGCAGAAGATGCAGAAGAGACGACGAGACCCAGCACAAGACCAAGACCTCGACGACGACAATGACTACAAGACGCATGCAACAGAAACAGACGGAAACAAAAGACAACAAAAAGAGAGCCAAAAGGAATGAGTAGCTGCTACCGTTGATACGAACACACAGGCAAATATATGTATATGTATGTACATATATGTTTATATATGTACTTCATACACTCAGACTCTCTAAATGTTGATTTTTTTAGCATGATTATCACAGTTGTTGATGTGCCATAAAACCGATTCAATCTTAATATAACAGGTGTGTAAAAGCTCATTACAAAAACTGTTATAATTGAACCGGTAACCGGTTTAATGTGTTTGGGAAATGAAACAAAAATCTGTTGTTGAGGGAAAAATGAAATAGATTTCAGTACATTATATTATAATATAAATTAGAACTATATAATATGCAAATTTGTTTGACAACATATGGGAGATGTAACGGAATGATCGGAATTATTGTTTAAAATAAAATTTGCAAAGGAAAAGTTTAACAAAAGAATGAATCACTGAACTGAACTGGTTCTTGTTCCATAATAAATACTTAAAGTTTTGTTTGATTACAATTATCGTCAAATTTTATCAAAATTGATTATGACATAATTGTGTAAACAATAATATGCTCGTTGCATCACTTATTAAATATCGGAACACTCCACGCACTTCATGCAATGTTCGTCATTCAAATTATGATTTAATTGCATGAGAGGTGGCTGCGGCGACAATATTGTTCAATTTGCCAACAACAAAAGAGCAGTCATAACAAGGGGCGAATCCAAATTCGAATCCGCTGTCCAGACTTAAAAGCAGAGCCACAGGCGAGACGGTGTAGGGGGAGAGCACATGCCAAAAAGGAGCAGTCAGTCAGTCACACATACGTAAGCGTAAGCGAGAGAGGGAGAGTGAGCGAGCCTGAGCGTAAGCGTGTGTACATGTATGTGCGTGTGTGTGTGTTTGTGTCTGTGTGTGTGTTTGGGTAGCCATGACGCGGCAGCACAACCATGACCCACACCAACAAACAGGAAGCGAAACGACAAAATAAACGCCGAAACAGCTTTGCCGAAAAGCGGCAACTGTAAAAGAAATATACATGCAATAGGCGGCAGTAAAAGAGCGCAGCTGAAGGAAGTATGTGTATGAGAGAGAGGGAGAGTGTGAGAGACTGGTAAAGAGAGCAAGTCATTTACTCGCTTCAACGCCAAATTTCAATTACAATTACCAACACGGCGAAGGCCACAAAGGCAAAAAAAAAAAAAGAAGATACGAACGATAAAATATGCAAAGCGAAAAAAAGGAGAGCGTAGGCAGAGGCATGGAGGTGTGGAGGCGGGGCAATGCAGCATAGTGTGAATGAAGCATAAACTACGAAACGCAAATAGCAGCATATAGTGAAGGAGAAAGAGCAGAAGCAGGAGCAGCAGCAGCAGCAGAAGACGAAGCTGATGCAGAAGAAGTCAAAAAAAAGAACGTCGCCGTTGCCCAGACACAGCCAGACACACAAGCACACATACATATGTACATGCATGCATGGCATGGTATGTGTGTACATATGGCTATTAAAAATGGCTGCTAACATGGCTGCGAACATGGCAGGCAGCGCAACAGACAGAGACGAAACACATACAACTTCAGCAGGCAGGCAGCATTTAAATCGGAGCAGTGGCACCAGCACCAGCACCAGCACCAGCAGCAGCAGCAGCTCTGGAGCTTCTGCTGCTCCACGAATGAAGTTGCAAAACAGAACGCGCAAAGGTTAATCAACTCTGCGTTTGGCTTTGCCAACAACTTCCCAACTCGGCACTGGGATTTTTCAAATGGGCAGAAGAGGAGTCGCCTTCGCCACCATCACAGCCAACGTGCGACTCTCCGTCGCGCACCATGTTGTTGTCTGTGGCAAAGGAGTTGGTAACATGCACAAACAACAACAGCAGCAACAAACGAACGGCATCTAATTGAATTGCTTGCATGTGCCGCTTATCTCACTGTTGTTTGTGTGCATGTCTGTGTGTGAGCGCGAGCACGTGTATATGTGTGTATTTGTGTGCAACTCCCATGACAATGGCATTGAAAGAGCAGCAAGCAAGCAAAAAGTGACCCAACACATTATGAGAGTGACTGTGGCGCGAAGAGAGCGCGTGTCAGTGAGAGAGTGCGCTTAAGAGAGCGCGCTTACAAATGGCGTATTGCATAATTATGTGCAACTGAGCTTCGTAGAGGTGCCATAATTTCTATGTGTGTGCGTGTGTGTGTGTGTTCTGAGCGTGTGAGCCTGTGTATGTGTGTGGCATTGTGGTTTTTATGCGGAGGCGCCTTTGGCCTTGGTTTTTTTTTTTAGTTTGTATGAAATCGCGAGAATTTCCCCTAGGGATTGAATGAAATCAAAATAAAATAAAAAGAATATAAAATTAAGTAAATATTGAAATAAATGGTAAAATGAAATGTAAAACAAAGAAGTTGCTGTTAAAAGGGAAATTTTTAAAGTAAATAATAAAGGAAAAATATTTTAAATTGAATTGAAAAATGTTTAATGAATTGAAAGAAGAATATCTAATAAAAAAAAAATATTTTTTTAAATGATTTATTTAATTGAATATTTTAAATTTAAATTTAAAATTATAAATTATTACAAAAATTAAAATAATGAAAATTAAATATTTTATTAAATATAAAACATAATAAAACTGAAAAAATGTAAATAATTCTTAAAAGATAAAGACTTTAAAAGACTTCAGAGTTAGGGTGGCTCTAATTATATACAAAAGTTGTTAACAGCTTTGAATGTTTCCTTTCTAATTTCCGATCTAGTTTACGTTTCCTGCTCACTTATTATTGGCTGTTAAAGATATACATTGCCCGCAAAATGAATCTTAAACAAGCGAGTTGCATATTTAAATGCCCTGCAGGCAAACACACCCACACACACACGCACACACACATACATACATACATATATATATATATATATATATATATATATATATATATATATATATATATATATATATATATATATATATATATATATAAACCGCAAAGCCGCACGCGGTCAGCATTAAAAATGAAAATTAATAGCCGGCGAGTTCATTTTCCATGCAAACATTTCCACATGATTGCGTGCAGTCGAATGGAAATTGTTGATTAATGTGCAAATAATAAGTAAATTTCGATATTATTTGCAGAGCTGTGGGATGAAATGCAAATAGTACTGTCAAAAAGAAATAAAGAAAATGTTAATTAACAGACTGAATGGGCTTACTCGGCGTATGGATAATATCACATTTGATTCTCTTCCGTTGTCGTGCTCCCAAATCCCGAAATAATTGCAGCTTATATATTAAATGGAAAACTTTTTCTTTTCGACTGCGAAGCAAAAACAAAACAAAAACAAAACAAAAAGTAAACAAATCCATGCTAAGAGCGAACAGCAGAGCCTAACTATAAGAGAACGTCTGCCCAAAAGAGAGCGCTAGTGAGAGAGAGAGAGAGCAATTAAGCAAGAGAGCTTTAGTTGCAGGGGCAATGACAAATGCAAAGCTCATGCTGCCGGCAGAGCGGTTACCGGTTTTTTTGCGCGACGTCAACGTCGACGTCAGCGTCGCAACATAAGTAGGAAGGAAGCGCGCGTGTATGTGTGACGTCGTTGTTGACTGTGTGTGGATTTGTTGAGGCAGGTCCTGGCTAAAGTAGGTACAGCCAACGAACTGCGCACAGACACAGCGCGACAGTTATGTGTGTGTGTGCTTTCGTATGTGTGCGCTGCTGCTGCTACCACCAAAGAATCATGTGGCAGGCCAATGGGTGAAGACGCAGCAGCATTTTGGCAGCGTCTCGCTGCTGTACATATGTATGCAACAACAACAACGGGCACAACAAGCAACATATAGCCAAAACACTCGATAGATACAGCGACACACACACACATACACATACACATAAATGGAGTACAACGCTCAGCTGCAGCAGCGCAGTCGCTGCACACAGACCCTGCTGCTGCCGCTGCCGCTGCCGCTGCCGCTGTCGCTGCCACGCTCAATGGGATTTCAGTTTCAGTTTTTTGTTGTTCCGAGGCATTTGCCGTTCAGGAAGCGCAACGCCAAGTTGCCCAAAGCAGCCAAACTAAAGCTAACACACACACACACACATACATATATACATACACACATGCATATGTGCTATGTGCATAGCATATATAGCTAAAACAGAGCTAAAAACTTAGCTATATACGGCTAAAAGGCAACTTTTAGTGTGCAAATTGTTTTGTTTTGTTGTTGTTGTTTTTCTGTTGTTTCGTGGCTATTTTTGTGGGCAATGACAGCAATGTGTGGTGGCAGCTGAGCGAACGTTTCTTTGTTGCAAATTGAATTGCAGCTTGCAACAAGCAAGCGGCTTACGTGGCCAGCAGACGTAAATCTGTTGAGGATTAAGCTTCAGCGATGAAAAAATACGCTTTAGGTACAAAGATATGAAATTTATATATAAGGAAAAAATAATAACATCTATATATAGTAAATATCTAACTCTCTTTTCCTTCAACTATTTACAGCTTGCTGGCCAAAACAACAACTTAACCCAAAATACAGGAAACAGTGTAAGCTTTATCTCAGCTCAGCACAAAGATTAAAAGAATTCTTTTCCCCTTTCAGCTTTGGCAATGTGAAGTGGATGAAGAAGCAGCTAGCAAAACGACTATCTACTGGAATTTCGCAACAATTTGCAATGCTCGTGCATCAATCAAAGAACTTCGTAAATCCCATGAGAAATGGTGCATACTTACATATGGACCATTAACAGAAACCCGTAAATCCGAACTTGTGCTGTTTTATATCTGTTACAAGACCGGCATTATGGGAGTCTGTCAATGCAAACAACTTGGTTTTTGGCAACAATGCAAAACAACATTGAAGAGAAGCTCTAAATGAAAGTATAAATCAATATGAAAATAACTACAACATGTATATAAACAACAATCAAATATTAAAATCAACAGTTAAAAAAAAAAAAAAAAAAAACTACCAATTGAATTTTAAATAATTAAATAAAATATATAAAAGAAAACGAAAAAACAAAATAAAATAATAAATGTGAAGAAAAATCAAAATAAATAAATGAAAAAAAAAAAAAAAAAAAAAAAAACAATAATTTATAATATAAAATTTATAAACGACATTTTTAATTCAAAAGTTCTAAAGTAATTAAAATATATATTACATACTTTAAAAATAAATGAAACATTTAATTCTCTGTTATCTAAAAGAAGTGGAAAAGAAAACCATGCAAAAGTAAAAAGAAAAACAGAATAAATTCGAGTACCGAAAAATATATTAAAATGGAGAAAGTTTTTATATAAAACTAAAATAACATATTAAATTCGAAAAATTATTTAATAATATAATATCCAGAACATAATAATATTAAATATAAATTTAATGGTAAACAAATAATATAACAATATATAAACATGTATATAAAAAAGTAAATCATTTAATAAAAATAAATCAATTTATAAATATAGTTTAATAAAATATTTATATAATTATGATATTAAAAAAATTTTTAAAAAGATTCTTTAAAATTTAAAAATAAAATAGAAATCTAAATGCTCAAAAAATATGAAATAGAAATATTAAATAATGCAAAAATAAATGTATTAAAAATTAACATTTTAATAAAGACAAATTAAAACATGAAATAAGTAATTTAAATAAAAAACATACAAATATCAAAATTAATACAATAAAAAATTTAATATCTTACAAAATGTATATAAAAAATAAAAAAATAAACAATTTTAAAATAAATAAAAATAAATTTTAAACTAATACAAGAACATATTAATGACTTAATCTAATTAAATATATAAATAAATAAACTTCAACTATTTATTTATTAATGCCATAAATAAATATTTATTTATTTAGTTACACTTAAATAATTATTTGAAAATTTGTAAATTAACAACTTATTTAATTTAATATTGTATTTTGTCAAATCATATATTTTTCTCCTTAAGTTTTCATGTTATTGGTTTTTACTGTTTTATTCAATTCGTTTATCGATTATGTTAAAAAAAAAAAAAAAGAAAACAAAACAAATCTAAAAACCAATTGACATAAACCAAGCAAGCAAAAAGGACTACACCAAGGACCTTTTTCTCTCTGGCAAATTGAGGTAGTAGGTTGTATAGTAGTATTTATAGACCATACTATACAGCGTGCTAGCTTTCTTTGCTTGACTTATAAGCCGCAAAGACATCCCACACACACACTCGCCCAGCCATACAATGTGTTCTCTCGCCTCAGTCTCGACGACTCTCTGATTATGCGTGTGTGTGTGTTTGTGCGTGTGTGTATTTGTGCGAAAGTGTTTTCACATTATTATTCTTATATGTAATCGATCTGTATTCATAAGAAATTCATTGCATATTACACATTGGTATTAGTGACATGTGCAAATGTTTGTATGGCTGATTCCCTGAGACCCTAACTTGTGACTTTTAATACCAGTTTCACAAGTTTTGATCTCCGGTATTGGACGCAAACTTGCTGATGTTAGCAAAAAGTACACATCGAGCTCAATCAACATATATACATATATGTCTAACTGGATATGTCTATATGGGCTAACTACGTTTGTATATATCTGAACCGGACATTCCATTCCACATAACTTCTTTCATTTTATAAGACTCTATTTTTTCTGTTCTTCTCTGCTATCCAGGTGTGAATGTATGTAGTATGCTGTCATGTATTTGATGATAATGATGTGAGATGTTCTGGATATAAATTCTCTAATTTATCAATATGTGTAAGTATGGGTAGCGGGTAATCGAGGAATTTGATTGATTGTATCATGAATTCTAAAAGAAAATTGAGAAATATTTTAATATTTTGTAGAAACTACTATATTTAATAATTAATAGGCTTTGTATGAATAATGATTAGTTTGTTGAAAATATCCTCAAAGGAAGTATATTAGGAATGTCAGGAATGTCTCATTTTTGTTCTTGTTGCTTTCAGCAGCAGCTTCAGAAGATGATATATTAGTAAAAGATATCTAATATCCGCATACATATTAAGTGAAATACACATTATTTATTATATGTATCTATAGTATATGAACTAGAATATCAAAAGTAGGAATCGAATTAAAATTCTTCCAAGGGACTCTTATAAAAGTTTTTTTATAAAATCATTTACCAATTTTGTAGACAGTTATACAGCTTTTGCATCATCTTTTGAAATTCATAAAAACATGGGGCTTACCTATGTTGCCCTCTAATTTAAAAACAATTTCTTACTAAAGCCATATTTATGTTACCTTAATTAATACAAACTTTTTTATTATAGCCACATCATGTCATTCAAATCTGAAGCGGATATAGAATATATATTAAGCTAAGCTATGCGTTCAACTGGATAAATTTGCACTGGAAACTGCGCGCCTTCTTCAATTATATCGAGTACTTGTATTAATAAAATCTAATACCTAATTTGTATTGTAATACAAAACTGTAAAAATTTCAATCCACCTATCGAAACTAAACAACACAAATATTTGTAACCCTCTAAAACAGCAATAAAAAACAAAAACATGTATTTTTATTTTTATTTTGTTTATGCTTATTAACAAACATTTATTGTAAACCCAGTGTTGAGTTGTCTGTTAACCGATGCGATACACACAGCAAAGGATTAAAATAAAGCTTATCTAAAAACTACAAACTAAACTAGTTCAAGTTGTGAATATTGTATATGATGAAAATTGATGTGAGCTAAACAATTTCATTGTCGTTTGTAATAAGTGTGTGTGAGAGAAAGAGAGAGCGAGTGAGCATACAAAATGTACGATTAAGTATATATGTATACATATATAGTAAAATGATCTGCTATATCCTATGAACGCAGGGCGGCTTCACTGATGCGTGCACTTGTTGTCCTTGGACTTCTTTTTACGATCTTCACTTGAATTTGATCGTCGCATACCTTGAATTGGCATGTAAGGCGGCGTAGGGCTGGCACTTTGATCTACAGACAGTAAAATGGATTAATATATAGCAGCTAATTATTTAGCAGGGTTTAAATACATATATACCAAAGTTGCCGGACTTGGAGTATTTGAGATGCGGCGAGACATCGTGCCCGCTGGACAATGTGCTGTCATGAGAGCCCGCCTCCGAGCCATAGTGCTCCGAACTGGAAGATAGATGTATTCAGTTAAAACACTTAAAATAGTTTATTCATCTATTTACCGCGTCATGGAATTATGCTGCAGCTGCTGCTGTTGCAAAGCTTCTGCAGTCAAATGCAATGAGATGGGTCGCTGATGCCCCGGCCCCTGGCCCGGCACCGGCCGACAGCTGTCCACGGGCAGCGTATAGATGTCATCATCGCCGCGTGTCAGGCTGCTGGCAGCTGCGGCCGCCTGTCGCTGTTGCCGCTGCATGGAGCCGTGCGAGGAGCTGCTGTCTCTGGTCAAACTGCCATTGGTCAGAGTTCCATTTGGCTGGCGCTGCTCAGCTCGGCTGCTGTTGAGCACATCTATGGGATTGGAATAGGCTTCCACATCGATATCATTTGACATTTGTGACGTGGACATGCAGTCCTGAGGCAAGGCCAGCAGCGGACCACAATGCGAGCCATTTGTGCCGCAGAGCAAACTGTTTACGCCATTGACTCCAACACCAGCGCCACCAGCTATGGCTCCTGCTTCCTTCTGCTGTGATTTGCGCAGGCGCGCCTTCTCCTTGGCGCGCTTCACTTTGGCTTTTTCCTGCAGAAAGCAAATGACATGAATTAGTTCAAGTATTTTTAGACAGAAATTGTAGACAAAATATATTTAAATTAATATTTTTTACAATTAAATTTTAAATATTGAATTATTTATGGCATTAAATATATGAAGTGAACTATTTTATAAAATGAATTTATGTATTGGATAAATGAAGATATAGACTAAGCCATTCAGCTTATAATTCATTAAGCAGTTTATATTACCCTGCACATTTGATTTACTCTCTGCTCTTATACCATATGCTCTCAATTTTCTATTTTATCTTAGTGATGTATATATATTGACAGATAGATATTGACTGAAATGATCAACGAGCTGCAGCAGCATCAACCTACTTCAGGTGAAGCTTACAAAATTCGATTTAATTTTTCTTTTACCTTAACTGCAGAAATTTTGAGTTTCCGTAATTTGAATATATTTTTTCCGTACTTGGAAAAAGAAGGATATACATATAATAAAATAACAATTTAACAATGGGATTAGGCTCACTAAATACTAAATATTTAATATTAAATATCTCAATTAATTAACTTACGCGCTCCTGCAACATCTTGGCGAGTTCTTTGTCCTGCGCCTCAATGGCCAGCATGCGATCGCGTTGCTCCTGTAGCGCGCTATCCTTGCTCTCAATGGCCTGCAGGCGACGTGCCAGTAGCTGTAAGAAAGTGAAATACATGAATAATTGCTAGAGTATTTGATATAGTTGCAAGTATGCGTACCTCATCCTTTTGCTCCTGCTTGAGCTTCTTGCTCAGCTCGTGCAGCTCCTCGGGCGGCAATCCGATTTCGCGCAGGCTCGCATAGTCGCAGGGATCCACATAGAGCTCAATGTCATCTGCATGCTGTTGCATGTGCCGCTCAGCGGCCTTTGCATTGCCCAGCGCAAAGTTGCCAACCATCTGATCGTATTTCTCCGGCGATAGTTTCTGAAATTGCGGTTCGGTACGCAGTAAGTTTTCGTGTGAGGCCGAACGCTGTGGCACTGCTGCATCAACAACAGTTGCTGCTGCAGCGGCTGCCGTTGCTGACAGACCCCGTATGCTGTCAGCAACGTCGGCATAGTCCACTAGCTCGTCTATGTCAGCTGCCTGATGATTGATGCTGCTGTGTGTGGGATTGTGCTGAGATGTAATGCTGTGCAATGTAGATGCAGATGCTAATGTAGATGTACATGTAGATGTTGGTGCTAGGCGACGTGCTGATTGATGTTGCTGATGTGCGTGATGGTGACGTGCTTGTTGCTGTGGTGCAATTGTTGTTGGCGTGTGCTCAGCATCACTCACCAACAGCTGATTGTGTTGTGGTTGTGTTTTTTGTCTAGGGGGTGTGCTAACTGATGCTGCTGCCGCTGCTGCTGCTGCTGCTGCTGGCACATCAACAATATTTGGTATAAGCGATAATCCTACATAGTTGTCTGTTTGTGAAAAGTGTTGCTGCTGCAGCAGCAACGGTTGCTGTTGCTGCTGTTGACTAAGATATCTAGCTTGTTGTGAGGTGCTGGGCTCAACTCGGCTATTCGATTCGTGTTGCAGCTGTTGCTGTTGCTGTTGCTGATGTATACTTGCTTTGGCTGGTCGCGGCGGCGGACGGCTCTTGTCGCGTGTTGCTGGCGGCGGCACCGGCGGCAGATTCACATAGATTTCCTGCAATTGTTACAGATTAGTTGTGTGACAGATTTCAAATGTAGCTTGTTAATGAACAAATTTAAGTTATTTAAAGAATCACAAAAAATGTCGCTAGTTTAAGCAAGTCTGGTCTAGGCACAATACATAATTTTCAGTTATTCGATTAAGGTTTTGCTGATTTTTGTTTTGCCAAAATTATAATTGAAAATGGGAAATCAGGGTATAATGGTTTTGTTTTAATACAGATCATTTTATTGGTCCATTTGGACTCTTATTTTGTACTATTCATTTAATATTTTTAAAGTATTCTCTTCAGTCTAATATATGTACAATATTTATAAAATTATACTATCTTAAATTTTTTATACATTATACTATCTTCAATTTTTAACACATTCTTATGCCGTCTTTAATGTCTGTCTAATAGGTGTATTCATTTTATACGCTATTAAATCTACCTTTTCTACATTTTAAATGGCATATGAATACATTCTTATTATACTTTCTGCACACTAATATAAATTCTTATTCTTTCTTCAATTTAACATACATTCTTCTTACACTTCCTTAATTCTTATATTGAAATTCTTCTATCTAACATAAGTATATTCATCTTATACATTCTTCACTCCAATATAAGTACATTTGCCTTTTACACTCCTCAACCTAATATATATATTCTATTAATACTCTTCTCAATATAATATTCAATTTATCAGCAAGTATTCGATTCCATTCCAAATTCTTCTTCTTATATTTTAGTCCATTATATTTTATTAGTTTTCCTATTCTCCTCTCCTCATCTGAAACACACCTGCATTTTCTGTGCAATTAATTCGCTTTGTTGCAGCTCCTTTTGCTGCTGTTCCTGCAGATCGCGTTCCAGCTTCTCGGCAATTTCTTTGGCCACACGTTTATCATGCTCCTCCCTGGCACATGCAAAAATAAAAAACAAAGAACACACATTAGTTAAGCATAGGAGAAAAGCTAGAGAATTTAATATGTGTTTACTGTTCGGTGAGGCGTCTACGATAGGCCTCAACCTGCCGCTTGGCCTGCTCCGTTTCCTTAATTTGCTCGTGCAGAGCCGTGGGGAAATCTTCGCGCACCGTTGCATTCCTGTACCGATTGCCCTTATAAAAGTCGTTAACTGCATGGGGGGGAGAGAGAGAGAGAGAGAGCGGACATTAAAGTGCAATCTAATGTTGTAAAAAGGCTAAAGTACTTACTCTCCTGGGACTGCAGCTTGTAGGCCAGGGCGCCGTCCTCACGCACGAGCCATTCCTTGCAAACTGAAATAGGAAATCGAGAAGATGCTTAAGTTATTAAGGTTCACTCTAATCACCTTTTGATGGCTTGCCCATAAAATGGCAGCTTGACCAGCTTAATCACTAGCCATAAAAAAAGACAGTAGGAGAAGGCTTCTATATTGAATGACTAGAGCATACCCTGTGAGGTACTAATAGATATTAGATTATGGTATTTTTTACTGCAAATATTTTAGTATAAGAATATACTAAAATATAGAATTTTTATAAAATCTTCAGATCTTTAAAAACATAATTCATTGCGTATTAAATTTGAAGCGGAAGAAATAAATTAAATCCTATAGGAAAACAAATATGAAATGCTAGAACAGATGATTTATTACGGCAATTTGCTGTCTATAAAAAGCAAAATTGGATTTTATTCAGAAATCTATTTTTTATTTATGATAAATCTCTTAGAAATGTTTAGATTTAATTATTAAAAAATGTATTTTGATAAATTCAATTAGTTTACAAATTTTGTATATATTTTATTTATTATTTGTTTACTTTTTCATAAAATTACATATTATATTTATTATATATGTATATTATAATCTAATATAATAATATATATTAATACAATTGTAAATGAATGCGATTAGGTCAAGTTAATTATTTATAACTTAAGATTTTACAATTCAAATATTGAAACCCAATCGTGTATGCGCCCTTAAAGACTCAACTCTAACAACTCAACTGTCTATCAAAGAGCTCGCCCCTTTATCACACGATATACCCTTCCATAACGATTTTCATTAGGCACACAGTTTATTAGAAAATGTCTACTAAACGGCAACTGAGATTTTAATGCATGCTCCAATCGCTGAGCCTATCAAATTACCCAAACCGAATCGGAATCTAATGAAGCACCGCAAGAGCATATTATAATCTCGTAGTAAGCCAAATGAGAGACAACAGTGGAAAAAAAGTAGAAAAATAAATAAACTGCGATGAGTCACGTCTCGAGAGTGAAGTGGCAAACGAGAGGCGGGGATCCTGAACAAAGGCATTCCATTGAGGATGCACATGTTCGGCGCGTTTCACGGAAATGCATTTCGATGCAACTCCAGATATGCCTCAACTGGGGGGCGGGGATGAAGTGCGGCTATTGGGGGCGGGGCCAGTCAGCGGATGTCAGCTTTTGATCGATTTGATGGGGCACTAAGATCTTGCTTCGCTGATAAGCGAAAGCGTGGAACAAAAATTTACTTTTAATTATGTGAGTGTGTAGAGAATTTTTCTTCTTTTCTTTCTGTTTTTTTTTCTCTTTTTGATTGTCAGCTTACAAGTAGCAACTGTTGTTGTTGTTGTGCGTCTGCCTCTGTTTCTGTCTGTGTTTATGTTTGTGCCTCGCTGTCATTTATCATTAGTCGCGGAGCTGTTGGTAATTGGTTGCTCTGGGGCAAAGCTCTATCAACTAAAAATGTGTGTATGATTTATAAAATGGAAAGTGCCACACGAAAGTCGAAGCCCAGCTCAAGTGTCTCTTGCATCTCTGTTGCTTCAAGCTGTTGCAAATGAAGCCATGTAATCAAAGTTAACTTGATTTATTGGCTTCACTTTATTGAGGAGTTTTTCCTT
Organism: Drosophila borborema; assembly: GCA_030914335.1. Taxonomy (NCBI): domain Eukaryota; kingdom Metazoa; phylum Arthropoda; class Insecta; order Diptera; family Drosophilidae; genus Drosophila; species Drosophila borborema. The sequence goes on from JAUESP010000305.1 coordinate 5,635,237, forward strand.
GAGTAAATGAGAATCTTCGCTTATATATTTAGAAACGTTTATTATCTATAAATATATTCTAGCTTTCCACTATTTTTTTTTCCGCTTGTTTATGTGAATTTGTTCAAATTGCTTCGGCTTTCGCTCGTTTCGGCTCAGGGGAAAGTCGTTCAGACTATTTTCTAATGCGTTGTGGAAGAGCTATCTAATCAAACATCAAATTTCTAGTTTTGCTTTTCTAATTTAGTTCATCTAAATTTAAATTATTATTACGAATTCTTTGCTCATTAATTCTGCTATGTTCTAGTTTATTAAACTTTAATTAGTAATCATTAATATTCGCTGCCTCTTTTGTTTTTCCTAGTATAGATCACAAATACCCCTATATCATTCTCAGACAGCTATTCTGACAGCCAAGCATAGCTCTCATTTATTTTCATTAACAAACAAGTCTGATATTTCATTCAGTTTTTTTTTTTTGTGTGCCTGAGTTTATCAAGCGAATCGGGCATATTTGTATTTAGTTTCTGAAACTCAAAACTTTGTATATGCATCTAGGGATACCTGAGTTCAAAAACGTGTTTGAATTATGTATGATCATTATAATGATCATTGGGTAGGTGTTGCATTGAATATACTTGCATGTATATATATATATACATATATTTTATACAATTTTTGTTGAGCTCAGGCATTAAGGAGGTGTTCAAAATGTTCAATTCAAGCTCTTTAGTAGTATTAATCGTAGCAGTAGTAACGGTAGTAAATCATTAATACCAAGTAGTCGTAAGTAATACTAAGACAGGCTATCGCATGAGAAATATGCGGACTGAGATAATTAACTATGGATAAGAGAGCCAGGTTATGACAAGAGATATATGCGGACTAGCAGGTGTTCAAGTTGGGCTCTTTTAAGTCTATATATGTATATGTCTATATGGACAGTGTGAACAGTGATTTGTATAAGAGTATTGTTGATATATGTGAATCTGAAGTTTTTCATAATGTCATCATTACTAGCAAACACAAACGCAATTAAACGTATTATAAAACGGCTAAGAGTATATATGTATATAGTTAAAGAGATTTCATGTCATGCCTTCTATACAATTAAACTGAGCTCGATTCGTAACGAGTATTAGAGAGTTGCTTAAACCCAACTGCAATACGCTGTTTGTTGTTTATCTCTGCTCAAATGTCAAACATACGCACAGACACACACTCATACTCACACACTCATCCAGCCATTTTACACTTGCCAGCCAATCGCTTTAATTTAAAGGTTCTTTGACTTTTCAACTATCACTCGGCAATTAGCTGCACTCTGACCCGCAATTAGAATTAGTTTGTTCCTAGTTGAATTATGTGGCATGACAAACTGGCTGCTGCAGTTGCTGCGGCAGTTGCATCTGCAGGCGCTGCTGTTGACGTTGCTTAATTAACTGCAATTTGCGGAAGTGCAAGTGCGCTTGAGAGCTTGCTGCAACGTTGCACGAGTGTCTGACTAGCAGCCCCAGCCCCCCTCTCTCGCCCTCTCTCTTCCCTTCGCTTATTCTTTCTCCAGCAAAAGAATATTTGCAGCCATAATCAATTTAGCTGTTTGCTTCAACATTTGATTTCTCACTGACCTAAGTATGTAACACTCTGCATGGGTGTGCACATGTGTGCATGTGTTTGTGTGTGTTGTCTGTGCTTGTGTATCTGCTGCTGTGCATAAACAAGAGCAAAAGTATCTTTTTTTCCAAGTTTTGTTGCCCCACTCGATGGCGGTTCAGCGTGATTGCTCAGGTTGGTGGGGTCCGCGACTCGTCTTACATATTTGCGCTGACTCCAGCATTCGTATGCACATGTTAACTCTAGCCAGTCATTCTTCCCCCAATCCCTCCTCTCACTCCCCTCCTCTCATGGGTTGGCAGTGCTCAGTCTCCCCAAGCCCCATTGGCATGTGTTTATTGTGCTTTCAGCATACATATTACTTACAAAGTCTCTTGTGTTGTTCTTTCGTTTGCGCTTTGCGCTTTGCTTTGCTTTTTTATAATGCCTCGCAAAAGCGCAGCTTTATATACCCTGTAACTGCTGAGATTCGATTGCGAGCAGCTAAAGTAGTTAGCGAAGACTTTGCTTCTTTTGTTCTAAATGATTTTTTTTTCTTCTAGTTTTTTCTTTAGCTTTAAAATTTTTTTGTTCCAAATCTTATTTTATTAATTTTTTTTATATATATTTTTATAATTTTAATTTTTATTTTTTTTATTTTCAGTAAAAAATATTTTTATTTATTTTTTTTTATATAAATATATGGTTTTATTTATTTTTTTTTTTATAAAATTAGGTAATAATAAAACTATAATAAATATTTCATTTTATTTAAAAAATATATATCTCCAAATTTAAATCTCTTTAAATTTATTCAAATAAATTTTATGATTCAAAGAAAATTGTTTTTGAATTCACGCCGCACACGCGTAGTCGGGCATGCCATTGCCTAGAACACTTACTCGTTATTATGCACAACGGGCCGCGTTTCGAAAATGGTAAAAATAAGTTAAACTTTGGCTTTGACTGGTCAGCAAATGTGGAAATCAACTTGCAGTACATTTTGCGCTGGCCGTTAAATAAATTTTCAGTTTTTTATGTTACAATTCGTTTTGTGTTTAAAGCGTCACAGGAAATGGGCTAGGCCGTTAAAAAATATGGCAAATATGTCTATTCTAGCATTGTTGGCCAGCTGCTGTTGGTGGCTATGAAAGAGCCGAAAATGCATTTGTCGCAAGAAATTTGAAATTCTTTTCATTTCCTGCATTGCTAAAAACTCATTGATAAGCAATAAAAAAACACACGCACACAAATCACAAAAAAAATATAAGTATTATAATGACAACTGATTTATTGCTCGACATATATATATTGTGTGATATATGTATGCATGTATTTACCTTGCCCTGGAACGGGTTTTCTTTATTTTTCTTTATTTGCCACATAACAGTTAACCCCAGCACCACCAACAAAAAGTGACACACAGAGGTGGTGGTGTGGTGCATGTCTCTGCAATGTGGGTCGCCGCCACCAGCAGTTTATTGACTTGCCAAAAAAAAAGTGTAAAATAAAAGTAAATAAATAAAAGAAAGGAAAAGAAAAATAACAACAAGAACGGGTTAGTAAGTCAGCAGAATACGACTCTCAATCCCCGACTCATGCGTCACGCGGAGTTCTCTGAAATTCCAACAGAAAAAGAAAACATTGTATTCAGTCTTGGCACAGTCAGCTGATCTTGGGCAAGATCTCTTACCTGGCATGCCAGACACCAAAGAGTAATCAAAGAATTCCCAAAAACTCATAACATATTTGCCAGCATCTGACAATCTTCTTGGGTATTTAAGGAATTTTTTTTTAATGCTCATTTTAAAAAGCAGCAAATGAGAGTTTAATTTTAAATGGAAGAAATATTTTTATTTAATTATTTTTTATGGAACATTGAGCAAAGTCTCGTAATATTGAATTGGCTTTCATAATGCTATGCTTCGTCATATTTTATTACAAAATCTGCAACTTATTATTACCAAACCACAAATAACTCGATTAACATAAATGCCATTTAGAAAACCAATGCTCTGAAGCTGTGTTTCCTTAAATAGTTTTAATAGTCGTTCACGAAGTGAATCAGTATTATTGCAAATGCTATAGACTTCATACCTTGAATATATATTCAACGATAAATTACCAATATAAGACCAGAATACATAATATATCAGGTAACACAATATATATCATTGACAATTTTCGAGCTAAGACCAAAAATGTTGCAGAGGAGTTAATATCAAGTCGTTGACTCTCGACTGAAATATTTGTACTTATTCTTCTTGGGTTAAATCGCTAATCAGTTTTGCTTAAGAAAATTAAAAAATTATATTGAAATTCCATAGTTATAAATTTCACAAATTAATTAGGACTATCGTAACATAATATAAATAAATATTAAAATATAGTTGATAATAAATCTATGAATGCTTATCAAGAAAATTATATATGAATATATATTATTTTATTTTTATTTTTATTTATTTTTTTTTTTTTATTTAATAAATAAATATATTTAGTATACAAAAAAACAAGTATTATCAAAATGAATAATCTCTCTTGATCTCTTTACACTCAAATCAATCAATCCCAAATCAATTTAAGAATTCAATCCCGCTCAGCCACTTATTCTTTGTATTCCAGATATCATGTTGCACCTTTCTATACCCTATGTGTATATTCAGTTGCAACATTTTGTTGCAGTGCAGCAAATTGAAGACCTCAAACTGCATTTGCTGTGCAGACGAGACCTTTGATGAAAAGCATTTGATAGCAGACCTCAATTAACCTTCGCAGTGCATTCAATTCATGAAATTCATTTTCAGTTCACAGCACTTTGCATTGCGGTTCTCTGTGGCACTTGTGATGTGTTTGTGGGGCTTCCCTCAATGATTTTTCACCTCTTGCTCTCTTGCTCTCTCTTCCACCCACTCTCTATAACCATCTCTTTTATTTTCACTTGTTCTCTCTCTCACTCTCTCTCTCTCTCTTTGGCCAAGTTCAAATAGCGGTCCACGCTTGAATGGTTCGGTCTGTGGATCGCGTGAAGCGTTACACAACGAAGGAGGATATGGAAAAATGGTAAAAAAAACCTATACGTAAATTTATGCATATGCATACGATATAGTATATAAAAAACTATGGTATCGAGTGGAAAACCGAATTGGAAAGTCGAAGGAAAATTTATGAGAGGCAAAAGCAGCCAAAGCAGGAAAAATGCTGTCGACGCTGTTGCATTGATTAGCGGCTGAAAGTGGAAAAACCTGACTCAAGGTTGTTGAACATGCCACCAGCCAGCCGAAGTCCAAGAGGCAGCATAAACAGAGGCATAGGCATAGGCATAGGCATAGGCGGGGGCAGCAACAGCAACAGACGCTTGCCACAATCAAAAATGTGGCTGCAACGACGACGGCGACGCCGACAAGATGCGACGTTGACTATTTGAATGTTGCAGCTGATGGATACACACAGAAAACGAGCTAAAGATACAGCATGTGTGTATATATTTATATAAGTGTTAGTGTGTGTGTATATTGTGTTGCCAAGCATTGACCTTAGCCATGGCCAAAGCCGTTAATAAGAAGCTGCTGCTGCTGCAGCTGTGGGAAGAATTGAGCTCATTATGCAGCTGAAAACACTTTAAATGCGAACCGATTGATTGATTGATTGATAGACTGATCGTTTGAACGATTCGCTGAGAGCTCTGCTTAAACACGTGCCAACAGCAAATCTTTAATAATGCAGCATTTAGCTTAACGAATTGGCGCAACTTGATATTTGCTGGCGCCTTGGTTCAGCTGAAGCGTTCGCTAAGCTAAAGCTAAAGCCAAACTCTCATTAACGTAACTTTCTCTGAAATTGAGGTCCACAAATATGACTACTCCATTTGCAAAGCACAATTGTGTGTCACATTGAGAGTCAAGCTACTTAATGCGAGCAGCTAGTTAGCAAAAAATAAATAAATAAATAAATACGAGAAGAGAAGATGTAGCGAACGCGTTTCCCATTTGCGCAGCCAGGCAAAGCATTTGCCTTGAAAGCTTCAATTTCGATTTCATTCTATATCCAAGTGAATCATTATGCGACTATACAAGACTGACTTGTGAAACAGTCGACTCTATTCTGGCTCAATGATAAAATATCTTGAATATACCTAAAATATATATTGTCTTTATATAGGTACAAATGTTTATATATATATATTGTGAAAGTTGTATAATCTCTTTTGAATACAGGTTTTTAAACGCCGACAACTTCCTGATAAGCACGTATTGAAATGAATGAGAGAATTAAAATACTCGATAAATATAAGCAACATTTTTAAATTAAAAAATAAGAATCATATATGGTCGTAATGTTTAATTCTTGATTATAATTATTTTTGAAATTTATGTAAAATGTCGAAGAAAAAATATTACATTTTAAATAAATTAAATATATTAATTATTCTAATTATTAACAGATAGAATGTTGAGTAGAATCATTTTGATAGGCACCCAAATACCACTCCAAGTTGAAATATGAGAAATTTATTGTATTATTTAGTTATTTCATAGAATATTTTGATATACCTAATGAAAAAGTTCTACGGAAAATATTCCTTATTTGTCGTGCATTATATACAACCCCAATTTTCAAACTAAAGCAGTTACAGATCAGTAAATATACTATATAAATAAATATATTGAGTAGTTTGAGACTTATCAATGCTAAAATGCTCAATAATCCTCTACAGAATACTATATAAGCAATCACTCTAAATATGTCATGCGAGCAGAGCTTTTAGTATACAATTTAAGCAAACTTTCATAGTGAATTCTGCGCTCATTTCTATTTAGTCTTTGAAAAAAAAAAAAAACCTTTTAAAACCTTTTGTATGCCAAAACAATTATGTAGCTAGCAGGAACTGGAGATTGGGAATTGTGAGTCTTTTAGGTGGCATCGCTAAGCTAAAGCCAAGTGGAGACCTCTTTCTGGCACTTGCACATCCTGTCGCCGACAAGTGAATCATTCGTGGCATGCAACAAAGACGCAGAGTAGTGGAAAAAAAAAAAAAAAACAAAAACATGCCACATAAACTGCAGTCAGTGAGGCAGCTCCGGCATCTCGTCAAGCAACTGTCGACTGTTTCATTCTGCTCCTTGGCTCCTACTCCTTGCCCCATCCCTACCTCTTTGCCAGCGGCCAGTTTGTCAGGCATAAAGCAAAAAAAAAAAAAAATGGTAAAAGAGGCCAGCATTTGAGTGGCAGTCTCAATGCTTGCAGCTCGGAGCTGCGGCTACACATTGTGGGGGTCTCTCTTTTGTCTTTTGTTATGCGTGCTTGGGCGCAAATGAAGCGGCTGCCCGAAGAAGTTGCCAGCGGGCAAGGGATACTGGCAGAGAGGCTCAAGGGTGGCGGCTGAGGCAGCTACTGTCAGCTGTTGCCTGCTGCACGCGCGTATCTTTAAGATACAAAGATACATTTAGAGTGGGGTATTTTTTTTGCTCTTCTTCTTGCTCGTTGCATTAAATGGAAAACGCTTGAGGCACAATTTTTGCACCTCCGGTTGTGTATAGATTTTCGCTTTCAGTCAGCCCACAAATAGTGTGAACTGTAAGCAGACGAGGGGTGTTCCATAAGTTGAGCAAAGCAAATGAGTAGCAGTAAGTGTAATCAGCAAATTTAGAAATTTAGAAAGGTGAGAAAGAGAGAAGCAAGGAGGCAGAGTTAGTTAAAGAAGGAAAAACACAGTTTACAGGAGAGAGAAGTAATGAAAAACTGAGTGTGTTTGAGAAAGAGAGAGAGAGAGGTAGTTAACCAGAGGAAAAGCGAGGATTTTTAGAATTTTCCGCTCTGTAAACCTCTCTCTCTCTCTCTCTCTCTCTCTCTTCAACTCTCTATCTCACTCTCCTTCTTCCTCTCTATCTCTGTCTATCTTTCTCTCTCTCGTTATTCTCTTGATACATATGAATCTAAGCCCGCAAAAATTCCAATCATAAATCCGAATGGCATAAAAACTTTATAAGTTATGCCGCATTTGTTTATTTTCAACAGAAATTTCAGCGTTTTACGTTTTTGGAAGTTGATGTTTAATTTGTCTGTAGGTTGTTATTGTCGTCGTTGTAGTTGTCGTTGTTGTTGATATTGTTGTAGTTGTTGCTGCTGCTGCTGCTGCTGTTGCTGTTGCTGTTGTTGTAGCCTGCCTGACTGGCAGCTCATTGTTTTTGTTTATCGTTTCATGAAGAAAAAAAAAAATTTTCAAAAACTTAAATTGCACACAGCGCAGAGCGCCCCTTTCGAGAAAGATGAGAAAATAAAACCGAAAGAAAGTTCGTTGGCTTTGGCTCTTCGGCTTTTGGTTAGACGCACAACAATTGCTTTGATTAGCATAACAACAAATTATGACTAAAATCTCTTGGGAGCTTTTGCCAACTCTTTGTCACAGATGTCGTAAGGTTTCTTTTCAGCTCTGAAATTAATAAAGTTTCGTTTTTATCTCTGAGCTCTGAAACCTTTTCCGCATTGAACTTGGCTATAAATAATGATCCCAGTGTTGAACTCTTTCTTAATTTATGCAAATATATTTTGTTATATTATATAAGCTTTTGCTTAACAGTTTCATACGAATGTAATTAAGATTCGGTTTGTTTATTTGTGACTCACATAGTTAGAACGTAAGATTTGTGATTATATTTGTATTTTTATTAGCATTATACTCGAGGGAGAGCTTAGGCCAGTATTGCAGGCACACATTCCGATTTATGATTGGAGCATATTTGTTTTATTTTTAGTAAATAAATAAATAATTGAACCTTATTTGTCGATTAAATATTTTACCCATTTCAAGCAACTCCCTTTTTTTTTGAGTCTAATATGAAAGCGAACTTGAGCTTGACCAAGTTTATGTTTACTTGAGTTTCCACATATCTTATCTAAAAGAAAATGTAGTATTTAATAGAAGACAAAATTGTTGTGAATCGAAATTAGTTGATTTCAAATCAATTTAAAATGCAGTTACATATAGATAAAGAAACTTAAACAAATCAATAAATATGACTTTATTACATTTACTCATAGAGTGTTGGAGAAAATGTTTATAACTCATAAGCTATTTAAACATTTGCTGTGCAAACAAATCTAATTAGCAGTAAAAATAAATCTGTGAATTTAGAATGTAGCGTAAACTCCCTTGGAAATATTACACAATATAATATTTAAAATAATATAAATATTCTATTAAAGGGGTTTTTTCTTCCTATACTATATTATCAACAAAATTTAAGTGGGCAAGGTTTTCTTATACTCTTCTTTGATGTTAATTTAAGTTGAAGTCTTTAACAATTTGATATACATACATATATAAACTAAAACAAAAAAAACTAACAGATTAATTAGAGACTTTTTTTTTAATATGTATATTTTGTATATATGATATAATTAATAATAATTATTTGCTGAAGCTTCAAAGGTAAATTAAATATTCACACATTCAAATTTAATTTTTCGTATCAATCATATCCATATCATATTTTATGTGTTAAGTTGTTTTGAGAAGTGCTTTAAGACCTACTTATTGTTCTTCTTTTGTTTTTGTTTCGAAAACGTGTTATTATACTTATTACAGCACTTATTAACACCGTAATTAGAACTGCGACTCAATGAGGCACTTCCTGTTACAGCTAAACGTATGCGATGCGATAAAGAGCGAGCGCTATATTTCAAACTCACCCTAAACTAATTGACATAGTTTCATAGTTGTTTCAGAACAGGTCTACCGAAAACACTCTTTCGCTCCCCTTCCCACCCACCCGACCATCAATGCATTTCAAACGATATGCTATCTCTGTTGCGTCAGGCAAAGAAGCCCAACAAGCAAAATCTGAGCTGATGTTGTTGTTGTTGTCTCGCTCTTACCTTCATTAACATGTCCCGATCGAGGCAGTGCGTCCTTTTTTGGCACTGCGGCCGTTGTTGTTGTGAAATTGTTCATCTTCCTCTTTTGTCGTTGTTGCTTATTTTGGTGAAATTCTCTTCCCGAAGCTAAAGTTGTTGTTGTCGTTTCTGTTGAACAGGTGTTTTAATTATGAGCTCAAGGACGTGTTGTTGTTGTCTTTCGCTCAGTTTCAGTTTCAGGTTTCGGTTTGATGCTGCCGCACCTTCTCTTCCAGTTCAGCGACGGCGGCGGTGCGTCCGTTTCAATAGATAAACAATTAAGCAGCAACAAACCTGACTTTGATTTTTTTAATTTTAGAAATTTTTCACTTAATTGCGTCGCTCTGGCTGCGCTCGTTTATGTTGTGTGGAATCCACTTGTGTTTAGTTATGTTGCTTGCAACGCATTTCACTTTCACGCCACGCGATTTATTTATAAATTTCACACCAACATACACACTCACAAAACACAACACAAACAAAACGCGCGCGCGTCTTTGGGGCAGCAGCTGCAATTTTTATGTCCCGCTCGACAACCACGTCGCACTTCTGCCGCAAATATTAACGCGCTCGCAGCTCATTCAACAGCGAAAGCCGCTCAACGAATGCGACAATGAGGATGGCTGGCTTGGTGCCTAGCATATCGATAAGTCGATAGTTTGCAGTAACTTTTGTGTATTCAAAATACGTTCAATTCGAACAGCACTCCAAGTGGCAACATATTACTGATTGATCATGTAAAACCTATTTACTTGAATGACTTCATTTAAATTTATTAAAAATCACAAACACAATTGTTTTCAAATAGTTTGTCTCATATAGAACATTTTAAAACTGTTTACAACTATCGATATACCGATATATGTGCAATACTTGAGCGCGCAACAGCTGCCAATTTGAGTAAACAGTGCTGCCAAGCAAGTTAACAAAATTTGAAGTAAAATTACGTTCATAGCTATTCACATAGCCAAGTCACCAACCCATAGCCAGTTCTATAACCATATTTTAAAACTCTACACAAAAACACTCTAACTTGTTTGCTTTCGCTAAACAGCAATAACAACAATCATGAGCTGTGTTATATTGTTATTTGACTCATGACGTCAAGTGCTTGCACATATTTACAAGTCTCAATGCTATGTAGCTCTTCAAGCTATAGCTTCCTTAATATTTGTCATTAAATGTTTCATCGACTCGATACCCCTTTGCTTCTTTTAATTATTTTATTAGAGTGTGTAAATACCCACTTGGAAGCCCATTCATAAAAATAAGTATAACAAAGAAATGAAGTCAGGTGATGGGCTGCTGTGCAGATGAGTCAACGTGTTTCAGCAATGCGTTTCGCTTTATCAGAAATAAATTGGCAAATATAAAAAATAAATAAAAAGAAGTTTTTTCATATTTGCTTAACACCCGTTCGAATTATTATTAGAAATTGCTTAAGGGGCTATTCAGTTAAACTCGGCTCAAAGAATGCGCAAATCAAATTCAAAACAAAATAGAAAACACATACCAATGCGTTTATACCTGTAAGCACACACACACACATGCAAATACAACTATGCATGTCGATAGTTAAAAATCAGTTTGGGTGCTTACACGCACACACACACTGTTGCAATTTACAACTACATATATTCCATAACGTAAACAAAAGTCAAGTCGTTTGAGCACTATTCGCCCAACTGAGAGCGAGAGCGAGAGAGGTGAATTTCAGTGGGCATTCAGTCGGCTGGCTTGTTCGTTTGCGTGTGTATGTGAGTGAGAGCGCATTTCGTATGTGATGTGACTCGAGCTCTGCTTGGTAACATGCGGCAGAGCGATCGTTGCTGTTGCCAGTTTTGTGTTGAATGTGGCTCAAAGCAAAACGTTTGCGGCAGACAAACGAAAATAACTCAAAAGGCTGAAAACATTTATAAATAACTGACTTTTGTTTTGTTTTTGTAAGCAAAAGAGTTTTTAGTGCATTAAAATAACAAAAATCAATAAATTATTGTTAAGAAAGGCAATTACTGCATTCTCTGCTCAAGTGAAACTAGTTTATAAAGCGGCTCACACGCACACACACAAACGTCACTCAAACTGAAACTGGACTCAACGCGAAGTGAACATTTAAAAAAAAAAAGAAGCTTTGCCAAGAAGCTGGCAAGCCACAAAATTATGAATCATAGCACAGGTTGGAGTTATTACCTGTGCAGTGCCTAAAATAAATCAGCTTCTTCAGTGCATATAAACGTTATGTAAAAACAACAACAATTGCGAGAACAATAACAGAATTTAACACAAAGAAATTCGATAAGAAAGAGACAGAGAGAGAGTGTGTGGGAGAGAGAGAGATATATATATCTCACGTCAGAGCTGATCTGATGTCCGGCAAGGAAATGCGTCCCCTTTCGCTCTCCATTGGCGCTTCGCTGCTGCCCAGCTTCTCGCTGGTAAGCGCTGCCAATGGCCGTGCCGCCGGCTCTGGCCAGGACTGCCATGGCAAGCTCTGCCATGCGATCACCGAATACTGCTCCATGTTCGTCGAAAGCTGCATGCCGTGTGCGGACATTTGTGATGCTAGCTCGCATAACTATCATGCGGACACCTGTGCCAAGGAGTGTTCAGGTGAGTTGCAGCCAAACGCAAAACTTTCCACTACATCATAAAGTAAAAGAAAAAGAAAATGATTACAATTGATTTGCTATGTATTTGTGGCTAAAATTCAAGTTTACATAGGTGTGCCTAGCTGTTTGTATACACTGTTTTTTGTTTGCAAAGGGGTACATTGGTTGTTGTTGTTGTTAAGTAAATATATATGAAAGTTGACTTGATTGAATGCAACTTATACTAAGCTGGATTGGTAATGTATATATATTTCGTCATATACGAGGGTAGTTTGATAAACTTGTATACTTTATTCAGTGTGTGTTAGGAGGTAATTCAGCTATATATTTAATTCTTATACATATATTGCACCTACTAAGCTAAGTTTTCAATTTGTTAATATGTATATATTATTAGTTTTCATCAAAACGATAGTAGTTTGATCAGTTTACGAACTCAATATGAGGATCATCTAAGAAAGATAGTTAATCAGGCTAGTTACGTATATATAGATAGGTAGAAAGCGGAAGTTTTTAAAGGCAGCCACGCACTCAAATGAGAAAAATCGATCATAACATCACTACATCTAGTTACAATAGCTTCATGCCTTAGCAACTCTTCTACCTTACAGTGAGTGTATTATGCAGTTGGCAACACTCCAAGGTTTTGTTGATGGAAACATCTATCTGAACATCTATCGTCTAGACTTCATAGCAGTTAATTGCAGTCACTTTTGAACAATTGATTAGCTCATTGTATTGGTTGAGTATGCAAACAATATTAATGGAATTCACAATTTAACAGGTATTTGTTTAATCATTTTATTTGAGCTGTTTTTTTGTTGTGCTTTGTTTTTTAAGTAAATCTTAGGCGGAATTGTGAAAATAAGTTCTGCTTAGCTATCTATCTGCATTGTCACTTATGATAAGTTATCTATAGATAACTATTTCTGCTCTCTCTCTTTTAAATTCAAAGCGTAAATAATAATAATCATTATTATTTATATTTATATCATTATTTATATTTTATATTTTTATATTTTATATTTATATCATCACAAATTCTAATAGTTTTTTTCCTGCCGATCTCTTCCACAGCCTACAATAGCTATGATCCTCTGCTGAATGACATACAGAACCGAGTGGTGCCCAAGCTGGATCAGATACGAATTGTGTTGTTCATTCTGCTAATATTGGTTTTCATCAATTATCTGATTAAGTTTCTGCGCTGGCTGGGCGTCAAGCGCTGTCTGCAGCGCTGCTTGACCCGGCTGCAGTCCAAGTCGCAACAGAACAACAATGGAAAGGAGCTCAATGGTATGACCATACAGAATCCAAATGCTTTCAGCCGTGACATTGAGCGAGCACCATCGCAGATCTATAGTGTAGCAGGTAAAATCTGTGATTTTGACTACCTGCTTTTGCATGTCACAAATTAACAATTTTTATTTTTACAACTAGGCGCTGCCGAGGGTTCTGTATTGACCATGGCAACGCCGGTGAGCGCTCGCTATCCGGCCGAAAATAGCACAACACCAACAACTGTGGTCACCGAAATAGGCTATGGACAGGGCTATGATAACCAGGCGATGGTCGTGACGCCCGTTACAGAGAAGGCTGTTACGGCCACAACGTCCACAACGGCGGGCTTCTAAGCAGCGTCAGCATTAACAGTCTGCATCACATTGAAACTAGTGATATTATATTTAATTGTGCAGAATGAAAATACAAAGTAATACATACATCTTCATATATATATACGCATATAATCATAATAAATAAACCTTTCTGATAAATCATATATAAATTTTCGATCAATTTTGCCGATTTGCAATAGTATATTTGAAAAGGTAACGATAAAACGATTGACAACGAAGTATTTTGAATTGTCGATCAATTGTGGCGGCTAATCGATTGGCATTAGAGAGTAAACGCGTAGCTGCCACATGTTCGATAACTTGTGGTGGCTGGTTGATTACGTTTCAGTGCTGGACAATAATATTTCAAATACAAATGAAATTGGCATATAAAAACAATATGAGCCGTTTGGCTTAAAAGTATTGTCATTTATTTTAAAATTTCGCAATTAAAATCGTTATGCTTAATACTAATATTGAAAGTTGGCAAACACTCTTACATCATTACCTAACTAACTTCTATATGAATATATATTCATGGCTATAATATGGCAAAATTTGTATGGGCTTTTGCATTTTTGTTGACTTTTCGATATGTAACTAGCAAATTGATATAAATGCTTGATTAAAACTTAGAAAGTCCGTTGGCTTATTAACTAAAAAGTGCGAATCTCATAAATCAGCCTTAAACGTACCTTAATATACTCGTACTTGTATGGCTAAATAAATAGATTAAGACTAATTTGCGTAACTCTTGTTGCATTTTTTTTGCGTTCAGACCCAATACTGATTTCGGCGCAGCAGCGGATTTGTGGGCGGCGCTGAAGGCGGTGAACTGACCGAACCCGAAATCGATATGCTCTGCGGCACGGATGCGTAGCCAGCAAAATCGTTGGCCATGTCACAGGATGAGCTCCATGTATCGTGATCTATGTGATAGGGATTGTAGCGCTGCGGCAACATCATTTGCTGCGGATCGCACTGATCGTCAGTTTCATCCTCATCGGGATCGTAGTCGGGAAACTCGTGCTTATACGACTCCACCGGAATTATCTTGCAGTGGGGTATATTACTGAAGCCCGGCAGAGGCGTCGAGTTGCCCGTTGCCGGCACCGAATCAGCCTCGGAGCTGGCATAATGATGATGATGATGGTGATGATGATGTTGTGGACTGACCGACGTCAGGTCCGGTGGGCAGGGCAACGGCGGTGGCTGATCTTTGGATATGTCAGCCTTGCGCTTTCGCATATTTCGCATCTTGAGCAGGAGCAGCACGAGCAGTAGGCAAATGAGCAGGACAAAGAGAGCACAGCCCACGGCCAGATAGTTAATGGATATATCCGCATTGCCCAGATGCACTGTTTCCGTCTCTTGCAGCTGGGCACGATACTCAATGGCCACCGTCGCCTGGGCCGGCTGCACCGTCTTGATGAGCAGCTGATAGTCGAAGCTATCGCTATCCGCCTCCGTCTCATCAATCGAGGCATGCGGCACAAAGTAGACGACGCCGCTGCGCAGCTCCTTGTATGAAAAGATGTTAGTGGAGCGCTCATTCTGCCCATCGGCTGCTCCATTCATCCCCGCCTGCGTCAGGCTGGTGCTCCGTATGATCTTCCGCAGCTGACCCGTGGCGGGCATGCGTGTGATAACGAACTTGGGATTGAATTTGTTGAGCTTCAGCGAGAGCGGATTATCGTTGACCAAATAGCTACTCAGCCTGATCTTTCCACCCGATGCACTCGAGCTGGATACCGCCTCGCGCATGGCAATGTCATTGATCTTGATCACTGGCTCCACATTGACCACCACATCCACTTGGGCGGCATAGTTGGTGCCGGGCACATAGGCGCTCACCTGGAACGTGTCATTCGAGCGATTCAGATCCGTTTGCATATAGCTAATCTGCGACAACTCCAGCTGCTGCTGGTTGAATCTCAGCGTCGGCTGATGCTTATACAGAATGATGCCATAGAGCGGCGAATTGGTTATGTTATAGGCCAGTCGATCCAGCTTCACATTGGTGTTCAGCCCGATCTGCTCCAGCTTCATCGCTGCACTGGTCGCTCCCTGCTGCAGACTCACCGGCAGCTGCGTGCTCGCTGGCAGCAAACTAATGGGCGCCACTTTGATGGTGAAGATCTCATAGGCCGGATTGAACTGGCCATCGGTCACGGTGAAGCAAAAGGTCGTCGACTGCGGCATGCCGAAGTGCACATAGATGATGCGATCGTTGTTGATGTCCGCCTGTGTGAATTGATTGGAAAACGCAAGCAGTTCCTCGGCCACACCATCGTTGTTCAACTTCTTGAGCACACCCAGAGTGGGGCCGCTCATCACATCGTAGATGATTTCTTCGGGCGGCGTATCCTTGTCCTCGGTGAGCAGTATATTGCGTGTTATCGTCCGATTCTCACCCTCAACAACCTCCATTTGGGGCAGATGCGTAGCCAGCTGGAAGGGCTGATCGTTGATCGGATTTATGGACACGGGTATGGTCAGATTGCACAGGAAAATGTTGCTGTAAAGAAATTCGGATAACAATTAAAACTATATTCACCTCATTCACTTTTGTGTCTACTTACCCCTGTGTCAGATACACGCCCATCAGTATGGTATCCTCCAGGGTGTCCGTGTGATCGTGTATGTAGTAAACTTTCTTGGTAAAGAAGTCGCTTGGATGATATCGTTGCATGGGCTTGAAGTCATGGCCTAGTCCAATGCTACCATGTGATGGCTTTTGGGCTGTCTCTATAAACAATTCCGGATTATTGATGCCCGCACGTGTCTTCAAATACTCCAAGATCTTGGAGAAATCCAATTTAATGGGCACCGATCCACCCTCATCCACAGTTAGCTTCGACACAGGCAAGAATCGTAGCAAGCCACCCGATGATACGGAGATTTCAATATTGAACTTCTGATCCAACAGACGATCACTGCGCTCAGCGACTACATCAAAATAGAAGGAATCATTGATACGGAACTCCATTATGACGGCCGTATGCTCGTAGAAAATGTGTCCATTGTCCACATCATTCTGCGTGAACTCGGTGATCTCCTTGGCATAGCCATTGCCTAGATACTCATTGACAATCCGGCCCAGACTGGGGGGAACGGTCAAATTATAGCGTATCTCCCGCTCCTCATCCGAGCACTTGAAGTGCAGATGATCGCGCAAGATTTGCTTCTTGGTGAGCGGAAAAACGTGCAAGTTCTCATTGCGCTCGACCAGAATCTCAATGGGCTTTATCTCTATATTCAACAATTGCGTGCTGGTATTGAATAGGCCATCGGTGACTAGGAAGGAAAGCTCGTTCTTTCGCGAGTTGGCATCGTGTATGAAATAGATCTGTTCCGCATTGATCTGAGCCTGCGTAAACTCTTCGATCTTGTGCTGCATGGATGATTTCTCAGCCAAATAACCGCCGTAAATGTGATGAACAATGTAGGTGAGATTCTCCGGCGGTGTATCGTAATCCTGGGCCACTATAGGAAAAGAGATTTGATATGATTTGATATGAAATGTGAATGATTTCAAAACAGAGTATCGTTAGCTTTAGTAACTTACATAGATCTGTATTCTTGATGACATAACGTCCTCCGTTCCACACCTGCAGTCCCGTATTGGTGACCATCATCGGCTCCTCGTCGTTGACGGGCACCACTGCGAACTCCAGCTCAAAGGGCACGCTCTCCTTGTTCCGGGCCACGGCTACCATTGTGATGGAATCAGTGCTATTCTCGCTGCCATTGTGCACATACTGAATGCTGCCCTGTTCCAGTTGCTTTTGCGTGAAACGCTTGACCTTTGAGCTGCCAGCCAATATATGACCCGAACTAGGCGTTATCGTGACTATATACTCCAGGATCTTGCCACGATAATACTCAGAATAGGGCTGTATATCTGTGGCGCTGATCTGCACCGTTTTGCCCTCCACCACAGATATGGTGTTGGTGTGCATATACAGCTTCTCCGGTATGATGACTATCTTGAGCATCAGCTGACGCAGCCAGGTAATCCCATTGGTCACATCGAATACGAAGTAATCAGAGGATTGATTAACGCCCGCCTGTATATAGAACATCTTTTCCGTGTTCACTGACGACTGATCAAAGACCTTGCAGTTGTATTCATCGTCAAAGGACATCGACTGCATTTCCAAGTAGCCGTGCATGGGCGACGAAGTCACCAGAAAGGTAATATCACCTGGCGAAATGTTGGGATGGACGACCTGGGCAAGGAAAATATATGAGATTGAAATTAAAATATAGTTGAGATATAGATATAGACATCATCTGTTACCTCTAGAACATCACGTGAGATCAGCACACTCGTCGACTCCTCCACGTAGAGCGTATGATTCTGCTTCACCTGCAACGGCTCCCAATAGGCCGAGGGATATATGCGAAAGAGCACCTCACCCTCAGCCGTTATGTTCTTGATGTGAACGCGATATCTGATGAAAGATTTAATTATAAATATATATATATCAGATATATTTGTCTGAAACTCACCTCACTTTATCCATCGAAGCGATCTCCGTATTCCAGTAGACCAAACGTTCCCGCTCAATATCCAAATGCGTAAAGTTGCCCAGGGAAGTGAAATTCGTTACCTTATGCATAGTGGTGCCATTCTCACCGCGCTGTCCGCTCAGATACATGAGAATGCCGTAGGAGGGTGGCTTGATAACTTCATAGTAGATCTCATCCAGCTTCATATCCAAATTGGTCTCCAACACAAAATCTTTGTTTTTTAGTATAACAAATTTGCCCTCCTGCGCAATGGAGGCATTGGCCGGCAACATGGATACAAATGGATCTGAGGCGCGTATCTCTAGCTGCCCGTTGACCTCATGCTCGCGATCCGTAACTATGAACGAGGCGGTGCCCACATCTGGTCCACTGTGCTGGAACATAATGCGCCGATTGGCAATATCGTCCTGACTGAAGCTGTCGATAAAGTGGCCCGACTTGTAGAAGGCGCCATTGGTGCTGGACACATGTATGTAGTGTATATCCGTATGATTGGTATTCACATCTGCATCGAGGTACTGCAGCGCCGTGGGATTCAGCGTGCGTATGCCATTGCGCACCACATGGAAGACTCGCTCAACGGCACTGCGATAGGGCTCATTGTCGTTGACCAGCTTGATGTGCACCTCCATGTTGGCCACGAATTGCAAATCCGTCTCATCGCCGGACAGTATGAGCAGCTCGAAGCCATCCAGCGTGGATTCCGTATCATCATGACAATAGTAGATGTCATTCCGAAACAGCTGCTCCAGCGTGAACAGCTCAATGGGCGTGGTCAGACCGGTTTGCTCATCGTATTTGCATATCAGGCCATGAGCTGGCGGCACCGAGACATGGAACTGCAGACTCTCGTAGATATTGAAGCGGATCTCAAAGTGATTCTTTGTGATTAACGCGCGCTCTCCCTCCTGCACCTGCACCGCCTCGAACTTCTGGTAGTGCAGCTTGTGCGTCAGCTCTGTCAGCGGATTAAAGATAATCTGCAGCTTGCCCACAACATCGTCACACTCCGCCACAGACACCACAAACTCCAGGTGATCCATGAAGCTTGAGTAGCAACTGTGATGCGTCCTATAGCGTATGCGACGCTTGTCTATGTCCAGCTGGGTAAACGAGTCCATTTCCTTGGCCGCCTTGCGCGAACCCTCCACATAGATGCCGCCGTACTTGGTGGGCTTGGTGACCTTGTAGATGACATTGCGTGGAAAACTGCCAATGGGCACTGTCTCGTAGTTCAGCAAGTTGTTCGTCAGCAAAATTTCACGTGTTCCATTGATGGCAATCACAGACGGTGAGCTGCTGGCAATGCGCAGGCGCGTGAACGTTATGCGAAAGTCAAAAGTTTGCGTCGTCACAAAGCCAAAGGAGGCAATGAACTGGTTAGGATGAAAGAAATTGTAAATGAAGAGATTAGATTGGTATCTAAATTGAAGTTAGATAGTGAAAAATTCAAGATAAAATAAATAAAAATTAAATAGAAATAAAATAAAATGTAACTCAACTACTTACTTTGAATTCGTCTTGCCAGGGAAAATCGCTGTTGTGCAGATAGCGTATGTGACCCAGCAGGAGTTGGCTATCGGTGAACCACTCCACATTGATCCAGGAGCCATCGATTTGACGCAGACGCTGCAGCACGCCATGCTGCGGCGGCTTCACCACATCGTAGCGAATGTCAATGTGTTCGTCGACTGCATTGGTGCCAATGGACAGATTGGCGGGAGTCAGCAGCAGCGAGCTCTTGTGTATCATGATGAGGCCGGTGTTGTTGACCACGCGCAGTTCCAGGGGATGCACAGAGACGGGCAGATAGACCGTATCGCTGGTCTCAATGCCATCGGAGACATGCAACAGCAGCTGATAGCTAAAGGAGTCGGTTGTCGTCGAGTTATACAAATAGGACACTTTGCCCATATTCACGTCTGCCTGAGAGAACGTCATGGTGTGTATGCCGCCGACCATAAAGCGGCCAAAGGCCTCCTGGGAATTGCTTGATGGCATTATGGTGTAGATCAAATCGCTAGGTTCGCTATCCGGATCTACTATATTGAATAGATCCACATCGAGTATACGCTCGATGCCCTCGATTACACGCAAAATTTTGTGTGAATGCAACTGCAGCTGGGGCGGATCATTGACGGCCGTGATGTTCGCATGAAGCAGAAAGCGATGCTTGCCCAGAATATTGCGTGGTATCTTATGCGGATCACCAGAGACCAGCATATCCAGTGTGGCATGATCGTTGAAGTTCTCTAAGCCATTGTGCACATACTTAACCTTATCTGTGGCCAGATCAACCAGATTGAAGCTGCGACAGGGCGCAAAGTTGCCCTTCTCCGGCAGGTGCAGCAATTGGCCAAACTTGGGCTGCTGCACCACATGGAAGGTGATCGATTGTTCATTGAGGCTGGGATAGCGGCGTGTGTCCAGCAGCACATCGATGATATGTGGCGAGAGAAAGGCGGTGCCGCCCTCCAGCAGTTGCATGGGCGAGACATACAGTAGCTCCAGCTCTGGACTGGTCTCTGTGAAGATCTGAAGGGCAGCATAAAATATGATTAAAATAAAGAAAAATCAACTCAAGTAGCGCTTACCTTGAAGGGACCCTGGAAGTCAGCCTTAATGCAGTAGGACTGATCGCAGTAGCAAATGAATTCGTCCACGCCATGTTGGCTGCAAATACCGCTCTTGAGGCAGGGACTGTGCTCCACGCACGGATACTTCCACACACAATTCAGGGCCAGATGCCGCGATATGGTCATCTCGGCGAAACCCAATGCCAGGCTATTCACCTGCAGATTACGCATGCAGCCCTTGAAGCTGAGATCGTTGATGCGCAATCCCTTGTTAAGCAGCCGGCGGCGCATCTCCTCCTGAACGCCGCCAAAGAAGACGCTCTTCTCGAGATTTATGGTCGCCTTGGTGTCATTAGCGTGCTCGCCTCGATAAGTTAAGGCAGCATCGTCCAGCCGCAGCTCTGCCATGGCGGCATTATAGCTCAACATCACACGATGCCATTTGCCATCGGAGATGGTCTCATTAGTCACGAATTGCACCAAGCTGCCGGCCTTATTGAATGTCAGCTTTAGCTTCTCATCCTCGATCTCCAGCAACAAGAAATCGTAGCCGCCATTGAAGAATACCGTGCCCGAATCCGTCATCGTACGAAATTGAAACGAGAGACTGAAATTATGATGATAAATGAGCTGAGTGAGTCTTGGAAGGGCTTGAAATTACGGGGATGCTAGAAGTGATACATGAAGTGATTAAGTTAAGCTAATCTATTTTCATCAAAGTATTATGTCATAAAATTTGTCTTTAAAATGGTAGCCAAAGTTCTGTCTAAGTTTTTTAGTTTCTGCCAGCTACTAAAGATGTATATTCGCTCTTAAATAATACATTTGAAATCGAATCGAAATTCATTTTATAAAAATATCTCGAGTTTCTGAGAAAATAAATTTATTTAATTATTTTTCAAGTTATTCATTTCATTTATAGATAATATCTAAGAAAAGAAGAAAACCGTTCTCATTTAAGAAATCTTGCTTTTAATATATTATCCCTCTCATATCTATTCTTACCTCTCGCCTGTGCTATGAGACTCCTTGAGCATCAGCGCAAAGGAATCATTACTCAGGTAACTGATGCTATCCTGAATGGTTCCATCGAATTCATTGCTGCAAGTCCAAGCGACTCCAGTGCTGGTCGTGTGGCCCGTGCGATCTTTGGCACGTTTTATGATGTTGATATTATTGTAAAAGACCTAGCGCCATAAAACAAGCAAAATAAGAAGAAGATGTTGATAATCAAATCAATTTGATTAAACTAATGTCAATTGGCACAGTTGGCGGCACTCACGTCCGATATGCAGCCGCGAAAGCCGATGACATCATTGAGAAATTCGGCCGTAAAATCGCCAACGCCGCCAAGGAACGTGCCAAAATGTACATTAAGAGCAAGTGAATCGGCTGGCAGCTGTTTGCGCATGATGTGACCATCCACCTGCAGGGTGACATTATTCTCGAAACGTTGCACAGCCACATCGTGCCACTCCAGATCGTTGAGCGGCTGTTTCTTGGGCGAGCGCAGCTGCAAAACAGGATTAGGCTCTTGGTTAGCAATGCAATTTATGTTAACTAAAATATGCAACAGGTTACACATGCACACACACACATGTACACACCTGAACGACATCCCGTTCGATTTTATAGCTGAAACTGATGAGACCATTCTCCAGTCGCAGCAGGCAGTAGTCGGTGCGACCCGCTGCCAAAAAGAGAAATGCATCCGCCTGCTTGGTGCGAAACTTGACGCGTATATTCGTTGACATTTTGGCCTCCTGCAGCGGCATCGATACATATCCATCGCCAAACAGCGAAACTGTAACACATTAATAAAAACAAATTGCAATAGACATTTCATCAGATACGGATGCACCTCCCCCAAATTGCCACAAGTTCCACTTGATTGGTTCTGTTCGTGCTGCGCCTTCCTAAAAACTTAGTCCAGGCCTTTGGCCAGCTGTCAGCCTGTCACTCACTGTCTGTGCACTCTGTCAATCTATTTAGCTATCAATCTATCTATCTACATATCAATCCATCCATCTATAGCTCCATCGCGTACTTGATTTGCTTAATTAGCTGTGCGCCTTGAGAGGGCAACCTCTGTCCATATCGCGTGGCCCCATTTTCTAGCTCTAGCTCTAGCCTTGCTATACGCACGGCGCTCTGTCAGGTTATTGCAATTTGTTTATTTGTTTTGAGTTAATTTAAAAGATCTGAAGATCCGAAATGTTGTTATCTTGTCAATTTTAGTTCTGTAGCTGGCCTTAAAGATGTTGAACTAAGGGTAATGAAGGGCTCTGCCTATGAAGCTTAAAGTTTATTTGAAAATCATTTAGTTTTTTAAATATATATTCAATGTAACAAATTTTAAGTTTTTTTTTTTTTTTTTTTTTGTAATAGTTATAATAATTAATTTTTTTTAGTCATTATTATAAGTTTTAAAAATATCAAAATAAATACTTCAAATTATTTTAAATAATATTTTAGAAAGTGAAATAATATTTCTTTACTCAGAAAATATATTTGCTTTTAATTATCTTATTTTTTTGTAAGAAATTAAAATATTTAGCTAAAAATTAATTTTTATAATAATTCATTATAATATTTAAACAAATGGTTGAATATGGCA
This sequence comes from Drosophila borborema, assembly GCA_030914335.1. Taxonomy (NCBI): domain Eukaryota; kingdom Metazoa; phylum Arthropoda; class Insecta; order Diptera; family Drosophilidae; genus Drosophila; species Drosophila borborema. The sequence goes on from JAUESP010000305.1 coordinate 5,658,659, forward strand.
AATTTTACAAGTTCTTTTGCCTGACAGATTTTTATTTCTTTGCAAGAAAAAGAAGACAGCTCCCATAATTTCAAAATTTTATATCAGAGTTTTTATACATTACCATTATAGTTTGAAATTAAAAACAAAATATTTATTCAATTAAGAAACATTTTTTTAAAAAGTTTGTCAATTTATATAAATTAAAATGATTTTTAAATTATAAAATATATCTTATTGTATACCTGAATTTCTTATTCACTTTTCTTCTGCATAGAACACTCTATTGTATTTATTTTTATCTAATTTTTGCCTCATAGTCTCCCCCTTAGATTCTGTGCTCATGCTGAGCTAAATTTTATATGTTTCTCTTTTGTCGAAACATCTATGTTTCAAGGCAATATGATGATTTATGACCCGTTTCTTTTTACATATACGTACATACGTCGCATATGTAGACGAATTTAGTTGTCACATTTTAGGGCTTTATTTCGGATTTAGTTTGTTAGTTTAACAAACTATATACAAAATGCGCTCAACTTTGGCATCGATTTGTAGCAGATATTGACCTAACCCACATTGAGATTTTTAGCTGGATATGTTTGTGTTTTGTTAGCTGCTTGAATAAACATGAAACAGTTGCACACAAATGTTGCACGCACACACACAGAGAGAAAACAGAGGCACAACTGACAACAGTCCACAAGATAAACAAAGCAAAATGAGATACAAATAATTCGGTTGTTGTTGTTGCCATTGTTATTGTTGTGATCAGCGTCGGCGTCGGTGTCAGCGTTGGCAGAGCCATTTTGACGCCAATTAGCAGCAATCAGGCGTCAGAAAGTGTCGGAAAACTTAAAAAACACTCTCCCAACTCAATGCATTGACCTACATTAAGATATCGTTCAGAGCTGATCTGCAAAATATAGTGAGTGAGGAAGGGTATATACAACTGAATGATGCTCTATAGTTTTATGGTTTATGTTGCTGTTTTGCTTTAGGCATATTTGAAAAGATCTAAATATATGAATATTTGCAGGCTGAACAAATTATATTTAATAAATTCTAAATAAATGATTTTCATGTTGATTATTAAATTAATATTTATAAGAGTATATTGGTTAGATACAGCATAAGTCCTGCCATCATTAGCAGGACTAATCTGGCATCGCTTGCTTTTGAACTCCCTTTCAATATGCTCAAGTTGAAGCTACGTTCTTAGATATTGGAATTATTGGAGTTTAAGTCAGGCCTTTAACTGTAGCTCAATGAGAATGTATCGATGATCGATATTTACCATAGCAAGAAAAACTAGAGCATGAAGAGTATGAAAAATTAGCTTTTTCAGTGCAGAAAGAAAAACAATGAACTCAAATAGTACAAAATAACCATCTCGTCCTATTCAAAGAATACATCAATAAACAATGCATTTTTCTGCCTAGTAAAATCAACAAAAACTTAATTTATTTTATTTCATTTTATTTTAAAGCAGCTTGAACATCTTGTTTTGGATGTTGGTTTTGGCATAAACAACGTGATTGTATCCGGAAGTGGCAACAGCAATTTGCATCCAAAGTTGACGGCTGCAACTCAACTCAAATGTCGGCGCCGAGAAACAAATGAGACGTCATCAGCAGGCGGCAACGGAACACCAAAGCAACCCACATGCCATAAGTTGCAGCAAGTAGCGCGTTGCACGAATTATGGCAACAGATGCGCTGCAACTGGCTAAGGCGACTGCTGGCAGCGCCACCCCCGCTCGCATTCAGCCAAATGAGAAATTTATGTTTATCTGCCTCTCCCACACTCTCACTCCCTCACTCTCTCTCTATGGTCGTGGCAAGCGAATAGGTATTTGTGTTATGGCCAATGTTTATTTTATTTGAGTTATATGTCGCATTCGCTCCAGGTCCAGTTGCCCAAGTTTATAGGTTTTTTTTTTTCGTTTATATAGATTTTATGCGTTTGCTTTGATGACGGCATCTGCTGCCCCGCACCTCCCCCAATTAATTAATGCGATCTAGGTGGCCTCCAGGTTAGTCAGATTTCGCTTGTATTTCATGTTCTGGCATTCATTACAACATTTTACTTCGACATTGACAATTTATAATTTTTGATGCATTTCTGTAACTTAATTTTGACTAATAATGTCACAGTTTATAGTCTGGTCGAGGTGATTTGTGCGCTTGCTGCGTGTTGTTCAGCGAATTGTGTTCAGAATTTATGGAGCTTGTTGCAGCTTTTATGATGCTGAAATAATTGATAAAGCAATGGAGAGAGGTAGACATAGTTTTTGTTACTATTTCTGGACTTGAACTTGTTGGCAGATATTTGAATTGATAAAAATAAATATAAGGCTATATATCTTGGCATATGCATCGTACAGTTAGATTTACTCAAGAAATCATAGACAAGGCTAGTGATAGGAAAATATCAAATACTTCTCAAATGAAGTTAGTTATCTAGAAGTGAATGTTAAATTTTACAACTTCTCTCATAAGTATGTTAATTGCCATAGTTAACACATGCTAAACATTCCAGCTCATTTCTCAGCTCATCATTGGGCTCCATCATAGCTGAGAGCCAGCTTGATCTTTATGGCTAAGCCAAAGCCAGTTGTGCAACACTTTCACAGCAGAACATTTGATCTCTCGTGTCTTTTATTCCTTAGATTTTATGGCTTCATTCGACAAGTGAAGAGATCAATTTAAATCAAATAAAACCACCATGACCATATAGCAAAACACATTTAAGAAACCATTTGCCCGGTTTATGGCATGCCAAGCCGCAGCAGATAAACATGTGGAATGTGCATGGAGAGCCTTCCAGCAGCAGCAGCAGCAGCGGCAGCGGCAGCAGCCTAATTAGACCCCGGGGCCGCATAAAATTCAATTATTTTTTGTTTCTCTAAATTTTTTTTTTTTGTCTATCATCAACTGCGAGGCAATAATCGAGAAACGACTAACGACAAATATCGTAAAGACAAATTTTCACATGACTCAGTTCCGGTAGCCATCGACAATGGGGCATGAGAATGTCGCCAAAATAAATAAGAATCGTAAATTGAATGAGAATTTAAGAACTTGGGCATAAATGCATCGACACATCTGCACAAATGACTGTAGCAGGCGCAGACAGATATATGTATATAGATATAATATAGGGAATAAGTACATTTAATTGAGGCCAGATGTTGTTTAGCATATAATACCTAGAATCAATATATGTAATTTGTACATTTGGATATGAGTAACATGTCTGAATATCCGTTATCAGGAACTCATAGACATCGATTTTAGATGATACATATGCAGAGTAGTCTAGAACAGATTTCCTCACTAATGATACCCTTTAAATCTTTGATTAGTAATGTATGCCCAGAAATTAAAATATTTCTTTATTTTGTATGAGAAGTATTGATTAGTAGTTGAGGCTAAGCTGCTCAACTGAAAATATTTAGTATAAGCCTTTAAAGGCTTTTTTTTTATATAACTCAAAGATTACACAATTTTTGTATGTTGACGATTTTATTCATTTTATTAGGTTCGAGTAGATTTGCTGACATTACTTGTTGAGTATGATATCTCTCAAATGGCCGCCTTGAGCTTTAACGGCATAGTATATATATAGGAAATATCCATGTACGCTAGAGTCTATCATTTGACTAGATGATATTCAATCATTTGATTTGTCAATGCTTATGAATTAAATATTGAAAAACATAGATAAGCTTCTATCTTCACAGCATGCCTATAGACAAACAAAGCAACCAACAAACTTCTGTAAGTCCATAAAGATAATCAAGCTGATTATAGCTAAATTATATGGCATATAGCCTGTGTATAACTCCATTCCTGTTAATGAGTTTTCATTAACTACAGGGTATAAAAATAATGAATAATCAAGAAACAGCAGGCAATAGCAGCAGCAGCAGCAGCAACAGCAGCACCAGCGCCCATGGTGCGCCACAGAGTCAGCTATAGATACACAGATACATTTGTATCTTGTGCGTGCATGTGTATCTGTATCTAAGTGTTAAAATTGGCACAATGCGCTGCGCGTGTAAATGATGTAGATTTTATGTAGTCGAAATAAAATTCTCTGTGAAAATCGCAAATAAAGCGAAAACATCAACAAATAAGTGGAAAATTCGCGTTGACTTTTGCCGCATGATTCATGCTGCTGCAAAAGTGACGTCACACGACAGCTAAAAATATACGATGAAAATAAATGTACATATATATGAAGAGCAGCCAAAATAAAGCGTGTATATACTATAGAGAAACAACACAATATATATAAGTATATATATATAAATATTCTTTTACATCTAGTGATGAGAATTAAGAGCAGGCCTGTTGCTTGGGTTGCTCTGGCTGCTTTGGCTGCTTTGTCTGCTCGCGTTGCAACATTTTGCGGCATGCCACAACGTGGCTGTGGAGACATCGACGACAAAAGTGCGCCCCAAGTCAAATGTCAAGCGTGAAAAATGCGTTAAGTGCACGGCGACGGCGCATTGCACTTAAGTAGTTGAATTTTATGACCAAACGTTTACCATGCAACAATAGCTTGAGAAAGTTACAAAAGAAGAAGAAGCACATAAAAAAATACCATAAAATGCTGGCACAAGACCAACTTTAGTTGGCGGCAGTTAGTTCCATCAAATTACATAAAAGTTAGCCAAATTTTCCATTTTTTTTTTTTTTTCAATTTTGGCAGCAGTTCGATCTCAACTTATGTAAACGAAATCAGCCTAGTTATATTTGCCAAGTCAAGGCCAGCACATATCTACAGCTAGTCAAATGGTATTTCCCTAGCAACTATTTCATTCAATTTTCTTAATTTGTTTAGTTTCCTTCTATTTTCAGTTTTCACGTGGGCCGCAAAATCATTTCGAATTAATTTAATTTATTAGTTGTTAACGCTTGAACTAGTTCGCAATTTACTGGAAACATTTTGAGATTCTGTGCGGCTGCGTTAAGTGTGTGAAAGCTCTCTGTGCTGCTTTATAATTATGCGCGATATATTTTATATAAATATTGTCGAAACTCTGTGCTCAAGCATTGATAAGCTCTCAAAACATTGATTCAATGTGGATCGTAGTTCTCTAATTGCCTGTGCCAGAGATTTTTGAGCACTGTTATATTAAAACTTTTCTTATTCTAGAAACTAGATACCTCTTGTAATTGAAATGGCTCTTAAACAAAAATACTCAAACTATTATACTCTAACTATTCAAATCCTTTTATGCTCACAAATGGTTGAACTGGTATTAGTGAGCTTTCCAAGGCTACCCACTTAAAGTACGCGCCTGTCTAACTGTTTGGCGTCTGTGATTTGTGTCTGTGTGAAAGCTCTGCGAAAACTTTCTGTGGCTCAGCTGCCCACAGTGCCTGCCATTTAACGAACATGCAATGCAAATGAAATACACAAATGCAAAAAAACAAAAAAAAAGAAGTATCTTGACTGCACCATTTGCAACTCTTTATTTTGACTTTTATTTATTTGTTGGCAGCTAAGTAAATGCAATTTGGACATGGCCCACGTTTGCAGCACAACTTCTGCTGCTGCAGCAGCTTCTGCTCAAAGTCGAGTGTCGCGTTTGCGGCCAATTCGTGTCTGGCCATATTTGTAATGAGCATAAATCGTGCGTTGATCATTTGCCATGATAAATCGCATGTTTATGGCCGAATGGTATTAAGTTCTGTGCGACAGCCACACGGCTACCGACTGCGATTTCAAGAGCGTAACATTTAATTAACTGTTCTGCAGCGACTCACCTTTCATAGATGCTGCCATTTGCAGCAATTGCAATAGGACTAGAAGCAATCCAAATCCATAGCCAAATCCCATTCGACGATATCCGCAGAGTCGCAACATGGCGCTGCAGCTGCTTTGAAGTTATAAAATTTACAGCAGGAGCTGGTTTCGTTATTCGTTTTTCTTAGTTTTTCGTAGTTTTTAATAATTCTGCGTGTTAATTGATTTTTCATGGGGCCACGCATCCGTCGTCGTTGTCGAGCCCTGTCCCTGTTTATGTGGAGACCAGTGCGCTCATAAAAGTAGCAACAACTGAGACTCAGCAGCAACAGCAGCAGTAGCAGCAGCAGCACGTCCTGGTCTACGGCTACATAGACAGATGCTGCATGTCATTTCGTTGACAGAACTCATGCGTTTGCACCAAGGGGGGCAAACAGACAGACAGACGGAGAGACAGACGACCGGAGGGACGATCAGACAGCCACACTTATAGACAGACAAGCCTTTGAAGCTGCTATAGTATATAGAATTGCGCTTCGGTCTGTCTATTCAATATCGCAATATCTCTCTTTGCTATGTTTCTCTTTTGCTCGATTACGTTTCAATTTGTTGTTGAAGCATTTTCATTTTTCACACTTCGAGCACTATTTCTGCGCACTGAAACAATTTTAGATATATAGATAAATTTATTTAGATATATATATATTTTTTTGTTTATCAGTTATTTTTACATTTTATTGTTTTGATTTATTTGGATTTTTTTTATTTGACTCGTGGCTCTCGTTTGTGGCAGGGGCAGTAAATTAGTTTTTTATGATCAATTTTAAAGGCACGATTAAATATTTTAATAGACACACATTTATCAGCAGCTGACATTTGACAAGCTGAACTCAATTGAAATTTTATTGGTTTATTATTGAATTTATAAGTACAGCTTAAGCAGCCCTAAAACCTCATGTATTCGTTTATATTGGGTTTCAAAAGCTGCTCGTTTGTGCTTGATAGAGTTTGTACAAGTTTTTGCAGAAGTATTTAATTTTTATTTATTTAAGTTTTTATAATTTGTTTTTTATTTATTTGTTTGATTTTTTGCTGTAATTTTTTCATTTACAATTCTTTTACATATTAAATTTATATTTTTCAAAACTTCTTTTTATATTTATTCACATAGTTTTTTGATTTATTTTTTCTTTTATGGTGAGTGCCATATTTCTTGTTACTTAATTCAATTGCTTGAGAATAAATCTTTTGTAATTCTTAAAAAAAGCATAATCCAGTCATTGCATTGGCGCACATCCCAAACCAATTTGTACAATCCCCACATATATATCATTGATTAGCGTATCTGGATATTTTATGGACACTTAATTGAGTTGCTGCAGCGCACTTCTCCTCGGCACTGTTCTCTCCGCCCCACTCCCCCCAGCAGCAGCAGCAGTCTCTCCGCATGCCACTTCACTTGAAACTGGCGCTGAGTAATATTTATTATATTTTGGGCCAAGTAAGAGACGCCCATAAAAAGCAACTTAAGTGGCATGCCACGCAGCTTAACATTGTATGTGGCACATCGTGTTCTCTCTCTCTCTCTCTCTCTCTCTGTCTCTCATGTTTTTTGCTTAAATTTCTTATTTTATTTTTATTTGATGGCAACAAATTGCCAAAGTGGAATTTCTAGTTCATGCAGCGCAATTGCTGTCAAAGTTCAATTCAATGTTGTTCGACAGCCTATTTAAAAATAAAGATTTTGCTTAAATGAAAAGTCAAAAACAGAAAGATTAATTGGATGTTGTCAACTATGCAATGCTTGCAACAGTCATTTAAATCAGACTGAAGAGAGTCGAAGATTGTAAATCCAGAGAAGTTAATTTGGAAGTCCTAAATGAGAAACTCCTTGGAACGATTGCCCTTTGGAAACACTTTATATTTATATTACCATCTGTCAAGAGTTCTATGGAAGGTCATTATCCATATTCAGAAAATCTAAAACCTAGATAGATTTTAAATCTCGAGATTTGACAGTCAAAGCCAATGCCAAACTCTAATCCATGTATATCAAAGCTATCATGTAGGGAACTGATGTATTTTAGCTTGAAAATGTATTTACTACATTTTGGAGCCATTTTCATGCTAAGCAATATTCGAATTCTATCTAAAAATAGTTTACATCCCAGTGAATCGACTACAGAGCAGCCATGAGTCAAGCCAATATACTCCTTACAGCTCTAACTAACAGGGTATATCGGAGAGATATCAAAAGGCCAAATAGGGCGCATAAACACTTTCAAGTTTAGATGCAAATCAACAGAGACGCAAACGTAAACGCAAATCCCTTGGGTGGAAATCAACAAAAATTGAACCTACAGCCTAGAGTAGGGAAGGAAAGCAGGCGCGCTGAAGCTGTCGAGGAGGCATTTCCCGTTAGTGGTGCTGCTGCCAGGCCACACCGCACCGCGCTGCCGTCATTTGGTGCAACATTCGTGCGATGAACGTCAACAACTGTGACTGGAAAATGAATTATTTACGCCTTGGGCAGCTAAAAATACGCAGGCAAGAAGTCGGAAAGTCAAAAAGTGGGGAGACTCTGCCAGAGGAACAAGAGAGAGGGAGAGAGAGACAGTGAAAGAGAGAGAGAGGCGAGAGATCGGTGCATAAACATTATGAATATGTTCAGTATGTGGAGTATGTTTATGAAAGGGAATGCAAATGGCAACTTCAGGAACTTCAGATTCGACATCCTGGCGGGGTCAATTGTTGGCAGCCGCGGCTTGTTAGCGCTCGTTCAAGCTAATTTTACTAGTTAATTTCTTTCATACACATACATATACATATATGCGCATATTCATCTACCACATTTGGAGTGGGTTGTCATTAGTTTTATGGCCCGTCAAAATACAATTTGAGATGGGGACGCAGTGCACCCAAAGTGACAATCGTTCCTGCAGTTTTATGAGGAGCGCGTGTTGCCAGCGCGCATTTACATAAAATTTCATAAATGTATCTGCATCCAAGTATCTGGCCGATGCAGCACCAACATGTGCAGCTGCATCATTTTTTGTTTTCGGCGTTTTTTTTTTTTTGGGAAAGTTCTGCCATGATATTGTTAGCTACTTTGGCCAGCTATATATTTGATGGTAATTAAAATTAGTGGCAGTCAAACAAAACGCCGCTCTTTAAGTAGTCCGAATCAATTTGATAAGCCAAAATGCTTTGAGCTGCTTTTGAGAGATTTCTTTTTCTTGTAGGCGTCAGCTTCCCACGCCGATTTTCGACACTTTTCAGAGCGCTTGAATGCAGATGAAGTGGACTTTGACTAAGCCATTCGCATAATCTATTGATTCATAATTGAAAATTCAAGATGAATGCCTAATGCTAAGGTTTACTCTGTGTTTTCATTTGAGTGGGCGTAAATTTCCAAATATATACCCAAATTTAACTATATTCGCATCTGCTTAGCTCGTAAGATGGTCTAAATATGTATATTAAAGTCTTTTTAAATTTTCGTCAAAAATTGTTTAAATTATTGATTTTTATTTATTGTGTAGGTATTTTATATGAATAATTTATGTAACTATTTTTTTTTTTTTAGATTTAATTTTTGATATATTTTTATGATAGATATTTATAGCCTGAGTCCATTAAAAATTAAAAATGTGCTTAGAATGTTTTTTTTTATGTGCAAGCTTTTGTATACTTGTAACAAATAATTTTTTGTATTTATTATTATAATTATTTATTATTTATTAAAACAATTGTTAAGTTTTGTATCAGACTTGTAATTTTGTATTTTATTTAGATTTTAAACTATTTTTAAGTTATTTAAATACAGCTTTTTGTTTTTATTTTAACATATTTTTCATATTTCAATATGTATTTATTCAATATTAATTTTAATTTTCAAGACTCATAATATTTTGTTAACGAATTTTTGCTTATAATTCTTTATTTAATTTTTTTAATGTTTATTTATTTTTTGTTTAATTGTTTTTTTTTTTTATATTTTGTTTTTAACACTCTTTATTCACGCGCGCATTTCCGTTAGACAATATACTTTTATTCCGATTTCACATCTGTTGTATATATATTTATATATGTATATTTATATGTGTATCCATATCTCTTGAAAGACCCTTAGCACCACAAAGAGCATCCATATTCACGGTCAATTTGCATTGGTTGCTCAGAAGTATATATGTATATATGTGTGTGTATGTGCGTGTGTGTGCATTTCAACACATTCAGTTGCATTTTCTCAAATGCAACAACAAACGCTTCCATTCAGTATTTCTTTTTATCCAGAATTCTCGATAAAAACGACAAAAAGCGCCGACAGAAGCGAACCAAACCGAACGAAAAAGACGGAAAATAAATAACTTAAAAATAAATTAAATTTTTTAAATGTGCGGTGAATGGGCTCTGCGCGCTTTTCCACTTACTGAACAGGCACACACTCACACACATACACATACACATTGGGGGAATCGTTCAAACGCGCACACTCACATTCGGTGCGCGCAGAGTTTTTCTGCAACGTTTGCCGCCACCCGCAACAGCAACGAAAATTCGAATTTGTACGATAAGCCAAAGGCCGCCCAGGCCCAAATGAAAAGCCAATGCGCAGCGAACAACCGAAAACAACAACAAAGCGAAACAACCCAAAAACAACCAAACGGCCCGACGTTTACTCACAGACTAACTGACTGACTGAATGGCACCCAAAACCGAACCGCACCGAACTCGAAAAAGAAAATTCCGCACGCAGTGCGCAATGCGCAGTGAGACAGACCCCGAAACACCGAAACATCGAAAGACCGAAGACCGAAGACCGAAGACCGAACTCGCCGAACACTGAAAGACCCCGCGACAGGCCACGGCGCACCCGCGAGTCACTTTTACGCGGTTCACTCAGCTCCCTCGACTCTCGAGCGATCTCGGGGCGCAGGCGACCAGTCCAATAAGCATGATCGTATCTAGATATACGAAAACAGTGATGAGCTCTATTTTCAATTGTTGAAGAATATTTCGAATTTGAGTAAATCATAAAGGAGCGTAAATGAAATGTCGAATTGTATAAGCTATAGATAATATGGAATGATAGGGATAACAGTATAGTATATGATGATAGTATACAATGATATAATGATATATATAATATAATGTATGCTGTAGTACGATCTATTATAGTATAGTGAGATTTATTTATTTCCTTTTGTTTAATTTTTTTAGTATATGAAAAGAAACTATAGTATTAATATTTAATATTTGCATTTTTAATATAATATAAATCATTAAAAATTATATTATTTATAAATGTGGATATGTTTTACGCATAGTTTTTGTATGGCTCATTCATTTCTTATAGAAATTCATCTGCTATAAAATTAATATTTTATGATCTGCGAGATCAAGTAGATGATCCTGATTCTGCAAATCCATATATTTGCCTGAAGAATACCATGTACGTTCAGCCATCATAGAACTCTATGCAATGTACTTAAGGAATGTTATTAGAAATTCCAGATTTAATAGAATTAATCAAAACTCCCTATAAAACTAATTTCATTTCGATTTTATCCACTTCTGATTTACTGCAATTTAAGAAAAAATATGTAAAATTTCCTATACATTCACTATGAATGATTTTTTGAATATTCAAATAATGTTGAGCTGCTTGCGCATCTCTGTCACTGATGAGCGACCGAGTTCACTGTAGTACGTACTCTGTACTTGTGCGCTGTGGAACATGCTGATGATCATCTAGAGATGTTGTCGCTGCTCCCTTTGCAATCTTTGTTGGCTGGCAGCGAGCACGCGAAAAATAAAAAGCGAACAACAAAAAGAAAATAAGCTCGCGCGATTGAGCAATTGCGAGCGCCAAGAGGCTGAGGACTTGAAATTTTTCAATTTGTTTGCCTCAGTCGCAAATGCTCTGAGGCTGCAGTTGCTGCTGCTGCTGCTGCTGCTGATGATGATCATCGAGTTTGTGGGGTGAGCTGCGAGTGCGGCACACACATGTGGATGCAATTTGGTGGCTGTGGCCATTGCCACATGTTGTTTGCCTTTGCGACGTCGTCAACTCCTTAGCCAATGAGTGTGTGCATGAGTGTTATTGTTGTTGCTGGTTGTTGATGAGTGATAAAAATCTACTAGACACTTTTGTTAGCAGCCTATTAAGTTACATAAGTCACAGGGGCGCATCGTGTGAAATATCCTTTTGGCGTGCTAATGAACCCTTTGACACCAACGGCAGCCACAGCCGTACCCACCATTCATGCCACATGCAGCAACGCAACATGCCACTGACAACACATGCCACATAAATCAGTGTGCTGGCCAACGGCATTCGCTACGGCTCAGCTCATTAATAAATTACAAGAAAACGCGGAAAATCAAAAATTTACCTATGAAAAAGTGGAGCATAGAAAGATAGTAGAAAGCGACGACCATCAGCTGCAGGAGTGTGTGTGTGTGTGTGTGTGTGTGTGTGGGTGTATGTGTGCGTGTGTTTGTTTGTTTGTGTTCGATATTGGTTACACACGCCCCCCTTCCAGTTAAGCCTGCTCATCGGCGCAACCCTTAGAGGTTATATTTCGGGGTGTGATAAGGCGAACGACTTACAGGCACGCACAATTTAGAGCGGATCCAGCAGGAGCAGCGGCTGGAGTGGGAGCAAAATCGAGCTGCACCCAGAGGGGCAACCACTTGAATACTATGCATACACATATGCATACACATACATACACACATATATACAAATATAGATATGGATATAGATATACGTAGACATATCGAATATGCATGTATCTGGGTTAGGCCACACAGCTGTGCGCCCTGTGGCATTATGTGTGGCATGTAAAAATATAAGCACATAAAACTGCACTTTTCCTAATTGCACCAGGGAGTAGCAGAAGCAGCAACAGAAAGAGAGAGAGAGAGGGAGATGGTCTGCTCGTCAAATATTCAAAAATACAAATCGGCGATAAAGTCACATGCATATACTAGTTCAAGTCAAATATATATACGTAGTATATTTCGATGCATGTCAGGGTAAAGATCTAACAAATGCACACGTGCGCCACTAATTGCAGTCGCAGCAGAGCTGTCGAGCTATGCAACGAGCTGGGTTGTCATGCTCAATTATGAGTGCTGAAAATATTTACATAAAATTATAAGTTTGTGAGAAAAATCAGTGCAGGTGTGTTCAAGCGAGCTCAACTGCAGCAGCATAGGCTGAGCAAGGTAGTAAGCGTTGACAGCGCTTCTTCAAAAGAGTTTTATGGGTTTTAAGGTCTTCTATATAACCTTCAAAATAGTTATGGAATATATAAAGAATATTTATTTTATAAAAAAATAAAAAAAGTTAATTTTCCATAGCAAAATATTTCTTTAATTCAAATCGAACAAGTTAAATATATGACAGCCCTATTAAATATATATTGAAGAAATGTAAATTCTAAGTTATGGTACTATAGTCTTATGAGCTATAACAAAAAATACCTTAAATATTTTATAAAAATGTTAATGGAAGAATATTCCATTCCCAGCTATTTCCTCAATTCTCAAACTCAAAATACCATAGGCCTGTCAACTCTGTTAGATATCTAGAAAGGAAATGATAAGTACAGCAACACTTACCTACGCGAAGGGTGCATCCTTTTACGCATCAACAGTTTTTATAGTTGTTTGGCCTATCACTTGGTTTATACGCTCGAAATTTCTTTGGAAATGTTGGGGAAGCAGAGAGTTGGGGGCGTTGCTCAACCACACAGTGAATCACTTTTAGGGCGTGTAACCAAAGTGCATCTGTGTGCGTGTGTGCAAGAGTGTGTGTGCGACTCACGTTGTAATTTATGCATTCGTGTAGGTAATGAACTTGGAATTTATACGCAAATACCACGTAATTTGCTCATTAACAAATTGTTACAGTTTAGGTTTAGTACATGCTGGGGCTGATTATCTGGGTTGGCCTTACTTATTTTTTTTTTCAGACAGCTCTTATCGAATGTTCGACACTTCATGTCCTTTTCGATCCACTTCAGTTCCCACCCCTGTTCTGGTGTTATTGGATGTTATTGGTAGGCGTCTCATATGTCCCATTATAACTCAATTTTCCATTTTCAATTGCGTATAATTTTATTTTTGACATATTAAATTAATATTGACACATTGACAGCTGCCGGTTCGTCAAATTTGCCGACAGCCTGCCAAAACAAACTCCCCCAACCGCCCTGCTCTAACAATCCATTACGAAAACTATCAACGACCATGTCCGAGTCTCAGTCTCAGTCACAGTCAGACTCACTATCTCTGTCTCTGTCTATGTCGGCGTCTCAGTTTTGACGAGCGGCTGTCGCTGTCGACCACCCGCTGACTATGTTCTATGCTGCGATCAACCAATGCGGGCGCTGATCGAAACTGAGAACGAGAGAATGAGAGTAGCAGGAAAATGACTGATGCGGTAATACCCTCTGTGCAGTTATGAAAGAGAGCTATAGAGTAACTGTTGTAGAGGTGAATAGAGTTGAGTCAAGTAAACTAGAGTAGACTAAGTAAGAATAGGAGATACAATGCAAAGAAACCTTGAGTAACGTAGAGTGGGGATGACTAGAAAAAGTCTAAAGAGAGTTTCGTAAAGTAGATAAGATTTAAAGTCTAAAAATTAACTTGAGTAGAAGAGAGTAACTCAAAAATGATCTGACTAAAGTTGAGTAGAGTAGAGTAAGACAACGCTTAAGATAAGTAGAGTAAATGAGAGTAGAGCTGATGAAAATTAAGTATAATCAAGTAAATTAAAAAATAATTCAGCTAAGATTTTAGTGAGAGAATGGAAGAGTTGAATAGAGTAGACTTCGCTTCGCATTAATAACTCTACTGTAGTTCTTATTCTCCTTAAATCCCTTACTCCACCTAATTTTACTTTAATTATTTATCTAGCTTATCGATGTAGATTATTTAAAAATCGATAATATTAAATATCTACTTCATAGAAACAATGATATCGTTTGTATTTTGGAATATAGAGCAGGGCTTGAGAAGCTCTTATCATAAGCCTGTCTATATAGAATTCTATTTCTGATTGACAGAGCACGTGTCAAAAGATAATTATAATTTAGTAAAACTTTACATTTCTTATCTGCATGTAACATACTTTCACATTGCAACTATATACCCCTTCCAAATTCCAACTACCCTGTACAGGGTATTGAAAAATAAAAAATATTTGCTTTAATTTGTCGAATTCGTGCGCTAATCATGCGCAACGTTTACTTTTGGTGAAATTTTTAATTGCCGCTTGAAACGCCAGAGAACAAATGTGAACCATGGGCTTTACTTCCGTGGAAATCGGCAGTGTCATCATTTTGGGATTGTATATTCTTGGGGTGTGTGTGTGGTGTGTGTGGAGTGTGCTGTGTGTATAGCGTGTGTGTCTGGCGTTTCCCTTTATCTAAAACGCGCCTGGGAAAAGGCTAGCTGGCTTAATTGATAGATAGATGTGAATGGTTGAATGACCGAATGGAAACACATCGAAACAAATACATTACAAATGGCATCCCGCACAAAGGTTCACGTTTTTAATAGCTCAATGTGTATCTGTTTGGATTTGCCCAAAATTGGTCGATGAGCTCGAAGTGCAAAGTAAACATTAAATTGGCGCAAACTAACAAATTGACCTTTGTTTTAACCCCCTCTTCCAATGGATTTTGGGTTGGGCTAAAGCCTATATATGGAACTGGGTGCGTGGTCTAAGATCGTACATCAATTGATAATACATATCGATTTATTTTATAACTTGTAGTTTGCACCTCGTAAAAATAGAGAAATAAATGGTGAATTTAGATCAGATCTAAATGGGGTTTCAAATTATTTAAATAATAAATAATTTAAATTAGAATTATATTAATTTTATTTTAACGTAAGAGAAATAATGTATATAAAAGTTCATTTACATTTCAAACATTTACATTTTATAATTACTTTATATCTTTCTCAAGCTCTTCAATTGATTGAAATGAGTTGTTAGCTTAAAACATTCATTTTGGTACACTTTGAGTTCTTTTATTACACATCACAGATCTCCTGGCATTCGGTGGCCAATTTATCTCCGACATAGATGTATACAAAGTATCTTGATGGCTCTCGTTGTTCGGACACATTTCGTTGCACGCAATTCAATTTCATTGCACCGTGGCAACATTTTGTTTCTTGGCTGCTTATGAATGAACTCTCTGCCGACAGAGAACAGTTGGAGTCAGCTCTGGACTCGGCTGGTATCTGGTCTCTCTCTACTAGCTGTGGGCTGGATAGTCCATCATCGCCCACGCCTTGCACCGCAACGCTCCGCAATGTCTCACCATGACCTGCGGTCTTCCTGAAGTTGCCTTCGTTCGTTCGCTTCATTGAAGCGTGCCAATTTTTATTGAAATGTTTCGGCATCTTGTGTTGTGCGTTTACGTGTTTTGCTTACTTTCCGAACGGGTATTACTCTTTGCTTACCAATTGTGTGACGATGAGGGAAGAAGAGAGAGAAAGAGATATGTAATAGGGAGAGAGAGGCAGATATAGAAAAAAGAAAAAGGAAAGAAAGAAAGGGAAAGATGTTGACAGAAAAAAGAGAGAGAGAGGGAGAGTGAGAGAGAGGGAGAGAGAGGGAGAGAGAAATAGAGAGTATTCTATAAGTACTCACTCAAGTCAATGATTTCTATAATGTTCATCTGTAATATGTATTAAATAAATGTTATATATATGGCAAAAAAATCTGCTCTACAGATATTCCAAGTCTTTTCAATTCCTCTCAGCATAACTTGTGTAGCATAATTTTGTGCTGCTTTTATATTTTTGTCAAGCTTTACATATATCGAAAGTGTCAAATCCATCTTACATTATATTTTATTTTTGCTTTAGCAGCTAAGTTGATAAATTTTACATATTGTAAAAAAGAACTGTTCAATTTTAAATTTTAGAAAAATTTAATTTACAATGCAACACTCTTTGCATTCAATTAGAAAGAGTATACAAACTTCAGTATGCCGCTCTTGCCTCATTCAATATTCATCTTTAATTTGTTGCATGTTTTACTTGGGTCTTTTTATGGCATTTTTGGTGGCGACACAGCCGTTGTCGGCAATGTTTTTACTGCTCTGTTTCTTCGCGCATTTAAACGAGTGCAATGTTAATTATTTATTATTTATATATTTTTCGCTTTTCGCTTTTGGATTGTTAACGTTTATCAGCTGGCAACAGACTGCAATTTGTTTGCAATAAAAAATGTCGCCAACAGGAATAGTCCGGCTTTAATTCTGTTTAAACATTAATTAAATAATTTATTTATAAATGGCTCACGATTTTTCAATTGTTTCAAATCAATTGTTTCATTCGAATATTTTTTCTTTTCTCTTCAGTGATTTCCATTGAAAAGGAAATGCTTGCATTTTTCAAGAGGAAAATCCCAAAACCGTTAAACGAAACTGGTTTTTCGTGTGACTACAAAATTGCAATTGAATTTGTTTGTGCTAAGGGAGGCCTAAATTATTGCTTTTTTAAATTTATTTTTAGAATTTTGTGTTTGTGTATATATATATATATATATATTTTTTTTTTTAAATAATTAATTTTGTTTAAGAAACATTTTTATTTAATAATTAATTCCGCTTGCTTCCCGTTCAACAGGTTTGTGTTGAATGTTCCTGAATGCAATTTCTCTGAACATGTTTTAAGCTCTACTTACAGCATTAATCAAATCAATATAAGGTGTTAAATATATACATATATTCTTGATCTGGGCGACGAGCTGAAGCGCTCTAGCGCTTTCCGTGTGATTGTCTGTTAAACATAGTTAATAAAGTTGTTTAGAGTTTAAATGACTAATTGGCCATAAAGTACTAGTCAGACATTTCGTTCAAAAGGCAATATTTTATTTTCCTTTCCCATCAATAGTTAGCTAATCGAATTTATGCCTTTTGGAATATTATTGGACTGAATTATTGTCATTTTATATGATACACATTTTTTATATGCACGTAATATGGAAATCAAGTTACCAAACGCAAATCTCTTTAAATAAATTATAAAATTATGTCAAAATATTATGTAACATATCAAAGACACTATATATGCTTAATATCTTCATCATTTTGCAGAGAAAGGTCTATGAATATATCAACACAGTTTATTGAACTTATTTAATGAGCTGTGAAATTCATTTATTTCTTATATCGATTATATCTTGTTTGCTGCAATACTCTGAACAAATGATCAAATGGTCTTGACCTGAAATGCAAACTGAAGTCCATTCATCTCAAAAGTTCAAGGCAGAACAGGTTAGCAATATTACATATCGATATATACGTTATTTCACATTTCATACAAAATCAATTTTTAACACGTGCTGCCAGCAGTCACATTGAATCGATCAATAGCTCATTTGATGATCAGTCGAACCGCTGAGATCTGTTCTACTGCAATTATTTGGCAATGCACGGGGCAATTCATAAGTACAATTGCAACAGTAATACAAATA
Source organism: Drosophila borborema (assembly GCA_030914335.1). Taxonomy (NCBI): domain Eukaryota; kingdom Metazoa; phylum Arthropoda; class Insecta; order Diptera; family Drosophilidae; genus Drosophila; species Drosophila borborema. Next base: position 5,676,912 of record JAUESP010000305.1, read on the forward strand.
TTTGTATACTTCCATATATTTCTACATACTTACACACACAATCAGGAAACGCAAAGCAAAAGTAAATACAATAAACAACAACAAGCGCAAGTAAACGTGAGCCAGTGCTGCCTTTGGCTTTGGCTTTGCATGTCAAAGCAAAGCAAATGCATAAACAGTTATTTATTGTGTTTCTTTTGCGTTTGCTTTGCTTTACAGTCGCTGCAGTCGATGCTGACGCTGACGCTGGCAGCGCTGATTAAGCAGCAAAACCCAAAGTGATTCCATTTCGCTCGGTCAGTGATAACTGACACTTGCCAAGCAGCGAACGCGCCGAGTGGCTGAATTCAAACCAATTTTAATTCAGCAGAGAAGTAAATTAAATATTTATTAAATTAAAGCCCTAGTCCAATAAAGGTGATTAATTGATTTAAAAATAAAATTAAATAAACTCTAAGTTAAAAGTTGAGAAATCTGTGAATTAAATTATTTAATTTACTTAACTAATTTTCATTAAATAATTTAAAAATAACAATGATATAAAGCAATAAAGGTTCTTAAAAAAAAAAAAAAAAAAAAAAAAAAAAAAAAAAAAAACAGATAGTTAAATCATTTTTCAGTGAAATCCAAAAAATCAAAATCTTAAAATATATTTGAAAAAATCATGTTTTTTACTCTAATAACTTAAAAGTAAAAAAAAAAATAAATATTTGATTGGTAAAAATAAAATCAAATAATAATAATAATTTAAAACAAAAATGAAATAAATTTACTAACCGAAAAAGAAAACAAACCAGAAAATATAAAATAGTGATAAAACGGTTATTTAAGTAAATATAAGTGAAAAATAATCAAAAGAATAATAAAATATTAAAGCTGAGCTTAAAATAATTTTATAAATTTAAAAATTCCCAAACAAAACTCAAATATTAAACAAAATTCTGAAAATTTAATTTTATATTGTTATTGGCATACAAAAAATAAAGTTTCTCTGCCAATTAAAACAAGTTATTTAAACATTTTAAAATAATTAACATTTATTACAGATATTTTGTTATTAGTGGCTTTTACTACATCTTTTTGCAACTGCAACAAATTAGACAATTAAACGCGAGACCTTAAAAATAAATGCATTTACGTGTGAAGTTACAATTGGGAATAGAACACGAAACCTTGGTGGACTGTGAGAGTTACACCTGAGCAGGGGCCTAGGCACGTCAGTAAATAAATATATATAAAACTGTTATTAGATATAACTGTAAAGCAAATGCACATGCATATGTGAGGCATGAGGAAAATGAAATAATTCGTAACGCCAGACTCAAAATTCTCCAAATGAAATGATATACAAAGCAAATACATATCGTAGTCTAGACACTATACTATATAGGTATGTAGATATGGATACGTGTGTGTATTTGGCGTTTTTGCGATACTCAATGCCGCAGAGCATTGTAATTTATTTATTTTGTGTTGTTTGTTTTATTTTATAGAGCAACAGCAATTCAAACAGCTGAGAGACTCTGTAATTTAAATGTTTATGCAAAGTTTGTTTCTAATTTCTTTTTTAAAATTAATTTAAAAAAATATAGTATCACTTAAGCTTGAGATATTTATAATAGATACAATTAGCTGTTAATCTGTCATTAGGAAAATCGTATGCAATTAGAGACCAACCTTATATGTTCAATAATAATGCGGTCCCGCCTGTTCTACTTTTTATGCGCAATTCATAAATGATATGAATAATTTTATAATGATGAAATGCAGTTGTTGGATTTCAATCAAATGTTTTAATCGAAAACTTGATCAAGATATAAATAATAAAAAAAAATGTTTAAATATGCCGAATATTGAAATGCTCTTTGATAATAATGTATATAGAGTATAAGTAATAAAAAGGAAATAAATATGTATAAGAGAATAATAGAATCAATCAGAATTAGATAAATATATACAAAATTAGTTTATATATAAATATATATAGAATAAAAAACTGAGATATGTAAGATCCAGATATATTGTAATTATCATCATCAAATTAGTTAACTCGTGATAATTATTTGATTTTAATGATTTGATGGATTTAAACGATCTGATGAATATGGAATACAATTTCACAGTAAATAAATGTTATATATATATATATAAATATATATAATTTATTGGCAAATTATCCATAGTTTCCGTATTAAAAAATATATATATATATTTAGAAGAGGAAATATTAACTAGATTAGAGGTTTATATCATCGCATTTTTCCCACTGCAATTAAATAGGCTACAGAGGGTATTATAATCATTTGCATTTGCCGATAAATGAAGGTAATAAGGAAACAGACAAGCAACATGTTTATCATTTTGCGTAATTAAACAACATTAGTTGCAAATGCTGACGCGCTTATGCAAATCTGAATTAAGCGAAGTATAGTGAATGAAACTGGATATATGTATGTTAATCTGGCACTCATAACTGGCATTTTAATCAGTATTTCAGATGCAGCTGCAGTCGAGATCTTTATTCTGTTTCATTGTGCTCTCCGTGTGTGGACTCTACTCGGATGCCTATCGTATACTGTTTATGGGTCCCTTCCCGGCGCCCAGTCATTGGATGTGGCTGGAGCACTTTCAGCGAGATCTACTGCAGCGTGGACATCACGTGACCAGCCTCAACAATCATCCCACAAAGACACCACACGAGAATCTCACTGAGATCATACTGAATCCCAGCTTTGATATACCCAAGCATTGTGAGCATGCAAGGCCTAAGCAAATGTAATTCAGTTTCTATACAGAGTATATATTTATATCTTTTTAGTTCCCAAGAAGAACATATTCACCATGCGCTTTGCCAGCGATTTCCAGAATCTTCAACTCTGGTGGAAAATTGGAGAATTGACGACGGAACATGCTCTACAGGATCCACAAGTGAAGCGACTGATCGAGAGCCAGAACGAGCACTACGATCTGGTCATATTGGAGCAATTCTTTCACGAGGCCTTCCTCATGTTTGGCCACAAGTTCAAGTGCCCCATAGTCACAATTGGCACCATGGGCTATGCGGATAACATGGATCATGCGATGGGCATTCTGACACCCTGGTCGGTTATACCCCATTTGCTGCTGTCGCACACGGATAAAATGACTTTCAGCCAACGTGCATACAATTCGTATTTGTCTCTGTATGATGCCGTCATTAGGCGTTGGTATTACATGCCCCGCATGCAGCAGCTGGCCGAGAAGTACTTTAGATCAGGCATAGAAGGTGGGTGACGAAATCTTAGTCGCGATCTAAGCAGCTGCTCAATATTTTTCACACTTCTCAGGTGCCTTGCCCAATGTGCTAGACTTGGAGCGCAACATTTCCCTAATGCTGATCAATAGCCATCGCAGCGTTGATCTGCCACGCCCCAGCATGCCGGGACTTATCAATGTGGGCGGTGCGCATATACGACCTGCCCAGAAGCTGCCAGCGGATATTCAGAGTTTCATGGATAATGCCACGCACGGCGTGGTCTACTTCAGCATGGGCTCATATATGAAAAGCACGGATATGCCACCCGAGAAGACGGCGCAGTTGCTCCAGGCCTTTGGTAGATTGAAGCAGCAGGTGTTGTGGAAGTACGAGAATGCCTCGATTGGCGAATTGCCGGCAAATGTGATGATACGCAAGTGGATGCCACAGAACGACATTCTGGCACATCCGAATGTCAAGCTGTTCATCACCCATGGCGGCATCTTTGGCACTCAGGAGGGCATCTATTGGGGAGTGCCCATGCTGTGCATTCCCCTGTACGGGGATCAGCACAGGAATACGATCAAGTCCGTGCGTGAGGGCTATGCACGTTCGCTGGTCTTTTCGCAGATGAATGTCGAGGATTTGGTGAGCAACATAGAGACGTTGATCTATGAGCCCGCTTACAAACGTAGCGCCTTGGAGGTCTCCCAGCGTTTCCGTGATAATCCCATACATCCTCTGGACGAGGCCAGCTTCTGGATTGAGTACATCATCAGGCATCGTGGAGCACGGCACCTGAAGTCACAGGGTGCTCATATGCCGCTCTATCAGTATCTGCTGCTCGATGTGATTGGCTGTGTACTGCTCGCCCTGTGGTTGGCCGTCTGGCTGCCCTGGCGCATGCTGCGCAAGCTCTACAATTGGTGGGCGCAGGCAGCGGCGACTGCGCAGAAGCAAGAGGCTAAGAAACATCTGTAAAATGTCGAAGAAATATTTGTTGTAGAATATGTCTGTGAGTTACATCAAATAAATGGTGTTATAATTATACAAATTTTGGAAATTTGTATTCCTTTGACTTTTTAGAAGAGATTACATATATTTATAGAGCTATGTATCTACACAATCAGAGCAATTCCTCTCTTCACGCGTAATAAAAAAATAAAAAAAATCTACTTTCTCTCTGAAGCAATAACCAAACATAAAAGAACAGCAAATTATAAGACTGCGATAGAAGAGGCGGATCAAATCATATGCAGCAGACTAAGAGCTTGAGTGAAATGACTTTTATAAGAGAAGCCATATACAGAGCAAATATTCATTTCACATATGTAAGTCACTTTGTTTGCATGCTAATAAATTATATGCTTAATATAGAATAATTGAGTGTATAAGAGTGAGCATTCCTTTTCAGTCATTCTCTTTGGCTGCATATTCGTAGTTCTTATTGCTTGATATAAAACGGAGCTTAAGCTCAGTGTGTGGATAGCCGCGGAGAGCGCAGGTCCAAATCCGATTGAGCGCAAGTTTCTATCGCGATTGTAAATTAAATATGTTGCCTACTTTTAGGCTGCAACGAAAATTACACAATAACTTCATGCTAAATACAATAAAAAGTGTAGCATACTTAAAAGCAGCAGCAATAATAAAATAATTCATATTTGAAATATGATTATATAATAAATATAATAAATATAATATCTAATTTTTAAAAAAAAAAAAAAAAAAAAAAAAAAAAACAATTTAAAACAATATGAAAACTTTTGTATAATAAAAAAAATTAATTAAAAGTTAATTTTAAGTAACTTAACGAGTGTCTATATGCTATATGCTATATGCTAACTATCGGCACTGTACTTGTGCAGTCTCTTGAAGTTCTCACTCACACACACACACACACTCACTCACACTCATATATATTGGCGGCATCAGTTAAAGGTAAGTGGCATAGCTTGCTGCCCAGCATTATCTATATATACAATTTTATTTTTTTCTATTTCTATGAATAATTTATGTCCCAATTAATTAAATCGAAATAGGCAAATGGAAAAACTTAACGAAAATAAATCCAAATCATATGGCATATATTGTGAGCGCTGTATTTTTTGTTGTTGTTTATTTTTGTTGTTTTGTATTTTTCAAATTGTGTTCTCTGCGGCTGGCAACAATCACGAACTCACAGACAACTCCAGCCTCGATGCTCATAAAACGCCCTCGCACTGCACGTTCTTTTTTTCTGCTTTTTTGCCAAGTCAAGTCTGTAGCTCATTGTCACACATGGAGCATATGGAAGCTGTTTAGTTATGCTGCAAAGCTTGCGACTAGGTATGCGACTGTCTAAGTTGTTGGGCTATATATATATATATACAAAGAGAGCAGTAGCTTATAGGTGTATATATAATATGTAACTGATATCTTTATTTATCATGAACAAGCATGAATAAGCAATTCAGCAAAGCTTCAATAAAAATTCCATTTTATAACATTTTTATGTGACTATATTTATTTATATTTTGTTCATTTTTTTTTGTTTGTTACAGCTTCATATAATTTCAGTTTTACTCTTCCAGATTTTTCAATTTCTATGAGCGCAACTCACTAACAAGATCTGCAGTTTCTCATAGCTATAACTTTTTTTTCATTCGTGCTGATTCCAACTATATTACATAATATCTCAAAGTTCATTTGCACCATCTGTAAAAAAGTTAGCGAAATTCTGGAATTGGCAGTTGTTAAACTTAAAATAATTGCAGTTGAACTATTTTATTATTTATTATTATTTTTACTGGCAAAATATAAAATAATTTTAATAATAATAATGAGTAATAATAAGTAGCACACCTTTCACTGTCCCATCGATTGCTTTATAGCAGCAATTTGTATTTAGTTGAGACATTTTCTATTGGCCACATTGAAATGATTTCATTATGGCCAAGTTAATTGCCACCATCTTTTAGTTTGTCATTAACATCAATTCGGAGTTCACAATTCAATTTCATTTTGTTATCGTATCATTTCATCATTTAACTTGTTTTTGTATCCCGCGTAATCATAAATCTCAACTCAAGTCCTTGAGAGTACAGCTTTAAGGTTTTTCTTTTACACATATACTATAATTACATTCAACATTAGCCACATGATGCGCCCTGAGTAACAGTCGCTGCTTGGTACGAGACTTTCTCTGCATTAACTTTTGTTTTTGTTGTGATTTGGCTTCTTCGTTTTTTTTGGCAATTTATCCATCAATCATTTCTAAAGAAAACAAAATAGCTGTACTGTATATATCTACTTCTTGATAGCATTTCAACAGCTAATTAAACGAGGCGTGTCTCACATAACTGATTCTACTGCGGCTACCGTTTGAATGAATGCCAATCCCCGCTCTACTTCTCATCCAAAATACATTCACAATACAAAAAATTCGCTTTGGTTTCGGGTTTATGTCATATGGATCTCATTTACTTTCACTGCGATCACCTTGTGAAGGTTCAAGTGCGACTCCATTGTTGTCGATCTTGTCGTTGCCGTTGTTGTTGTCCGGGCGCCCTTACCGGTTCAGCTGAGTGACCAAAGAGTCAAAGAGACTGCTCGCATAAGCCGTTTCGCATCTTTGGCATTTTGTTTATTGTTTAACTGGCTTTTATGTTGCCCGATTATGAATTGGACAATTAATTAAATATGCATGCATACGTATAGTTCAGCTGATCCCCCGCTGCGTAACGAGAGCTAGCAAATAATTTGACATCGTAACTCAAAACAGCGCCAAACTTGAAAAGCAAATATTCAATATTCAACACTTGAGTGATTTTTCGGATTCAACCTTTTGTTATATTTGACTTGATTTTTTTTCTTATGTTGCTAACGGTATTTAATCAGTTATATACGCGTGTGTGTGTGTGCTTCAAATATCATTTAAATGATATTTGAATGTTTACGTAATAAACAGATACCGGACCTGCGAACAGACAACGTGGCACAGTCGTAGTTCCGAGAGCACATGAATGATGGTGTCTGTGCCTAGCACGCGATTGCTTGAGCCACCAATATTTTGATTCTTGATGGGCCACTTTACAGCTATGAAGTGTGTTGCCAACGAAAAATCGTATGCTAGACAAATTTCTATTAGCACTACTTGCAATACCCTGTAAAAGGCTATAAAAATGTATAATTTCATATTTGTTTCATATGCTTTGCCTCATCATGACTACAGATGGCTTTTCTTTATGAGCTCTTCTTTTTGCTATATTATAAAATGGATAACGAGATCGAGAGAGAGAGAGAGAGGGAGAGATACCTAGGGACCTACATAGATACTTATAATGTTATTACCACGCCTTCATTCGTGAATTCATTCATGAATTTCACTTTTATTCAACAAGTTCTTATAAAGGAATATAAATAGATAGATAAATAGATAGATACATAAAGTAAGACTAACATGCAGTCAAGGAACTAGGTTTCTACCAACAAGAACCCATCTATGACTTATGTAAATATAACTTATCTAATCTAATCTGCAACGTGATCTGAGTAGCAACAACAGATATAACAGAGAACATACGCAAAGACAAGTCTTTAGCTACAATAGCTTATAAGAGAGCACAGATCACAGAGCTGCCAAGTTCCACTCGGCTCGCCTTGATGAAGCTTATATCAACTACATAAACTCTATCACGCCATCTACAGTCCGTTACATACATCTTAACAAAACACATATACCCCTCGCTCTCCCACTTTCAATATGTTCAGGCTATAGAAAAAAAAAAGAACCGCCATCCAGTTCAAATTATATAATCTTTAAGCGCCAGCTCACGAACCGGCTAAGATATTCTGAGCAAATTTACATAAAATGCCATCGTCATAAAAAAGGGGGAAAAAAAAAACATTGAGTGCTGTCTATAAAAAATGAAGTTGGCAAACGAAATCGAATTTTTGAGATTTCGAGATAAATTTGGTAATACGATTATTGAATGCTATAAGCCCAAAGACGGACACATCCGCATTGACAATTAGCAAGTGCGACATTTCAGTGCATATATACTATTTACTCTCAAATATCAATTTGGTAATACAAAAAAAATTGTTTAATGAAAAAAGAAGATACAAATTTGACCAGTTGGTCACATGCATTCAACAAATGCCAAAAACAATGACAAAAAAAGTAAACAAACTGCTTTTGCGGCTGCTGCTTCTTATGCTAAAAAATAAACAAAATGTCATCCAAAAAAGGAAAACAAAATGAAGTCTAGCTGCGAGAGCACGTGATGCGCTGTCGCATACTCTATGTTTACACTCTTAAGTTATTGAAAAGGTGTTAGCTGGGAATATAGTTTTGTTTTGTGTTGGAGATGCGACAGAAATAAGAAGCAAGCAGGAGTCTCTCCCCGTCCCTCTTTGCCCTTTCTTATGAATGCAGCGAACTCGTTCACAATATCGACAACCAAAGCTAAGCACATGAACTTATTTAAATAAAGAGTAGTACATAACAGAACAGAGCATATCTTTAATAAATTAATAAATACAAATAAAAAATTCTTTTTATTACTAGGTCATACCGAGAACCAACCATTAATTCGCATTTAAAAAAAAAAAAAAAAATAAAGTAAAATAAAAAATAAAATATTTAAAAAAAAATCCCTTTTCTTTATTTAACAAAGAAAAAAACTGAATATAAACCATCCTTTTTTTCAATTTAAGTATTTTAATAACGCAGAAGCTGAAGACTTTTACTATGCATTTTCCTGTGAGAGCTCATGTTTCCGAGTTTATATTAGTGTTTATAGTTTATATTACTGTTTTTTATATATATTATATAAAAATAAATCAAGAATAATATAACAGCTCTGCTTCAATTCAGGGTAACTTCTAGTCGGCAATGCTTGGTTGTTTATGCTTTGGTTCCTGCCACTGATGTCGCGGCTTGGAAGACGAAGACGAGCTTAGAGAGCACGTGATGCGCTGTCACAGCTCATGGTTGTTTTTTTTTTTTTTATAAATATATTTTTTAATATTTTTTTTTTTTAGTTTTGTGTGTGTGTGTAAGTGGCTGACTGTAAAGCCATAATTAGGCGAGCGGCTGAAATGCTCATTTAAATGTAATTTGAAATCAGTTTTTATTTAGTTTCTTTCGTTTTAGTTTTTAGCTTTTTGGTTGGTTTTGGTCAGCTGAGGTGACAAATTAAGGCCCCGACAAGGTCATGTGAGGGGCGTCCATTAGCCATGAAGCTGGCGTCTCTACACACTCTGTGTGCGCATCTCGTTTCATTTTCAGCCTTTGAACTCGCATCTCTGTCTCTGTCTGTCTCCCTCTCTCTCACAATCTCTTTCTCGCTCTCTTGCTTCGCCTGTCTCTCTGTTTCTTTATTTGCTATTTGATTGGAAAGTTGTTGCTTTGTGCACAGTGCTGAGCATTGCGAGCGCCCTTTGATAAACAAATGATGCAAAACATAATTTGAACATAATGTCGGCGCCATTATGCAAATCATCATAAATACATTGACCTGCATTGATGCCAAATATTTACCTTAACTTGTGTCTGCCAACAATAAAAAAAAAAAAAAAACAGATTAAAGAAGTTGTTTGCCAAATGTGTTTTTCAGTTTTATAAATGAGCAAATATTTGTTTAGCCTGGAAGGCTCAAACATGTGCCTCAGTTTGGTTCGACTAACTAACTATGACCTGATTAGAAATAATTAGATTATAGAAATATGTTATAACTAGCAGACAGAATATCTGTTAGGTATGCACATCCTTGATGGTAGATTATTAAAAAATCATTAGCCGAGTCGATCAAGTACGTGCTTAGAAACATGCATGTTTTAGATGGAAACACAAAATTATTTTATATATATACAATATAAAGACAGACGTCTTTTTATCTAAACACAGGAATTTAAGTATCAATCTCGGAAACTATAAAAGCTAGCTAGACTAAAAACAAACTTGTTTATTCTCCAGACTAGGCTTGTTTCCAATAACTTTTTTATTTGTACTGAATCGTAATATTGGGCTCTCAAACCTTAGTCTCTAAACGGTTCCTGCCTTAGAGTATTTAAATACAAAGTATAGTCATTTTTATTACTATTTGTTTAAGTACCTAAACTCATTTTTCATATACAGCAGCTTGGCAGCTTGATTCTAGCTACTTTGAGCTGAATACTTCCGATAACTTGTTTTTATTATTTACATTATTATTGTTAATATTTTATTTTTGTATAATTTACATACATTTTAGAATAAAGTACACGTATTATTAAAATATATATATTATTTATATAATTTTTTTATTATTTTTAAAATTGCATTCCAATGTCGCTTTTTTCACAAAAATTTTCTGTTCTGTTGTTAAACACGCTTTCGAAATATTTACATTTTCGTTCTATTCTAAAGCAACTTGAATGCACGATTTATATTCCTTATGAAAGGATTTATGTACTCAAGTAAGAACTAAATCTACAGAGATCTAGATAGTCCACAACATAAGGCAAAGAAATAAATATAAATAATTAAGAATTATTAATAAGGAACTATATAATATGAGTTTCTAAACAAAGCAAACACAATGAATTGTTTGAAGCTGCAAATACAAATTTCCTGATTCTGAACTGTGCCAAGGTTTCATCAAAATGCTTAAACACATATTCAATCTATTATATTTCACATATTAAAACGACATTTATATCAATCTATGCGTATATTCAAATTAAATAAACATAAGTCAATATCAAAACAAATTCTTGAATAGCAAGTTCTGTGCACTTTTCAGAAAAAAAAAACTCGATTAATAAATATTATTAATAAGAGTTGTTTGAGCAACTTTAGCGGAATATACATATTTATATGTAGATTCGCTATTTGGTGTTTAGATTTTTCTGAGAAGAAATTCTCGTGACATTATTCACAGTGGGGAAAATTACGAATTCTTAGAATGCCATCTTGAAATCGAGATGGAGACGGAGTTGTATTCTGCCCGTAACGGATGCTGTAAAGTGCGCAAACACGTTGGGCTCTAAGTGAATTTGGCTGATTTTAATTAGTCAAATCTGCGATTACTTCGTCGACAATTGTCAAATCTTAATCAATTTTATGATCACCCATTGTCACCTGTCGTCCATGTTTGTCTTAGAGCTTAGCATTGCCATGCTAAGCAAACTGTTTGATCTGCCCATTAGCAATGTCTGTGGCCGCGCACTCTCAGACACTGGGGTTGCCCGGCTGCAGAGATTATGTAGATCTATTTGATTTCTAATGCATGGCAACGCCCATCAAATGAGTTTGTTTGTAAATAACTAGATATGAATTGCCCAACTGGGGAAGCGAGCAAGACCTTTTGCCAAGCTTACATCACACAGCAGGAGTCGTTAGCAATTCGACCCAAATGCCAGGTCCAAAACCCTGCTCAGAGACTCAGACTCAGAGACTCTGGCGTATAACTTGTTTGATGCGATGCTTCGACAGCAATAAATATTTGCCTCTTCACTCAGGTTTTTGTTACTCTTGTTGTTGCTGCTGCTGCTGCTGCTGCTGTTGTTGTTGTTGTTTCTTGTGCAAATTACAAAAAATAATAATAAGCGACACAAAGCGCGTGACTCCTTTCACAAGCCCCAAAAAGTGCACACAAAAGGTGTTGAAATACATCTGTATATATGCATAAATATATATTAATATATAAATACATATTCACATATACACATATATTTCACTATGTATTTAGCCAAAATTTGTCTGACCGCAAAAAAATAAATTGAGAGAGCAAAACAAAAGCATGGCCCCCATCTGACTTTAGTGAATTGGCCTGATTTTGCTTTCGTTTGGGTCCGCATGCTGTGTTGATGAGTGTTCGGCGCATCATTTTTACTTTCTCCATAGTACAACACACACACACAGACAGACTGATGCACACACACGCATTGCTGCTTGGGGCGCCATTGCACTGGTGTGCGTGAGAGCTGTAACTGTGCCGGCAGCAAAACAAAAAAGCTCACTTCTCTCTCGCTCTCGCTCGCGCTCTCTCTACATCTCTCTTGATCTCTCCCTCTCGCTATTTTGTCTATGTGTGTGTGTGTGTGCCTTGTCTGCGCTTGCGTTCGCTCTACCGGTTTCGTGTGCAAGCTTATGGCCGTATATCCGTTTTGGCTCGTGTGCTTTGCCTTTTAAGCCCAACCATCAGCTCAGCCAGCTTTCAGATACGTTTTTGCTGTGCCAGCGTGCAAGTGTTGGCTCCAGCTGTACCTTTAATCTGTTAAGCTATCGGTAACGGTTAGCGGTATTCGCAGTGTATCGGTTTTCGGTTTCGCTTCGGTTCGGTTCGGATCTTGTCGGTGCTCGTTGAACGGGCTAAAGAGTTGAATTGTGTGCCGCAGGGTTAATGCAAATCGCATTCACATCGATCCCAAAATAGGCTCGTCATCGATTTGGTTCTATCAATGTTGTACTTCGTATTGCCTGCGTTATGCTAATTACCGAAAGGATACAAATCGTTGCGTACATTATCGGTTACAATCTCTTTGGCAAGAAGACGTCTGACGTTTGTTGAAACAATTCAGCTATCCCAAAATTAATTCCTCAGCGCTCAAAGTGTTAATTCAAAACAAGAATTCCAAACACAATCAAATCAAACGCAAATCACGCATCATATTTATTGTTTATCAATTTGCAAAACGTGCCAAATATAATTTAATAATTCTAATCTATTTATTCTCATTAACAAAGAGCTAATTAGTTTAACTATAAATTATTAAGTCGTAATCTTAAATACAAACACAAAGCCAACGCAACAAAGAAAGAGAGTGAGAGAGTGTGTGAAGGAGAGAAAGAGAGAAAGCAAGAGTTTGCTTCAAAATGAATAAGCAAGAAATGCTATTTAGTTTAATTTTATGGTGAGTTTACAAATTGTCTATAACAAATTCCTGTTATATCACCCATTGTTCATGAGCAATTTATGATATAAGTGCAGCGATAAATTAATTGAAATGCTTTGCTTTGGTTTATGTGATTTCCACATATAAGAAAATATTTAAGAAATTTTTGTGCAATTTTTTACTGAAAGTAAAAGTAAAATTCTGATATCAAATAGTCAATAATATTATCTATTATATACAGCCAATTATTAGCAATAGTAATTAGCATAAATTAAATTCTGTCTAACTTTGCATCTATTACTCATGCAATTGCTAGAGAATACTATCCGCTCATCTCAAGTGATTCGAGCCGCATGATAAATCTGTTTAAAAATAACTTGAAACTATATTTATATTGCCTATCAGAATCTATAATGCTAATAAAACTGAATGAAATCTGAAAGTCCTTCAAACATGCTGCAAATTCTTGGTTCACCTTCAGCTGCAGCAATTTTTATTATTTTTTTTATTTGTCGATTTTGAACACGCCCACAAATGCAATCACAGTTTTGGCATGGCCTTGTTGTTGCCAAGTTCGTTGCCTAAGTCTTTCGTTTGTAGCCCACGCAATTGCTCCAATTAACTAGGCTATATGCAAAATGAAAAATATTCATAATATATATATATATATATTACTATATATTTATAACATTTTAAAGCTCATCTGAGCGCCGGCTAAGCCTTGACAAAGTCAATAAACAAATGTCAAGCAACAGCATCAGTAGCAACATTTTTTTTTTTTTTTTTTTTTGGCTGTAAAGCACTCGAGAAAACTTTGAACAAGAATTCTACAACAACGCGTCGTCGTCGCAATAAGTGACTTAAGTGTGTCAACTAGACAATGTCAGTGGCTCGGCAGCGATGCCAACATCGACGTCGACGTCGGCATCAGCAGCACAAATAATGCTGTGCTTAATTTGCCAGCGTTTACAAGTTGCTTGGCTGCATTCTGAGTGCCGCCGGATGACTAAGCCAAAGAAGTTACAGGCAGGCAGGTGGCCAAGGCTGCTGTTACCCCTCCCCATAATATTGTGCAGATCAAGCATGAATATATATACACCTATACATATAAGTGTGTATGCAGCTGAATAGTGTATCACAGCTCCATAATACAGTTGCGTAATGGCCATGCAAATTGTGCTGCGATTTGCATAGATTCAACTTTGATTAACAGCAGATCGCGAACAGAAGAAGCAGAAGAAGAAGAAGTAAACTTTCGAATGGCTTGGCAGCTGCATGTGATTTGATTTTGGTTGCCCCAAAAGAGCCGTTAATGAAAATTAGGCCGAAGATCTATCTATAAATTAGCTGCACTCTCTCGCGCAAATTATGTAAACCATGGCAGCCAAATTATGTCAATGCGGTTTGTGTTTTGTTAACACAACAAAAGGAAAACCAAACTGAGCCAAACAGAAACAACAACAACAGCAACAAAAAATCAAGTCATGATTAGGTAATCGTTCCAAAAAAACTACCTGGCACGACACACAAACATCTTAAAAGCACTACTACAACAACAACAACAATAACAATGTCCAACAACAACCTCTAAAAGGTCTTTCGTTGTGTTAAAATCTTTTCTCTTTAGCGCTGGGCATCTTCGTCGAACGCGTGTAGCGCGAAATGAAAGTGAAACTTGGATTTCTTTCAGACATTCGAAAAAAAAAGCAAAAATAAAATAAAACAGACTTTTCTGAACAAAGATATATTTCAAAAATTCAAATTCAGTTCAATATTATGTGATCTTTTCCTATATGGCATCATATTAAATGTGCCGCGATTAGCATGCTCATGAATATTTAAAAAATATCTATATATATAAATAAATAAATAAATAAATAAAAATGGGCAGCAACAGTGTGTTTCGAGAGGCGTTTCAAAAGCTCGTCATCTCAATGCGAATTCTAATGCTTTGCATAATTATGCATGCCGTCAAGGATAGTCGAGGAGTCGAGTCGGGGGGAATGGCTGGGGCCAGGCGCGCTATTAGGCGGCAGATCTACGCTGCTTCCGTTGGCACGTCTTCAAAGACTTCAAATGATTAATGATGCGCACTCCGGCACTTGTGGACAGCTCAGATTTCATGTTAGGCCAATGCCCACGAATCTTGAACGCACTCAAAATTGCCTAAGCAAAAATGTGCGTGTAAGGTCAGGCGAGCTGAGTTGAGGAATTTAACATATACACAACATCTCAAGACTACTTCAAAGTCGAATGACATAAACTGTATAATTGTCTATTTCATTTTTTTGGTGTTCATAAGCCAGACGAAAAACTGTGTCTTGAAATAGTTTCAAATCTGTCTAATTAGCCATAAATTATTTATCATTGAGCAGATCTTTATTGTTTTCTAAATGCAACAAACACAACATTCATTGAGTTCAATTTAAGCAAATATTTTGATTCACTAATAAGAAAATTATTCAAGAGTTAACTCTAGATTGTATCTACCCATAAAAAGTGCATTGAATTATATATGAAGATATAACAAGAATTTAATTCAAATATTGTGGAAAAATAGAAAAACTAATGAATATTTACAAAACATAAAAAATAAATAATACTCATATTAATTGAAGACATAAAAACTTGAGTTTTTCTTTCATCCAAGTACAGATTCCAAAAATATTAAAAGATACAAAAAAAAAAAAAAAAATTATTCATTCAATATTTATGAATCCACAAAATATACATTTAATATATTATAATCAAAAAGATAAAACTTGTTTTTTTTTATGCTATAATTAATCAAAGAATAAATATTAAAAACAATTAAAAATAAATAAAATATGAAATATAGCTGTACGTAAAATATATTTTAAATATAATATAGTCAAAAAGATAGCCACAAAATTTTTGCCTTTATAAATAACAAAAATAAATGAAAAAATAAACTATTTAATATATCTAACGAAATAAATAATAAATAATTTATTTATTTTTGTCTTATAATTCAATTAACCAATTAAGTTATTGCATATTTTAAAAGCATTATAAATATTTATAAAATAATTTAAATTTAATTATTTTGGCTTTTACTTAAGCCAGCGAATTGTTAAAATACATATATGTATAAGCAAAACTACATCAAATATAAATCTAAATAATTAAATGTAGACAGCTATAAATCTCTACAGACTTGAACAAGTTTCCGTGTCACTTTTAATATTCTTTCCGCATTCTCCATTTAATCCATGTCCAGAGACTTTTAGAGCCTAGTTTAATTCCAAACACTCTCGCAATCTATAAATTTATTTTAATTAGAAGCTTTTTTGCTACCAAATTAATTCAATAATTAGCAGCAAGCACATCGATTGCCCGATAGCAGTTAACAAAAAAAACAAGAACCGGGCAGCAAATAAAAAAACACGAAATACCAAATGAAATGAAACCGAAGCGCAGCGCAGCGTCCAAGCCTGAGAATGGCTTCAAACGCATAAAAATTCAATTAAGAGAACAAACAGCCGATGCGAGTTCAAGGCTAAGCTACATACGACAAGTCAAGTGGAAAAGAAGTTTGCTACAAATTTGTTTCGACTGTTTCTGACTGTTTGCAAATGTGAGCAAATAATAAACATATTGAAATATATAGACTCGAAATTTGATAATTATACTAGGTAATTTAATGAGCAGCTCAGCTCACCCTCAGTTCAGTTCAGATCAACTCAGCTCAGTTCAGCTCGTTTTTCAAACGCAACCCATTTATCATTTTTGCGAACGCTTTCTGAAGACCCGTTTAGATTAAATTTCTGCTGAAACAGCTATGCCAATTAATCTTCATTTGTTGTCTGTCCGGGAGAATTTCCATAATAACTAAATACAAAAGTTGAATGCACTTTGATTACCGATTATATCGGTAGTCAAATTGCAAAGTTGAAAAGTTTAACTGAAGTCTGAACTGAATTTTGAATGATTCCCGAGTGCGTTTCCTGGTGATGGAAAGTGAAAGGCGGCATCAAGTAGCTGACCCTGAGTAAGCTGGAAACTGCTGGGCACAGGTTATGAAAATCAAGAAGCCAGCAAGTTCGTTGCCTAAGTCTTTCATTAAAGGCGGCCAACCAGTTTGCCAGCAGAATAAGCATACATACATACATACGTACATACATATATTGATTTGTTACACATGTGTGTGTTATTATAGCTCGCCTTAATGATAAATTGTGCATATAGATCTAACGTGCTTGTCCAACCACTATTCAGTTGTCGGGTTAACCCAAATAACATAAAATATGCACACACTACAACAATAACAACAACAACGGGGCGACGCCCCAAAAACAAAACAACAGCAACAACAAGAAAAATGTATGTTATGTTGTGTTTCGCTGCTAATCTCTCACTACATGCAGTTAAGAGTGTTTGCATGGCACTTGGACTGCGTCTCTGACACAATCAGACACCCGAAACAAAATTTATATATATATACCAAAAATATATTTAAAAATAAAATAAAAATAAAAATAATATTTATCGAGACACCAAAATCTTGTTTCGCCCGACTGGCAACTGGTTTATTTGGGTTAAAAAGAAATTTAACTGATGCGACTTTTGCAGCTGGCCACAGTTAACGGTACCAGGCCTCTGTAAAGATGAAAGTGAAATTTTTTCGCTGCTTGGTGAAGAAAAAAAAAACCCAAAAAAAAAAAAAATCGGAAAAAATCGAAAAAAAAAAAAAAAATATGGCAGCAGAGACAGCGACAAAGACGTAATCAACTTCAGGATGAAGTGGACCCCCCCAACAGGCTTGACTGGGCACAATCCGTAGTTGTTGTGGTTGTGGTTGTTGCTGCGGTTGCTGCTTGCGTTTGTTCAACAACAGCCCCAAATGGTGGCAAAGGTTTGCCGAGCTCTTCATAAAAACGTTAAGTTTATTTTTCAAATTATTTTTTTTTTTTTTTTTTTTTTTGTTTTTTTTTTCGGTATTTTTTTTTTTTTTTTTTTTTTTTTTTTTTTTTTTTTTTTTTTGAGTTTATTTGTAGTGTTTTTTTTTTTTTATTTGTGAGTCTTACGAGCTTTGGCAGTTGCTGCATTTAGGCTTCCGTCATTTTTTACAGCCACCTTGGACTGTCTTTTAGCTACAAATGAAACTGTCTGTCTGAAGATGCCAGCAGCGGGAAGTTGCTGTCTTTAAGTGGAAATGTTGTAGTCAAATATTTGAGTTTTGCTAAAACTCGGCTGACTATTTTAATTGAGAGCCTTTTCGAGCTGTAGTGAAACGTACATACATATGTAATCAACTTACGCAGCCTCCTCAACAATATTATTTTATTTTATTTTTAAAAATATTTGTATGAAGACTGGAAATAATTTGTTAAAAACCAATTCCAGCCTAAACTTGGTATCTTTCATTTTATTAGAAATCCAAGCCTAAATCCCATTCTAAAAAAAAATTCCTAAGACTCAAAATAAAATCTTAAAAAAAATTTATTAATATACATAAATTTAAAAATAAAATAAAAAAAAAAACATATAAACTGCATAATAAACTGTGTAGTCCATTAAAAATTATTAATAGGAATTTTTAAGATTTATTTTTATGTGAGTTTTGAAACATTTGACTTAAAAGCCAAAACTGCGGGCTCGAGCTATAAACAGAAATAAACTATTAAGAGCTTAACTAACCTACCCAAACTATTAAAAAAACTGGCATAAAATGTTTAACTTGAATACCAGCCAGACATACATCATACATCACACACTCATCGCTGCGGCACTTAAATCTATATTGAGCTATGATTACATTCTATATTCAACATCAATATCATATATGGTTTATGATAGGATGGTCCACCTCTAGGTCTAATCTAACATAATCTATCGTATTTTTAGATAATTGCTCTGTTCAGCTTTAGCTTCAGCTCAGTCAATCTAGTCGCAAACTCTTTTCACTTTTGCGCATTTCACCAGCAAACAAAATTTGCCTAAATTATTTAGCCGCCAGCTGCGGCTCAGGTTTTCACAAAAGGTGTGCGCCAATAATTGAAGACACACACTTTGTTTTTTTTTTTTTTTCTTTGTCAATTCGAATAATTTGAACGTTTAGGAGTGCTTCAGTGTGCCGCAGTTTGTGGAGCAGCCGACAAACACTTTCCATGCCGAGCAGCCACTTGGGCCCGCGAGTTGCACAACAAATTGGTGAAGCGGCGACCTTGATGCCCGGACGGCAGTCAAGAGCTTGTTAATTGAGCGATCATATTCCACATAAATTTCATAGATAAATGCGTATGCGCATTAGCATGCAGCGTAGTGTTTGGGCCAGAAACAGAAACAGGCCAACAAATTGGACGTGGGCCAAGTTGAGAGCTATTGCCATAGCGCTCGCTCTTGCTTACCAATATCAAGTCGAATGCACTTTCGCAATGAAAACGAAAGTTTGTGTTGTATCTTGTTGGGTGAGTATGTGTGAGTGTGCACGAGTGTGTGTGAGTGTATGAGTTGTATGTGTGTGTGAGTGTGTGAGTGCGTGACTCTGTCAACATTTACACTTTCTGGCCATAAGAGTATGAACACACACACTCATATACACTCACACGCACACACACTTGCATATAATTATGATCTTCACGCCAGTTGGCTGCGCTTTGCATCTGAACGATCAGCAATGAAAACAACATTTGCAACTCTTGGCAATGTAACAAATATTTTGAAGCCACATTCGATCGACGGGCACTCAAATTGCATCACTAGATGTTGTTTGTGTACGTGTTAGTGTGTGTGTGAGTGTGTGTGTATGCAGGCCACTGTCATAATTTGTTTTCCATTTCATTTTGTATGCTAATGAGGCGCACTTGAAACTTTTCGTTTTTATGTTGTTTTTTGATACACTTTTTGAGGGTATCATCACTAAGTTAGGAAATGTGGAAGGCAAAGTGAAGAGGCATTTTATAAAATTGATATATTCTTGAAGGGGAAGAGGAAGTGTGCTTATAGAGCATACTATCTACATCACATTCTATCAAATTGTGTCTTTTGATTGTGTGTTGGAAATAATTTATTACTTTTGTATACTTCGATAAGAAATTCTATATGTTATGTTGTCAACATTAGCTCTAATTAGAGAAAAAACAAGATATAAATTAGCATACACAAATTTAGCATGTTTTCTTTATAGCTCATATAAGAATCTTTCGCTTCTGTTATATGCAGACTATTCTATCAGATCAGACATGTTCATCTTTGTATTATTATATTCCTGGACTGGCAAGCTAAATTACCTTAACAAATATTTTAATTATCTACTATAAATCTTCTATAATACTCTATAAGCAAGGGTATTCAATTTTCTTTATGCTGTTCTATTCCAGTTTATTCTTTGCTGCTCTGCGGTTTGAGTTGCATTTCCTACAGCTACAACTAGCTAGAAGAGGCGCATCACATGAATATAGTCAGGCACAGGCTTAAAGTACGCATTGCTTGTTGTTGTTGTAGTTTCTATGTTATTGTTTTGTTGTTGGTGTTGCATCTGCATTTTTTGTTGTTTGTTTCTTAAGCTGGCTTATTGTGTAATGGCAGCCAAGAAACTCACTTGTAACACATAAAGAAAAGAAAAAACATTAAAAATAGCAACAAAAACAACAAGTCGTGAAAAGAGACTTGCTTTGACTGTGCATGTATAAGTGTATGTGTGTGTGTTTCTGTGTGTGTGTGTTGTTATTTTTATGCTGTAAAGAAAACATGTTTGTGCTGCTTGCTGCCTGTGTTGGTGGTAGGAAATCATGTGCAAAGTCATATGACGCTCAGGCTACGTGCTTTGGAGTAATTGCAGCGAGTCATGGCTTATGGATGCCAACCAGAGAGTGTTAACTTCTCTGTGCATATGTGTGTGTGTAAAAGTTGTTGTTGTTGCTGCGACTAGCGGCTGATGCAAGCGCATTCCCGCATATTTGGCTAAGCAGCATTCGCCGTTGATAATGAAAACGACGCCTTAAGCCAGGCAACAGCAGCAAACACGCCTCGAACTCCAGCGGATCGCATGACTAATGCGCATACCAAAACACCCACACAGACTATGTAATGAGCCAAACAAAACGCTTCCGCCAACTTTAAATACAAGTCGGTAACTCCCCACCCCTTTGGGGTTAATAATATGTAATCATCGAATGCTTTGAATTATGCTAATGCAGGTGAAACAAAGTAAATACTAATTAAGAAGCGTAATGAAGAAACTGATATCTATGCATATAAGTGCTATAATAATTGTAAACCAAAGAGTTGCTGAGGAATTTCAACAAACTCGGTGCTTCAAATACTTGAGAAGTGTTTTGAATGAGTTGCAAAAGGCGGAAGTAAAGTACTTAATGACTACTTTATGTGAACTACTTGAAAAATAGCTAAATGAATAAAATCTGTGTAAGCCCTTAAGACATTGATCTTGATCCATAGCTAAGAGTCTCTAAATGAGCTTTATGATTGGTCAGATGTTTTCTTATGGGCTTCCAAAACACTCAAACTTTTTGACAGCTTTAAATTCTTTTGCTTTTATATGACAGCTATATTTCCTATAAAGTTTTAAAGTCTATAAAACTTAAAAACTTCTACAGTCCTCACTTACCATCAACATTGAACCCAGATTTCTTCACTTAACTCAAATATATTGCAACACATTCATTAATTGTTTTAGCTTTTGTTTAGTTTTGACCCATTTTACATATTCGCAAAAAGACAAAAAAAAAAAAAACCCTTGCCACGCCCATTATACATTTCGTTAGGGTCGCATGCACAGTTGTGCCGTTAGTAGTAGTTTTTTTCCTTATTGCAATTGTTTATGAACGCTTTAAAGGTATGGCCATTGTTTTTGTTGCTGCTGTTGCATGATTGTTTCCAACTGGCGCCAAGTTTGTTGCCTAAGTCTTTTGTATATGTTGCGCAAAAGGTTCAGGGAAACGGACAACTGTTAACTGCACCGTTGCCATATAGAAAAAAAAGAAAAAAACAAAAATCAACAGAAAGAAAAGCGAAACAAAACAAAGTTCCGTTATTCCCGCTTGTCTCATGTTATTTGTCTACTTTTTATTTCTCTCATAAATAATTCACAATTGATTCGTGATTAAATTTGCAGCTACCGAACTATCAACACTTGCAAATGAACCATAAATTGTGAATTAAATTAACATTTTATTTTCTGCTTCTTCTCTTCATATACATATGTATGTATATGAATTGCAAACATAATTGGCTTTGGATTGCACAACATTTGTTAAGTGTGCTAACAATAACGCAATTAGCCATGATATATTAATAACTTAATCCCAGCAAATGACGCCGTTTGCTGTTGCTGCTGCTGCTGCTGCTTATGTAATTGACTCTTATTGTTAGCTTAGCCAAAGTAATTAATATTATTTGCAGCTCAACTCATATAGTGACACGCGTTGAACAAGAACTTAAGTGCTTGCACTTGGGATAAATCTTCTGAAGCTGCCTGCTAAATAATAACAATCACTTGACTCGTTTGACTCGTTGCAAGTTTGCCTTTTGGTATTTAAGCGACTCACGTGTTGTTGCCAATCGTCTGTCTGTCTCTCTGTCTCTCTGTATCTCTGTATCTCAGTCTGAGAGCAGCCTTTGTAAAAATGCAAATATGCGTTCGATATCAGCAGCATCAATTCTCTTTTATTGAATATAACAAATATAGTCGATTTTCAATCAAGAGTATAATAATATTTAATCATTCCGATTGCATCTCACTCAGCCAAAAACAAGATAAGCTGAACGCAGTTTTTGGATCATTTACCTCGTGACACTCATCAAGCCAAGATCACGTCAAATTTCTGTTGAACATTTCAATTGAAGATTGTTTACAGCATCAGCTCTCGAAAATCCGGTTCCCAGATGTTGTATTCAAAAGCCATCAAAATAATATATATGATTATATATATAATTTAACATACACAAATTTAATATTTTATATTTGTTGACACGCAGTGCTCGAGGTTCAAGCGCCTGTTGTGAGGCTGACGAAATCCATATACGAAAAATTCCCGCCATAAAAAGACCATGTTTAGCCTTAGGTTCCGCCTCTTAATATAGAGATAATATGCATTTTATCTGCCCAGCGCTTGCAAAAGAGGCAAACATTAAAATACTTTCTTTTTTTTTCAAAACAGAAAAAAATGTGTGTATGGCTGAAGCTCTGTCGATTTATTTAATTATCAAATAAATTGTGCACACAATTTATAATAAATAGAAAAAAAAAAAAAAAAAACAAATTAACAGCGATGTCATAAGAGACAGCAAATTGTTAAATAACGTATACGCCTTGTCTGTATGTATGTGTGTGAGTGTCTGTGATGCGCATTTCTATTCATGCGCACAGCTGGTCGATTGGTGCCATCAAAGTCAGGTGTGACACAGTTTTTGGCATTCGCCTTACGCGACACACTTCAATTCCAGCTGCCCTCAACACCCGCTGAACACACACACACACTCAGCTACGAAACACGGAATGAAATAAAACTATAAAAAACAAATGTAAATTGTACGATTGCTGCTCACTCACACGTCTGTCGCTGTCTGTTTGTTTCACTGTAGCTTAGCTTTCGCTTTCGCAGCTAATGCGACGTGACTGCCTTAGCGCTGTTATCCATTTGTTTGCTCATGTTCTGCGCCAATGCAACAACTAAATATATACAAGTATATATATATATAGATAGATAGATATATAATAAGTAAATAAAATAACAGGCTGTTCGTGCTGAGGCAATATTTTGTGCCAATTGGCAGACAGGCCAATTGCAATGCAATAAACAATTGCTGAGGAGCCATCGAAATGCTGACGTCCAAATTGCATAAAGCATATATACATATATTGAGTTTTTGGCATATTTCTCTTCGATAAGAATTTGTTGCAAATGCGACTGGCGAAACGGCTTTCAGTTAAACTCATAAACAATGAGCCTAACGGATATTCGATTTTTGGGACTCGGACGAGACGTAAAAACAACAAGTTAGGCAAACACAATTAATAATAAAATAATAAAGAGAAAGAAAACAAAAAATAAACGGTATACCAGCAAGTATTTAAATTTTGTTTGCATTTGCATATATAAATATATTATTATTTAAAAATAAAAAGTATAGCAAATATTTTGTTAATTACTTGAAGTACGTCAAACAAAAGACTTAGGAAACAAACTCGCCGTGTGTACACACACTCAACGCGCTCTTAACCGTAAAGGAGATTAGCGTTAAGTAATCAACCTTGGAATAAGCCACAAAATAAAAATAAGCATATAGATAAAAATATAATACATAGAAAACTAATTTAACTGCACGAAATGCTTGAGGAAAACCACAAAATAAACCAAAAATAAATCCAAAATGAAATCGAAAACCAAAACGAAAACGAAAACGAATACGTATCTGATAATTATAATAACAAATCATATTATACATAGCCACAGTATATTGACTGTCAAACGTCATAATGGTCATTAACATCATCAAGCATGTGCCGGATAAGAATTGGGAAGGAAGTGCGTCATTTACCTATAGAATAGTTGGGCATATGAATGAGCTCATTAGGCGCTGCGATTGACAGCTCAGTTCTTCGGCTGACTGGGACGCCCACAAAAGATTACAATTCAAGTATTGCACAATTCGACAGAGAGATTCGCTCAAGCATGTCTCATTGCCAAATTTGTCACAAAAACTTAAAGAATACTAACTATGAAAAAATGAAAAAAGACAAACTTCAATATTAATGTCAAAGACAAAAGCAGAAACCGCATCACGTGAGCCACTAAAAAAAAAACATAAGAACAAATTAAGTACTATGACAAGGCGAGTCTCTTTATGGGCAGTGGGCAGTTCCCGTGTATGGTTCATAATTGGAAATTGATTAGGTGCGGGGCCAGCATTTATGACTTAGTACATCCGGTTCATTTGCGATGCTCAATCTTACGTTATTCTCCATCTCATGCACGCTGCTCATCCAAAGTGGGCAAAGGGCAACGATGGGAAAAGCGGCGCTTCAATTAAAAAAGCTGGAAAAAACAGTTGGAAAAGCGACATGAATGTATCAACACGAAATTACGCTGAAATTAAAAGCCTGTCTCTCGGAAAAAAATTCAGAATGTGATAATTAAAGTGTTAAAGCTGAATTCTAACTGGATTAACAAAAAAATATTTATTTATATATATATTTAAAACAAATGCCTTTTAACTTAACATGCGCTTAAATGTTATCAATATAGTCCCTATTTAATTAAATTAAATTCTAACCGGATTAATAAGATGCGTATATTTTTTTTTAAGTTCTGTTAACTTAACATACGCTTAATGTTACTAACATAGTCCCAATAGTCTCCTTATTACTGCCAGCCATGTTATCGAAGTTCGATTGGCGAAGATATTTCATGTAACCGCATTTGGTCACACCATAAAATAAAATGGCGCTATTCAAGAGAGAGCTTTTTGAATTGGAAAAGAGTTTACATAAAAGTGATTGTAATTACTATTTAAACTACTCTAAAGCATTTGAACTAATTTTCTCCCACTCTTCTTTCGTTATAGGTGCATATGCGCTCCCAGCTTCTCGCTACGCATACCAGAGGATCTTGAGAACAGCGCCGTCAACGCGCTACGCTCGGAACGTGCCCGCTCTGTACAGCCATGTGGCCAGGGCGAAGCCAGTGCCGCCGATGATTATGATGTCTGTCCGCCTAGCAAATATCGCCAGCCCACGGCAGAGTGCAACAATGTGTCGCATCGCAAGTGGGGCGCACGTGGCGATGTCTTCCAGCGTCTGCTGCAGCCGGACTATGCCGATGGCGTCAGTCAGCCACGTAGCTCGCGCGGCACACACGCCTTGCCCGAAGCTGAGTTGGTGATCGAGCAACTGCAGCGCCATGTGGAGAGTGAGCTGCGGCACGATCATATTACTGCCATGCTGCCCGCCTGGGGTCAGCTGCTGGCCAACGATCTGTACGAAGTGGGTCAGCTGCCAATCAGCGGCAAGTGCTGTCAGCGTGACGCCGTCATCAAGGATCCCAGCGAACTGCAGCAATGCTTTGTGCGTGCTGGTGCTGACTGCAAGGAATATAAACGCTCCGCACCCGGCTACGATGCAGAGGCGTGTCAGAAGCGTAAATAGATTATTATATATTAATCAAAGTGAACAAATTGGTAAACCGTATTCTTGGTCCCATTACAGATGTCCGCGAGCAGATGAACATTGCTTCGGCTTACATTGATGGTTCCGGCTTGTATGGTTCCACTCGCCACGAATTTGACCAATTGCGCACATACATCAGCGGCGGTGTCAAAGTTGAGTCGTGTCGCTATTGCCAAGTATCTGGGGCTACGGGTGCACTGCATCGTGCCCTGCTGCAGCAACACAACAATATTGGAGAGCAACTGGCGCACATTAATCCCGATTGGTCGGAAGAAGATGTGTTCTTGGAATCGAGACGCATTATTACCGCCACCATACAACACATTACCTACAATGAATTCTTGCCATTGGTGCTGGGTCAGGAGACTACAGCCCAAGAGGCACTAAGGCTGACGGCAGAGAAGCATTCGTCCAACTACTCCAGCTCCATCCGCGCCGGCATCTACAATGAGTTTGCAACCAGCGCCATGCCCGCCTTCTGGAGCATGTATCCACCTGAGATGCTCTCTCAGAAGAGCTCGGCCCATGAATTGCTCTCAATAGCTGCGCTGCAGAAGTCTCTCGTGCCCAGTCCGACAAACGACGAGGGCTGGTCCCAGCTGGCCCTGGCCGTTCATCGTGGCCGCGATCACGGCATTGCACCCTATGTACAGGCTCTGGACATTTGCGCACGTCGTTTTGGTCATAACTCTGCAGCCAATGTTACCTTCGAGAATCTAGGACAACTCACGAACATTCCAGAGGAGCATATTACCAACTTGCGTGACATCTATCAGTGAGTTATTTATTAAGATAATTAAGCCAAATATTTAATTTGTTTATTCCTTTTTAGAAACGCTGAAGACATTGATTTGCTTGTGGGTGCTCTGCTGGAGGATCCCGCTGTGGGCGCATTGTTTGGACCTACTATTACCTGTCTGCTGACCACGCAGTTCGAGCTGCTGAAACAAACCGATCGCTTCTGGTATGAGAACGAGATCCCACCCTCATCTTTCACTCTGGAGCAGTTAAAGAGCATTCGTCAGACAACGCTCTCGGGTCTGCTCTGCGGCTCCCATCAGGTCAATACTGCTCAGTCGAAGGCTTTTATACGCGAGGATAATTATCTGTAAGTGGCTGCAGCTCCTGCAATATCTGCTCTTAACACATTCTCCTTAATCTTCTATAGGAACTCTGTTTTGGATTGCACTCAGCTGCCCAAATTTGATTTGCGCCCATGGAAAGTAAATGCTGAGGAGGAAATACAACTAGATCACGTTGAAGTAGAGCCCGATACCAAGGAAGCCATCAAAGAGCTCAGCCCTGAACTGATTGAGGCAGCCGTTGAGCGCGCCAAGCAAGAACTTGAAGAGCGCAAGCGTTTTGAATATGAAGTTTGGCGATCACGTAAGGAGAACTCTCGAACTTAATTATCTTAACGCCTTGTAACATTTCTCTCTCTTTGTTTTGCAGAGGGCGGCATTAGCGCTCGTTCGCCCGACGGCACCGCAGCTTCCTTTAGCAAGGCCAATTTGGCCGCCTTGAGCCTGGCCAACTCTTCTCTTATCTTTGAACTGGCCTCCAATGAGATTGTCAAATCACTGAACAGCATCACGCGTCGCAAGCGTCAAATCTTCAATCCCAACCAGAATGCCTTCAATCGCAACGAACTAACTGATACCCTGCAAACTGTCGACATTAGCGCTCTGATTGGTGGCAGTCAATCGTCGTTGGATCATTGCCCAGAGCCCGCGCAACAATGTGATGCTAATACGCCATTCCGCACGCTCTCGGGCCGTTGCAACAACTTGCGCAATCCCAACTGGGGCAAGTCATTGACTACCTTCTCGCGTCTACTGCCAGCTCAATACGAGGATGGCATTTCCGCACCCAGAATTTCAGGCGTGACAGGAACTCCCCTGCCTAATCCCCGTACCATCTCGACAACTATTCACCCTGATATCTCGAATCTGCACACTCGCTATTCGCTGATGGTGATGCAGTTTGCGCAGTTTGTGGATCACGATTTGACTTTGACACCCATTCATAAGGGTTTCCATGAATCCATTCCCAGCTGTCGCTCCTGTAACTCTCGCCAGACCGTTCATCCGGAGTGCAATCCCTTCCCAGTGCCCGCCGGCGATTTCTTCTATCCCGAAGTGAATGTCACGAGTGGCGATCGTTTGTGCTTCCCGTCGATGAGATCACTGCCTGGTCAGCAGTCGCTTGGACCTCGTGATCAAATTAATCAGAACACTCACTTCCTCGATGCTTCCATGGTGTACGGCGAGAACGTCTGTCTGTCCAATAAACTGCGTGGCTTCTCGGGCCGTTTAAACAGCACTGTGCATCCCGTGCGTGGCAAGGAACTGTTGCCCATGAGTGCCACCCATCCCGAGTGCAAATCCCGCAACGGACTCTGCTTCATTGGAGGCGATGATCGTGCTTCGGAGCAGCCAGGCTTGACCGCCATTCACACCGCTTTCCTGCGTGAGCACAATCGTCTGGTCGAGGGTCTCCGTGGTGTCAATCCCCATTGGAATGGCGAGCAGCTGTACCATCATGCCCGTCGTATTGTCAGCGCCCAGGTTCAGCATATGGTATTCAATGAGTTTCTGCCCCGTATTCTCAGCTGGAACGCTGTGAATCTGTATGGCCTGAAACTGTTGCCACAGGGCTACTACAAGGACTATAACCCATCCTGCAGTCCCATTGTGTTCAATGAGTTTGCTTCTGCTGCCTTCCGTATTGGTCACTCGCTGTTGCGTCCGCATATTCCGCGGCTCAGCGTACAGCACCAGCCTGTGGATCCACCACTGCTGTTGCGTGATGGCTTCTTCCGCATGGATGTGCTGCTGCAACCAGGCATTATTGATGAGATCCTGCGTGGTCTGGTGGCGACACCAATGGAAACGCTTGATCAGTTCATTACAGGCGAGGTGACTAATCATCTGTTCGAAGATCGCAAGATACCCTTCTCCGGCATTGATCTGATTGCTCTGAATATACAGCGTGGTAAGTTGAAGATTCTCATTTATCATGCATTGACCACCACTAACAGTTGCCTTTGATCTATTCCAGCTCGTGATCATGGCATTCCATCGTACAACAACTATCGCGCTCTGTGCAACTTGAAGCGCGCCACCACTTGGAGCGATCTGAGCCGTGAAATACCCACCGAAGTGATCAATCGATTCCAGAAGGTCTATGCCAGCGTTGATGACATTGATCTATTCCCCGGCGCCATGACTGAACGTCCGCTCCAAGGTGGCCTTGTCGGCCCAACGTTAGCCTGCATCATTGGCATTCAGTTCAGGCAACTGCGTAAATGCGATCGTTTCTGGTATGAGAATCAGAATCCCGAGGTCAAGTTCTCTGAAGCTCAATTGGCTGAGTTGCGCAAGGTAACGCTCGCCAAGGTTGTCTGTGAGA
The DNA here is from genome assembly GCA_030914335.1 of Drosophila borborema. NCBI lineage: Eukaryota > Metazoa > Arthropoda > Insecta > Diptera > Drosophilidae > Drosophila > Drosophila borborema. The sequence goes on from JAUESP010000305.1 coordinate 5,706,548, forward strand.
ACCTGGAGATTCAGGGTGATATGCAGCGTGCCGCTTTCGACTTGCCCAGCAATTTCCTGTAAGTTAAATTCAATATAAACTTCTTTAGTCCATGCTAATCTCAAGTGTATCAACAGCAATCCTCGTGTGCCCTGTCAGTCGATGCCACAAATTGATTTAAATGCTTGGCGCGAGAATGTTCAAGGCTGCCAAATTGGCAACCGCAATGTGCGCGTGGGCGAGTCCGCCTTCCCATCGCCCTGCACCAGCTGCGTCTGTTCCGCTGAAGGCGTAAGTTCTATATATACTAAATATAACACTCTATATACTAAATATCTCCCACTGTTCGATTACAGCCTCAATGCGCTTCGCTGCGCATCACCGACTGCGGCCAGCTGATTCGCCAGTGGCCAAAAGAAGCCATTCTGCGGGACGAGGTGTGCAATTCGCAGTGCGGCATCTACTTGACCGGACAGCAGGCGAGCGGCTTCACTGCCCAGCAGCGTCAAGGCCACGCCCAATCGCGAGTCACGCGCTCACGCAATCAGAACCTATTCAAGTTCCCCGACTTGACGCCGTTCATCGCCTCTCTCTAGGGAGGGGCACCACGAGAAAGCAGGCTTTCGTACACGTTTTGTAAATAACTTTTACGTTCTTTACATTATTAGTTACACTTATTTTGTTCGCTTACCTAAAGACTTTTTCAATGCATATCATCTATACACCCTAAAAACGTATTTTCTATATGCGTACGTTCTATATGCGACGGCATTATCTCGCATCAAAACTAGGAAAACAAAAAATGTAAACCAACAAATTGAAAATTCTTGTTTCGGCACCACCAAAATGCGTGATTCTACTGTTAGTTAAGCGACAACTAATTAATTAGCATTTTTATATGTATGTATATGTATGTAATGTACTTTTTTACCTAAACCCTATGAATGTCAATAATATGTACCTAATAAATAAATAAAACAATTAAAATTAAATCTTATATCGTTTTTTTACTCATCAGCGGGCAGGCGATACGAATCAGCTTCGTTGGTTGAAAACAAAATAAATTCCGATTCCAATTCAAGCTAAAAAGGTAAAGTGTAAGCAGCTGATTGAGCAGGCGCCCAGCATTCGCAGCAGCTGTGCACACACATCACACATTTGCAGTTCACAATATACCTTGTGCGCACAATGTGAGCAGCGACTTTGCCAATAATCACAATATGTATACAGTCAAAGTAACAGGCGAACAGCGCTAGCAGTGAGCTGGCATGTTAAAACATGCAGCGGGTAGCGTCGCCAGACTGTTTGGGTAGCGAACACGAGATGCGCAGGTAGCAAATCGCAATATGTAAACCGACGAATTACCCGGCAAACAGAATGCATAGCCAGCGACTACACAACACATGCATTGGTCGACTGCTTTGTTGTTGCCCGCAAACGAATTCTGGTTGGGGAATCGCCGGCGAGAGCAACACGAAAGAACAGACGAACAGAATGGAGAGCAAGCGAGCCACCAACTTGAGTAAGCGAGACCAAATGAAAACAGAAAGCATGTGTTGTCAAAATACTTATGCCGTTATTAATGCGTGCTCTCGCTCACACTGCAGGCCAATCTCGCGCTTTCTCACTCCGCCTCCTCGGCGAATGCAATTATCAAAATAAATATTTTGCATGTATTTGTCTGTGCGCACAGCAGAGCATAATTAAGCGCCGTTATATGAAGTTGAACTGAGAATTTACACTGACGTCCATTGCAATAGGCATGCCTGGCTATATTTTTACGATAAACGAAACACTTTTTTTTTAATAGTTTAAATAATTGGTTTGCTTTATTTAGTTTTGCTCTTTGAACGTGGTTCCATTACAGCAAATATAATTTGTGTGTAGTTTAGATAAGATCTCTATAATGCCGACAATAAATAACAAAACTCACAAAGTACGATTAAATCTAAAGAATGGTTTACTACGCATATATGTATGTATGTATGTATTGATTTAAAAAAGCGCCAGGCACGAACCGTTAGACGTGCTCTTTGCTGAACGCTTTTTCAAAACCGGAAATGAACAAAACTTTAAAGTTATATAACTTTTGCCAGATCGCACATGGATACATACATACATACATACATATAGATATATATATGTGTATTTGTATATTATATATATTATTATCGCATATATTTATAATAGTTAAATTACAATTATTTAAATTCGAATAGAGCGCACAGAGAAACAAAAATACATAGCGCTTAGTATTTGTATGTAGATTTATGTTTTAGCTTTCCTCTTGTATCAATTATATATTATTTGTATTTTTTTTAAAACATGTTTAAGCTGTTGTGCTACTTGTGCTAACCACAGATAATTCAACTAACTGCCGCAGTGCATATGACGAATAGGCATGCAAAATACAATACTTTTTTCATGTGTTTTCGCTGCTTCCTTTGCAAGCAGCTATTAACTAATATGCCTTTGCTTCTCCTACTACAAATTTTTTCAGATTTTTTTTTTTATTTTTAACTTTTTTTTTTTTTGGTATATTTTGTGCTTAATTGTCTAGAGAATTTGACTTCTTTGCTTTATAGGTTTTATACCTTTCTCTACAGATATATGTATGTAGATATATGTATATATAGATTAGCATATATTGAAACTAAACTAAAATTGAAGTTTAACACACAGCATAGAGTGTCCATTATACTTAAGCATAAGTTTACATACTCGCAATTATAGTAATATATATATAGTATATATAGATATATTTGTATAGTTCATATAGTTTATAGGAATCTTGCTAATTTAGTTTGTATGCTGTGCCACAATATTTGCCTATGCATATGGTATGTGTTCTTTTTCTATTATTTGTATTATTATAATTATTGTTATTAGTTTATATACTGTTGATCAAATGTGTTACGATTTAAAGTTTTCTTTTTTATATACAAACAAATGGACATGAGAAATGTGGCCTATGTACAATAAACATTTTTCAAATGACAGTCAAAAGTTGTTGGCTTTTCATTATTTATTTATCCGCTGCCAAAGCGGTTTGCGCTTGGTTATGGGTCTCCGAATGTCGACGCGTCAGCAACTGTTGCTGATGCAGCTGCTGCTGTTGCTGCTGATGTTGCAGTTGCTGTTGTTGATTATAGTTGTTGAATGCCAGACTGAGGCCATTACTATATGGGAGTCCATCGAGATGTCCAAGTTTGCCCACAATTTTTGGTATTTTATCACTGTCCGTGCCGAGGCCGATGAGGCAGGTGCCACCAATGCTGGCGCTGCCGATGCCGCCGCCAATGATTAGCTGCTGCTGATGACTGTGATGATGATGATGATGGTGATTATGCTGATGGTGATGGTGATGATGGTGTGAGTGATGCTGATGATTGTGTTGATGACTGATGGCCGGCGTGCTTTTGCATAGCGCCAGATTTTTATTACTGCTCTGACCGCTGCCATTCAACTCCAGGGCTCCCTTCAGCGAGCTTGTCTTGCGCAGACAAACGTGCGTCTGGTCGCAGCTCTTGCAGCGCTGCTTGGCCGCCGTTGTGGCCGCCTTGCCCTGGCTGAGCGCATTTAAATTGGCCGCAACCAGCTGTGCCTGCAACGTCTTCGATGGCGAAACGGGCGTGCTATCTTCTTCGCCAGTTGGCGGTGGCGTCGAGAGGCGACTCGAGACTGTGGAGGAGCCGCTGGAGGATAGACAAACGCTGCTGCTGCTGCGTGCATAGCCGTTCTTCGTCAGGGCAGCAGCATCATCATCATCATCAGCATCATCATCAGCATCGTCACCATCATCGTTGTCGTCATCATGATCCTCATCAACAATATCATCATCCACATCACTGGGCGAGTTGCTGCTGGGACGAGAAGCGATGGCAATGTTGTTAGTAGTTGCGCTGCTTTTAGCCACATTCAGCCCATTTACGCTTGCTTCAGCCAGAGCTGCATCCGTATCCGAATTTGCATCTGCACCAGCATCAGCATCAGCATCAGCCATCTTCTCATCAGTTGACGCTTGCTTGCTGTCACCATTCGCTATCACAATTTGCTCCTGCTCCTGCTGCTGCTGCTGTTGATCCTGACTAGTTTTCGTTTTCACACCTTCGGCCAAATCAATCCAATGGCCGCGATTATCACGCACGCCCTCAACGAGTGGCTCCAGCTTCTCTGAGAGTTTGGCAAAGGCCTAAAATGTGTGGCAAATAAAAAACATATATAAGAACTGTCAGCTGATTTTTATACATTTCCCTTTTATTTACCTCATAAATGGGCAGACATATCGAATCAATAAAGTTCACCTGCATCATGGGCAGCTCATCCTCTTTCTCACGATTCATGATATCCTGCAGAAAGATTACATTAAAATTGAGACTTTAATTCAAGGGAAATTTAACTCAAGCCTTTATTCGCTTTAGTTAAGGCAAAGATTCTATTCAGAATATATTTGATTCACAGCTTAGCCACTTACAATGGGTGTTATATTTAACTCCTGCTTCTCCATGTCGCCCTGTTCGAAGAACTCGGAGCTAACCAACTCGGCGACACGTTTTTCAATCTCCCACGGCTTTGTAATAGCCGACAAATCACAGACAGTCATGCTCATGGCACGCAGCAAGGCGCGCGGCTCCTCGGCAACCCAATAGCTCACTGGCTCCTGTATGCTCTCCAAGAAGGGGCCACGTTTTCTATCGAAACTTGAAAAGTCAATAAATATACACAGAGAGAATTTTCAATGAAGTTACTTGAAGTAGACAGCTAGATCAGTGGATAGAATTGCATCCTCTAGCACGCGTATAACTCGACAATAATCATCTGAGGATAGATTTGCTAGAATTTGATTTCCAGGACTATTCAAGATCATCAAGCACTGATCGAAATGATGATGCTCCATAGTTGATGTGGAATATAGTTGCGCCAGCGGCGAGGAAGCTCTGCAAGATTCGAATGAACAGTTAGTTAAATTTTTAGTTTCTTAGCTAATCTTCACTTACTTAATCTGGAAAGAGTTATTAGTCCCCCGATGATCGAGATCGTGGCACAAACAGCCAATAATCAAGGCCAGGCATTCGATTTCACCAAAGATCTTCCACCATTGTGTGGTCTAGGATAGAATAGATAAAGTTTAAATACATTTATTATTCTGTACGATTTCTTACACTCACTGTCAAAATGGCAAACATCATCTGGGCCACATTGAAGGCGTGTCGCCAATTGTGATAGGTAACATTGCGATAGTTCTTCTTGACGCTCAGCAGCCAACGGCAGAGCACTTCGTAATCGATATGGAAACGCTCCACGAAATCGAGATCCAAAAACATGCGCAAGCAGGCCTAAGATAAATAGAGAGAGAAAGAGAGAGTATTGGAAAAGTTTGTTGATGTCGTTTACTATGAATGGCTTACCTTCAGCGTATCATCGTCTTCAAAGTGTATATCATCGAATTTAAAATCGTGCAGACGAAAATGTACCGCAGAGGGCACTCGCAGGCGCTAAAAGAAATAGAGAAAATGAAATAATTAAGGGAAAAGTTATGGAGTGGAGCCAAAAAAAAAAAAAAAAAAAAAAAAGTTTTAAGTAGGAGAACATAAGCAATAAGATATAAGCTTATGGAACGAATTCAGCTTTTCTTTAAGTTCTCAGAATTTTGTAATAATAAAAAAAATATGTTAAAATAAATTACAGAGAAATTACGAAAAGGTATTTTTTTTCTCTGAATTTCAGAGAATTTCAATGGTTTTTAAAGTTATTTCATTTCTTTGAACTCTTCTGAAAGCCTTTATTCAATATAAATTTACAGAAATTGTATGCAGCCTCTCAAATTATTCATCGCTTCTTAGCTCAAAGATAAATTCAGTTTACAAAGCCTTCGTTATTTCTTTGTATCTTAGTTTTTAACATAACTCTTAATATAATTTACATTTTTATATCTTTCTTTTTAAATATATTTTAATCCTAGCAGCCTTCACTTTTATTTATAGTCCATGCCCAAGACAAACGGATGCTGAAATACGAACGGAAAAACACACGAAACCGTCTACCCAGCAGCTGTCAGGAAATGTTAATTGATGTCCGCAGTAGCCACAGTACGAGCTCATGATATACCCCCACACAACACACACACACACCCACCCACCGGAAATGGCAAAGGAGCAGCGGAAAAGGGTTTTTTTTTATAACTTTTTCTGTATGCTTCTTGCGTTATGGCATAATCGTCGGTGCTCTGAGCAAAAGCAGCTCAAAGAATGGCATAATTTTAATTAAAATTAATAACCCTGCATCAGCGACGTCGTCTGCGTCGACGGTTGACAAGGCGACAGGCGGTCATAATTTTAGCCAGCATAATTACGGCAAGTGTTGGGAGCTACAGCGGCAGCAGGCAGCAGGCAACAGGCAACAGGCAACAGCCAACCAACAAGAGACACCAAGAACAACAACAGCAACGCAAAGATAAACAGAGAGACAGATGCGAAAACTTGAAACATCCCAAGTCCATGGGGTTAGCAATGGACAAGGGATGGCGGCGGGTAGGAGAAAGGCGTGAAGGGATTCAGCTCTGTGAGTGGCGAGTGCTAAAGAAGGGACTAGTACAACAAATGCTCTTAGTCAGTGTGCGAAAGTTTCTTTTTGTCATACTTGTGCGAACAAACTAATTACAACTGTCAACACGTTGAGTGCGAAAGAGAGAGTGAAATGGGGAGAGGGAGCGGGCGAGTTGGGGGCAGTTGAGTGAGTGACTGCGTAGACAGGTTGTTGCTACTGTCGCTACTGCTACAGCTGCTGCTACTGTCACGCAAAAATAATAAAAACATGGAAGCAAATGGCAGAAGGCCAAGCAACAAAGAATTTATGGAGTGGCATAAAAATGAACCCGGCAAATGAGTCAAGTCCTAGTAGAGCTTGCACACCAGCCATATACCATTCCTCATTTCCTCTTCCTCATCCACTCATTCAATACAAATTAAGCGTGCACGCAAATAAAATTAAGCATTTAAATGCAGTAGCTCGAGGCCCACCCGCTAGCCACGCTAGCCACGCCTCCTTCTCCTACATCAAGCATTGAGCATACGACACCCAGGGGTAAGATTTGAACTGTCAGCATTGCTGTTGAACTTACGCGCAATCGATGTGCCTCGTCCATGGTCGCAGATGCATGATAGCTGAGCACCTCCAGGGTAACGCTCTGCTTGGCCATAGCCACAATTGCTTTCTCGTACATGTGCGTATTGTGGATGCCCATGCCGCAGAATATGGCAAACGCTTCCACGAAATTCTCATCATTCTTGGTAAAGTCCTAAAAATAAGAAACAATAATAAACAGAGATCATATAATGGTGGTAATAATAGAATATGATACGAAATTGATGTGGCCCAGAAGTACATTAGCTCTGGTTCGGTTCATGAACGTAAAATGAACTGCTTCATAAGGAACTGGTTCAGAGTTATTTGAATGACAATAAATTGGTACATTGGTACATAAATGACTTTAAGCGGCTGAACTGACTTCAGACTGTTTGCAAATGAACTGTTTTATAAAGAACTGGTTCGAATGAACTAAAAGACAATTAACTAATGCACAATGATAACAATTTTGAAAGACTTACCAGATCATTAAACTTATTGATCAGCTGTATAACGCCAATGATCTGACCCAGCGAGTTCTTAATGGCCATGCAGAGTATGGAGCGATGCTTAAAGCTGGAGTTCTCATCGACGCTAGCATCGAAGCGATCATCCTCGTAGGCATTGGGCACATTCACCGTCTCGCCGGTGGTGGCCACATGGCCAGTGATGCCAATGTTGATCGGGAAACGGGATTCGTAGGGGCTGGTGCGTGAATTGGCCTCGTCGTCGCTCAGATCGTTCGCCTCGAAGTCAAAGACACGAGAGAAGCTGCCCTTGTCGGCCTCGTGCACGAGCAGAATCTGCACTCGCTGACACTGGATGAGACTCTGCATGTGTGTGAGTATGCGGAAGACCATATGCTCGATGGTGCTCTGCTCCTCAAAGATCATGCGTGCCAGATCCAGCAGCACTTGATTTCGCTTGATTTCCAGCTGAGATTTCTCAAAGAGTTGCGCATTGCGCAAACCAATGCCGCAGAATTGCAGATACGAGGCAAAGACCTGGAACGTAAAGAGAGAATAAAAAGCCTTTATATATATGTATATAAAAGTATAAGGATTATGATGCAGACACACACACACAGACATTCATCAGTGTGTTGTGGCTGGCGGCTGTAAGGCCAAAGCCCAACCTGCCTTTTAGCTGAGATCTGGGATAATCCCTGACATGTGCTGGCATTTTGCAAAAAGCTTTTTGTTCAACAATTTTTCACTTTGTTAAATAATAAATGCAATTTGCATGTGTCAGGCAGCAGCCACTGTGACAGCAGCCACTCTAAAACAAAGGACTCGCTTGTATTCACTCACCTTCTCATCGATTTCCGAGAAGCATTCGCCATTCATTTTGTTAATCACCTGCGCAACGCCAATCACATCGCCGCCAGAGTCCTTGATGGGCATGCAGAGCAGAGCCTTGGTGCGATAGCCGGTCTGTGAATCAATTTCACAATTGAAGCGTTCATCCTGCAAGGACATGGGCATTACATATAAATATATATATCTGGTGTGATTTCAGTTGATGATTAAGAGGTAGAAACAACGCCATGTCAGAAACTTTAAAAGATTTCTTTTGAGATATAGCATTGATGCAAAAATATCAATATTATTATATGAATAAGCTCAATTCTTCATCATATATGGACCCGGATATTTAATAAAAAATGAAGCTAAAGAGGTAAGGTTTCTTTTGTTAATATATTATAATATATTAATATATATTACAGATATATTTATAAGAAAACTGAGAAAGATTAGGATTTTGAAAACCTAATGATTTGAAGCCTGCAATACGAATATATTTAATATAAGACAAAGATATAGAGGTGAGAGGTGAGGTTCCTCTTGATATGATTTTTACAGACATACTATATAAAAGAAAAAATTCCGTAATCGAAGAATAGCATTCGGAGTAGAACAAGCTGACAACTGAACAATAGATTTCAGCTGTAACCTTTGGAATCGTATTAATAGCAGACCCATTTCTAAAAATAGCTCCATTTGGTCAAATGTCTTTATTTATACGCACGTCTAGACTGTCATAAGACACTTTCCGCTAGGTCTGGGTATAGCACTCCAAATATTTAGAAAAAGAGTGGAAGAGAGAGTGAGAGAGAGAGAGAGGGAGGCATAGCTCTCTGGCCACATACATTTGAAGCTGTTAATTCTGGTATTTGTCTAGGTCATCATGTTTCTGGTCATGTTACTGTCGCTGACTTGCATTTTCGCCGTCTTTTATTCGCGTTCGTACAAATGGTGTCAGCCAGAGTCCAAATAACTGGTGCTAACTTCTCTCTTAGCGCTTCTCTCGGTCTATGTCTCTAACATCTGTGCTCTTTTTTTCTATATTCATCAGAGCTATCAGCTTTGCTCCGTCTAACTGTCTGACCAAAAATTCACTTAATTGTGCTAAAATGTTTTGATAAAAAAGCTAACAATCCCATCCCTCGACATGTCCCGGCACATGCGTCATATTTATTGCCAACTGTTTATTGTAGACGATTGTTGGCCATGCCTTAAGTTGACTTTAACAGCACAGATAAACGACACGAGCCAACTAACTACGCTTTGGGGGTGGTGGCCGGTGGCCAAGGCAGATTATTGTGTGGCCCGCGGCTTAGAGCCTTTTAAAGCGGCTGGCGCTCGCTTCTATCAGCAATGATATAATACAATAATAACATTGCCTAATACCCACAGCCTTGGACATAAAACAAAATAAGGTTGCCTTCCACTAGTCTAGTTGGACAGAAGATTAATTACGGCCCAATTGGCCGAGCAGCTGAGAGAAATGCACATTGTCAGTGCTCTATATATTCCTTTAGCTCTTCTTTTTTTTGCGGACGAGTTCAGTGCGCAATATTGAAGCTCTTCATGTTCGAATGTGGATGAACGGATGTGCTGAACTAGCAAGGTACTCACTTAATGCAAGTACTCGATACTCTGTTTAAAGCTTCTCTCTGAAGCGTGAAGAGAGTAAAGAGTACTTGAGTATCAAGTATTGAGCTAAGCTGCTTTTGCTTCAAGCTAAATTTAAATAATAATTTAAATTATAAAAAAAAAAATCTTTAATTTTCTTTTGCGAAGAATGACTTTACTTTATCTCATGTGGGGCATGTGAATGCGAGCACTGCCTGCACCATAAATCGTGCAAGTTTCGAATTCGCCAGTGTTTCAAGTTCTGTTAGCTTGATTAATGGTCAAAGGAGAGATGGCATTCAAATTTGTCAAATCGATGCTAGCTGACAACAACTGGTGTGGGGGCTGAAAACTTTGCATTTGGCTTAGCGAGAGAACTGACCTGGTAAGCATCTGGAATGTTGACCGGCTCGCCGCTCTCGGCCACATGGCCAGCGATGCCTGTGCCCCATGCAACGCGCACTTCCTCCTGTTGTTCCATTTCCTCGACGGTGCTGCGTGGGCAGACATCGAACAGCTTCGATACGAGGCATCTGCAAATGGTTTAAAGCACTTTAGTTCAAAGAGTTGGGCATTATAATTATAAATATATTATATATATGCATATCGTCTACCTTTATAAATAGTATGCAAATGGCAAATGGCTTTGGCCCCTCTAGTGAATTTACCAAAAATTTTGCAATTAGTTCCGACTACAAAATGGCGCCACACGCCACACACACACAGCACAACAAAATGGCCCCCATGAGTGTGTGTCTATGAGTGTGTGTCTGTGTGTTACAGTTATGAAGCCAACCAACTGCAGTGGAGAAATCATAAAATGCCAAAAATAAATGCCATCAAAAATGTTGCACAGACAAAGTTGAAGCTGCTGCTGCTGCTGCTGCTGCTACGCAAAAACTTGGCAACGAAATGGCTCTGGGCCAATGAAGTCATCGCCGCTCTGACAGTAGTAACTGTCAGCAATACCACCAGTAGTACTAGAAATAGCAATAGCAGTAGCACTCACTGTGACCGTGCCAGCTTCACGGGCCAAAGCACTTGCCTGATTACCAAATTCAATTTGCACAGCTATTAGTGTTAAATTTCGTGTAGCCCTTAGCAGTAGCAATGGGTCTAAATTGTAGACTAACTGCAAGTAAAATTTGTTTTCTTCTCTTTTTCTGTTCATTTTATAGTTCCGAAGTTCGTTTTGGCATATTTAAAAGTTTGCTTATTGGTACTTGGCACTGTTTAAGCAACTAACTTCAAAGTCCAATTCCAAGCAATTGGCTAAACAGTTTGTGAATTACAAGCAAGTGGCTTGAAAAAAATGCTGGGTATATTTAGATAGGGCGATTCTCTGAATAGTATAATAGTTTTAATTAACATTAACTTAAAATAAAACTATTTGAGTTATTTGAGAGTTGCTGGGAATATTTAGAGAGGGTTGGCGATTATATTTTTAATAATTTTAGTAAGCAAAATATGCCACCAAATGAATGGCATCTAAAATAATTTTTATTTTCTTAAATTTCCAAATATGACTATTAAATTCATCTAGATGAAAGTCTTTATTGAAAGCTTTTTCAATCTAGATTATAATTTGAAACAAAAGAAAGTCATGTAAAACACTGATGACTTCGGAAGCATTACAATTCTCACTTTTAAATACATATATATTATATTAATATATCATTCATCTCATTCATCACTTATTCTCTTTTGAATTTTCCACTTTCTACTTACTTTTTGAGTCCATCGGCGCCATTGTAACGACCTTGAACCAGAAACAATGAACCGCGATCCGCATTCAGCAATATGGAAACATTTTGCAGGATCTTGTGACATAGGGTGCGCACCTCTAGCTCGTTGCATATGTCCTTTACCTGTGCAAGAGCATAAAAAAAAAAAAAAAAAAAAGCAAAAATTATAAAATATTTCATAACATTTCACGGAATTATGAGCTAAGTGCGCCATAAACTCAACTAATAAGCTAGGCAATTGCAAATGCACTTAATGTTGTTTCTGGTTAAGCAAACAAGCCAATCAGCCAAATAGTACAATACGACGGACTGACTGATTGAATGACTGACTGACCGACCGCTCGACCGCATTGAAGGCGTGACGTTTGCGACAATTTAGCACAGCGATGTTTAGAGTGTGACTGGGGCCGGCCCTCTCTCAACTGTTTGCTGATAACGACGTCAGCGCCACTGGCATGTGTGCAAAATCAATTGGAGCTAGTTAAGGAACGGGTTGTGTATAAACTGATGGACTAACAGCTACCACGTGTGTGTGAGCACAAATATAACTAATTATAACTCAAATATAATATTTATGTGGCTAATTATAGCTCGGTTGGAGTAAATAGCTGACTAAGCAAAGAAATTAGGAAGCAGGGAGATGGGAACGGAGAATATGAGAAGACACTGAGGGTGAGAGAGAGTGTGAGAGAGAGAGAGAGAGAGAGGGAGAGAGAGAGAGAGAGAGAGAGAGAGAGAGAGAGAGAGAGAGAGAGAGAGAGAAAGTGCGAGTGAGAATGATGGAAAAGAAAGAAAGGCTAGCAGTATATAGATAGAAGCAGAGGGAGAGAGAGGAGATGGAAACAGAGATGAAGCTGCAGAGAGCTATAGAGATGGGGAAGAAAACGAATGAAGATGTATAAAGGAAAGAGAGAGATATACGCATGAACTACGAAATTACGAAAAGAGAACAAGAAGGAATGAAGAAAAAGAATGATAACGGGAGAGAGAAGAAGAGGAGATATTATAATAGAGAGAAAGAGCAGAAACAGATAAAAGCCATGGAGTTTGGGAATGTAAACTAATAGAATAAAGGACGGGAAAGAGAATAGGATTGAAGGACAGAGGAGGACAGGACACATAGGGATGGCAAAATATAGGATATAGCATCAAAGAGAAAGATAGAAAACGATCAATTTATATTATATTGAAAATTAATAATTTATATGACGAATTGAATCAAGACAATATGAATGTTCATATTCATAATTTGTAAAGCTCACTCAACTATCTCTAATATAGGCTTTCAATAGATATTGCTTCAGCAAATACTATAATATCAGCCCAGCTTTTAGTTGGAAATACCTTAATGAGTCACAGCAAAGTGTCTACCATATACAAAGTAACGCCAACTTAAAGTCCCTTTAGTCATCAATTAATTGGAAACATGGAAACAGGGCGTATTTTACAGGAAGTATTAAGTGTCGCAATGTTCATTAGTGCAGGGTATCGAACAACTTGAAGCTAAATGACGCACGGCCATCTTAACGAGCTGAAAATTCGTTTGAAAAATGCATTTGGGGTTGACTCTGTGTGTGAATGTGTGTGTGTGTGTGCGCGGGTCATAAAGAAATTCCACATTACAATGGGACGTATGATACATGCTAATAAACAAATTTGCATAGCTTTGTGACATCATTAAAGATCATATATACATATATAATAATATTATATATATATTTATATTAATAATGAATCGTTTTACTCTATAGAATATTCATATGAAATCACACTTAATCACTTAATACGCACCAGCTCGAAAATCAACTCCTTCTCATCCAGCTGCTTTAGTTCGTTGCGCGACAGACGCTGCGGCCGTTGGTGGCACAGATGATAGGGATACGAATGCTGATTACTGCCGGGACTTGTTGCACTAATTGCCGTTGGGGCATTGCAATTGTTGGTGCCACCACCGGCAGTGCCGCCGCCACCGGTGCTGCTGCAGCCAACGGCGCCGCCGGCCTGATAATGACTGTGCTGATAATGCTGATGATTGTGATTGTTGTGATGATGATTGTGATGATGATGATGCTGCGGCTGATACTGATACTGTCCGGCCACAACGCCGCCCACATTCTGCAAATTGCTGCAACTGCCGCTCGTATTGTCCAGCTGTGGCCCAATGCTCAGAAATGTCAGCGTCCCATCGATGGTATTCACAATGGGCTTGAGTAAGCCGCCGCGCTCAAATTCATGTGCGGATATTTTGCTGCAAATGACAACGTAAATGGATTAACTTGTTAAAGTTGTGCTGCTGCTGCTGCTTCTTCTTCTTCTTCTTCTTTTTGCACTTACCGCACGGGCGTTGTGGCGCCGGAGCCGGCACGCGAACTGCTCGCCTGGCCATTGGGATGCGTGGGTGAGCTGCTGCTGATGACATCGTTGCCCGCACTGGTCGCATGCGACACCAGCCACGCGTCCACAGTTTGACGTGTTGCCTTTCTGCAGGAGAGAGAGCGAGAGAGAAAGTGAGTGAGTGAGTGAGTGAGTGAGCGAGTGAGACTATGAGCTTTGCTGTTAAAGTGCAAATATATTAAAATACCATTAAGAATTAAGCGCGTCGGTTCTAAAGACAGTGACCACATGCGCGAAATTGTCTAATAAAATGCCAGCTCATAAATATTCAGCAAGCGAAATATTTTTGCGTCATGCTGCAGGCAACTTCACCGACTAGCCGCAAGGACACATGCGGCCAAGCAAACAACACGCGCGAGCGGCATAAAAATTTCGAGAAATCACAGCGCACAACTCTTTATGGGAGAAACAACAGAATTACTGAGCTGCACAGTGGGACTAAACTCAAATATTGTTTAACAAAAACTAAAATACAAAAATATTCTTTTTTATTTTATAAAAATTTGTTACACCTAAAATATAATATTTTAAAATATAATTAAATATATATCTTTTTAAATAAAAAAGCAAAAATTTAATTAAATCAAAATAAACTCTTTAAATTTTGATTACAATGCTTTTAGCATTAACTGTTAACTGCTAGCTGATAAATGTTAACTTAACAGCTGCTGTTGATGTTAACATAATTCTGCATAGAACTTAACAGTCTATTGTAGTTAAACAAATGTCTTCTTAAAGAAAATTTACAAGAAAATAAAGTCGAGTCAGCAACATTTTCATTTAAGCCTATTGTAAACATGTCCAGCTGTGAAAAGCTGTAACTACATTTGTGGCAGCAATGACAGAGACCAGAGACTGGACTGGAGCGTATAAGTAAATGTCCATGTGCCTGACATATTCTTATGCAAAGTACACAAAATGAAGCCTTTTTCTGGCTCGTTTAATGCTGGCCACATGCCCAAAGGCTGTGAACTGTGCGAAGCGACGACCGGCATCGGCATCGGCATCGGTCTCGACGTCCGTTGGCCATGAAAATAAAGCCCAATTTATGTTTTTAGTTGTTAGTGATTTTTATTATGTGTCATAGCCAAAGGCCAACACACATGAGAGCACACATTCATTTGTCTAGGATATTCTATGCATGTGTGAGTGAGTGTGTGTGTGTGTGTGTGAAAGCCAATTTCCGGTTTATGGCGGAAAAGGCCGGCCAACCGCTTGACTGCTCATAAATATGGCACAAAGTATGGCATTGGCAATGCCATCAGCATGCAGAAAGAGCCACTGAAACAGGCTCAGGAACAGACACTGGGCACTGGCACTGGCACAGGGTCAGGCACATGACAATGCAATTTAAACAATCCTTTGTAGACAGCCTTAAGCCAAACATATCATAACTTCAGATTTTTATATAATATTTGCCATAATAAAGCTGTGCTTTATGCTGCATTATAAAAAAGTCGATTAGAATACATTTCTCTAAGAGCATTGAGTAGGTTCAACTCTTTTATATGGATCATGTATGACAATCTAGCTTATTCAAATTCGATATATAAAATATATAATATAATTATATATAATTATCGATTTGATTGAATATTCAATCTGATTTCAATCTAATCTAAAAGAGAATAAGTTCAATTCAATCACTAGTTTATGGATTGCAATTTTGATTGATTATATAATTCAATCCATGAATTGGTAGCATACCAATATATAGCTGTTTCTTAATAAATTTATCGATTACTTTAAAGCGTAAAGCGATAGTTATAATTTCATTCTTTGCAAGCAAGAGCCTTAATGTACTCAATTTTCCTTTTATCAGTGTTTGTCATCGATTTATTATTGATTTCAGTTTTGGTACTTGAGTTATATTTCAATTTTGATTAGATTATGGCTTATTTATTTCCTTACCTTATGAAATAATCCTGTACAAACTCCTGATTCTCATCCAGCCACGCCTCCATGCGCGCATGCTCCGCATCGTAGGGCCGGCTATGCTGTGGCGACGCTGTCTGATGATAGGGATGTGAATAGCCCTGATATAGTTGTTGCTGTTGCTGCTGATGATATAGCGGCTGCTGCTGCTGCTGCTGCTGTTGCTGATAAGCGGCCGCTGTGCTGGCTACGTAGCCGGCGCTGCCGCTGCCGCCGCCGCCGTTGCCGTTGATGTTGCTGCTGCAATTGTTGCTGTTGCTGCTGCTGCTGTTGTTGTACTGATAGTGGGCGGGTTGTGGCTGTTGCTGTGATAGCGGCAGGGGGACACCGGTGCGGTGATTGGCAATGAGCAGGCTATGCTCACTCATACCGTACCCTGTGCCCCCCTGCTCCGCGGGCATACGTGCCGCTAACTGCAGTGGCGTCGACGCTGGCTCCTCAATGCTGCGCAAATGCAAGCCTGCAAAAAAAAAAACAGAAGCGAAAGAGGTGTGAACATTGAATTAAATATTCATTTCAAGCTTTAAAATTGTATTGAGTTTTTATTTAAACTTTTGTCGACAGCTCTGACAGTTTTTATGTGCGCGCGCTTCTCCCAATTCGATTGCACGACATTTGCATTGCAAATGGCCAACATATCCTTTAAACCCGCTGCAAAGTCACGCGCCACACGCGACTCAGGGGCAGAGAGAGAGAGAGAGAAGGCCAGTGGAACCACGAAACATCTCCCACTCCTCCCTCCACTTACTCACCCACCCTCTCTTTGCAGCTGGCAACACCATTGGCCCATAGAGTCTATGCAAATGGCTGTTGCTTTTTGTTCGCTCGGTTTAAATTTATAATTTAGCACGAAGCATAAAAAAGTTTGAAGAAAATATTCGTTTTTGCACATAAATTCAGTTAAATTGCTTTTCCAGCTCATCAATTTTTCGGGACTGCGACAATTAAGCGGCACTTAAAGCCTTCGCCACACGCTGCGTACACGTAATATGTGCCGAGCGAGACAGAAAGATAGAGAGAGTGAGAGAACAAGAAACTGTAAAGTGAGCTTCTCTAACTGGGCCAAGCTCACTCACATTAACCGGAAATATTGGCAATTTTCTGTGAAATATTGACATACAATGGCACGGCCCCCTTTTGGCTACCCCATGGGTGCCACATTGGGTGCCTGATTAAGTGCTAAAAATAGAAATAAATACTTGTATCCTTGTGATGGATGTCTAAGGATATCAGCGCTACAGTTTGCTATTCAACTGGAAATTGTGACTTCTCAACAGCTGCTTTGTGTGTGCTCGCCGGCGTCGCCGTCGTCGTCGTCGTCTGTCTGCCTGGCTGACTGTCTTTGTGTGTATAAATTTGATTTATGATCTACTTTTTGGCGCACAGCATAGCAACAAAATAAGTCAAATAACAAAACCCCCCCACTCCCGCACACACACACACACACACACACACACTTCAATAAAACGAGTTGCTCCTGTCAACTGATAATTTGACTCTCGGATAAGCTGACAAACTGAGCAGCATTTACAAATTGTTGGCGTTTGCTTGTGCAAACATTTCAGCTAGATTTATGAGTTTTTATTCAATGGACTCCACTCAGCTGCAACGAAAATTGGGGGCAAGCAATGCGACAGCTGTGGGACTTGAACGAGCTCGAACTATTCAAATTTCGAATACAAATTGAGTTTTGTTCAGAATTAATTTGTTTGTTTTTAGAAAATAAAGCAATCAAATATAGAAATGAAAAATGTATATTGATTCTATCAGAAAATAACAATAAAATAATATATTTAATACAAAAATTATATAGAAATATATAGATGCACAGTAAAGCCTTAATAAAGATTATACAAGACTTAACAAGGAGTCTTTAAATCTTAACCGAGAGAGCTTGTAAGCCTAAGCAGATTATCTGCAAGCCTTAGCAGCAGCCCCAAAGGATTAACAGTGAGTCTGTAAGGCTTTACAGAGCGCCTGTATAGCTTAGCAGACAATTTGTAAGGCTTAACAAAGAGTTCGTCAGCCTTAACAGAGAGTTTGTAAGCTAGAACAATGAGTTGTAGATCTTAACAGAGAGTTTGTAAGCTTTAAAAGAAAATCTGTAAATCTTAACAACCTTAACAGAGAGTCTGAAAGCCAAATAAGCTTCTCGTAGATCTTAGCAGAGACCTTGTAAGCCTTAACACTGAGTCTGTAAGTCTTAAAGTAGTAACAGAGAGTCTGATCACGATTGAGTGTCTTTTAACAGTGGAGTCTGATAAGCAGATCTTAATAAGAGACTTTGCTCTAAGTCTTAACAGCCAGGAGTTCGTAAGCCTTAGCAGAGTGTTCTGTAAGTTTTAACAGAGCGCGCAAAAGCTATAACAATAACTCTTTATATCGTAAAACAAAAACTATGTTGCAATTAACATAATTCTGTTTATGTACAGTGTAAATGAATCGCATTTGTCAATCATGCTCTGTCGTTATTAGCATAATATCATATCCAGCCATTTATCACAAATTCTGTTTATCTTAATTTATTAAAGCATATGCAATTCACTGAGCACTGATAAAATAGATTATTGCTATTATAAATTAATTAAAATTTTTTAAAATTACTAATTAAATACCATGTAAATAACACACAACATATTTATATTATTGGTCAAGGGATTATAGTACACAAAGCAAGCCAAGGACAATCTCATATTGATTTTACTAACTTCACATATTCGTGTGTAAAATGTTGACATATTTTATATTTTCATACCAGCTCTGTACATATATTTTAATTAAATATTTTATCTACATTCGTATGTCAACCAGTTTTGTTGGCTTAAATAAATCGCCTATTTTATTTTACCATAAAACTCAAATATATTTGCTTTGATTTCATTGTTTTTTCTTTTTTTTTTTTTTTATTTTCTTTGAATATGAAATTCGGTGAATGCAATTTCCCAGAATTTGCTTTCATTTGAACACACGCTGAGCTTTTCATTTACCGTAAATAGTGAATTTTCAGTTATGTTTGCTTGACGAGGAATATTTTCATGGAATTGTTGGTAATCTGTAAAATTCTTGTTGGTATTTTGCATTTGGTTTCCTTTTCTCGTATGTATATATATATTCACATATATATAGAAGCTTAAAGTCGGCTACTTAGTGTTGAGAAATTTATGAGCATCCACTGGAAAGAAGGGTGCGATGGCGGGTTGGCCAGAGAGACATGAGCAAGTGCTGCACTTACATGGCACATGCACGTGCCCGCCCCCTTGGCTGCCTGACGCCCATCTCATGGCACATTTAATCTTTTAAGCTGCATTTGCCTTGCACAGGCAACATGCAACATGCTTAAGCTGCTGCAACACATTTGGCACTACACAGAGTCCCTCCACTGCGCCCCTTCCCTCTCTCTCTCATTTTGTCCACCTCTTTGCCCACTCAAAGTCAAATGACAGCGTCATGGCTGAGGGCGTTGCCACGCCCTCAGCTGCAGCAACACGAATACCAACACTCCTCTGCCACGACCCCTGCCCGCTCTTGCATTGGCACTCTCCATCCCTCTCCCTTTCTCTCTTTCTCTCTGTGTTGCGGTTTGACGATGCGTCAGCTTTATGTAAGACACATCCATACCAGGTCCCAGGCCCCAATCCCTAGTCCTCAATCTCCAGTCCTCCTCGCTGCCCAAGCCTAGAGCCTTGCACTGCAATGGAATTTAACTTTTAGCAGCAGCGAAGAGGAAAATTCATCTTTCGGAGTTGCTCGACTAAGCGTTACATATGCCCAGCACTTGGGGAATAGAATGAAGATAAGAGCAAATATTTAGGTGTGTAGTTGAAGTTAGACCAAAGTCGAAATTTGTCAGAGAATTACTCCAGTTGTAGCAGAGGAAAAACTAACAGAAATGCTCAGATAATAAATCGATATAATAATGAGTAAATTTGACAAAATATTTAATAATTTATAATAATAAAATAATATTAAATGTATTGATGAAACTATCTACTAATAAATATGTATATATATATATATATATATATATATATATATATATATATATATATATATATATATATATATATATATATATATATATATATAATCAAAAGCATATCAAATGTAATCTTCTATTAAATAGAATGTTAAATAATAAATTAATAATAATAAAATAATAATTAAAAGGCGTATAAAAATCGAAAATGCTATTTTTTTTTTTATTTTTATTTATTTTATATTTTTTGTTTAATTTTATTTATTTTTTATTTATTTATTTGTTTCGTTTATTTTATTTTTTTATTTAATTTTTGTTTTTTTGTTTTTTAGTTGAGCAACAATATTGCTTTAACATGTTAGCTTAATTTCTAAGAAATCATATTTCATGAATACCCCTAACACGAAGCCTCATAACTTAGCAGACAAATTTCATATATAAATATAGGATTTCCTTAGTTCACTTTTTGTTGTTGTATTAACTTTGTGAAGCCTTACGAACAGCTCTAAAAACAATCAATAAAGTTAGTCAGTTACAAAACTAGATCATTTCATTTCAAGTTAAATTTCTGTAAATCTGTAAAGCCAAGGAACTATAAATTTCACAAGCTCGCTTTGTTTAATATCCAAATTACAGGGTATATGTGATGTACACACAAATGTACACACATGTTAAGTGTTTGGTTTTTGTAGTTGAAGCCAAATGCAAATTGAAAGTTGGCAAATGTGCAAAAGAAAAGCATTTTTCTTTCTCTCTCTCTTTCTCTCTCCCTCACTCTCTCTACCCCCCTCTGCTTTAGCATTCTAGATGTTGTATTAGTGCTGCGTGGGCAATGGATCGATGGGACAGAGAGAAGTTTTTTTTTTTTTGGCTCTGCATTGTTGTTTATGTGTGACAAAATATTTAGTGCGAATTGTAACACAGTCACAGTTTCTATTTAGCGCCAAGTCATCTTGAGCTGACTACTTTTTTCTCACCTGTTGTCTCCAGCTGATGCTGTTGTTGTTGTTGCGGACTATGAGTCGGCGTTTGTTGTTGCTGTTGTTGTTGTTGTTGCTGTTGTTGTTTGCTGTTTTTGTTCTTGTTTTTGTAGCGACAACCACGAAATCGACACATACTTGCCGCTTGGCCCATGGGGCCCGCCAGCAATGCGAATGTTAAACCCTCCGTTTTAATGAATTTAATTTTCTCAACTTTGAGCAGAGCTGCCGCGTAACGTAAATTGTATCTTGAATTGTTATTGTTGTTTTGTTTAGCTGTTGTTGTTTGTGTTTGTGTTGTTGCAGCTGTTGAGGACTCAATTTTGTTGGCTTTAGTGTGACCAAAGGGCCGCCCAATGGAGACTTGTCAAATTTTTGTAGATTTTGTTGACTTTGGTATTGTTTATTGTTTATCTTGTTGCTGCTGCCACTCTTGTTGTTGTTGTTACTATTATTGTTTTGGTTTTGGTTTTTATTTGGTTTTGCACTTTGTTGCACTTGCATAATAAATTTGTTTATTTTAGTTTACACAAGTTTTGTACTTATTATGAAAAGAGCTAAATATTAAAGAGCTCGAACTGTTTGCGACACTTTCAAGACCTGTTGGCAATTGGTTATTGTATTTATTGTAAATTGAATGCGGAAAAGCTTTTTCTACTTTGCTTTATGCACAGCTAAAAATATATATATATATATATATATATATATATATATATATATACATATATATTTAACAGCTGTTTCTGCTGCATTTTACATTTTGCGGCTTTTGGCTTGGAGCAATTCAATTAACACTTAAGCCGCAACCCAAATGCAACGCAGACACCGACGCCAATTGATAAACAAACAAAGGCCAAAAAGATCCCCCACAGCAACCAGCTAACAACAGTGGCCCACAGCAGGTGAGGTGAGCGCAGCGTGGGTGGGCCCCACAACTGACAGACAGACAGACAGACAATGCAGCCCAAGTGAAGCCAGGCACTGAAATGTCAGTTAAATAAAATCAACATGACCCGCAACGTACAACCAAATACATCCCAAATAGGGTAGAGTAAAATAGAGAGAGAGAGAGAATAGTATAAAAAAGTTGACTATGAGATACCCTGTAGTGTATGCAAGTGCGATTGGGATTAAAAGTATATAAAATATATAGCAAAGTTATAGGAAATAAATTTTCAATAAGTTCATGACTTTTGAGATTAGATTGTAAGGCATAGACAATTTCAGTCAGAAAAAGAGGCTGATTAAAAGCTTATATAGAAAGTAAATAAATAATAATAATAATTTTAATAGATTTGTAGATAGCAAAAATGCTATGAATTGAAATCGAATGTTCAAATATCAAATTCAATTTATAATAGAAAATCTATCAATAAAATATATATATTTTTTTTATTTTATTTATTATTTTTAAACTAATTTATTTTTTTATTTATTTATTTCTTCATTTATTTTAATCTATTTATATTATTTTTATTTTTATTTTCTTTTATTTAATTTTTATTTATTTATTTTTTTTTTTTTTTAATATCTTTTTTTTTTTACTTTTATTAATACCAAATTCCACCTCTAAATTAATCTATTTCAATTTTAAAATAATCTGAACACTTTTCCACTCATACCTAATACCCTTTGTTTACAGGATGCATAGATATAGAATATAAAAACTTTATGAAAATTGGTTTGCTCAGAGTTGAGTTTCGCTTGCGGTTTCATTTTCAGTTTGGTTGGGTTTGTTCTGGTTCAGTTTGGTTGGCGACTTGGAATCTGTTTGCATTTGACAGGCAACAACATAAAAAACGAAAAGCGAACTAGTCACAAGTAGCAGCACTTCTGTGCATTCAGTCGCTCACTCAGTCAGTCAGCCAATATGGCTGTGTGTGTATATTGACAGTTGAGTATTGAATTAACGGCAACTACTATTGGCTGGCACTCTTGAAGTGAAGAGATCTTCAGTGCAGTGATTTAATTTCAGCTGTTGCCAGCTGTTGCATCACTTGTTGGCAGTCCGTTGAGAAGTTGAAAGCGGAAATGATTTAATTTCCGTTTTACTGCAGCATCACAAGCAGCAGCCGTTGATGTCGGCAACAATAGACATCAGAGCAGCATGTGGCATGTGGCATGTGGCAAGTGGCTGGCAAAAGGATTGTTGCAACATTCGCACATTTCGCCATTGTTAGCCCAACTATTGATGTTGATTCTGGCTGATTGCTAAATTGCAATGAGCACCCATTGCTCCATTTGTAATCCGAGTTGATTGTCTGTATTTCAAATGCGGTTTGAAATGCTGACTGCGGACTGCTGACTGTTGCCATTGCTGCTGCTGCTGCTGCTGCTGCTGCTGCTGCTGCCAGGGCCAGTGCCTGTGCCACAAGGCGGAATAAGGGTAAATAATTTTAATGGAATTCTGTTAAAGCCATCAAAAGTGAGAAAGCATTACAATCAGCGAATAATAGCAAAGTCGAGGGAAAGAAAGTTAACAAGTAGCGAGAAAATGAAAATAACGAGCTAAACATTATGAAAGAGTTAATGGAAAATAGCAGGGATTTATAGAGATAGACAGAAGATGTGGGAGTTAGAATAGAGAAAATAGAGGATAGAAGATGAAAGGTGAAACATTGAATATATATATAGATGCTAAAAAAAATTTAGCTAGAAGGCAAAGGACGGAAAATGGAAGAGGGAAGACAAACAATGGAATATATAAGATAGCTAACTGAAAAAGTGTAATGATACAAAGAGGTAAAGAGGGAAAGACAAGGATAACGAATAGTACATCGTCTATAAATTTTTCTATTGATAATAACAGTTAGATATCTTCATAAATCAGCTGCCGAGAAATTAGATAAGCTTAGCTAGTTTGAAACCATAAACAACAGACAAAAGTAAAATTAAACCTAACTAGAAATTAAAGTGCATGAAACCCATTACAAGATCAGCAATAATACATATACAATTTCGAAGCAAAAATCTTCATTTATTTAATAAAATATCCGAAATGAAAAAAAAAAAATATATATATATATAAATTACTCAAATAATCAAAAATAAAAAAAAAAAACAATCACTTACATATTATACTATATAATGTTAATATAATACAAAAATAAAGCTAAACATATACTCTAATTGCACTACTCTAAATTCACTAACAAAGCAAAACACTTTTGTTTAAAGTTCTTCAAAAGTAGCTGAACAAATTTGAAAAATAGTTTTTCGCTGCGCTGCGTTAAATTGCCAAAGGCGTGCAGAAACTATGCAGAAACTTCTTTTTTTTTTTCTGCGGCCAACTATTCGCAACTGAATAACTTTGAAAAGTATTTGATGTAGACGCTGCCAGCGGCTATTAAATGCGAACGCAAACAGCGAAAGAGTACAAAATTAAGGTGCCATAAAAGAAATGAGCTAAACTAATCAATTGCCATGACAACGACTGCAACTACGACTACGACTGCGACTATGTTTAGTGAATGAATTTTATATTTGTATTTGCAGCAATTTGCAATTTATTGCCACATTGCTCAATACTCAATGCTCATTGCTCATTGCTCATACGCACCGCAGTCTGGCTATTAAAATTGTGCTCAGTCCTAAACGATTTGCATCTATTTTTTGCCACAGTATCTCATTGTATCTCTGCTTGCTATTCTTGATACTCGTATCTACCCCTAGCAACTGGTGGGTAACCACAGCAGCGACAACCACGAAAGTACAAAAAAAAAACAAACTCACACAGACAAGCCAGCAAAACTATTTTTATGCCAATGGCGACAACCGCAGAACGTCACACAGACACTGAAATACATAAAAGTATATGTATATAGCCCATGCGCATATATAGCAAATAGTGAGAATGGGTCGGTCGCTTACATTATGTCAATATAGCATAGGTAAAAGTAATTGTGAACGGCGAACGGGACGGACATAGGCGAAGGGGTTGGGTCAACGGCGACTGTCCGGCTGTCCATGTCTGGCTAAGCAAACGATGTTCATTAATGGCGCACGCCAGAGTTTTGCGAACGGCCGGCTAAGATAACAGATAACAAATGTTACACTGAGCGAAAAGTGTCGGTTGAAATGTGAAAATGATAACTTAAAGCTAATAATCTAAATCGAGTTAGTTGGCCTAACAATTTGTACAGTGTATACATAGTAACCAGAGCTTGTATATGGCATTCAATGGGTCGACCTTTTCATTTTCTTTATTCATTCATTTCATTTCATTTGAGTCTTGTTTTTCTCACTCGCTTCTCTTTTCTTATTTTTGTGGCCAATGCAAACAGACAACAATGTCTACACACACACACACATACACTGTACAAAAATTGGTGTGTGTGTGTGTGTGTGTGGGTGTAAGTGTCATTAGGCGGCGGCGACAAACGCGTCACGAACTTGAGCATCGATTAGTGAAGGACGGAGAGCTTTAGCCTTTAGTTTAGCTCAGCAGAACCTGGATACCATTTGCATTCACAAATGTTCAATTGTTGAATCAATAACCTGTTGCCCCCTTGTACAGTTGGCTAAAACTACGTTTGTGTATTGTTATTGTTGTTTTTTTTTTTTTTTTTGCCAAGCTTTGGCAACGCGGCATAAGCGTGATATGACAGCAACTTTTGCGTGGATTTTTAGCGCCAGCCTGCGAATTAACAATTTGTAGCTAAAGAATTTTTTGGTTGCATAAATTAGAATAATAAAATATATATATAGTGCCGAGAACAGATGCGAAAAGTTACAGGAGTTATATACGTATATACATATATACATAACCAGCTGAAGTCAGGTTAAGCAGCATCCGAATTGAGCTGCTGCCTTTAATAATAATAATTGTGTAAATAAACAATAAATCTCATTATCACATTTCGCTGCTCGTGCATTCAATTATTATCTGAACAAGCAACAGCAACGCCAATGGCAGCAGCAGCATCACAAAGCTGAGCCCCAAATTCCAATACAAAAACTGTCTGGCAAAATGACAAGAGGACGTAAAACTTGTAAATAATAATAAAAGAACTACTCAAAAGAGTATTGCAGTAATTTGCCAAAGCGTAAATACTCTAACTTATATTGACTGATGTCAAGTAAACATTTTAACGAGAATAATTTTAATAAATTTTCAAAATTGATTTTTTTTAATATTAAAATTTTTATTTTCTTTTTTGTATTAATTTTTAAATTTTGATTCTCTTATTATTATTAATATGACCATATACATATATCTTAATATTTTATTGAATAAAATATTGCACTAAAATATTTTTCTATAACATACTTTTTTTTACAGTATATTAGATAAAGAAAGTTTTGATTATAATAAAAAGAAATTCAATTTCAATAAAAAATATATAATTATATATATCATTTATATATTTATATATATAATTTATATATTCATCGAAAACTGAAGGCCATAATAATAACAGCAGAATAACAGGATAAAAACATAAGACTAGAATTTTAAGCAATCAAGGAAATTAAGCAGTCTCTAAGCTTCAACTATGACCATTCTATAACTTTCTATGATACAGACACTCAAGCTGTTTGACGTATCAGAATTTAACAATTTTTATTACTTTTTATTATTATTTCTTTTTTTTAGACTTCCATCAAAGCTTCCACTTAGCCCTTGTCACATATCACTTGACATATGCATAATACCCTTAGCTAGTATAGACAAAAATATATTAGGGCCATGGGCAAAACAAAAGCCAAAACTCAGACAATCAAAGGCAGACGCCGCAGCGCGCGTAAACATCTTGATAAACATGGCTCTTATAAAAAATTGCAGCAGACAGCAAGAGCTCTGCCGGCTGTCAGCGTCAAACCCTTACACTCACTCACACACACACACACAGTCTTCTGCTTCAGCCCCCACTTCTAAGACTTTTCACAGTTTTGATCATTACTTAAAGTGCTTTATTTATTTATTTTTTTTTTTGTTTTTTTCAGCAAACGTGCATTGTGAATTGAATTCAGTTGGGAAAAACGCTTTTCGCTGACCATTTGGCGATTTGGCTTTAAATGTGCAATTTTTTATGGGCTGTACAGTTGCGCGGTGTGGGCGTGGCCGCTACAGCTTTATGATTGTCATAAAAGCACAGACAGCGGCTCAGCGGCATAGACAAGGGCTGACTGAGGCACACACAGTGTGCACAGTGTCTGTTCCATCTGGCAGCGATTGTGAGTGGAGCTAATGCCGGCTGCTTTGACATTTAACTATCAAAACTTTAATATATAAGCTATGTGTGGCTATAGTATATAGATATATATGTGCATATATGTATTTGTATATAACGGCTGCCTGTATTTATGTAGTGCCTTTTATTATTATGACGCTGCCAATTGAATTATTTTATATGCATATGTGTAGCTGTTCGAAGGTCACATATTGTTGGCCCATAAACGTTTTTCCCATTTAACTGACAATTGAAAAGATACTTTACTGAATTTCCAATAAAATATAAGTCAGAAAACTACAAAAAACAAACAAGAGATTGTTTAAGAAAGAGATGAAAATTAGCAAGTAGTTATATGGGTGCAGTAAGGTAAAGACTTTAAATGTGATTATTTGATTTATCTACTGATTGATAGATTGAAGCTTGAGTCATTGACTAAACATCAAATAGATCGATGCAAAAATTACAAAATGATTGATTGATTGAAGAACTAATTACTTATCGCATGAATGTCTAATCAAGTCATATTTCGTTTAGTTTTTGGTTCAGTGATGGAAGCTGCCCGAGAGCTTGATTAACATTCAGATACATTCATGCATACAAATTGTACTACAATTTATTTAAACTAATTAGCTTTGGAAATCTCAGTACTAATACTAAATAAATTCAATGCTATAAAGCGAGTATATTTAATGATTTAATCTACGTTTAATCAAGCTGAACAATATGCATGGGGGGCAGCTACCGTATTGCTAATTCTATAGCCTGATGTAGCCCATTCAATGCCCGCATGCGCCACATACGCACACACACACACACACACACGAACATATCGTGCCACACACACGGCGTATGAGTAATTTCGCATACGGCACGCATAAAAAACAAAATCTAATTGCTGTTTTCATGCGAACGACTTTAATTATAGCTAATTTTAATGGCTTGTATGCAATGCTGATGTGCACGAGGTGTGGAGGTGTGGAGAGCTGAGGCCACTCGTTAAAGTCGGCCACGCGTCGTATGCGCAATAATTGCGTTATTTATTTATTGTACAAAGCACACACATTTTTCAACAATTTTTTTCAGACATTTCATTTTTGACTAGCAACTTTCTTCGCCTATCACATTTCCAATTTAATACAAAACCCGAGAAAATGTTCGCGCCGCGCGCCGTCTGGCATGGCAGGCAGTGAAGGCAACTTGAGTAAAATTTTCAATTTATACGCGTTCGCCAGCTCGCGTTTTCAGTTTGCTCGGCTTCTTAGATGAAGAAATATTGAAATTGTATGCGTCGAGAGACGGCGGCGGAGGCAGAGTGCAGTCAGTGGCGTCGTCTCGTATGTAAAGGAGCTCTAAAAGGCGTTGCCAGCTAGTTTTGCTATCATAAATCTTTTTTGTCGCAAACTTATTTAACTCCCCTGCACAGCCGTGGCACCCTCAAATGCGCTTCCCCACGCGCTCCATAAACCACGTCAGACTTCCAGTTAACACAGCTTCTCTCTAGCCACGCACTGTTGAGCAGTAATAGAGTCAAGGCATAAGGAAGACAGTCGAGAGCTGGATTTGATTGAGCAGCAGATACCCTATAGAGGGAGCAACAAGAAGTCGACATATACGAAAATTGTCTTTAAAGTAGATACCACTATGGAGGCTTAGGCACAAGTATTTCTCGAAGAAGAGTTTCATTAAAGTTAAGATCAATTGCTTTTATGAGAAATTTGATTTGATTTTGCTTTTTTTTTTCAAAAATATATTTTTTATAAATTTATTTTTTTATTTATGTATATATATACGTTTTATATGCTTTTATTAATTTTTTATACATTTCATTTATAAATATATATTTATTTTATTTTTTTAAATTTGTATTTATTTTTTATATATTTTTTATTATTTATATAGATATTTTTTAAAATTTTTTTTAAATATTAAAAATTTTTATTTATTTTTTATATATTTCTTATTTATATAGATATTTTTAATATTTTTTTAAATATATTTTTCAATTTTTTTTTTATAAATATATTTTAATTTATATATTTTTTTTTTATAATTTTTTTATTTTCAGTTTACCAACTACGCTTCAATAAACAAATATATATATTATATTACTTTCTTTTTTTTTTTTTGCATATACACTTTCAAATACCCTATTTTATTTAGCAAATCCCCTGCGCATGGATCAGAAAAAAACTGACAGCTTTTTTATATACTATTGCTTACATACAACACAAATTACTTTAAAAAGAAAAGCAATTATGTGCGCAGATTTATTTAAATATTTGCAGAGAGAATTCAATTTCAGTTATTAATTTTTACATGTGATATATTTGTGCTTGGCTAATTTAATACTCGCGCCACATTTGTCAATTTTGACTGAGGTCGAGCATCAAAGTCATCTATCTGTATTAAAGATAGCCATGTATATATATGTATGTGTATTCATGTTATATGGAGCGCAGCGCTGAGCTTTGGCCACATGTCCTGAATGACAGACGTCCCGCTATGTTTGTCTTGCGTTTGAGTTATCATTATGACATGCTCAAAATTACCAATGACAAACGTGCTTTGACTGCCAAACAAACAGACAAACATAACAGAGCTGAGCAGAGCAGAGCTGAGTTGAGCTGAGGCCGTGGCCGAGCCGTAGTTGAGGTCAAATATAGGATGAGGAGGCGTGGCATTGCTGATTGCGCCCACTCAACGTTTGTGACTCTGGCCGCAGACCAGAAACATGTCAGACCGCAGCAGCCGCAGCCACAGCAGCAAAGGCAAAATTAGTTTGTTTGTCTAGCGCTTCGACTCGACTCGACTTGGCTGACTTCAGCAACTCGAAGCTCGAAGGCGCAGAAGGCCTGCGGAAGATGGGGGCGTGGCAGCGTGGCTGTGTTGCTAGGAAGCATTTGGCCATTGCCAAGAATTTAAATGGCACATTTAAGATTTTGATTAAATAATTTTATGTGTGTGGCAAACGCATGACAGCGCTTGCTGTTGTCACTGCTGCAGCAGTAGCAGCAGCAGCAGCTGCTAGTCCAACACATTACGCATACGCCCCGTAATATGCTAGGCTAGTATATTATTTAATCTCAGCATGCGATGCGATGCGATGCTATTGGCCACACATTTGCTTATGGCCTAAGCCCAGTATACAATTATTAACAACTGCCATTAAAAGCCATTTGAAATAGTTTATGAAATTCTTGAAGTTAATGCACAAGTTTTGTGTGAGTCCAGATTGCTAAAGAAATTTTTTGAGATATTTAAATGTATTATATGAGAGTTGTCTTAGGCAGGAACTAAAAAATTTATAGAGGAAATATGATAAAAGCTTGAAGAAACAGGAATATTATTACTATGCTATAGAATTTAAATTATAAAATAATATTTTACAGAAGTTTTGTACATTCATTTGAAAATCTACTTTCATTGCCTCACATTTGCATGGCCATTAAGGAAAAAGTCATTTGTTAACATTGTCATAATAATATTTGTCAATTTACAATGCTACAGTTGCAACAGCCACAATTGCAATAATTTATACAATTTTGCCATAAAAAAAAATAAAATGAAAATGAAAACAGATTTTATTGTGCCGCAAACGCTGTAAACTTCGATACAAAAATCATTAATTAAATTATGTGACAATAAAAAATACGCGAACGTGAGCCGATAAATCAGCCCACGCTCAATAAAATTTATATATTTATAAATGTACTTTTTTATATTTATTAATTAGCGCCCTGCCATTTACGATTGCAAGCAAGGAAACCCCCTTGGCATAGGCTCAACACATTACAATTTAATATATAAATAAATAAATAAGAAAAAAAAAAAACAAAAACAAGCTAACATTTCGGCAATTAATTTGCACAGTCAGTGGATAAGTTAATGCAAAGATTTATATAGCACACATATAAATCATACATGTATATATATACATATATATGTGTACATATGTGTATTATCTAGTTTCCTTGAACTTCAGTTTATTTTTAACGCGAAAATATGCTGAACAGCCACGCAGCAATTAGTTAGACAAAAAAGGGAAGAAATATTTTTGGCTTGTTTGTTTTCGTGGCTAAAATTAGCATGAAACAAAGAACAAAGCGTTTAAAAATAAAATAAGAAAAATAAAATAAAAAACAGGGAAGAATGTCTAGAAGTGCAGTGAATCTATTGTAGTGCAGTGAATCTATTTTTATGAACCGAACCTTATAAGAGCAAAGTTTTTCAATAACATAAAATCAGCTAAATATCCTGTTATACTGCGACTCTACTATTGCGAATGAGATACATCCGAAGACTCTTAAATTCCTATAAAAGCCAAATAAATATCCTAATATATTCTAATTCAATTTCAACAGTCCTTTTTTTATGTCAACTATTTTCATATGAAACATGTGAAAGCTCTTCTTCTTCAGAAAGAAAATAAGAAAAAAAAAAAAATAAGAAAAAAAAAAATAAGAAAAAAAAAGAAAATATTTTTGAATTTCATTCAAATCAAATAACGAAACAAACATATAAAGTTGTTAATAGTTAACATGCCCTATGCCAAGACCTTACATATCCCATCTCATAACTTTAATACCCTTAACACTTTAGTGTATATCAAACTAACATTTAACCGTTGCTGACTTGCACTTGGTCATGACGTCAAAGCACAAGTGCCACGCGCTAATGAAGACAAAGTAGTTATTTATTTAGCTGCAGTCAAAGCCAAAAAGCAAAAAAAAAAAAAACGAGCGACGTTTGCTGGAAAAATGGTTAAAGGGTATTTCAAGGCTTCTGCGGCAGTTGAATGGCTTTCAACACACACACACACATACACACACACACATAGCCGCAAGCAAATATGTTGCATACTTTGCAGCATAAACACACCTGAGTGCTGCACTTGAGGCAGTCACAATTTAAAGCTGACAACATTTAAAGCAATTAAAAGCAAGAAAAAACTCGTATTTGCAATAGTATTCACATTCGCATTCGCATTCGCAAACATTCACATTCACATTCAGTTCAAGTCAACCATAAAAATCAACAACAGTCAATGAACCTCTGAGGCAGAGTGAGAGTGTGAGTGAGATGGCAACAACAACAAGTGCAATACACTAACTAAACATAGCAAAAACGAAAAAAAAAAAATAAGAAATACAAAAAAAAAAAAACACACACACACACACAAAAAAAGAAAAGAAACAGAAAGAAAGAGTCAAAGACACAGCGCAGGCAGAGGGAGAGGGAGCGAGCGCTGCTTAGAGGGTTGGGTTGGCCACGCAAGTTCGTAAGCTTAATAACAGAGAGTGCGAGAGTAGCTGTTGTTGTTGTTGTTGTTGCTGTAGTTGTTGCCGTTTGATTATCGTGTCATTTCTTTTGCGTATTCATTCATTCATTTATTCAGTCACTCACTCGCTCAATGGACCGCGCGCGCGACTTGCTCTAAAGACAATAACAAGTAAATGATACGAGTTGTTGTCTTCATTGTTGTTGTTCTTGTTGTTGCAAATGTAGTTGTGGCAGCTGCAAGTGCACTTCACTCCTCTATATATAATTGTTCAGCTACAAAGGCAACAGCGACGGCAGCAACAGCAACAACAACTGTTACTCTGTGACGCCAGCGCTGCAATTTCTGTGAATGGCTGCCTGCCACACCCACCGCAGCACTACAAGTCCCATTCCAGAAGGAAAGAGTGAAAGAGAGGGCGAGCTAGAGAGCAACAGAGCTGCCCGCCGTCAAGCAGGAGCCAACTGAGCTACTTTAAATGTAGCTATACCCTGGCATAGCAACAGCAAAGAGGGATGGAATACAGTTGGCGCGTTTTATGAATGGACTGAGAGATGTTTCTTTTTTTTTTTTGTAGTGCTCAAACTTGTTTGTGGCAATTATGTATTTTTAAAATTATGCAAAATTATGTTAAGTGTAATAAGTGAATATTTGAATGGGAAACTTTAGACAACTCATTTTCTATTATATGAAATTTATAATCAAATTATATGCAGACAAATATAACATTTCTTTGGCAAATATTATTTAATTTAAGAATAATTTTATATATATTTTTTAATCAATATTTTTTTTTTTATTTATTTTTTTTTTAAGAATATTTCAGTATTGTATATTTCTTTTCCAATAAATATTTTTGTCAAGAATCATTATATATTAAGAGCTTTAAGCTATGCCAAAAACTATTCAATGATAGAAAAATAAAAAAATAATTAATTGAAAAATGAACAAAATTAATTTGAGAAATTGCACATATTTGAATTGATATACAAAATAAATAAAAAATAATTTTAAAAAGGTTTTTACAAAATAATTTAAACATAAATTTGCATATTATCGTTAAATATATATTCAATTTCCTCTATATTTCTGTACAGCAAATGTAACGCAAAGATTATATCATATATCTGTAAAATAAATAAAATAAACCGCATATCCATATAAGCTATTCGAGCTTGATTTCTTGCAGCAACAAATACGAAAAGCAAACACCATATGCAGCATGTCTATATAGTCGAACAGAGACATGATTTTGTTTATCTCATACACATCTTTAATATCCAAGTGATTGCATTTGACTTGTGAGTGTAAACGAATGAATGAATGCTGCAAAAGTGTGTGTGTGTGTGCGTGTGTGTGAGTGTGTGTGTGTGGCTTGTGATGGGTGCAGTTCAATTAATCGGCTGATTGAGCACACACTCCCAGACCAATCTTTGCACACCCACAGCCAATGCCATAGTTATGCCCACTCGAGGGTCCATAACGGATCTGTTTAAGATTTTAATTAATATGCCACACGTTAATTGCGAACTCTGCGAGCATGAAATAAAAAAAAGCAATTTGCAATTATCAATCATAAATAAAATGCGACATATACGTACATATTCGTATATCAAATATATTTTCGATTCCATTTTTGTAAAAGTAACAAAATAAATGAGTTTTTAATATGCTTGACATTTACAATGGCATCAAATTAGCGCAATACGTGGCGGATGCGTAATATGTAGAGCGAATGCAACGAAATTGCCTGGGAGATGAAATGATTTCAATGGGTAAATATATATAATAATATATATAATAATTTATATACATTTTTAATGGTATTATTTAAAGAAGTCAAGTCTTAAAATATATGTGAATTAAAAAATAATTTTTGAAGTCATAGAAAAATTACATGCTTTACCTCTTCACATTTCAGTAATTTTTTCAAGCTACAAACTTTAAAGTAAATGGTCAACATTCACATCGGAGGATTCCCATATTACAATTTCTCTTTTAGCCTTCATTAGCAACTGTCACATTTAATGCACATTTGGCTCAAGTTATCCTTGACTGAGCACCCGAAACGATTTGGTCAGCGATCAACCTTGACCACCTCTGCATGACATTCGGCTAGTCCTTTTGCATTGAGTCGTGCAATCAACCCAAGCAAAACCCAAATGGCAATCAAATATGACCAAAGAAAAAAAAAGCCTTGAGTAAAAGGCAAAACTGTCAATAAAAATCTGTCAAATTTGTGCGTTCAAAGCAAAGTTTCAAAAAATAACAAAAAAAAAGAAAGAACAAGGTAGAAACAGAAAGATGTTTAGCTCAGAATTTGAAATATTACTCATACGCCACCGCAGAGAAGTGGAAATTTTTTGTTTTGCTGTGACAAATGATAAATAGAAATTGTTTGCCTTATTTCTTGTTCTTGTTTTCAAATGCCAACGCAGTGAATGTGATTGCAATCGAGGAAATTTTCCATGAGTACAGCCACTAGAGAATTTCCGGTTAATATCTGAATATCTGAACCTAAGCCAACAAATTTGATTTCTTTTTGCTTTTGGTGACGTCAATTTTAGGAATCTTTTTTTTTTTTTTTTTTTTTTTTTTTTTGATATTTAATAATTAGCGCAACAGCAACAATGCTCGCATGACGTGCAGAATATTTTACTCGGCTCAGCAAAATGTGTGAAAATCTAATCAACAAATTCTCACACATAGACGCACAACAATTTGCCACTAAGTCGCAATTGAAATTGTTTTGCAATAAATATATCTTTTTATTTACATCACTATTTTTTCTTAACTGCTAAAAAATAGATTATTTTTTTTTAATTTAGCACAAACAAATATCAAAATATTTGAACATGTGCCAGCAAAACGCGAGCAGTCCAAAGATTATCGCGTGGGAAAGGTAAGTTCTTTGGGCATCAGAAAACAGAAAACTATATATTTTAATTTATGCGATATTAGTGATACTTTTGGAATAAACAAATGAAAGATTTTAATTGATGTGCGAAATAAATTAGATTTTAACAATAATATAGGATATATTATGATCTATGATTAATATTTAACATTTTTTATGGACTTTGGCCAAAAATGCAAATTTTAGCTACAAGACAGATTTTAGAGTAAAATTTAGATAGAGAAGGATTATAGTAGTAATATATATAAAGAGAAGAAAGTGGAAAGAATTAATAATATTTTTAAAATTTTTTGTTTTTTTTTTTTTTATTATTATTATTTTTTTTATTATTATTATTATTATTATTATTATTATTTTTATTTTATTTATTTTTTTAATGTGGAGTATTATATAGATAGAGAAGGATTATAGGAGTAATATATTACATAGTGAAAGTATTGTTTTTATTTATAATTATTATTTATTATTAGTATCTTTTCTTTTATTATTTTTTCTTATTAATTTTTATTATTTAATTATTTTCTTTTCATTAATATTTTTATCATTATTGTTATTATTGTCACATTTCAAATTATTTTTATCTTGCTCAAATGAAACTTCCAAAAGTATTCATTCAACTTTGCTGTTTCTTTCCCATCTTCAGACTTATCTTAAAAATCTCGAGACGTCTGTTTGCGCATTTTGACCTATGAATTGTCTTGAACTTTTGTCTAGTTAACACTTCACAATTAACCTCAAAAGCTAAAATAGAAATCTCATTAATCATTGTCTTATCTAAGCGCGCTACATTTATCATGCCAAAAACTTATCTATGTTTCTCGCTATCTAGCGCAAGCAAAACAATTCCAAGAATCATTCTTATCAATTGGCTTGTATCTGTATGGTTAGCTATTGGGGAACCCTTACCTATCCCTATGAGCAAATCAATTAACCGCTAACTGTGCATGTTGCCAACGAGGTTTCGAGAGATACGCTCACAGCTCTCGAGTCTCTTAGAGTCTTAGTCGGTTCTACGCTCTCGAGTCAAGTGTTAATTAGTTTGTTGATGAATTGGCGCACACACGCAGATGTTACGTGTCATCGAAATGAAATAAAATTAAATTAAATTTGCAATACTTGAAAACAAGACAAGATCTGAATTTTCCAGCCATAATATTATTTAACTAGTTAAACATATAAACATATAAACATCAACAAATGTGCCGGCCTAGTGGAAAATTTTTTACATGCAAATATGAATTTGAATTGCAAATGTCATCCAAGATAATTAACTTAATCATTTAGATAAATAATCAACACGGAATTGGTATCGAAATTCGGCTCTTATTTGAGCGCATCACCGTGACCAAGGTGTGCAAATACGCCCCCACAACAACAACAACAACAACAATAATGACATTAATAATAATCTGCATATTTGATACATCTTGGAAATTTTTCAATATTTATTTGAATACACTTAAAGATATTTAACATAGCTCTGCTCTGCCTCTGTGTATTTCCTATGGAAATTTTTTAAGTTTGGAAAAATTTGTGCTTCTCACTTGGCACTTGTAATTGCTTTGTTTGTTTATTTTGTGGCGTGCTGTGAACTTATGAGCCACAAAAAATACATAATAGATGAGCAGCAGTTTTTTTTTTTTTATTAGATCGTGCATGGGGAAATGGGTCAAATGGAATACCTGAGAAAAGAATTACGGGATTTGAGCTTAATTAGCAATTAGCTGAGAAGCCTGAGAAGATGGGAGATGTGCTTTATTTTAGAATACTATTTATATATAAAGTACAATTACTTATATTGCTATAAAATATTATAAGATATATCTTTTTGCTATTGTATAAAATTTCAAGATTGTTAGAAGAATTTAATTTTTTTTTATTCTATTCTACTTTTTATAAAAGTCTTATTATTGATTTTTATATTATTATGAATTTTTTTAAAATATTAAAAATTTTTTAAAATTTTATTTATTTATTAATTTTTATACATTTTTTTATTTAATTTGTTTATATTTATATTTTTATTTTTTTTTAATATATTTTTATAAATATATATTTTTTATATTTTATAATTTTATTTTATTTATTTTTTATTCATAATTTTTTTTTTTTTTTTTTTTTAATATTTTCTAGCTTTTACTAACCACAGATTTATTTTTTCATGCAAACATTTTTCTAAATAATTTTCTGCGGCAAAAAAAATGTATCTTTAACAAATGCTTTAATGCTTTAAATCAATCAATTTACAATTACATATGCCAGATGGTTGAAGGCTAAAGAATATTGAACGCATAGCTCATGAGAATACATAAAAGAATATATAAGTTTTTAGTTACAAATGATTTGTTTGTATAAGACTGGAAAGAGTATAAGAAGTTGTAGTAGAAAAAGTAGAAATTGAATAGGAGGTTGCAGCAGAAGATGAACAAGTAAAAGAATAATTAAGAATTAAAAATTAAGTAAATAGAAAAAACGAATGGCAACTGTTCTACATAAACAAATAAGAAGAAGAAACTAAGTTAAAATTAAGAGTTCAACTGGAATTGAATGAAGAAATAAAACTAGAACTAGAACTGAAACAAGTTTTACTAATGGAACTTAAAGCAGAAGTAGTAAATAAACTTAAAAGATATAAAAAAAAAAGATATAAAAATAGAAGCCAATCACGTGAAACGAAATTATTAAATTATTATAATTTTGTGCAGTAGCTTAAACAAAACAAACAAAGAAATTTCAATACATTTGAATATAAATGCAAATCAAAATTCATTTGAGCTTCAATTTGCATTTTACCATATCATATATAAGATTGTATATATAACATCATCTCATATGATAGTATTATAAACAAATACAAGTTTCAAGTTAAGTTTACATTTTACATTTTGCTTAGCAACTACAAAGTACAGCCAAGTTCATTAATTGCTTAACAATATTGAGTAACTCTCTAAATATTTATATCTAAAGTTATCATCGCGCACACTTCATATGCGATAGCTCATATTTCAATTGCACTCAACTTCATGCGTTTTGCAAGTTCACACGTTTGCCACACGCCACGATTAAATGAAACGAATCAAAAATCGTATTGAAATTTCACAAAAATAAAAAAAAAGAGAAGAAGAAGAATATTGAATTTAAAATTCCCTTTTTGGTTTTGTTTTTTCTTAACAGAATAAACAAGCGGGCCAACTTGTTTATTCTGTATATTAATTTCATTTCTCCAGAAAAGGCAGACAGCACACAGTCAAAGCGTGCGGCTTGGGCTTGGGTCTTTGGCAACGGGAACGGGGTTTTAACTGGATTTCTTTCTTTTTTTTTTCGCGTTAACGGGTGATGGGGTAGCGGGTGCCAAGCACAGCATAAATTGTAAGACGACGCCTGCAGGGCATGTGGTGGCTCGAATCGTGCCCGGATATGTTTACAATAATCAAATTATTGCAAGACGTTGCACATTAATAAGCAACAAAAGAAATAAGGGAAAAACAACACTTTTTTGCTATAAAACATAAACATGGCGTTTTTCTGGAAAATTGAAATTTGAAACGAGAAAAAAAAAATATGCGAAAAGAAAAAGAGCCAAAGCGCCCCAAAACATAAACAATGACAGCTTGACGTGTTCGCAAATTCGCTTATCATCAGGGGCATTCCCTAGTGACAAAAATGTTCGATTTTCATTCGAAAAACCAGATTTACTCTAGTGCTATAAGTGATTCTTTTGTGTTGATAAAAAAACCCCAATCATGTTCTATTCTGAAGGGCTCATAAAATAAATTACTTAAATAAAAAAGCTTAAAGTCTTTGAAAATCCCTGCTCTAAAATGTCATAGATAAAGAGGGAAGTTCAGCGCATATGCATATTACAATTATTACTATGACAAATTGCAAACACTTAAAAGCAATTGAACTCGTTTTAACGTTCACAATTCGCAATACGTAATTTCAATAATTTGCAACTGTGTGCCAGAGCTGACGGAGGCAGACGCCTCATTTGCCAAGGGTCTACGATAACAATAACAACAACGATGTCTATGAGTATTTCCCCCATCAACTTGAGATTACATTTTAGAGCGGGTAATTAACCACTTAGCTCAATGAATGATCGAAAATGGAATACTCTATTGTATTTGAAGTAAAAAATAAAAATTTGTATTTAAGATTTTCATTTTAGAGCTCATAATTACATTGGTAACTATATCATATAGTCAGTCAATTCAAGCGATTCAAATATATTTATGTAACTCTAGCCATAGGTAATGCTCATACCGAATTTCGCCAGGTTAGCTGCACTGAGAGCTGAGTTACAATAGGCCGCATTGACTCATTGTGTAAATACCCTATGCAAGGGAATTACGAAAACAACTGCACTTCACCTAGAACAATAACAAAATCATTTATGCAGGCGCCACAGCGCACTTTGTTCGTTTACTGCCGACGCCAGCTCTACCTCTCTCCTCTTTCTCTCTCACTCTCGCACGCTCTATCTCGCTTTCATTCTCCCTCATTGTCCCAGGGTTTAAGAGACTGCCGTTTGGGATTTAAGCATCAATTTTAATTCTATATACTTTTATATTAAGCGCCTGGAAAATTTTCCACCAGCTGTGCACGCGAGCGCACAGCAAAGCAAAGCAAAGTAAAGCTAAATTGAGTACAAAAACAGAAAAGGCAAGAAACTAATAATCAACTAAAACAAAGCGCAAAACACAAGCCAAAGGGAAAAACATAAATAAACAGAGACTATACTTACTCAAAAGAAAAACAGAGAGAGGCAGATAAAGAGAGAGGGAGAGAGAACTAAAGAACTCGTCACATTGCTGATAATGTGGGGGCGCTGTACATAAGAGCATATAAGTACATACATATGCACATACATACATACATATGTATATACATATATATCTATATCTATATCTATATTCTAATTTATGTTGCTCTATTTGAATGGCAATTAAGGAAATTTCTTTGCATCGCTGCCAAAAATTTAGATATATTGTATGACCGGCTAAACAATATAAATTTCATTAATGCAGATTTATTAATGCGAATTTTTCGCTCATTTTGCCATCGCTTTGTCGAGTCTTTACAAGGTGTGCGAGCGAGATAGATAGCTGAGTGCGAGAGCAAACCCACGCTGCCTGATAAGCACAAAACGCAGCAACAACAGCTAACTGCGCGCGTCACTTGCGGCGAATTGGAGCGAGCGTCGAGCAGAGCGCAAGAGAGTGACAGGGTGAGAGAGAGAGAGAGAGAGCGAGGAGGCGCAGGTATGACGACAAAAAGCAGCAGCAATGACAACAACAGCAACAGCAACGGCGGCAGCGGCCCCGAAAAAGCAGCGTGCGGGCGTCGCTTTTGCTGCTGTCGTTGCCGTTGCTGTCGCCGTCGCCGTCGCCGTCGCCGTCGCCGTTGTCGTTGCTGGTCGCGTGGGCAGCGCCATTTCCTCCATTCAGTGCAGTCACTCAAACGATCGCCGTTGCTTAATACCCTGTAACCGTACAATGGCTATAAGCTGGCATGCTTACACTGGTTATACAATGCTATTACCGTTACTTTAACGGTGTACACAAAGCACATAGCACAAAAGAGAGCGTGCATAAAGGCTACTTTACAGTTGACATTTACAGTGGATACACAACGGCATTTATGTCGCTATAAATATTGGTATATAAATATACTAAAATTTTGTTAAATGAGTAATATTATTATTTATAAATGTATACAGGGTACATTGTTGAATGAGTTAACTTAGCTCGTCAGTTTTTGAGCT
Source organism: Drosophila borborema (assembly GCA_030914335.1). Classification (NCBI taxonomy): domain Eukaryota; kingdom Metazoa; phylum Arthropoda; class Insecta; order Diptera; family Drosophilidae; genus Drosophila; species Drosophila borborema. The sequence goes on from JAUESP010000305.1 coordinate 5,747,735, forward strand.
TTTATGTCTGCTCAAGTTTGCTTCAGTTTTGCATTACAGGGCATTCACAAGTCGTTCAATATTTGTCAATTCTCGCTTTTGCTGTATTTTATATTTCGTTTGGCACACATTTTCTTCTTGTTCTTGTAGTTCGATTTATGACGCAAGTTTCACCGCCTCCAACCAAGAAAATGCCTTTCAAATGATTCACGAATCAGGCCCCCAAAGAGATCTTCAATGAGGGTGATTGCATTTTGCCCAATATCGAAATATATACATATACATATATATCTACATATAGCGAAAAATTCTCAGTAATTCAGAGTAATTAATAAAAGTTGCAAAAAAAAAAAAAAGAGAATCAAAGCTAAAGTTATTAAAGAAACAAAATCTGAGTCAGAACAATTAATAGAAATCTGATGGCAGAGATCAGTGGCTGGCACATAACTTACGAAAATCCATCTATATACATATAATATATATTTATATGCATTTCTTGAAATTGTACATATGTTTACATATGTTTTCTTGTAGCTGTGTTTATTTTTCAGCCCAACCTTGGGCCATCGAACTGTCTATCCGAATATATATGAATTTTAATATATATATAAATTATGTATATACATTTGTGTATATATATTTTTGTATGTCACTCAAAAGTCAGGCAATATTTTATTTTATTTTTTTTTTGCTTATAATTGTGTAAGATAAAAAGCAATGTTGAAACGTTGCCAGGCACAAGCACATCATATGATTGTATCATATGAGGGACATAAATAAAATAGAAATATCTGAATTTCTACCTGCAAAGAAAAAAAAACAAAGATTCATTGAAACTGTTTCACTTTGACTTCTGGCTCTTTGAATGTTCTTTGAAATATATTTCTATATTTGGGTTTGGTTGGAAGCATTTCTTCAGATCTGATATATATGTATTTGATCTGATATATATTGTATTTATAGAGAATGTCAAATACAATGCAAGTACTTAATACAAAATATATATTTTAACTAATGTATCAACTGTTTCCTCGTTATAATTATTGCATAAAAAGATTCTCATGATCTGTACTTCAGTTTCCTTTCCGATTCACTACTCACGTAAGTGATTTCTTTAATTTTTCTATTTATCCATAGCAAATAGTATACACATACTAAATTTCATAACCCTATCTCTGATAGATCCTGAGATATTCAATATAACTACTATACTTCTCTATAGACCATAAGAAATATTTAGATTTCGAGCTAATGTATCGATCACTAATGCTATTCCTTTAGTGTAAACTAACAGTAATACACATACCAAAACTTTAGTATCTTATCTATAGTAGATCGTCAGATATTCAATGTGAAAGACTTGTCCCATAAATCAGACTTTTGAAAAGTTGATTTAGCAACTCGAAGGTGACTTTTATGACGATTTAATTATTTTTTGCTAGCAATCAAATGCCTTTTATGATAAGCCACAACATTTTCATGGGATATTTAAGCTGTTTTTAATTTAAATAAATACAATTAATTTTTGCCATTTTTATCATTTTTTTTTTTTTGTATCTTCTTTGCAATGCAAGATTTTGCAATTCCTCTACACATCTCTTTCTCTTTCAATATACATTTCGCGCCATAAATAAGATGCAAATTTTTAATGTTAACAACCCAAACAAAGCGTCGACACGTGCCAGCCAGCAAAAATGCCAACAGCTGTTCAGGCAATATACAATGAAACGAAAACAATAACAACATGAAGAAATAAAACATCATAAAAGGTGCCAAGCACAAACATACAAAACTTGACAAGAGAGAAACAAAATAGAATACCTAAAGTTCAAACCCATTAACATAGAACGCAGAAACCTCATTTGGCAAAAATAATAAACAAAAGTGACAACAAAAACATATACAAATAAAAATAAAAATAAAATGCAAAAAAAAAAAAATAAATAAAAAAACTAATCATATGATACTTAGTTATCATTGCGATAATGTCAAAGATTCTTCCACCAAAACAAAAAACAAAACCCCAACCACTTTGACGTCAAAGGAATTAAGCATAAATTAAACAAAAGTAGTTGTAGAGCGAGCGAGAAAGAGATGGAGCGACGGAGTGAGTGAGAAGGGGCGCTGAGTTGGTTGAGGGTTTCCATTTGGAATTTGCCCAAGAACTGTTAACCCACATAAACGAGGCAAACAAGTTGTAAAAGCTTCAAGTCCACTCTAAAGACAGGAGGCAGGCATAGCTCGCAGTTCCATCTCTAGCATTGGACTGTCCCCCCTTAACCCGTAACCTCTGCTATCTTGCAGCACCTTCTGTTTAAGGCGCACAATAATAATCCAGGTGTAATTACCATATATGTAAGTTGCCAAGCAATCAACTCGCTTCGATCTTTTGCAATATCTTTTGTATTGTGTGGCCCGCAGCCCCACTGCCCCCACTTTATCTTGAGCTGCCTCTCTCTCTGTGTTTCTCTCCCTCTCTCTCTCTTTCCCTCGTAAATGGTTAAGGCACGGTCGGGTTTGTGGCCTCAATGTAGTCAAGGCAGTTCGAAATTGAAGCCAACGGTGAGTTACAGAGATGAAGTGTGAAGAGAGACAGAAAGAGAGAGATGGAAGAGAGTTGTTCAGTTCTATTTTGTTACATTCATTACCAAATTTTTAAAATCTTTTTGAGAAGAAACTGTTGTCAAAGAGAATGAGAGAAAATTACAAAATTGACTTGTAAAATAATAAAAAAAAAAAATTAAAAATAACAAAGATCCTTCATAATTTTCTTAACAAGCTTGTTTGGAATTGTGTTTTTTATAATCCTATAATTTTATTTATATTTTTTACGCACACAAAAACTCACTATTTTGTATGGTATTAGTTTCGCTGAATTTCTTATCAACTAAATAAAAAAAACACTGATTGTAATATTAAAGCTCTCAAATCAGACAACAAAAATATATAAAAATCATTTTTGGTTCTTAGATTCATCGTGCCAAAGTTTTTCCACTTGACAAATTTCACCATACAATTAAAATACTTTTTTTTCTCGACCGGGTCCAATGGACAATAACTATTTTGGCTAAGTGACGGCATTAAATTATGAAACTTTTTTGTAGTATTGGTTTTTTTTTTTTTTTTTTTTTTTTTTTTTTTTATTATTTCTAAGGTGATAGCAAGACGCGTGGCCTATGCCAAAAAGTGAAAGAAAAAGGCAAAGCTTATCAGCATCTAGCGAATTTTATTTGGTTTTTGTATAAATACTGATAGGGCGTACTGTGTGAGTAATGTCTAGATTTAGCTGGATAACAATGGTAATTCCTGGTGATAATGACAATCATAAACAAAAAAAAACGAGAGATAGAGTAACCACGGAAGGTGCTTAATTGGGGCTCAGTCCCAGACAGCGAAAAGGTGTGAATTTAGTTAATAATTAGCAATTCCAAGTAACAAACAAAGAACTATTTGAACAATGTAATTTTCTTAGTTTTAGCTATTTTTAAAAAATACTAGAAATATTTCTACTATTCAGAGTGAGTGTGACATTCTATTATTATTATCTAGCGCTTCTTATAATTCACTCTTATATTACAAAGCGTTCTTATACAACTTCAATATGCGCTCAAAGAAACTATCTTTCTCACTCTAGCTCTAGCAGAAGGAAGCATACAAAGCGGAAATTAAAAAAAAAATAAGTTAACGTTAAGAAGCGAAGCTTGCTAAGGGAGCACACACAAAAGTACGACAAAATCGTTTCCGTTACAAGCATGTAAAAGACTAAACACACACACACACACACAAACGAGCTTAAACTACAGCTACTAAAGTTTGCGTGTGTGAGCGAGAGGGGCGCACTGGTTAAAAGAGCAACAACAATTGAGACAACAATGCGACAACTGAACAGCGAGTGGCTCCGCACACACACACACCTGTCTGCAAGCTTTTTTGTGGGCGGAAGTGATGAGCAACGGAGAGGAGTGTGGGGAGCAGAGGCTGACAGTGCGTTGGCTGCTGTTGTTGCCGCTGCTGCTCGGACAGCTTATCGTTTGTTCGTTGCGCACTCTCTTGCCCTCAAGCTGGCTCTCTTTAGCGCTGCCACTCTGTGTCAACCTTGCGCTCTCTCTCTCTCTCTCTTCCTTTTCCTCTTTCTTTCGCTCGCTCTCTGTGCATACAAGAAAACCTTTAAAAAAACGACGACGCACTGAAGTGTATGAAACAAAATTATGTTCGGCGCCGAACCATAAACAAACATAAATAATAACAATTTATAATGTTCAGTGTATGAAAACAAAGGCAATAACGTCGTAAAATCGGCAGCAGATATTAAAAACGTATATAAGAGATGCATTAAATAATATTACGTGCAATCGACTTGAGTTGTGCCGTTCTTTTTCCCTTCTTATAAATGTAATAAAAAACAAGAGATTATAATTAAGTGAGGGACAAAAAGAAAAGAACTAACTGGCAACACTGTGCGAGGATGATGATGAGCAGACGGCGAATTTAATTGGCAGCTGCTGATCAGCTGTGGCAAAGCGAAGTAGAAGAGAGCGCACAAAGAGTCGAGCTTTTCTCTCGACTTACTGCACTCCAATTTTTGTAGCTCAAACTCACAATTGCATTCCGCTTTGGACACTCGTTTTTTTCCCCCTTTATTTCTTTCTATCTTAATTTTGTTGTTGTAATTTTTTGCACTTGCTCTCACTTTATTCGCTATTTGCATTTATTTTTAGCGGCTTGCCGAATATTTCTTTTTCTTCTTGTGCATAATTTTGCGCCTATTATTTGATTACACGCAGCCGCGAAGATAGATAGATTTGTAGATATTTTCACACCTCTTTACACACACACACACACACACACGCGCACGCACACTTGCCAAATGGAAAGAAGCAGAATGAGCACGCGACCGTTGATCGCTTACGTTTTAGTTTCTTTTTTTTTTATTTATTTTAGATTCGCTTCAGCGCAGAACGAAACGAAAAGATAGACAAAAAAAAAACGACGCGCGCATCTTGCATTTACTTTTTACAACAAATTGGTTTTTTATTTTACTACAAAACTCTGCCCGAAAACAATTTGAATTAATTTGAGTCGCGTTTTGTTAAATTGTTTTATTATTAAAGTTGTTTGTTTTTTATTATTTACTGTTTTATTTCAAATCGGTTTTCTCGGGCCGCTTTTGCAGTCGCTTCAACCAAACACGTCGAATATCTGTGAGATACTAAAAACGAGTTGTGCTCAAAATTGCGGGGCCAGTCACAATCGCAGCGAACGGCGACGACTGCGCTGCGCTGTGCGCGGCGAATTCGCCTAAAATAAACAAAGCAAAACGCTCAAAGAACATTGAGCGCTTGATTTTGTTCGCCGTTTGACTTTGCGTATTATTTACATTGTTAGGGCGAGCGATTAATGAATTTCAGCTGGCCGCGCTCTCTTAGTCTCTATCGCGTGCGCTCTTCGACTTAATCACACGCTATATAACTGTGTATATGTGTGTGTGTGTGTGTGTGGTTTGTTGTCTTTTGTAGTTTTACTCGCTTTTTGAATTGCATTCGCATTCACATTCACATTTAACAGTTGATAGCGTTAATTTTGCTTTGGTGTTGCCAGATTTCTTATCAGTCTCAATATTTCTCTCCCTCTCTCTCTCTCTCTCTCTCTCTCTCTCTCTCTTTGTCTATCTGCTGTGTGCTTGTGACCTGGGAAATGGGCAATTACTGTTGTTGTTGGTGCTAATATGACCATGGCCGTAATTGATTGCCGCTCTGTGGCTGCAGATAGAAGAGAGGCCAATAAGTCGTAAATCGAAAATAAGCACATTTTGTGTCTGTCTGCAATCTGGCAGCTTTTTGGAGTCACAGTGGGCACTGACAAGACGCAACAGGTTGCCAGATAAACTAAAACTAACAACATTGCTTACTTTCAATATATTTATTATTATTTTTAATTGATCATATAACTATATTTATGCAGAGATATACGATGAACGACTTATACGCTATTGAGAATCTTATTAAATTTTTATAGTTCATATTTATTAATTTTGCCTGATTAGACAAGTGGAATGTGTAATATCTTCAACAAATCTAAACCACTTTTAATTTCTTTTTAAACTTTTGTAGTGCAGAATAACTGTATATTATATTATTTTATATAAGTTAAGTGGATCCCAATCTGATCAAAGATACTTAAAGACAATTGGCAAACAAAATTATAAGATTAAAACTTAAAAAATGTATACGTGTTATGACAAATTTATATTTGTCATTATATATATAACTATTCAAAAGTCCATTAAAAATTTGTAATAATTTATCTCTACATAACTGATTCATAAATTCCTCTAGCACTCACAGCTTAAACCCAATAAGAAATTCACTAAATAATGCCTAAAAGCGTGTTATCAGAGCACCAATAACAGCTGAGCAACCGTTTTAGCTTTACTTTTGATTCCTGTTAATTTATGTATTTATTTGTTTTTTGGTTTTTTTTTTGCAGCACAAAGGCAAAGTGCGAGCATGACTCAAAGCGCACGAAGGCACCGTTAGTAAGTCAGCCAGCCAGACAGACAACAACAAGAACAGTTTTGGCATGGAAAATAACGTCAAAAAATTTTGTATATGCAAGCGCAACAAAGACAGCTATAACGAGCGCAGTCGAAACCGGCTCTGAGTTTTTGAGCGCAAAACTGAGAAAGCGCACTCAAAATCCGACGGCCAGCTGTTTCAAGCTTTGCTGTTAGCTTTGTGTGTTTTTGCAAAAGCAAAAAGAGCTTTTGCAAGCTTACGATATACGGGCATTGAGTGAAGTTGTGCTCTAGTGCTCGAGTATTTATTGTAGATGCCACTTAAGTTTTTTTTTATTTTAGTTTGCTTTTGCTTTTGCTCAATGCCAATTTGCCGGCAACATTTATTTAGTCTGCTCCCACTCAAGCTTTGTTTGCCTCTCTGTGTGTGTGTGTGTTTGAGTGTGTTTTGGTTTGTGTACGTGAGTCGGAAACGGAAATGCTGGCAACTGCTTGAAACGTGACAGCAGCACTTCCGCTGCTGACAAACTGTGTTGACAGAGCGTGCAACATGCTTTCATCCACTTGAGCCGCACTTCACTGTATCCCCATCCTCCCCTTCCCACTCTTAACCATAAATTTCGCATAAAGTTGGCTTTTAGCTGCGTTTAGTTTTGTTTGTTTGTCTTGCTTGTTCGCTGGTTGGAAATTAATTAAAACTTTATGTGATTGTTGCGCGCACAAGTTTTGAGTGTCCTATGCCCTGCCTCTTCCGCTCATAGTTTTGCCAATAAATCACTTGACTCAATGTTTACACACGTATTTGTGGTCTACGGCTCTTTGTTTGGGCTTAAATGTTTTGGCTCATCTCGATTCGCCATTGATTGGCAAATTCTCATGGTTTTCAAAGCTTTTCAACTTTTCGGTTATTTTGGCCACATTTTACGCCCAGCCGCTCAGAAATCTGTCTGTCTGTCCGCCCGTCCAATTGGCATCCAATTGGGAAATTGGAAATGCAGTCAAGCGCTGCAACTAAGCCACAATTTGTGCCATTGGCCTTGTTGTTGCCACACGTATTCAAATTTCAATTATTTTGCCATATTGTGGAAGAAGTGGAAACTTTTGTTATTATTTGAACAAACTTGATTATTCATGAGTGTTGGCTGAGAGAGAAATATAAAGGGTTTTGAAATTGTAAATGTGAAAAGACTTCAAGTAGATAGTAGAACAAATAGTAGTAGTAGAGAAAGTTGTTAAAATAGTAAGAGAAGTACATATATAATATTTTAATGTAAACAGTAATTGGGGAAATAATAAAAGTTTGTTCTATGCTAATTCAAAGAAATAATTTTAGTAGTAGCTAGCAGTAAATGCAAATAGTATTAAATAGTAGTAGTACTAGATAGTAGTAGTAATTATTAGTAGTAGATGGTAGTAGTAGTTACTAGTAGTAGATAGTAGTAGTAGTTACTAGTAGTAGATATTAGTAGTAGTTACTCGTAGTAGAAAATACATTACTATACTATACTACAGTCGTGGTATTATTAAATAGTAGTATGTTTCGTTAAAGTAGGAGCAGTTACTGTCGTAGAGGAAGTTAATAGTAGCAAATAGTGTTTCGTAAGAGTAAGAGTAATCATTGCAGTAGTAGGTGTCACAGCAGCAAAGAATAGTAGTAGTAATACATAAATAGTAGTAGACGTAATAATAAGTACTTCCCAACAATACAATTTTTTACATAAGTCTCTGGGAGTATTTGTAAAGTAGTAGAAAGTATTAAAATGGTCAAGTATAAATAAGTAATATATAAATATATAATATAGTAGTATATTTAACTGTTTCCCAAAGTAGTAGCAACAGATTACTTTTCTACAAACATTAGACAACAATAGAGTTAGCTTAATGGCGAATCGATGTTAAGAAGAAGAGTTTGTTAACATTTCATCTCATCAAAGAACTTAAAGGCTTTCGTTGGTGTTAAATGCTACAAAACAGTTTATTGCCAATTCCGTTGCTACTTTACAAAGTAAGCAACACTTTATTTATTCTTCTTCTTTCTTCTTTTTTTTGCCACTTAAGTGGGGTGTTTCCACACTAAATCAAACCCCATTATCTGGCAGCCAGCTTGATCCCAGCGTTTCTGCAACTGAGCGACATTTAAAATTCAGTGAGTGCTCATTAATATTTTATCTGACAAACGCTAATGACTGCGAAAAAACCAAGAGCGAAGCTGAATATGGGCATTGATGACTATGAGTTACCCTGGAATTGCGATTTCGATAACTTAATGTAATCATACAAAGAGTTGAATGCGAATATTGTATAATTGAAAAGTGTATACAAGATTTTTGAAATATTTTTATGATTTACAATTTGCTGAAGAACTTTCTGTTATTTATTTTATGATTTATTCTGATTAAAATAAATGTTTTAATAAATATTTAAATTTTAATAAAGTATTATTTTAATGCTAATATTTTTTATTTGAATAATAAAAGTATTTTGATATATGTTTATTTTATTTTCTTATATTTTCTAATATTATTTTTTATCATATTATTTTTTATTTTTTATTATAAGTGAAATATATTTTTTTCTTTATTTTTTTTATATTTAAATTTAAATAAAGTATTTTTTAAATAAAAATATATTTTATTTTAATAATAAAATTTGTTGTTCATATTATTAGGTTAATTATTTATTATTTATGTAATATATTTTTTTTAAATTAATTGATTTATTAAAATTGTTGCCTTTTTTTCTACTTTTTCTAAACTCCCTACAAACGCCTCTTATAGTTACAGGGTATAAAATGGCGAGAAGCAACAGGCGCCATTTACGACACGTTCAGAGCTGATATCCACGCAGCTTGAATTGAGACAACGTTGGCAAATTGAACGTTTAAATATGCTGCAAATCAAAGAGCACAAAAAACATGGGGAGATGAACTTTTTGTGAACTTTGAACTACGAATTACGAACTGTCTTTGGGATAGTTTCTTAAAGACAGTTCAGGAAAACTTTTAAGTCACTTAAATGCCACTAGACGTAAGTAACAAATTAACGTAGAATTTGTAAAAGTTCTACAAATAGAATTCATATGTTGCAAGGTTTCGAAATGGAACTAGTTGAAAAGTTTGTTGTAGTTCTGTAATAGGAACTAGTATAGTAACCGTAAACAGCGCTGTAATATCAGCTCATTCCACATTTACATATTATTGTAATATTATTAGACTTTGAAATAGTTCCGGAAATGAAACTTGTTCATCAAACTAAACTTGGTTGATTAATGCAACTAGTTCGCATATCTTATGAAATTTGAACTAGTTCCCCCAATGAATATAGTTGAAGAATTTGTATGAAATTTCGGAACTGGAACTTACCAATCTTGCGACGAGCTCGCCATAAAACTGGAGGTGCAGCTTGGTTGGGTGAAGAGGCCATGTTGTTATATATATGTATATTCCTTAATGCGATATCTGTAAAATTAAGAGAGATATAATTTAATAACAATTTATTATATGTGTATTCATTTAATTGCTATAAACTGTAAAGTCATTTTGGAGCGATTGGTTTCATAATTTCTACTGATTGAATGAATCACATTCGGGGCATTATGCAATAAATATGTTTTGGCCAAAACTTTGCCGTTAACATTGAACCCAATCTTTTGTATACATATCCGCAAAATATGCCAAGGCACATCCGCCAAACACCAGTCACAAGCTCGGGGAAAAAAAACCCCAAACAAAATTATTCGTATGAAAAATTATGAATGACAGCGCTGATTAATGGTGCCAGACAAAACATCATTAGGCCAAAGTGTAGAAGTAGAAGTAGTGGAAGAAGAAGTTAGGAGGAATATATGCCAAAAAGTTTGCCCGCAATAAAAATATATTATGTAATTCTATAGTATGTGGAAAAGGTTGAGAAGTTAAGAGTTCTTGAGTTCTTGAGTTTTTTGATAAGTTGGTGTAGTTTGATCTAATATTGATATTTATCAAATATATACAAAATGCAGCTAAAAGTTTGCTACGATACAAAAACATATTTAAGAGAAGTAGAAAATTTCTGGAAAAAATATTTGATTCACGTTCTGCATATATATTACCTAAAATTGTATTAAATCATTTTCTATAAAATACAATCATTCTAGACTTACAATATAGAGAATAAATCTTGAATTACTTTCGACTGAAAAACTATTTATGCAAAGCCTAAAATTGTAGCGAAATTTAATGATTCATAAGAAAACTTTTGGAAAACAAATATATAACCACAGATGTAAGATCTAGAGATCATAAAAATAAAATAACAAATTTCCGTATAATACTTTTACGTCTCATGGCTTTTGAATGAAATTCTTTATTGAATGAAAACTACGAAACAAGAAAAGTGCGCAAACAATATCAAATCAATTGACGATACTAAGAATATGTAGCATATAGCATATATATCTAAATGTATATGACTGAACTCTTTGGACTCGTTTGTTTCGCTAAGAAAATCAATTTGGTTTTGCGTTCTTTTGCTGCTGCTGTTGCTGCTGCTGCTGATGTTGTTCTTATCAGCATTTGCTTTGCTCTTCCTCTTGTTTCAGCTTGTTATCAGCCACGCTAACGACCTTGGCAACATATATATGTTTATGTATATGTATATACATTTCTTTTATCTGACAATTGTTGCGCGCGCATTTCAATCGATGTCCACTCAAAGTCAAATTGCGCCCCTCAAACGCGCGGCAAAGTCAATGAACTGGGCCAAGTATTTATTTATTTCTTTTATTTATTTTATTTTTTATATTCCTAGGAGTGGGCACTGATTGCGCTTAGATGTCGTTGTTGCCGGCGGCGGCGCTTAAAAAATTTATATATATACATATATACATACGTATGTATGTATATAAAAAGTCAGGCAAAAGTAAACAATGCGAAACACTTACAACAAAGCAACGCAGCCGAATTCAATTAAACTTAATTAAAAGAAACTAATTAGAAACAAATAAAAAAAAAATTGGTTTAAAAACCTGACAAAAAATATTTGAATGACAAGGTCGACGTTTGTATACACTTTGCTTTAGTAATGTATTTATGAAAGTTAATAAGATTAATATTCATTTATTTAAATTATTATTTTTTTTTAAATTATTATTTAGAATAATAATAATATAATAAGAAAAATATAATAATAATAATAGTTGGAATTTTTTCGAATGTTCCTATTCTTTAGCTTTGCCTGTTTTCCTCTTTACTTCTCTGTTTAATAATATCTGTGAGTTTATCTCTCTTTCATACTCTTTTTTTTTACCCCTACTCTCTTTGGCATCAATGTTTCATTTTAACTGGATGCTCTCAGCTTAGTTAACTTTAATTTTTTCTCATCATGAAAAAAGCCTTGATTTTTAATGCTTCCGTTCTATATAGCTCTGTCTCCCTTTCTCTTTTTATACTACCTAATTTTTGTCTTTGCTGTTATACTCAACATTTTAATTAGCTAGCAATACTCTTACTCTCTGGCAACGCTCCAGACAGGCTCAGCTTCAAATTTCCGTTACTAAAAATAACATTTTATTCGCTCTTCATTTGCAATGCTGCTGTCTCGTTTACTCTTTTTAAATATATGTGGATTATAAAAGGAAATAATATCCACATAATCCACAATTTACTCTTCCAAGCACGTTGGCTGGCTGGCTAGGCATAAGCCCAGCGAACAAGTTATCTCTCAGGTTCGAATCCGGCTTCATACTTGATTTACGTCAAAGATTTTTTTAAATAACTAACGGATTTTTTATGGCTTTGTGAATGTTTATTTTTTTTTTTAAATATATTTATTTAATTTGCTGTTCGAATCAAACGACAAACGGCAAATCTTATCAACCTAAAGATATATATTAGAACATACCGATTTATAATGTTTATAATCATATACAATAATATTTATATGCCCACTTCTAAGAGTATTACGAAAAAATAAATTTAAAGTGTTTATTGCCCTTTTGGCTGCACGTTTTGATTGCATTCTTTGATAACAAAAAGTGCACTATGCGAAAAAGAGAAGGAAAAAAAAACGAACATTAATTAATAGTCTGAAAAAAAAGTGTGCAAATAGTCGCCACATGCGACGCGATCAGACACTAATTATTATTGTTATTGCGGCTATTGTTATTGTTGCTATTGCTGCTATTGCTGTAATTGTTGTAATTGTTTCTTGATATTTTGATTAAATTCAAATCGTATCATTTAATACGGCGCCAAATTGTCGAATGTGTCGATCAAAATGATCATTGATTATCATAGTCGAGGCAGGTCAGATTAGCTATACATATGTATGTATATATATATATATATGTGTGTGTATATGTGGGGAATCACTTGGGCTATGATTATTACAACTGCGCAGATTGTTTGCAATCGCATTGCCCATACAATTAGTTGCTGCACAATGCCACTAGAGACAATAACAAACAAAATGCAATTGGCAGATGCGAGAAAAGCCAACAACAACATCAGCAAATTGAAAACGTGTTGAGAAAGTGTTGGACTAGTAGATACTCTAAGTTGATAGATAGATACCCAATTCTATACTCTATACTCTATACTCTATACTCATATACTCATATACTCTATACTCATATACTCTATACCCTATACCCTATACTCTATACTCTATACTCTATATCTCTCTTTCAACTGCATTATCATACCCCATCCACACATTTACAGGGTAAAAACTTAACAAATAACTGCATTAGGTAAGAAAATGTCACAATAAAGATCGAACGTAGGGAAAGAGAGAAGGCAGAGAGACACGGAGAGTGAGAAAAGGCGGAGTTGTGCCGTTAACCGCAAATCGTGTACATTAGATAACTGCAAATATGCAAGTGTATAATTAGTAGATAGTAGACTGTAGACTATATAAAGTATATATATGTATATACATATGTACACACACGTGCATGAGGCAACAGCTTTAAACTCTGAGCTGATTTAAATTAATGCTAACTGAAAGTTTATTTAATTTCTACTTGATTTAATTAATAAAATTTTGTTATGCACAAATGTCTAATTTTTACTGAATATTAAGACAAATACATATATATAATATAAATTTAAATACATTTTTTATCTGTTCGCTTTTGCAGAAGAAATTAAGAAATTAATTGAGAAGTCAATTCTTCTTGTAATTTTCCTGATATTGTATATACAAATTTCTAACTTAAGAACAATATATTTTATAATTTCAAATGTATGAATCTTTTTTGAATATGATTTATTATGATATAACTTTTATTGCAAGAATCTTTCTGATAATAATTCCATATAATGTTCGTTCAATGTTATTTTTCATTTTATGTTCCACATTTTTATTTTCTCATTAAGCAATTATCAGCTGTTCCGTTAAATTATCAAACTCTTATGAATGCACTTCAGAACTCTTAAGAAGAAACCAGGCGAGTGTTCACATTTCAATTTGATAATAAACAAAAGGAATTTTTTAACCAATTAAAAATGTCAGTAATGAAATGCCGCAGAAGAAAAAAAAAAAACAAATATACAACAAATAAATAATAATAATAACGGTAAAGCCCATTATCACGATTTCAATTTCATAAAAAAAAAAATTCGGTAAACTACCAAAAAGGAAAAAATTTATAGCATACGCAATGCGTATCACGCAGTAAACAACAAATTGTTCATGCTTAAAAAAAAACCCGAAAAAAAATAAATAATATCAGAGAAAAGCAGGCAAAAAAGAAACGTGCAATAAAACGCGAAACCAATGAAATTAATAATCATAACAACAATAATCATAATAACAATAGAGCTAAACACGTACCCGAAAGCGATCAGCGACGGGCTTGCACTTGGCTAAACACTCGAATTCGATGTCGAATTCGACAATCCGCAGCATTAACAACGTACGAAATTCACTAAACCAAAATCTAGGTGAGACTCTAAACACAGTGGGCGTTTACGACAGCGAAGGCGGCCTGTGGCCCGGACAAGACTGATGTGAGAATCGAAGAGAGGCGTCGCTTGGTCAAGGCATTAGACATGCAGACAGACGGACAGAAAGACTGGCAAAAAGGCAAACGAGCAACAAATCAATCAGACGAAATATTCGCATCCCATGACCGGCATTTTAATTCATTTATTTATATTTGCAAATACTCTAACGAAATTCGAAAGATCTTGCGAATTGAATATTCAGTTTGACACATGAATAATGAATAATTGTGAATAATTCAAATTAAATAACATGGAAATAAATTGAGAAAAATACAATGAAAAATTAATAATATATTGAAAATTAAATGAATAATGAATAATGTATAATGAATAATAAATAATGAATGATGAATAATGAATAATGAATATCAAATAAATTGAAAATTGAATAATGAACAATAAATAAAGAACAATAAATATTGAAAAATAAATAAACTATTGAACAAATCAAATTGAATATCAAATAATGAATAATGAATAATGAGTAATGAACAAGAAATAATGAATAATAAATAAACTATTGAGAAAATCAAATTGATGAACCGAATTAATTAATTGATGATTATGCTATAATCTATGAATACTATTAGCTAATTCATATTGTGAATCTCTACTTATAGTTCAATTTACCTTATAGATAGAGCATTGGTCATAGGACTTGCCTTACTATCAACCTATTTTCGCATGTGCTTGTGACTCTTTATTTTTATAATTTTGTATTTTTGGTAATTGTTTGGCACATAAAATTTAAAGTTGAGCATGTCAGTAAAATAAATGTCTCCTTGGGATATTGGGCGTTGGTTGGCAACACTTGCTGCATGCCAAATGGCAACCCTGACGGGGAAATGTCATATTTGGAAGTGCGGCAACGCGACGACTGAATGTGAATGGGAATTGGCAATTGAAATTGAAATTGAAACTGAAATTGGAAGGTTTGTGGTGGAATCGTATTTAACTCTACATCAACTGCGTTAAAGTGCGTCGTTCACAAATGCTGACATGCCATGTCACAGTAGATAAGATATATGAGCGGGCAAGCATATACTAGATGGCTTTATATACAAAATTATATCTGTAAGCTTCATAAATATTTGTTGTTTGCGCAGATTTGCGCTCGCTGATAAAAGGTATCTGCTGTGTCAGGGTGTGTGTGATATCAAAGAGATGACAAACACTAGCCAAGCACAGAAGTGGATAGATAATGCTAGAGATTGCTCAACTAGATGGAGTATACTCTATATATGCATGGTATTACACTTTCATATAAATGCAACTTCTCTGCTAGGCAGCATTGAGAACATTTTATTTTTATTTTTCAATTCGAATGGGCATATTTTATATTTAATCTCTCTACCATGAACCTATACAAACATTTGTACATTTATTGCTTTCGTTCTCTTAGCTCTACATTTTGTTTATTTATTTTAGTAAATACATTTTGGGTTAAGCATGCGATTGCTTTGAAAGTGTTCATTTGTTTTTTTGTAATATTCAGTTGTTTGTAGAATGAAGAAGAATAATATTTAGAAGAAGAATATTTAGATTATGAACTAGTCATTTCTGTTGTGTGGAATAGTGGAAAGTGGAATAGGAACTCCAAGAGCTACATACAAATATTTTTAGTTCTAACTAGCTTACAATCGAATACTAAAATGATGTATGTAGTGGAAAAAGTTATCGATATTTTTAGTTTTCTATTGAATATATTTTTGATTATTGATTATAAGCAATCGTTTATAATAAGTTATGTGAGATATGAGATATTAAAGTCTTTTAAAGAATTGAATGCATTCTAGAAAAACTTTAGCTGTTTTACAGTAACTAAATCTCTATGGAGATATCGTTGTCTTTAGAGCATTAGTTGTCTTAGAAGTACAAGATAACTAGAGAACTTTTATAAGTGTGATATTACATGATCTTCAAAGATATTGATATCTATGGAGACATCTATGGAGATATCAAATCCTCGAAGTTTATGTAACATCATTCTTTTGAAAGTTATCTAATTTTCTTATTCTTTTAAGAAAACTGATATTCCTTATATCTTATTATGGCATATATTAAAAGCCTATAGTAGAACATTTTCAGCTTACATTCAATATGTTTACCGTAGCTAAAGACATAGAATTTGCTTCAGATTCAAGCTAAGCTATCAACTGGAAAAATATATCTAGCTAAATTTTGCTTTATAGCTGCTGACCAATAATATATAATTAAAATATATTCTCTGCTCCCGATCCCAGATCGTTTAGATTGGCCCTTATCTACACACACACACACACACATATATATTTGCTAAAAGACTGTTCATTGTTCACTGTTCAGCTGCCAAGTTGGTTTCCGTTTTGCATGTTAAAAGCCACGCGTATCACGAATTAACACAAATGTGCTGATTGAGTGGTTCAATTTTTGGTTAGCCTGCTGCGCTGAGTGGTTTCCCAGAAAAAAAAGAGGTGCAAAAAGAAAAAAACGCGTTGTCAACGTTTTGTTGGCGCACCTGTTAATGATGCGAATGCGCTCGATGATGTTGATGATTCATGGCCATTACTCGATGGCTCGCGATCTGTTGGCCAACTTCAATTAGGCGATATCACTAGCCGGGTCTGCGATTGGTAATGCTTCATTAACAGTGTTGTGCAAATGCTAACGCATACTCCTCAATGACGCACTTTCCAATCAATACAAACTTCTGACGTCTAAGCATCTGGCAATGTTCTCGCCTCTGACGTCTGAAGTTTTATTTCAAAATTGCAAATGTTATTTCTGGTAATTTCCGCAAATTGGCGGACGACTGCCGCAAAGTACAGGAAATGATAAGGAATGTTTCGCACCTGCTCTGAGGTTGATTCATTTCAAATCGTAAAAGCTGTAAGCGGAACTGATTCAATTGAACTGCTTCCAATTAAAACTAGATGTGGCGACAGCTTTGCGGAATTTCACAAATTGCTTAATAAAGCTAATTCAGTTCATAATTATATCAAATGCGAAATGAAGAATAACTTAGCTAATGTTAATTTTTAGCTAATTAGATCAACTCTGAACTAGTTCTAGCCGGAAATATGAATGATAACACAATTGTCTTGGCCTAAAACGCAAAGTTCCAATAAGAACTGAAGACAGACTGGTTAATAAGTTGAAAAAAGTGTGGGTTTCACTTTTCTGTAGAGAGCTGCAATCTGCATTAAACTGGTTCAACTAAGAAATGATCTAGTTCTAGTTTAAGTTTTACTAATATGTAAAAGAACAAGCTATACATTTTCTAAAATATTTCTAAATAAAAAGTAATTTGATTTTGAAACAAATTTTGCAGTTACTTTTTATACTAAACTAGTTTTTGTGTCAAAATTTGAACTAGTTCAAGTGCAAGGTTAGATTCTGATTAAGATTCGAAATTTTCTGTTTGATAAGTTCAACTTTAATTGAAAACTTTAGCCAACAATTTCGACAAGTCAAGGCAATCCAAGTATATAAGTATCAAACGCCCAAGCGCAAACCTCGCCGCAGTTATCTCTGGTTCTGCGACATTAAATGTCAAAATTATCTAAGTGAGAAGAAGAAGAAGAAATAAAACCAAAAGACCGACGGGACAGACAATTAGATGTGATATCTTTTCGCACTCCGCCCACGAAACAAAGGCCGTAAAAAGTGAACCGAAGCCAAAGCTAATTAGTGGCAACTCTTGCTACCAACAATAACAATAACAATAACAATAAATATAAAAAATTCTATGAGCTGCCAGATGAAATATAGTATAATAACGGGCACAACAAAAAAACGGGCGCCCGATAACCAGGCTAATTTAATAAGCCCGTTAGCAGCCAAGTCACGTTTCCAGCAACAACTGAATTTGATCAAGTGCTGAAAAGTAAATGTCAACCGGGAACCTTTGCCTGCTGATTGATATCGAGCAGGAAGTGTGAGTGTGACTAGTTCCAGCTCATAGCACCCACTCAAGTACAGTGTGCGTGTGTCTATGTGTATTTTTTTCGGGGTAAATCAATGCATAATTTATTTGTATTTGGGCTGCATACTTATGGCAGGCAGTGTTCATGCTTGCACTTTCAGCAACTTTTTATTAATTTTATGTGTTCATGTGACTCTAGGCCATTCATTTTCAGTTAATAAAGTTTTTGTAACTTGTCGACACTGTTCAAAATAATTATATAAAATTATTACCAAATCAATTATTATATCGATTTAAGCATGCAATAAATAAACTTTAAATCTTGTTTTGAAATAATAAATAAAGAAAAAAGAAATGTATATATATAAAGACTGCTCAAAAACTATATTTTAAAAAATAATTATATCATTTTTAATTTTCTATAATTGCAGGCCGTTAATCTTAAGAGAATTTGCTCGCTCAAAATAATTTTATGAAATTATTTCATTTACAATAAATAAAGAAAACAATATATAAGAAATGCATAAAATATTAATAAATAAATAAATATATCATTTTTAATTTTCTATGATTGCAGGGCGTAAATTCAAAATAATTATATGAAATTATTTCGAGTTCAATTATATTGATTTAAGCAAGCATTAAATAAACTCTAATAAAGTCTTGTTAGTAATTATAGTTTTAAAAAATTTATAAATGAAATGTGAAATGAATTTTAAAATACAAATATTAAAATATTATATAAAATATATTAATAAATTATTGCTAAAAACTAAAAAAAAAAAAAAAAAAAAAATAATAAAGAAAATAAAAGCCACAAAATAAATAATCAAGAAAATAAAATATATACAAAAACTTTGTATATAAAAAAATGCTACAAGATTTTTTGTTTGCAATTTCTTAAATTTGGAATATTTAATGGATATATTATATATAAATAAATAAAAAAAAAAAAATCATAAATTAAATTAGTTACATTTTCTAAATTAATGACTTTTTATACCTGCTTGCAAAATGAATAAAGTCAATTGATATATCATAAAGATTTCGAGTTAATCAACAATTTCTTGCAGTGCACACAGTTAACTCACAAAAAGCATGCCAATTTCCTTGGCAGTACCGTTAATTAACTAGCTGTAAACTAAGCTGATGCGCCACAGCAACAACGTGTCATTCCGTTTTTCTATAGACCACAACAAAAAATAAAACTCAAAAAATTACAGCAGAAAAAAAATGTGTAGAAAAAAAAGCAGGCCATAAAAGTTGATTTTACAATTTAACTGAGACACGTAGCAAAGGTAATAGCGAGGCACCTGGTGGGGTGAGTAGCCGGCCATAAACTTCAAGTGCTGCGGCTGCGGCTGCTTCTGCTGCTGTGACTGGCGGCTTTGGTGCTCAGCTGGCTGAAGTGCCTTATCTCATTGACCATATAACATGTAGCCCATATTTAACTCCGAGCCAACTACAACCTACATGCCCCGTTATATGGCCAACAAGCTTTGCATGTTTGCTAAATATTTAGAAAACACAAATTCAAATAAGATGAAATATGAACAGAATGAATGGCATAAGGTTATAGAAGATTTTATGCACTAACAGTGTGCGAGTTTTTCTTAGCCAAAATAATTATTATAATATATATTATTTTTGTTGGAAAACTTGTATTTATGCGAATTTTAGTTAACGGATTTTTTTTTAAATTTTTTTATATAGTATGTATGTATCTGGTACTTAGATATACCACGACAAAATCTTAACAAAATTATTAAATTAAATTAAGAAAACATGAGATAAAGGAATTGATTTTTAAATCTATGTATTATATAAGTTTCTAACATATGTCTAGTCAAAATTGAAATACCCTCTTATAGCAGTGTATAAAGATATTGAAGCATTCACTCGAATGAACGAAATATCAGAACAAGAAAAGAGAAAGAAATTGGAGCAACACGAGGTTGAAAATATAAATAATAATATATATAAAAAAATATGTATAAAAAAACCTTTAGCATTTCACTTATAAGACACGAATAGAGCATACAAGAGTTCAAAGCAACTAATAAATTTTGTAGTTTCTATGCAAAAGAAATTGTTCTAAATGCTAAATAGAAGTCATTAATAAAATAGCAAAGATAAATGCTCTAGATGGGCGTGAATTAAAAGAATTGTTTATTTAGCATCGATAGCTATTTATCAACTATTTGGGTCTTCATTTCTTCTTAAATGGACAAAAAGAGACAACCAAAATTTTGTTGTCTACTTAATCCAGATTATGGGCAGCACAGTTTACGCTATGAATAGCAAAATAAAAAAAAAAAATAAAAAAAATAAAAAAAATTTAGAAATACAAAAATGATGCTAAACAAAACCTAAACAAGCCATAATTTATGGGCTAAGACCTTTTTGTTTTGTAGAAATTTATAGGCTTGAAAAAAATTGTTTACTTTAAATTATAGATAAAAAGAAAATAAGATGATGAAATGCGAAACTAACAAAATCTTTGTGGTATTTTACGAAGCTAAATTTCTATATAATCTTTATATAAAAACATCAATATTACACAAAAATAAATAAATATAAATAAATAAATGAATAAATAAAAATAAAATAAAATAATATATATATATATATGACAATATTTTGAAGACTATGTTAATTTATATTTCAAAAGAAAATATTTACTTTATATTATAAAATAATAATTTCAATGAGCAAGACATTTTAAAAATATATTTTTTAATTTAACGTTAAAATTTAAAATTGAATAAAAATATGTCAATTTATATTAAAAAAAAGAAATTATTATTAAATAATAAAATATATAGATTTTTTTTAATATAAAGTTAAAATTAAAAATTGAATAAAAGTAAAAAACAATGCTGCTGTTAAAAAATAATAAAATGAATACAAATTTAAATAAATAATAATAAAAAAAAGCTTTGATATTTTTTAATTTTTTACTTTACTTTTTTCGTATATATGTATATATTTCGAATGATATATACACATATATATATGTATATATATTTTATATAGCATAATCAGTGATTTTTGTTTCAAATTACAGCATTTATTAGTATATATATATATATATTGTATTAATATTTTTTATTTCAATTACTTATAAATAATAGTTACTCGAAAACAATTTACTTACATTAAAGATGAATAACTAATTATTTAGACACTAACACACTCAAATATGCAAAATACACGTATATAAACAAATAGAAATATATAAAATATATAAATTTTCGTTATTTTTTGTTGCCTTTATTTAATCACATTCAAATACACAGATACGAGTGCTTAGAGACTCGGTATTAATACGCATTTGTAATATAAGTGTATTATTATATATATATTTATTTCTTTATTGATATTTCAGTTATATTTTGCCCGACTTGTCGCGTCGTTTGAAAATTTCGCGTTTTGTTTTGTGCGTTTCTTCTTACTTTACACTTTTTTATGCACATATATATATTTTTGAAAAGGAAGGGGAATTCAGGCATATAAAAAACTGTCGCTGTTATAATAAATTATAGCGCGCTTGTGACAGAGACAGCGTAATAAAAAAAAAAAAAACAATATATATATGTGTAAGTGTATATATGTATATTTAATTTCTTCTGCTTCTTTTGCTGCTCTTTTCGTTTGCCTTAGAAAATTATGAATATTAATCACGAATCTGCCAAGTTACGTTGCGGTTTTTATTTTGTCTATCATATTTCAATTCAATTTTTTTTAGTGGAAAAATTTTAAAGAAATATTTATTATATTAATAAGTAATAAGTAAACTCCGCTGCTGTTGCTGCCGATTCTTCTTCGCGTTTGTTTTGTTTTAGTGCTTGGACAACAACAACATCAACATTTCTACAATACCCCATACAGCGAAACACTTTTTCTTCTTCACTCACACACACTCACACACATACGCGAGTGTAAAGAGAACATAGCGTATTGAAAGGGATGGGTTGGGGTATTGGTAGCTGGTTCAGCTGCTTCTTTTTGCACTTTGCTCTTTATACTTTTTGTGTGCTGCTGCCTGGGTTTACCTTTTGGGCTGCCCAGTACAAAAAAGTTCGTTTCACAATTTTGAATTTCGTTGCTGCTGCTGTTGGTATTTGCTGCCTGCCTTTGCCGCAGTTAACACACACACACATACACACTGTCGACACACACGATCAGCCGCTGGATCAGATCATCATTATCGGCATGATGATTATGATGTTCCAGCGTGTGCACGAGGGCGACGATGACGACGACGACGTTTGCTTTCGTTTCAACTTTCGTCAAAAGCGCATCAAAACACACACCGCTCAAACGTACAGCACGCGACGAGCTCTCAGCGTTAACTGATCATCGACGTTGTCGCTATTGCTGGCTCTGCTGCTGCCGCTGGCGTTGGCGCTGGCGTTGCCTTTGCTTTTGGTGCTGCTGCTGTTGCTTCGCGCTGCTCTATTCCCTGAGAGCGCCACACTGGGAGAGCCCCGTCGCACTGGGAGAGCCAAACGCGGGAGAGTTAACTTGCTTGCAGCTTGGTCTGCGCGCTATTCCAGCTTTGCTCAAACGCTGTAATATCGTTCTTGCAGATTTAGCTGCTCTTGCATTCCCTCCTCTCCTCTCTTCATCTATCTTCTACCAAATGTGTTTGGATTGTTTGTGCTCTTGTTTTTTTTTTTGCCTGCTAACGGGTTCAAAGTCCAGAGTAAAGGGGAAGTCGAAATTTTGCAGGCTGCCTGCCGCAACGTCTGCGCTTTTCAATTGCCCAATGCCCAGAAGGCTCCAGTCGTAGATTGTTCGACTAGCAGATTGCCTGTAATTATTTATTAGCTATTTTGAATGTAAACAAAACAAAACATGAAAAATTAAGCCCTATGAAAATAAGTTTACATGGTATTAACTTTTTGTTATGCTATCATTTATAATTGATTTCAATATTCGGTTGAAAATTGTTTATGAGTGAAGCTTAAAAGTTTATAACACCCTTTTCCCTACATTACTTTAGCGTACAGGGTATATTAGTTGGCTTCAAAATATATTGCAACTGCTCGCTTTTGTTGTTGCTTGTTTTACATATTTCTTTACGATCTTCTTCTTACTCATGCTGTTTGCCTTCACATTTGGCCCCGATCACTGCGCTGAGGTGCTAATGAAAACAAATTCTCGCCATGCTTAGCCCTATTTGATGCCCTTGTCCACGCCCTAATTGAGGCTATTCCTAAGCATATTGTAAATAAACACTCGACTCGGCTGAAATATCAGTTAACTGATTTATAATCATGTGCAGAGTCTGTTTTACCTATTTCTTTGTTGTTGTAATATATATTTCAGCTAAAAGCAGCTGTCAGCGCCCTGCCATCGCACCCGGACATATCGTGGGGTTTGCTGCACTGTTTTATTGACAGACTGAATCGGCTGTAAAAACAAATTCTGTTTTAAATAACATAATATAATATTATTAAGTGCATTACCATATGTGTAAAGAATTTAATGTATGTATATAATATTTTTCCTCACGAATAATTACTTTTTGTTTCTAATATATTTAAAAATTAATTTTGCGTAAAAATATTTTTAAAAACTAATAAATTTACAGAAATTTCATAGATATATTTTGAATACCTCCTCCAATTTATTATATATATTGGAATAATATTATTATAGCAGTTGGTAAACATATTAATATTAATTTGATTTTAAATATAAATATTTTTTATATAATCTTGATCTATAGATAAAAATCTTTGATATTAAAAATATATGTATATTATATTTCATAGAATTCTTTGCAGTTTTAATGGACTCATTACATCAGCATCGATCATAATTCTTGGCAATTTCCGGAATTATATGGTTATTTCATCTCGTCGCTCTCTCAACCATATCGATCGTAAAGTTCTGCTTGTACGTCAAACACACAAAAGATTTGCAAATTGCCGATTTCGACAGATCTTACAGTAAACCCCAAAACAAAATAAAACAAAACAAAATCAAATCATTTGCAGCTGTGTTAAATGCCATGAACCGCAACATCTGAAGAGCAGATAGAAATAAGCAAAAATAGTTTTTGCACATTATTGGCAGCAATTCATATCATATATAGTATATTTTGTACTATATCGCTATAGAGTATAGCATAGTTCATCAAACACTAGCCGTTATATCGTCTCGATTGATTTAAGCAATTAGCATCCTCACAACGCTCGCCATTAGTCACACACAATTGGCAATTGGCCGTCAATAACACAACATGACACATTCTAGTATCGATACTTTCATTATAGTATTTGTGGTCTTAAAAAGTGCCGAAAAATATATACAATCGCAGCTAGTTGAAACTAGCTAGATGATAGTCGAGATTTTTGCGCCCTATTTCAAATTATGCCTTGTAATGCATATAAATTGATTTTTTGTATTTTACATATGCTTAACATTTACACTATCATTTTTTTTTTTAGAAGAAATCTGTAATACTTTGTAAAACCATTGAACATTAGCTCTAAATTAAAACTCAACTTTTAACATTATTAACAAATTGAATACATTAACAACATAACATTTATCATTCAACTAATGCAGACCTAAGCTTTCATATTAACATTACATTTAACATTTAGTAAACACCAAGTTTTCTATTGTAAGCCTAATCTTTAACATTAACATTTTACTTAACCTTCTATTGTACATAAACACTAACATTACAATTAACATTCATATAAACTCTAACATTAACATTTCGTTAATATGGAGCTGAGCATTAACATTTAATTAAACATAAACATAAACAACAATATTACTATTAACATTAACTTTAACATTAAAATTAACATGTACACAGCTTGCCTGCTTAATATTAACATTTCAGCATGCATAAATAAATCTTTATGATTAATAAAAAAAAAACTTTGCCTTAACATTTCCATTACAATTAACATTAACATTAACTTTAACATGCAGCAAGCTTGCCAACTGCCTGCTAAATTTGTTATACTCCTAGTTGATAGAGCAGAGGGCACGCGAAATGTATATATATATGGATGTATATATAGTATATATGTTACCAGGTGGGATGTTGCTGGGTCAGCACAACACGCGCAACAACAATTCAATGCAGACGGAGGCTATACAATATAGTCGAAAATGTATACATGTGTGTGAATATATATATGTACATACATATATATTCTGTATAGTGACAGCGTGAAAGACTGACGACATAAGCGATCTGCGTGCTGCCAGACACGCAGCCAGACAATACAAAAGAAAAGAGCAGATCATGCTTGAAAACAGAAATCGGGCATGGGTAGCATAAACAATTTCGGGCACATACATACATACATACATACATACATATGTACATGCGTAGTTGAATACATATATTACGTATACGTCAACTAATTCAATGGAAATCAATTTATGTTTAAGCTCGCTAGACATACATACAAATTTATAGAGTGAGATCTATAGAATTTCTAAATAAGAATTAATACTTTAATACACAATTTGTAGACGCTTGATTTGCATACTCATCGTCATCATCATCATCATCGGCATCATCATTGAGGTACATTAGAAACACACATTGAAAAGCAACGTGCGCCAATTGTTAGCTGCAGCTGTGCAATTTTCTTCCTCTATCTGTGTGTGTGTGTGTGGGAAAATCTTTTGCTCTTGATTGGCGCTCATATTTGATTCAATTAGGTTTTTGGTAGCAATTCGCATAAGAGAGACGGGGGAGAGAGAGAGAGAGAGAGAGAGAGAGAGAGAGAGAGAGAGAGAGAGAGAGAGAGAGAGAGAGAGAGAGAGAGAGAGTGAGGGGGAGAGGGAGGGAGAGCGAGTGGGTGCACAGCCTGAGGTTTGGCGCAATTTCCCTTGCGTATGAAATTGATTTCAGCTCAATCAAAAAACATTTTCACTTGCAGCAAGTCGGAAAAACTTGTTCAGTGGAAAAACTCAACATTTGCATAAACTAACTTCTTGATATATGATAATGTATGCAAACTAATAATATGTGAAAAGCTAATTCTTTTGCTTCATTGCAGAGCTGAAAATTTTGAGGAATAAATTTAATTCTTTTTAAAATGTATTTTACTTAAATATTATTATTAAATATTAATATTATTATTATTTTGTATATTATATATAATTTTTTAAAGATTTGGAAGATTTGCGCAAAGAGCAAAGTAGCTTAAAATACCTTCGTATAGGTAAATCTCTTCTTGGGTGTTCTTTCTTCAAAGGTTTTAGTCTCTTGCCGCATGAATGCATAATGAATTAACTAAATATTTAGCTAATGATTTTTTTTTTCTTACCTCAAAACTTATAAGAAAACTATGAATTTTACTACAAAAGAGCAAATTCGTTGAATGAATTAGATCTTTGTACAATAGACTAAGAATCTAGCCTATAGAAGAATCAAGATTAAGATCATAAAAGTTTCTTAAAGAGAGAAGCACTCAAAAAGTAGTTTCTATAAAAGAAAATGTGAAAAATTGCGATAAGCTCTATAGAAACGTATTGCTGCTACTCCAATCTAAGTAACGACGAATCATCTGTAAACATTTAGAAAGAAGGCAGAAATATAAATGAAATAGACTAACTCGACTAGAGTGTTATTAATCTTGGTTAAGAATGCATATACTTCATAGCACAACCCATACTTCCTTCCACATGAAACACTTACACATAAACAATATGCCCAATACTTGAGTGCATACTCATTTTCAATGAGTTCTAGGGTATACGAATGTTATATACTTCATAGTACTACCCACACTTCCTGCTAACTGTAAACAATATACCCTATACACACATTTTATATGTGTTCTAGGGTATACAAACTATTGTGCCTAAAATTGAAAACATTTCCTAATTCTGACTTTAACTGTTAACGATGCAAAATTTCAGCCTCATTTGCATTGCGAAAAAATAGGCAAAAATAAAACGAGTTTTTGCTGATTTTGTTGTTGCTTTTTTTAAAAACAAATCAGAGCTAATAACGGTCACGTTTGCAGCGAAGCAGCGAACAGATGCATTGTCACAGCGTCTGCTATCTATGTGTTATATCAAACAACAATAAAAACAGAAACAGAATGCAGAAGAGAGAGAGAGGGAGAGCAGGAAAGAGAGGGATAGAGATAGGGTTGCACAAATTAAAGCCAAGATAATCAAAAAAAAAAAAAAAAAAAAAAAAAAACAATGGGCAAAAAGCGGCAACGGGACATTTGTAATGCAAAACTGAGCGCGAGAGAGAGAGATCTCTGTATATATAGTGTTGAGTATGCGAGTATGGATGGCAAAAGATAAACAGAAAACAGCAAAACAAAAGCAGCAAAACAAATACGGAAAACAAAACAAAACAAATTAAAATGAGGTGCTAATCGAATGCATACCACCCAATGCGAATGCGACAAAAGAAGCAAGCACAAGCACGAAAGTGTTGGCAAAGGGAGAGAACGGAGGATGCAAGCGGTAAATAGAGAAACAGCAGCAGAAGAAGCAACAGTAAAGCATGCAAATTAATTAACTGCAAATTCTTGAAATTCGCATAAAGCACGACTCGAAGATACTCCAAGCAGTAAGCTTTTTTAGTTGATGTGCATAACGATGTGTTGAAAGCTTTCCATAGAATGATTTGAAATTAAATTGTATTGCAGTTGAAGCATAAATAAATACAATTGATTATGAAGTTAATTAATGATAAATTACAGATATCACGTTAAAAGTCAGCTTAAACATTCCTTTAATTTCAATATTAAACAAAGTCTTTAGATAATAGACTTTAGTTAGCTCTATTAGACTTAATTCTAAATAATATTTAGTTTAATTCCGCTCAGATTATAGTAAAAGGAAAAGAAATTAAAGTGAAAAGCTCTACTGAACTTTTCACTTTAATTTCTTTAATGCTGCTTTAAAAACTAATCAAAGAAGAGTTTTCTCAAGTAAGATCTTAAAGTTGAGCTTGATCTTTGCAAAATATATATATCATATATAGGTAAATCAGAGAATTATTTAACTTAACTTATAAGCGCTTAAGCTAAACTCATTTTATTTCAGCCAGACTCTGGAAGACTCCAGGAATTTAAGCATTAGCTTAAAGTTCAGATTTATTTCAAAATATTAAACAGAGCTGCTTAGGATAAACTTATTTCATTTTAGTAAAGCATTAAGTATGATTAAAATGATTGAATTACATACTTTTAAATATTTTAAAAATATTTAATAGTTTGCTTTAGATCTTAGACATGAACAACATTTGCAACACATTCCACTCGAATTACTTAATTCCCTCAAATATATACAAAGCATTTATATGCTATGCGATATACCCCATTGAGATTTGACAATTTACAGTTACATTCACTAAAGAAAACGTCAACAAATCAACGACATTACGGCGACAACTTGACGCAACGTCAGGGTCATGAGTCGCGCTTGAGTGTCGCATAAAACATTAAAGTGTTAAGTGCGGATCTCTATAGCTCACATATATACAATATATATATATATACATGTTTATACTAGCTGCGAATGACCGTAGATCGGGCGATTGCCTCTGACTAACTGTATAGCTGCACCTCGCCCGCGTCTCAAGATGCAAATTGCGAGCGCAAACCGCAATCGAACAATTTAATTGAGCAATAAATGACGGAAATTTCAACAACAAAATACACGAACAAAATATACATAAATATTTCTCAAACAATTCTTTTTTCGACCATAAAAGGCAATTGCAACAACTCAACAAAAAAAATGTTGTAGTAAAACTCATTAAAATAGCTTCGTGACAAATTGACAAAGTTATTATATATATATTTATTTCTCTATTGCAATAAGGAGGCCTGTCAAATTTAAATAAAGTCGAAAGAATTGCAATAATGTTTTGTAGTTAATAATTGAATAAATTATTGTCATTGCTTGTTGCAAGAATTTCAGTTCAGTTAATTGAATACACGTAAAAATAAACAATTCATATATGAATAAATATATATTTAATTAAAGATATAGACATAGATGAAGATATAGTCATTGTCTTTTCTAATGTGATATAACATTAATTCACTAATTTAATTTGTATATTTTTACTTTTTTTTATAGAAATTAAAAAATAAATAATACAGATAAACAATTAATAATATATAGATTATATCAGTTATTATCTGCTCAGAACTGGCCCAAAGTCAAGTAAACATAATTCTCATTTGCTCTTTAATTAAATTTTAATTGTAATTTGCATATTTCTTATAATTTTCAACTATGACACATTCATATTTATTCATTCATTTGCACATTCAGTATAGTCGCAATAATTAAACAAATTATTCACATTCTATTATCGCTTAGTCAACTGTGGGCTTATCTATAAATTTGCAATTGAATTGCAAAAATTACTCATACGCAGCGTTGCAGCTGACGCAAAAGCACTCAGCGAAAGCACTCAACGAGCGTTACGTAAAGCGCTTACGTTCGAAAAAAAAAGCTTTCGGGCATGCTGAGCCAAGACACAAACCACAATGAATCACGTAAATGTGGCAAAAGTGAATAACGTAAATTATGTGCAAAACGTTGAGAGCTTCAAAGAAATGGTAAAAAATAAATAAATTATGAACAAAGTTGTAAGGGCTTCAAAGAAAGGGAAATAAATAAGTAAACAAATAATTAATAATTAATGAAAATAGTAAGAAAAGAAAGCTAATTGTAATAATAACTAAAAACAGATAATAATTCGAAAAGAAATAAATATATACAAAATTTATTTATAACAACAAAATTCTTATAGAACATTTTTAGTTGTATTTTGTTGGTTTTACCATGATAAAATGAGGAAAATAAGCTAAATTAAAATAACAAGAATACAAATTAAATAAATTTACACAAATTATACGAAAATTATTCATTTATTTATTAGCTTTACTTTTGAATATTATTTTTAAATTTTTAAATAAAATAATGAAAACTTATAATAAACTATCACTTTAATAAAATTGTTGAAAACAGTAATATGCATATATGTATTTATTGTTCTTATTTAATATTTTTCAATTACATTATAGATTTCATATTATTTTCATTACATTTTTAATTTTTTAAAATAATAATAATAATAGAGTTACTTAAAAATAATAAAAATAATAATATATTTTTTAATAAAATTGTAATTATTTAGATTTTTATTATTTTTATAATTTTATATATATATATTTTTTTTTAAATTAACATCTTCAAGGCACTTGTAAAAAACGTCTAAAATATAATTCTCAATTTGCTGCCAATATATATATATATATATGTATATATATTTTTTTTACTGTAGTCTAAGATGCAATTCATAATGTGCTGTCAATATAATTTCTGTCATGAAATTTATGTCCAATTTTTATTCTCACATATATTTTGTTTTTATTATTATTGTTTTTTTTTTTTTTTCTATGGGCACGCAAATTTCATATGACCCTCTCTGCGTCCGTCCAGTCCGTCCAGTTGTTCGTCTGCTGTCCGCCTACTGCTGGGCAGAGCCTTGGACCCACTCAGCGTGTCATTCAACTTGCGTACGTGACTGTAAATTGACCTCAGCGGCGG
This sequence comes from Drosophila borborema, assembly GCA_030914335.1. Classification (NCBI taxonomy): domain Eukaryota; kingdom Metazoa; phylum Arthropoda; class Insecta; order Diptera; family Drosophilidae; genus Drosophila; species Drosophila borborema. The sequence goes on from JAUESP010000305.1 coordinate 5,778,701, forward strand.
ACCGAGAGAGAGATAGAGAGAGAAAGGGAGAGAAACGTGCAACAAAAACCACCTGTGGCCGGCCATTCAGCGCCACAGATAATGGCCATAAAAATGGCAACAAAAATGTTAAATTCCCACGAATAACATAAAATTAAACAGCAAACAAATATTGCCCAACAACAATTGAAAATTCAATTTGTTCATGTTATTGTTGCTACTTCTGTTACTGCTGTTGTTGTTGCTGTAAAAATGTTAAATGGCCAATTATTTTGCACCTTTAACGAGGCATCTGGGCCTTTGAATGTGAGATAGATGGGAAGGACGCAGGCATATGCCACGTCGCATTCCCATTAAAGACAATGCACCCACAGCCTCTGTCTGAGCAGTAGACAAGACGATGAAAGCAGAAGTCAGCGATATATACATACATATATAGGTATCTAGATAACCGAATATTAGACACGCTTGCATAAAAGATTTAAGAGTTGAATGTATAATGTATGAGTATGAGGTTATTATGTATACATGGCAAATATGATATTAGCAATAAGTATTTTTTTAACGAATAACACATCAGTTGACTCTCTCTCAATATCTGCAAATAAGTCTCTCTCATTCGCATCATCAGTGCTGCCATGAGCTCGTGTGCGATCGGCTCGCAATCGTCTTCGTTTCTATTCTTTCGCTCTCGTTGTTCTCCGATCGATACGTTGAGTTGCATGAAGTAAAAATTGTTTTGTGTGTGTGTTGGTGCGTAAGCGAGGCTTGCCTTCGCTAAACAACAGCCTGCGTGAGCGTGAGAGTGTGCATGTGTATGTGAAAGTGAACAGCGTGTGCATAGACTCTGTGCTTGTCTGCTCACACTTACTGAGCCACATTATGCGAGCGTCAATCGTGTCGCTACCTAAATGCTGTTCGTTAAAAGCCCTTCACACGAAGAGTTCAAAGCGAAGCGCACGATTGAGTGATAAGTCTTGAGTCTTTTAACAGAGAGCAAAGCGCTCAACCGAACACCAAAACGAAAAGAACCGAAGACCCTTGTACAGAGCGAGAGCGAGGGCGAGTGAGACCGACTATGCTTTTATTTCGGTTGATTTCGTGAACAGAGCGTGAGCGCTTATATGCTTATATGATCACATTCATACATTCAAACGAACAACAATTACATACATACATATGTAGATGACTCTCATCCATCTCTGCTTGCTTATCCTAATCTAAATTCCCCAAGCAACATTGCCGAACAAATCCCAATTTGCGATGGCAATGAACTGGCATCTTTTTGTACTCCGAGCCTGCCAGCCGTTCGCCATACAACTTGTTGCAAGTTGCTCGCCGTTTGGAGCTTAAAGCCTTTTAAATTTGCCTAGCAAATGAATAAATGTGCAAATTAAAAATTAAGAGATGAAGATAAAGCGACTGTTTTAATGACAGCATTCGGTAATTAACATAATTAATTAATTCTGTGGCGTTTGCCATTTTGTTTAATGCGCCATTTTGGCATTTTACAACATTGCGAAAGCACCAAACTTTAATTCGCTTTTTGCAAAAGTTTTTCATTTGACATTTACGTTGTTATTAAAAGTTGAGAAAGGGTTGAGAGGAAAAAAAAAATACAGCAAAAAAAAAAAAAAAATGAAAAGGCATCGGTCGAGCAGCGACGCTTTCCGATGCCCAAATGCACATAAATTTAACTAAATGCGAAAGTTTTCTGCAAGCTATTACGAATTAATGTTTCAGATGGGTATGCACAGCGTGTTAGTTTGTTTGGCAAGCAAAGAAAGTTATTAAGAAGAAAAGAAAGTTATTAAAGAAATTTGGCATTAAATTAAATGAAAACTGAGATTTTATATAAATTTATTTTATGAATAAAAGTCTTGAGTAAAATTTATAATAATGTGGCTGAGCTGAAGAAGCTTAAACAGCCCCTAACAATTTGGCTTTTCAAATTGCCTTGCAATCGCACAAATGATTCAAGTCAAGCAACATCCAAATTAAAGTTTAGCTTGACAATCTAGAAGCAAGATATTACTATAGAATATAAGTACATATATAGCAAATGCTAAGTCTCAGTGTTAGCTTTTATGTTTTTTAGAAACTTAATGCGAACATTCAAGTTCAAAGGGCATTTTATAACTCACAGTGCATTTACGCTCTCAGCTCACTCATATATAGGATATTTACATGGTTGTTCAATCATTTTCTAACATTTTTTTGTTCTTTTTTTGCCTAGCCACTCAGCAAAAGTAGTTGAAGCAGCAGCAGCCACAGCAGTTATAGCGGCAACTGCAACAAAAAGCAACTAAAATACTTTAAGCTGCTTTTTGTTTTAGCTAGTGAAACTTTTTTTGCGCTTTATCACAGCTCAGCGAAACACACGCACTCACTCGGACGCACACACACATATACACGCACACATATTAATACAATAATCGTTGCCAACACGCTTGAACAGCAACAACAACAATAATATACATATATCCAGGGCAACAGCTGCAAAAGCAGCCTCCGGCAGCAGGTTCAATAAAGCCGTTGACCGACGCACATGAATATGCCAGAGCGAATAGAATAGATGTTCATTGCACTGAGAGAAAATAAAGGCATGCAAGATGTCAAATGTGAATTATTTTATGTGAATTATTTAATTATTATTAAAATTACTTTTGTTAAAAAATTTAGAGTAAAATATTTTTATTTTTTGTTTTATTAAATAAATATATATTTAAATTATTTATAACAAAATATTTTTATAAAATTTTTATATAAAATAAAACAATCTTTTTTTAAAATTAATTTTATTAAAAATTTTAAAGTAAAATCTATCATTTTATTTAACAAAATATATATATTTATAAAATATTCATATTTGTAAAAAAATATTTTTATAAAAAAATATTCTTATAAAAAAATATTTTTATAAAAAAATATTCTTATAAAAAAATATTTTTATAAAAAATACATTTATTTATAATATTTCAAATAAATTAAATTAAAATATAAGAATTTATTGTTAAAATTAATTTTTTTTACAAAAATTTAAAGTAAAGTCTATTTTATTTTTTTTTAAACAAGCATTTTATTTATAATAATATTTAAAATAAATTATTTTATTAAAATGGATATTTTTTTGTATGAAGAAGTTGTTAAATACTTATTGACATGAAAATGTTTTTAGTTTTCAAGAAAATAAAAAAATAAAGATTCGTATTCTTGATAACAAATATATAAATTCCAATAGTAAGTTTGTTGAACACACAAAAAAAACTTTGTGCCAAGCATTCAAATCGAACGCTAAACAAGCTCATATTTAAAGTTTCAAACAGCAATAACTAGTTGCTTAAGTATCTGCTTAAGTATTTTGTTCAAGTGTACAAAAGAGACAAATAGAAAGCGCAGAGAGTTTTGCGAGGATCTAACAGGGCGTGTCTGTGCATGTGGCGCAATATTAATGCTATCAGCAAGTTACCAACACACACACACACACACACACCACACACCACACACCACACACCACCCAAACTCCAACTCCCACTCTCACACACACACCCACACATTATTTCAATTAGGCCATGTTAAAGCTAAGCGAATTTCACGCCGACGTGTGGCTAATTAAGCGCTGGAAATCTTTGTGCTCAGCTGCTGCTGGCCAAAGTTTTTGCTGCAAAGTGATAATTGTGTGCCCAGCATCTTTCAACTAGTTTGCCATTATTGTGCTAACACTGTACTCCTCCATTGCCAGACAATTAGATTACGCTCAGCCTTTGAGCAACCCGCATAAGTATGCTATGCCTAATTGCATGGCTGGGCCTCAGATGCGCAGCAAAGGAGTTTACCAAATGATTTGCCTTCATTATGATTGCAGCCAGGCATTAAATATTGCGAGAGCTCATCATTACTGAAACTTGTTGGCGTTAATGATGAATTAATTATATATAATTCAGATATAATTAAATGTAGTTGTTGTTTGTGGAACATTAACTAATTACTGGCAGCATAATTGAAAGTGAAAGAAGAATAGAAAATGTTAATTTTGATTTGTATAAGCTGAAAATATAGATAAACTAATAAGCATTCTCTATATGAACATTTATTAGAATATTTCAGAACATTATCTTCGATTCTTTTCTGTTGATTATATTTCGACTTTTTCTATAACTTATTGCTTACTTTTTTCCTCCTTCCTTTCAGCTACTTTTACTTTTCTACTCATCTGTTCTAAATTCTTCCCTACTCATTCTATTTACCTTTCTACTCATCTCTTCTATGTTTCTTTCAGTCCCTATGTCTTTTCTCTGCTTACGTCTCTCACCAATCGTCAGTCTCAAGTCTCCACTCTACAATCTTCTCATCTCATCTACCTACTGTCTAAAGTCTTCCAATCGTCAGTCTTCAGTCTTCACTCTTCTTTCATCTCATCTCATCTCATCTCATCCCATCTCATCTAATCTCATTGCATCTCCTCTTTTATTCACTTATTCTTCTCTTCTCTTAGTTTCACTTCGCACAGCAAGCGCACTTATTTGATGTCCATCCTCAGCTTTCACACTCACACACATGACCTTCTATGCTTTCCCCCCATTTGCTTTTCAACTAGTTTAATGAAATTTATTATAGGGGGAGATGTTGTTGGCCGGTAAGCCTTTAGCCAGCTTTGCAACTATATCGGTTGCCATTAGGGTTATTTGTTATGCTGCCAATAAGCCAACTCAATTAGCCTGCAGCTAATGCAATTCAATATCCTTTCAACTTGGCCATAAAGTTGCAGCCACATAAAAACAAATACAATTTGAAACTTACGCTTTGGCTGGCCTTTAATTCGATTTAAAATGTGAATCAAAACAATTTGGTCCAAAGGCCACTAATAAAACACAATTTAATTATACATCAAAAGCAGAAACTGTGGTCGCGTACGCAAAACAAATTACACAAAAGAACCAAAAAAAAAAGAATAGGTTTGGCAGCCGAGAGGAGTGCTCAACTGCGAAATACCCTGTGTGCTTGAGACTGAATAGATGAAGCATTTAGCATATATTATATATGTTACCTATTCCTTCGATCGATATACAATGAAAGTAACTTCTAAATAATCTTTTAGATAGTTTTATAGAAATAACATTTAAGATTCTAGCTCTTAGGGTTGGTCAGGAATTAAAAAATTGAATGAATACAAAAATATACAAATTAAAAAATAAAACAAATATATTTAAAAAATTAATTAAAATTTAGAATTGATATTTTTGATTGATTTCTTATTTAAAAAAGTCTTCAAACAAATATATCAAATACAAGTTTACACGTTTTTTTTACTTTATTTATTTTAAATCTTATTTTCTCCACTTTATTCACTACTCAAAGTTCATTGTACCAAGCAGAATGGACCAAATCAAAGAACTTGATAAATTTATTGAAGACAGTTGATAAAATTAAATGCATAAATTCTCATTAAAAGTTATTGCATTTGTTTGACAGTTTGGCAGTACGACGACAGGCACGCCGGACCGCAAGCAAAATACGTACAATACAGTACATAAAAGGAGACGAATAAACAGAACTTTTACGGCGGCTAACGATGAGGCGAGCCTTCAATTTGATCGGATGATAGCTTGGTAACCCGGACAATAGACAGCGACAAATGGCAAGCGAACGTTTTACAGACCCGTAATCATAAATCACACGAAATCCGTACGGAATGAGTTGGAGCAAAAGAGACGGATGCATGGCACAGCAGTTAAAAGTGTGCGTATTCGAGCAGAAAGTTCCATCCTAATGGCCATGTCCTGCTGTTGGACATTTCGGAAATATAAGTGCCAATCGTATCGATGGTTATCAAATGAGCTCCAACAACAATAACAAGCGCAAGGAGCTGCCCATCAAGTTCATTGACCGTTAAATTGAAAATCAAAAATTATTCCAATGACTCGTCCAAAGCAAATTGGAATATTATTATGACGTAATGAGTTAGACGTTTTCTTCTTCTTCTTCTTAATATTTGTAAGTGTTTTCCCAAGTTTTAAGCAAGTTGTTCAAATTTGTTAATTGATTTTTAAGCGTTGTCCATTAAAAGTTCTATCTAATTTATGTAAGTTTACTCAACTGCTGTTCGAGCTATGTAATTGGAACTTTTGATTTTCTTTTATGGCCAATAATCAGAGGCAGCTTAATTAACAGCAGAAAGTTTAGAGCAATGGAATAAGACGTTAAGTGTAGTAAATTTGAAAGAAACTTGATCAACTTTAGCTTGGCAGAGAGAAAAGTACTTGAAAGTATTTTTTTTTTAATTTTAGTTCATTTAAGTTCTAATGCTTTTTAGCGTAATTAGTTAGTTAAGTATGGGAATGTAATGATGTAGTTCTCTATGAAGAAGAATTGAATCAAATAGTTATTATTTCATATTTCATATTTCATATTTCATATTTCATATTTCATATTTCATATTTCTTATTTCTTATTTCTTATTTCTTATTTCTTATTTCTTATTTCTTATTTCTTATTTCTTATTTCTTATTTCTTATTTCTTATTTCTTATTTCTTATTTCTTATTTCTTATTTCTTAATTCTTATTTCTTATTTCTTATTTCTTATTTCTTATTTCTTATTTCTTATTTCTTATTTCTTATTTCTTATTTCTTATTTCTTATTTCTTATTTCTTATTTCTTATTTCTTATTTCTTATTTCTTATTTCTTATTTCTTATTTCTTATTTCTTATTTCTTATTTCTTATTTCTTATTTCTTATTTCTTATTTCTTATTTCTTATTTCTTATTTCTTATTTCTTATTTCTTATTTATTTCTTATTTCTTATTTCTTATTTCTTATTTCTTATTTCTTATTTCTTATTTCTTATTTCTCATTTTTTATTTCTTATTTCCTTTTTCTTATTTCATATTTCATATTTCATATTTCATATTTCATATTTCTTATTTCATATTTCTTATTTATTATTTATTATTTAAAATAATATACTTTAAAAATACTTTCCTACCAAACAAAAATACCAAATCATATTCTCTACAATCTTTTGTCATTCTCAATCTCAATTCAATTTCAAGTCATACGCAATTTGCCCTGTCATTTACTCAATATAAACAATACACCTTCGAGTCGCGCGCACTCAACGTGATTAAGTATTTTGCTAACAATGTCCATACTTGAGAAATGTGAGGAATAAATTGTAAAATGATGTCATTCAGCGTCAATTTCAATTACAATAATTGCCCTTTCATGCACTTTCATAAATTGAAAGAGACGAAACAAAAAAGGAAAACAAAAAGGCATCCAAGACACCCAAGACTCGCCGAGCATGCAAATGACAGTGGGCCTCAGCTCAGCCTTAGCACTGAGAGGAGCGCAAGCCTTGTACAAATAAAATATTCGCCAACCAGTTGACCCACTGGCCCCACCTACCCCAGCCCGACTAACCCTTTCAGGGTCACTCCATAACATTGGCGCTTAAATTAATTGATCGCTCGAGCGAGTCCCATCCACAAAACACCAAATGTCATCTGGCCAAATGGAGACCTTCGCTTTGAAGGCTATATCATAAATTCGACCATTGGGACTTCCGTTTCATACCATTTTACTTTGTTCTATTCTGTTCAGTTCTGTTCTCTTCTGTCCTGTTGCATGACTCCAACCTCCCGTCCCCCACAATTTGCACTCTGCCTACAAAACGTTTCACTCAATTTGCGCTGCGGTTTTAACACATTTCATTGGAAGCTTGACCAAAATAAAAAAAAAAAAATGTAATATGTGCACTGCAAAAAAATCCTTGTCCAATTTGCTAAGTGTATTAGTAAAAGGTAAAGAACCGATAAAAACATAGCTAAGGAATTGCCTAAAAATTAAATAAAGAAATAAAATATAACAAAAGTAAAAAAAAAAATAAATAAAATAAGCAAAAAAAAAAAAAAAATAAACAAAAATAAAAAAACGAAAAAATAGGAAATGCATAAAATATTACAATATACAAGTAAAATATAAAAATAATATATATTTTTATTTCTTTTTTTATTTATTTAAGCGTTGAAATAATGAAAATATGATATAATATATAAAATATATAATATATGAAAAAAGCGTAAAGGAATATTTGTTAAAACCAACATAACAACAATTCATTATTAAAAAACAAATTATAAATTAAAAAACAAATTATAAACAAAATATATATAAATTAATATAAAATATAAATTTCGACAAAAATACAATAAATAAATAAAAATTAGTCTTAAATTCTTAAATTAGAATTTGAACTAAGAAAAATACAAATTTGACAACAAATACATATATTTAAAACAAAATTTAATGCATATTTTGAAGTAAATTATTTTTATAACAAAAAAATTTTTGTTGTTTTTATATTAATTTTATATATAAAATATTATTGAAATCAATCAAATTTATGTAATATTTTTTTTATACTTTTTCCATGTATCATATTGAAAAAAATGTCTTCTTTCCTTAAAAGTAATATTTTAATTATATGAAATGAAATCCAAAATTTATATGTAAAATTTATTTAAAAAAAAAATAATTAAAAATGATATACAAATATAAATATTGAATATATTATTATATTATTATACTATTAATATATATTATATATTAATATATATGTAACATTAAGTTTTGAGCAGTGTATATGCGCAAGAGCAAAATGAATATGTGAAACTCAGGGCAGTCGACAAACCATAGATGTAAATATGCAGTAAATATGCAGCTCTACCACACATGGTGGTAATCTTATTTCGAATATGATAAAAATGAAATTTAGTTAGAAAAACTCTACTTCGACATAATTTTTAATAACATTTTAGTTTAAATTTTTTGCTGTATCTTCTCGAATGCAAAATGAGAATGTTCTTTGATGCGACAAATTTCAATAACATATTTACAAGCTGTGTTAATCACGGTAATCCCAATTTGAATTCATTAACAGTGATGGGTATTAAAAATTATAGCCGTCGCCCGACCGCGCAGGCTTCAAGTGCAGCAATTAGTCAAATATCTATTAGCCAATTATAGCTGAAGTGGGCATAAACATGGAAAATCACTTAAGTAAATCCACAGCAAAAACAGCAGCCTCCACATTATGGACAACACTTGAGTGGGGCTCGTAAATAGGCGAGCCACACGACTCGCTTGTGTCCATAAATTAAAGCTAGCTAAAAGAGAGGACCCCACAAAGCATCAGCCTCATTATGTTCAACAACAGGTTCGGTTCAGCTTAAGCGGCAGCTGCAGGTGGAGGAGGCGGCTGTGGGCTGTCGACTATAGGCCGTACTGGACTGGGGCAAAGTTTGTTGTGGCATTTTTGTGGGCACATTATTTTGGCATCACTGGGCCATGAAAACGTCCCAATTTTTTTGTTCGCTCTATTATTATTTTTTTTCCTGCATGTCCATAGCAAGTTAATCGCAAACATATTGAGTGCGCGTTGCCTCTGGCTGTCGGCACGTGGCTGATGAGGTTCTCTTATCTATAAATTACCAGACCAGACCTGGCCACATCCGTTTGGCTTGAATAAACATTGTTATGTAAATGCAGCCTTGATAATGTCATGGGCGCATAAATCACACATCTCAAAATTAATGAATATAAAATAAAAAATGCAAGCCCTTAAAAGCGCGCAACAGTTTGTGCAATAAGGAAAGCAGCTATTTTGTTCATTTTGGAATTAACTGAAGAATAAATCGAGTAAATTTTTTTAGTATCTATGGCAAGGCAGCTAATCGATTTCTGATTGATATAATCTAATCGAATTTATCCAAGCAAACTGATTGTGTTTCGTTATTATTAATTGTTGTTGTTCGGCAATATTATCTATCTACAAACGCAGGCAAGAGCTTTGCTGCCTGAATCTGTTGCGAATTATAAGCAATTAGTTTGGCGTTGGCTTGTTTACTCGAATGCTAATAGAAAAAGAAAAATTTTATTAATATTATTATTACTTTTTTAATTAGTTTGATCTAGCTTGAAGAGCTTTTGCGAGATTAAAGAATCTATTAAAGAGTCTATATATATATATTAATTTTAATTAACTTGAGCTGCATCAATATTGATAATTATTAATATTTATATCATATATATTCATACAACTTTTTCTAAAAATATTTATATATTTTTACATTCATTCTGATTCACTATATATATATTAATATTATATATATTTTATTAATATTATGAAATGGAATTTCATTTATTTATTTAATTGCATTTAATTAAATATACATATTTCGATTTGTAAATTTTAACAAACTTTCTGCATGGATTCTATGCCTTAACAGTCATGTATTAAGCCATCTATAACATTGCTTTGCACTTTACAGTTCAATTGTGTTGTTACAATATCAATATGCACCAAGATATCTTTACAAACCTAATTTATCTTAACAAGCCTTGTTAAGCTCACGCTCACGCTCACGCTCACTCGCACTCGTACGCTCTCTCTCTCTCTCTCTCTCTCTCTTTCTTTCTCTTGACATGTGCGTATTTTATGCTCTCACTTGTCGCACTTGCCAGCAACTGGAGTTACTTATTGGTAAAACGTTTGCCAAATGCCAAAAACGCAATTTACTTTTTCACACTCTTCTAATGGCATTTCCATGCAAATGACCAAGGAAAAAACGACAGTTTTCAAATGCTAACAATAGAATAAAAGATAGAAGAAAAGATGCCCTGTTAGTCATTGAAGAAAGTCTATATAATAATAAAGTTCTTCATACTTGATAAAAAATAATAATTAAATATTTAAGACTTGCGAAATAACAGAGATTTCGCAGCAGCTCTCAAATTACTCAAATTCTCTCTCTATATACGACCCTCTACGACCCAATTTTCAGAGATCAAAAAACATATTGAAGACATTTAATTCTTTAGCTGATATTTCATTCAATTTGAATCCTTAGCATCCTTTTCCACATAAGTACAGGGTATATGAAAAAAAAAAATAGGCAGTTGTTAATTTCTGGCGCTTCAAAGCCAAAATGCGACGTCAATTTTCGCACGTCATTTTGCAAGGCAAAAAAGAGAAGAAGAAGAAATTTGTAATGCAAAGTTGTTCAAAATGCGTTAAAATAACACGACATTTCTTAGGCTCCTTTTTGGGGGCTGGACAGAAATAAATAGAATTGTGAGAGTGAGAATTGTGTAAGCAAATGGCAGCCACAAAATGAAATTCAAACCAAAATAAATAAATACACGCGCCGGCAAACCAACAAACCCACACACACACACACACACACATATGGGAGCTACTCACACACACACACATACATACACTCTTTTAAGAATATTGTACATTGGTGAAAAAAGGCAACACAATTTCATTACATGCCATTGGCAGAGCTTGGAGTGTGAGCTTGGCCAACTTTGAGTAGGCACTGTGCCAGGATATAGACACACACGCACACACACATACACACATACGCACACACACACGTACGAGCACACATCAATGAAATTGAAAACTGTTGTTGGCAGCGAAGAAGCGGAAGCAACGCCATAGAAAACATGTGAAAGCAAAATACGAATGTGCATGTGCTCTAACTCTTGTCTGTGCGTGTGCAAGTGAAACACTTTTCACAACTTTCTCATATTTAAACTAAATTTATAAATTACGATTCAGTTTCCATTTGATAACACTTTTGAATTAGATTTTTCGCTACGTTAATCAATATCTTTTTAAGGCAAAGAGACTTCAGTTTAAACATATAAATATTCAATTTAGTGAAAGGCTGTTCAGTTAAAATAAGTATAAGATGAAGATTTTTGCAAATTTCAATAGGCTACGTTCATCAACTTGCTCTTCAATGAAAACTCATTTCAATTAAGAAACAGTTTTATATGGCAGATGAAATTACGTCGCAAATAAAGAGAAATCCTTTAAATGAGAAAACTTTTAATTAAAATACACATTTATTTTGTTTTGTTTTAAAAAAACATAGTGTTTACCTACCATGAACATTTCATACGAATTGCAGAGCAACGAGAATAAATCAAAAAAAAAAAACCTTTATGATAATAATAAAAAAAAAGGAAATGAAATCGTTTGTTCTCTTTTCATAGTATTTTTTTAAGAGCACAACAGCGAAAGCATTTTTATTATTTCTGCTTTAATTGTTGCAATTCCATTAAACTTACGCATGAATACTTTAATTTCGCTTTAAAAATGAGAAGATTGCAGTTAAGAAATCTATATAGTCTACCTATACATATATCTATCTACCTATCTATCTATCTATCCAATTGTCAATCCATATCCATATATACCTATCTATCTATCTACCTATCTATCTATCCACCTAGCAATCTATCTATCTATCCTTATCTATCTATCTTCCTTTCTATCTATACCTCTAACTACCTACTTCTCCATATATTTACTCTTATTATCTATCACATCTCCAAGCCATCATACAGGTCAACAGTTTCCCTTAATATACACTTACAGTTTAGTTATAGTATATTATAGAAACTTCAAACTTATCTGTAGCATAGCATCTAGCAATTTTCAAGTACTTTGAGTAGTTTTCAAGGGACACAAAACTTTTGTATTTGGAAGACATGACAGAAACGACAGGTCGCTGACAAAGTGTAAGTGAATGTGCTTGTATGTGTGTGTGAGAGTCTGCTTGTGTTAATGTGCGTGTGTGTGCATGCGTGCGTATTCTATGTTATATCGCATGCAAATCTCGTGAATGGCATTTGAGGCTTAAAGGGTTTTGGTTTGGTTTGTCTTGGTTGGGGTTCTCGGGTTTAGGACAAATGCACAAGCAATTGTCTCAAACATTTTTTCGATTCCTTTTATTATTCTGATTCCATCCCGATTGTCTTATGGTGATTTCTTCCACTTTCACATTCACTTTCGTTTTCGTTTGTATGCCCTGAGGCTATCCCGCGGCGCGTGTGCGCAATTTTGATTTTAACACAAAATTATTCACAATATAAAAGTGACAGCTTAAAAGGATTGCTCGCATAATTTACAGAGCAATCTCCTGGGTGCAAGACATTTTTGGCATCGCAAATACCATCCCAAGTGGGCGTGGCGGCGTGGCCGTGCGTGCTCGTGCGTATAATGATCTTGCGGCTGAAATGCGGCCACAAAAACTTTCATTTGCCGCATTAAAAGCCAATTAGCATTAGGAATTTGAAAGCTGTCGACTAATTACTTTTCGCATTACTCTTCTATGCCTGTGAGTGCGCGTGTGTGTGTGTGTGTGTGTGCCTATGGCTGTGTGAAACAACTTTTATTAGAGGCCGCCCAAGGATAATGTCATAAAGTTATCTAATGACATAAAGCCTGCAATGTCTCTCGTGGGCGTGGCATGCGCCCATGTTGACTTGATGCATGATTCAATCTAATTGTAATTTGACTGCCTGCAAATGAGTTGCCTATCCGCGAGGCATCATTAAATGTGCGTGCGAAAAATCTTTAGAGATATTTATGGAATCAAAAAAAGAAAAAAATGTTTAGCTATATATATATATTTTAAGACACAGTATTTTTGAGTGCGTAAAAATACCTATAAACTCTCAAAATTTATAGAGCTGAGATTTAAATTAGGAAGATTGACTTATAAAAAGACCAACCGTTTCTCATTGGCTGCAAATAAGACGCTCTCACTCACACATTGAAAAAAATTCAGTGAGCAACCAATAGCATCGGTGCTGCCACGAGTTCGTTTGCGATCAGCTCGCATCATCTTCGTTTATCATGTCTCGCTCTCGGTATTACCCGACCGATTCGTTGAGTTGCATGAAGCAAAGTGTGTTCTGTGTATGTGTTAGTGCGTATGCGAGGCTTGCCTTCGCTAAACAACGACCTGCGTGAGTGTGAGAGTGTGCATGTGAATGTGAAAGTGAAGAGCGTTTGCATCAACTCTTTGATTTGCCTGCTCACACTTACTGAGCCTCAGTGTGCGAGTGTCAATCGTGTCGCTACCTAAATGCTGTTCGTTAAAAGCCCTTCACACGAAGAGCTCAAAACGAAGCGCGCGATTGAGTGATAGTCTGAGTCTTTTAACAGCGAGCAAAGCGCTCTCAACCGAAATCCAAAACGAAAAGAACCGAAGACCCTTGTACAGAACGAGAGCGAGTGGCTGCAAATAAGACGCTCTCACTCACACTTTGAAAAAATTCAGTGAACAACCAATTGCATCGGTGCTGCCACGAGTTCGTTTGCGATCAGCTCGCATCGTCTTCGTTTCTCATGTCTCGCTCTCGGTAATTATTATTCAATATACACAAACTCTTCACAAAGTAATTACATAAAGTCAATTTATCTTTCTTTCGTTCATCTCTATATACTTATATTAAGGCTAGAAAATCCTTCATCTAGACTTATCATATATTAAAATATGCCTATGATCCAGTTTTTTTTTGGATTTAATTTAGTATGTTTACCCAAAAAAACTTTTTACTATATAAGCTTTTACATAACTTTTTAGCTGAATCATAAAATCATTCTTGCAGCCTTTAAAAATTCTTCACATAAAACACATTTGTTCCCCTTCATCTTCAAACAGCTCTGCAGCCCTGGTTAAACCATAAAACTCCATCGCTCTGTATGTGCCATAAAACAGGAGAATGTGCTTCGACGCACAAGACAAATGATTTACACATTGGCAATGTCACTAATGTAAATGACGGCGAGGCCAGTCAAGTCAAGTCGGATCGAGTCGAGGGGCCCCCAAAAAGTATGCAGCATAATATGCAATAAAGTTAAATTATGCGTCAAAATGAAAACAAAAATTCTTGTGCTTGTCACCTGGCTTTTGTCGCTATTGTTGTTGTCGCCAGCTACATGATTAATTATAGTCTGTTGCACCTCACCAACCCAGCAGTTCAAACAACTTTTTACAGTCGTAAAAAGCTAAAGCGAGCGAGCAACACAAAAGGGTTTGCGTAGGTGTTGCTTAATCTATTAAAGCTCACACACCTTGCACACCTTAAGGGTGTATTTTTTACAAATATATATATATATATATATATATGTATATATATATATACATGTATGTATCATATATTAGCTTAAATGGGGTAGCTTGTTATTGAATAAGCAAGAGAGCGGAAATAAAAACATATTTTGGTACATAGAATATTTATGTTCTTTTAAAGTAACTTCGTTTATGTGTTTGTATTATATATTATATTATTTATATATTTTATGTGGAACATCTCATAGTTTACTCATAACATACATATCGAAGACATTTCTCAAGAAAAGTTGAGAATTCAGAATAAAGTTGGCTTCAAAGTTTCCTTCTAGTCAGACTACATTCTGTTCATTGTGTCTTCTAGTTAAGGTATCTGTGAAAAAGAGTATATTCAAGCATCTTCTAGGCAGAGTATGCTCATCTTAGGGTATCATCTAGTAAATATATCTTCTAGTCAGGGTATCTGCTAGTCAGTCTTTTCTTCAGTCATATTACACGCTTTCCGTGCTTATCGACAGCAAAACAAATAAACGCGAAAAGTGTTTTTGTTAGCCATAAAAATGAAAAAAAAAGCACAGAAGCGGGAGAAACGAAAAAAGATTAACAGCTCTAATTGACTGAAGTGATTTTTTTTTGTTTTTTTATTTATTTATTTTATTTTATTTTTTTTTTTTTTTTTTTTGGGCGAGAACTCAACGATTGCCAAATAAATGTAGCCCAAGGTTGGGGGAGAGAGGGAGAGAGAGAGAAGGCGACATAGAGATAAAGAAAATACTTCACATTCACAGAGTGTAAGTATATGGCTTGGGTGAAAGTGCTGCCAATTGCTGCGAGCAGTCTTAAGTCAACAGCAATTGAAATTGATACGAATAAAAGGATCTGGTTCGATGGCAGCACGGACATACACACACACACACACACACACCCACACACACACACGCACACTTCGTTTGTCCTTGCACCGACTGAGTGCGGGTGGTCAAGATGAAGCACCTTGAGGCGGCGAACAGTTCAATAGCTGCAATGACCCCGAAACATTACATTGCTCGAGTGCTGCATGTGTTTGGAATTCCAAAATGTTTTCCCTAATGCAATAAATGTGAACATCAAATATGAAATATCATCTAGCATAATGATTAATGTACACACATAGCGAAATACTAGTTGAATAGCTAACAATGTGAAGCATTTCAAGCATTTCTCAATTGCATTCCATGTGTCTGACAGACATTGCAGCAAAGCATTTGCAACCGTTCCCAATGCAGACAACTGCAGCTGCAACGTATGCAAATCCAGGCATATTTTATGCCAAAGACAACTGAGCCGCATTCTATGCGGGCCAATTACAAATGCCATAGAAATAATATCAAAGGAAACTGTTGGGAAAACAATTGAAAATTTCTCTTTGTTTTCCATCAAGCTATTTTTTTTTTCCTTACCTTGCATGTAAATACATTTTTAGTGCATTTAAATTTTATACTTTTAATTCATACAATTTGAAGTTCAATTTTAATACTGTCCCATTGTAATTAGAATTGTTAAACTGCTAAAGATAATATTATGTTTCATTTAAATTCCATAAAAAACATATAGAATTAAGTATCTCATACAAAAATATAAATTCAGTATAAAGCACATTCAAATTGCATATTCAATTAGTTTCTATAGATAACAATGCTTTAACTTCCGACAATTTGACTAGCGGCATTTGCATGAATGAAAACAATTTCGTTTTTCCTTTATTTCATTTTCTAGTGGGCAACCGAAAAAGTTTCTGAAATACATTTAACAACTACAACAATGTAGGGAATTCAATGCAACTGCAAGTGAATGCAATTGTAAGGTTGCCATGGTGCGTAAAGCAAGTGTCGTTGTATACAGGACTGTCCCGAGTCCTGGCTCAGCAAACTTACCCAAACTCACAATGAAAGACGCGTTCTAAGCAATTCGAAGCCAAAGACAAGTCCTTACCGCAGCGCAAGGAAATGCGCCACAAAAGTGCTATTAAAATAAAACGTGCTCAAACGTGCTGACGTGAGTCCCTCGCTCAGGGCAGAGGCGAAGCCTTAGAGCCAAGAGCGAAGAAGTGAAAGTGCAGGCAACCAAGGCAGACGCTTAGCTGAACTGAGCTGCGTTGAGTCCTACGCACTCAAAAGTTAACAGCAACAACAAAAAAGTAAAGAGCTTACATTTATGACTTGACGATACTCTTGAATATATAAAGAGAAATTTGTAAATATGAAAATAGAAAAGTCAATGGAAATGCAAAAATATAAAGTAATATTTGATGACTCTATATGAAAAGATAATTAAGAATAAGAAGAATTTATTGAGAATATGAAGAACAGCATCGAAACTCTCTTCATACCCTGTAATTCCACTTTGCCGAGCCAGCTGCGCGACAACAATGAGCAAGTGTTAAGCACAGGCACGAGCATGAGCTAAATAAACAAAGAAAACAAAACAACAATAACAAACAGTTGGCAAAAAGTGAACATTTGACGCACAAACGTGTCGCAAGTGGCACAAACTGAAAATCACGTAGCAGACATTTGGCTGCAAGTTGCGTATACGCCGCATGGGACCCAAAACGTTTATTAGCCAAGAAAAACAACACACACACACACACAAGAGTCGAGACAACGAGCTGAGAAAGAGTAAGTGGAAATGCTCTCTATTATACAAATATATATATATGTGCTCTTAGGTGAATGGCAAGTAAGTATTTATCTAGAGTTTTGTCTACAATTTTGGCTAATGCGTTTTTAAGCATGGGCGCCAGACATTAGCCTGCAAAACGCTCAATTAGCAAAATAAGCAAAGTTAGATATTTTAAAATTGCAGTGCTATTTAAACGAAATTTTAATTTAAAGTAAATGCCCAAAAATTCTTGTTAAAGTTCACTTAACGAGCAATAGCCCCCTGATATAAAATATTAATGAGCTGCAGACAATGAATGATGAGCTAAACTGGCAAAAGAGCGGGTCGCCTTTAGTCCCATTAATATGTCATGCATTGCAATGCTCATATACTTTGTCAGCATCATAAAAGAGTGTATGAGAGCGAGAGAGAGGGAGAGACTGGGGCTGGCAACGCTTTGTTCTTTTATTAAGTGGCAGCTGCGTGTCCTCTGTCAAAGCGCACACAGCTCTGAGCTCATCTCACATATGCAAATTAAAAAAAAAAAAAAAATGCCAAGCAAAGATTTTGATTCGTATTCGCTGGGATTTACAGACTTCCCATGCGGGCATCCATCATGCCAACTGCAACCGACAGCAGCTGCATTCAATTTGTCATTAGCCAACACACACACGCACTGCGGGGCTAACTGGCAACGGACAATTGACATGAACCTGCCCCTACAGCAACAACAACTATAACGACGGGCAGCAATCTAAACTAATGCCAGACTAAAGCTACTCTATGCCAACATCTCCAAGGTCCATGTCCCTCCCCCCACACCACCGTCTGCATAAACTCATTCACGTAAACTTGTTTACTCAATTCGCGTGGGCCGGGATGACGTGTATTGCCTGATTCAGTTCCACATCCACATACGCGTTGGCTATTCATGCTTAGCGTACTCAAGGGCAGCTACTAAAATCCAGTAGTTTAACAATGAATAAGAATTTCAATGAATTAAAATTGGAATGAATTTGCATTGGAATGAAATCGAATTATAATGAATTATGTAAAATTATAATAAATTATTGAAATTATAATGTATTTTTTATTATTAGTGATTGATCAATCAACGCCAATGAATTAGTATTATAATGAATTATTTGAATTATCTAGTGACTGATTAATCTACACAAAAGATTTGCTTCAGGCTTTTGAATCAATTTTTTTGTTAGTTATCTTATTATAACTATGTTTGAGTATTTAAGACATAAGTCAGAAATTTGATTTACCATTATCAAATTTTATATTTTATTATATTTTTTTTATTATTATTATTTTATTTGTTTTTTATTTATTTGCCTAATTTTTTATTTATTTTTGATTATTATTATTTTTTTATAATTTTATTTTCATTTGTATTTATTTTTTGTTTAATTATTATTTAATTATTATTATTATTATTTATTATTAATATGATTGTTTTAAAATGTTTATTGAATTTTATTTATTATTATTACTGTTTGATGTTACTTTATTTTTTATTTTTTTATTTGATTTTTTATTTATTTATTTGCAAAAATTAATGAATATAATGAAAGGGAATAAAAAAGATTTTGTTTGATAGTTTTTCAATCAAAATTTAGTAAGTTTTTGTATATTAGATCTACAAATGTATATTTATAGATTTTTAATTTTATGAACAGTATTTATTTAGTATTTCAGATCAATATTCCAGCTAACTAATCTACTTTTAAAATTAATTATTTATAGATAATATTTTTTATTCCAATAGTTTCAGTGGCAAACCTAAATTAGTTTTATACCTAACAACAATATTACATATCGTGTCATATACACAACATACTAAACAACCCTCGCCATTGATGTTGAATACATGAGTGTACAAGTGTATTGGCATGGTCGGTGATGATATCTATTCATCTATCATCAATCAGACACGATATTCGATTCTCCGTATTTATTTCCATGGAAATATTGCCTGAGTGAATGCTGAAAAGTGTGCTACACTTTTCTCACATCGCTCACTTTTTATTGCACACACGAAGAAATTAACATGAAATTGAAAATCAGTCGCAATTCCAAGAAAAACGTATTTAGAGTAAAAATATGATGCAATTAAGTGGTAAATCATTGGCATGGAAACCAATTATGAGAGCTCTATAAAAAGCTATATAAAAATATGGATAGTAAAGGGATACCAAATGTGCGCTTTAGAAACGTTTGCCTTAAATACCATTTTAATGGTACGCCCAAGCAGCAAAAGACAGACCCAAGGGATTTCATTCCCGTCATGAAACTGCGACGCAGTTGTCCGAGTTTTAAGGGCTTAGTGTGGATGGAATTTTTTGAAAGAGTGGGAGCTGGAGCGAGCAGAGGAAGCGAGAAACTGTCGCTGCAAATGGACAGCTAATTGACAAATGTGTGCTTGGATGAGCAACAGCCAGCAATAGCTAGCCAGCCAGCCAGCCAGCGAGCCAGCGAGCGAGCGGGCCAAAAGGGCAGCTGGCAATCAGGTTACAAGCTAGGATATAAAAAAAAAAAAAAAAGAACGCAGCACATCAACATCGCCCACTGAATTAGCTTCTAATTAGAGTTTATTGTCTTGCGCGTGAGTGTGCGTAGTGCGTGGGATCACTTAGGTCCATCTCCATAAGTTTACTAATTTTACCAACAACAATGACGCCATTGAAGCTGTATCTATATCTATACAAGTTACAATTGCTTTTATGTTCGATAGTTACAGAAGAGCAAAGCAAACAAAGTGAGGCTATTAGGTCTGAAGCGTGGAAGATGAGCTCAATCTATATTAAGTGTTTAAGGAATATAACTAGGTTAGTTGATACATTTGTGTGCTTAGAAAGAATTTTGATACATGGATATAATAATAGAAACTAAATATATTATGTAATATGTATATAAAAATATAATAAATATTCATATATGTATATATTTGCATATTCTTCAATATTTCTTGATATATAAACAAAAACATATTGCCTAAAATATCTAAAAAGAACTGAGTTATAACATAAATTATTAAATTTTGTATTTCTTTTTTGTAAAATGCTCATATAAAGAATTGTAATATGCAAAAAAAAACTTACCTCACAATTCTAGTTTATTTTTTAACGCTCACTTTACTGCAATTTCTCAACTTCAAGCATAAATCCATTACAATTGTCACTTTTTTTTTAATTATATGCTATTTTTGGTCGCGAATCTTTAAGCTGCCCTATTTTGCGGGTGTTTTTCTAAGGCTCAGTTCAATCAAGCCAAATCCTAAATCAAATTGAAGCGTAATTATTTTTGCTTTGCTGCGGCGCATTTCCCATTGTGACGTCGCCAATCAAATGGCGCAACTTGACTATGGCACTGGGTCAGTAGCGCAGCATGGGAATTTACTCATGCTGCTGCCGGTGTTATTTGCTGCTGCTGCTGTTGTTGTTGTTGTTGTTGTTGTTGTTGTTGTTATTATTATTATTGCTGTTGCTGGTGGTGTTTACTTGGTCTGTGCCAAGTAATCAGAATAATTACGTGGCCCTAATGGGCCGAAGGACGCGCTACGTCAAATGCAAAACAATTGAAGCAGTTTACAGTTGGCGAAGCACTAGACAGGCACGTAAAAGAGCAAAGCAATTCGAAAACGGCTGACCAGCAGAAAATACCCTGTACGGTCTGATTAAGTCTTCCAGCTGATTCAAATTTTTTATAATTTTAAAATTTGTGATATAATTCCGATCTATATGCTTAATTTGACTGCCAAATACGCTCCAGGCACAGCAGAGAATTTATGTGGAATCAAATTTAGATAGGTAATTTAAATATACATATTTCTTATTTCTAGATCATGAACTCTAAGAGATCGTCAAAATTGACTTGCAAATACCATATAAGCATATAACATATAAACAGCGGAGGACTTATATTAAAAAACACTTAACATAAATATAAAATTCGATTCTAGATCATAAGCTCTTATAGACCGCCAATTTTCTATAGGCGGTTACATACGCTGCCACTAAATCAATATTCCCGCTTTTAAAAACAATAAAATTAATGGGTAGCGGTCATCAAAATTCTTGTAATGCGCATTTTGTGCAAGTTAAACATCATTATGCCTTAATTATGATTTCAATTGAAGCTTTAATCTTTCACTAAGCTTCTTTGGCTCGGCTAGCGGCACTTTAGCAACAGCAAAAAACAACAACAACCAAAAACAATAACAACAACAAAAACCCAATAGCCAAGTAGACGCCATATGCCGGCAACGAAGAAGAAGCACACGTATGTAAGTACACAACTACAAGAACAACAACAAACGGAGTGTGTAATAGAGAAGTAAAGCACCGAACGTAACGCCCACGCGCAGCGTTATCAATGCGTTACTGTTATCACTTACGCTGCCTTACACTGCCGGCAATCGAGAGTATTACAAACATACGCGTGAAATTTTACGCGCGATAACTGCTACAACTTTGCGTGAACCCTACTTGCTGCACCTATTCGTCAAATGGAACTGACGCCAAGTCGGCGCCACCTGCTGCGGTGCACCGTACTTCAAGCAAGTTGCCCCAAAAAATGCCAAAAATAAATTAAGGAAAATACCAACCAAAATTATATCCTGCGCAGCATTGCCAAACAGAAAAGTTCGCGCCCTTTTTCAAAAAGGACTGATAAATGCAGACTCTTTAATCGAACAACTATATATATATTTATATATTTAATGTTCGGTTATTAATCTAGAAGAACTTTAAAGCACCAAAATGAGTAAACTATTATATTTTTATTATTAAACTGCAGATCCATTTTTATAGAAAAAGTAATTCCACTATATATATTTTTGTTGCTGTCCCACTAGTAGCCATGCCCATCCAGTGTTGGAAACCGAAAATATCTAGTGAACAGCTGCTCGTTTTTGCTCTGTTATGCTTCAATAAATATTTAAATATTATTAAACTTCTTGTAAATACCATATGAAAGAATAATCATCTTAATATCCACTTTTTAACAATTTATTGTTCATTATTATAATTAATTTATTTTTCGTCAATTAATTAGTGCGCGCTGTTAAGAACAGCAAATGTTAACATATTAGGGTGCCCACAGCAGCCAAATAGAGCTATTAGTGTTGGTTAAAATATTGTTTGCTCACTTTGGTAGCATGTTCACTTGAGATACAATTCCCAAGAAAAACAACAAAATTGGCGAAAACCGCGTGCGATTCAGTTAAATAAATATACACAAAATCTAAGCCCGGTTACGTAGCAGCATTTAAACAATATGCAAGCCGTTCACGAGCGTCGCTTAACTGCCTAACTGCGGCTGAAAAAAAAGTGCGCGTGTTTGTGTGGCCCTGTGAAACAGTGAAGAAAAAATATCGCCGCTGCCCCAGCGCAGGGTAACTGGGCGCATATACAGAAAACTAGACCCCAAAATAAATTGGCGCCAGTGTAATGCATCATGAGCCAAACGACCACAGCTACAACACCAACAGCAACAGCAAAAACCGAAATGTCCAAAACAAATGATGCCTTCGATGAGGAGCTATTTGAGACGCGTCTTGAAGCACTCAAGGACACGCAGGAGTGCATACAGCAAATGTCCAACTGGTGCCTGCAGCATCGCCTCAATCACAAGAAGATCATCCAGTGCTGGCTGAATGTATTCAAGCGTGGTGCGTACAAAGCCCCATTTCACTTGTCACATTATTATTATTATTAGCTCTAACTCGTCAACCTTTTGCCGCAGTTCGAGTCGATCATCGTTTGGTTCTGTTCTATCTGGCCAACGATGTCATCCAGTACAGCAAGCGCAAACGCTACGAATTTGTGGAATGCTGGGCGACAGCGCTCCAAAGAGCCACCACGATGGTGCGGTAAGTAGCAGAGGAGAATCGATAGTAGTCGACTAATGGATACTCTATGAAAATATTTAACTTACTTCTAATAAAGAATTTATACAGGATAAAATAATTTGTATATTTATATATATTATTGAGTTTTGCTATTGAATCATAAACATATTAGTTTTCACAAGTATAAATAATTCTTTTTTATTTATTTGCTTTTTTAAAATTAATTTTTCATTGATTTAAATATACGCCGTTTAAATGTTAGTTGATATATATTTACATTTTTATAAATTAATAATATTAATAATTAATTAAATTCTACTCATTATCCCTAGCGATGAACGTGTGAAGGGCAAAATCTTACGCATCTTCAAGATCTGGGAACAGCGCGAAATTTACAATGAAGAATTTCTGAGCGATTTGAGCGGTCTACTGAACATAGCGCCGCCAAAGAAAGCCCCAGCCAGCGCTGATCCAAGCAATGAGTATCAGAATGCAACGCTCATTGCGCAGGTGCGTGAATGTGTTGAGCTGGCCGAGACGACAGACAAGAGCATGAAGAAGCTACCGAAGCCACCGAATTTCGAAATCGAAGCCATCAAACAGCAATTGAAAGACAAAAGCCACTCGGGCGACATTGAAAAGGAGGTGGAACGCTGTGTGGCCTTCATCAATGCGTACAACAAGAATCTCCAAAACGAGATCAAGAGTCGCAAAGCTGTGCTCGAGTCGATCGAGGCAGCCAAAAAGTTCTACGAGCATCAGGGTCGCGAGGTTAAAGTCGTGGCAAGTGTAAGTTAACACAAATGGCTTATAGATATCTATATATGTAGATAAATAATGTAATTAATTTGTGTATATATTTATTTCAGGCATATAAAAGCTTTGGTACACGCATTAAGATAGTCAAGCGCAAGCTGGACGAAGTTATACCAACGCTATCCAGTCCGATACCCTCACCGGATATCAATGCACCGTCACCGGAACGAGACGCAGATCTCCAGCTGCCGGATGAGAACAATTCACCGTTGGGCGTGGTAAGCTATAAAACACATCGAATATAAACGAACTTTATATTGTGTTTGTATTTTAGAAATGTAAAGTAAAAAAAAGTACAGTGGTCTCTCGAAAATAGCAACACTTAGCTTAAAGTGAACAAATAAATTGCTGTAGATTTGTGTTTATATATAGATAAATTTAGATTAGATTTTTAATTTGAATTTTGATATATTGAATTTTCAGTATAGAAAATTCTTGTAAATTATACAACAAATCAACAAAAAAAATATATATATTTATATATTAATTTTTTAATATATACATTTTTTATTTTTACTAATATTAATATTTTATTTACATTTGAATTTATTGACTTTTCCGTTTTAAAAATTCTTTTGAATTGGAAAAACAAATTTAATATAAAATATTTAACAGATACTTTACAATTATCTGACACTATCACATTTCTTTTAGCGATCATTCAATCATATTTTTAAATTTGAATAAATTATGTTTTGATGTAGTTTTAGTTCTATTTTATGTATCGAATAAAATTGGACACTTTCTCCAAGTTTTATTGTATGATTTTTATGCTAATTTTTCTTTTTTTATTTTCACTACTAATATTCAGAATAAGGCGTTATTGGGATCACTCCTATATAGTTCTTCTGATTTTTATGCCCCTCAGAACTTGTTCAGCGGCAGCGGTCTCAATGGATTTGCCAGCTATCTGGATGGCGGTCAGCTGCCGTTCGACATCAATGATTTTAAGCGTGAGTCTAGCGGCAAGGATCGTGGCAGCGCCATTGAGGTGATTGGTTCTCGCTCGGATGATGAGAGCTATACGCCCGGCTCCAATTATTACAAACCTGAACCGTTGAACAGAAGCTACAGCAATAGCAATGCCAATGGCAACGCTGGCACCGCCATACCGGGCCTGGGTGGCAGTGGCAATGGCGGAGGCAGCGGCGGCTCCAGCGATGAATACAATCCCAGTCAGGTGCAATCAAGCTATGGCGCTGTACTGCCACCACCAGCGCCGCCCATATTCGGTGGCTCGGCCCAGGAATATGCACCGCCACCGCCGCCGCATCTTGGCTACGGTCAGTCGGATAGTCAGTATACGCCCGCGCCTTTGAGTAGCAATCCGATGGCACCGCCACCGCCCATGCCGCCGGCCATAACAGCAGCGGGCGGCGTGGATGACTTCAACAGCACCTGGGACATGAGCATGACGTGGACGCCGCTCGATAGCAGCCTGAACAGCAGCGGCGCCAGCTCCAGCTATGCAACACCAACGCAATCGACGCCGCACTCGCCGCCTCATTTCGAGCGCAAAGGCAGCAGCGCACCAATTGAGTACAGTGAGCACCACAATGTCTCAAGGCTGGGCGCACAAGATGTGGATCATCGAACGATTCAGCTGCCGCCGGCCTTCAATTTTCGTGCCAAGTCAGCGCTGAGCGATGAGCAAACGCGCCAATTGGTGGATATTGATCATAGGAATTTAATATCGCTGACTGGCTCACCAGGCTGTGCCGATAAGGTGTGTTTGGGTAGTACAGTGAAGCCTCTGTAAATTGTATTGTAAAAGTAAAGCAAATAAGCAATTTGTAAAGTAATTGTTATAGATGGAATTTCCAAATACTTTTTGCTTCATGTTAGACAGAGTTGGATTTGCTGTATACTCTCTTTAAACAACGTAATTAATATTTTTGGCCTTTCAGGAATTTGGTGGCGGCGATGTCGATTATCGCACAGCGTCTAAAAATGAGGAAGCCGGCAGTGCCATACGTAGTCTGGGCAACAATTCGCCCATGATGGCGCCGCCGGGTAACTATGTGAAGAAGACTAGCTCGCCACAGAAATCTAATGCGAGTAAGTTGAATTGTTCGGAATTCACACAGAACATCTTCGAATTAATTGTAATATCTCCCTGCAGGCTCCTCATCCGAATCAGATCGTGTGGATGGCTCGGCACGTTATGATCCCGCAGATATGGTTGTTGATATGGACATGTCCGATGAGGATCTGGAAGAGTCACAGCTAGGTAATGGCAAGAGCCGTCATTATATTAACTTCTTAGCTTTAGTCGCAAATTTGACATGTAAAAAATTTCCAAACAGAGCTCAATGTCAATGCGAAGCAGCTGCATCTAGACAATGCTGATGGTGAGCTGGATGCTAATGGAGCCTTAACTCCGCGTCCCGTGCTGCTAGAAACGCCGCAGGACTTTCAATGGGATGGTAACAACAGTTTTCTAACGGCACCGGGTGCCAGCAACATGCAGGACATGCAACAGACCGATGCACAGCAACAGATGCAACAGCCGCCGCCGTTGCCGCCACAGCAACAGCCATGGAATCAAATGCAGCCGCCAATGCCCTGGAACGGCAATGAGGGCAACAATGGAGCAGGCGCTGTGCCGCCACCTCCCAGGCCTCCATTTACAGGTGGTCCATTTCCGTTTCAGCCATTTGGCAACGGTCCAGATAATATGAATCGCGGACGTGGACGTGGTCGCGGCTGGTCGGGACCGTATAGACCCAATTATCAACGTATGCCCGGCCCATTCGATGGCGGACAGGGGCCAGGACCACGCCCGTTCTTTCAACGCGGTGGTGGACCCATGCGCAATGGCAATGGCGGCCGTGGGCGCATGCGTGGTAAACCTTGGATGTAATTACGTATTATAGCTTCAATATAGCATACACACATGTATACAAACACATGCCCAAGAATAGCCACACAAACACATACACACACACACACACTGACAAACATGCGTATGAAAGTGCAGTGTTTATTTTAGTTGTTAGTTGACTTTATCTCATTTGGATTTAGCGCCCACACACACACACACACACGCTTAGTTTTAATTATCTTGCTTCAATGCTAAGAATCGTTGGCTATTTAATAAACTATGTAAGAGCCCAGTTGGATGCAACAGTATGGACACCAAACTAACAGAACTATGTTTAAGCATAACGTTTAACGATTTCCTGATATAAATACAATATAATCTATATATTATATGCATATATGACATTCTTGCATCTGCTCTCCCTTCACGATTTTGTCTTGATTCTAATATATATATTGAATATATCAATAGTCGGCGGTTATACTAAGAGACGCATCTGAGAATTTTTATAGTAGATTTTTGGAGTCAATAGAAAAGATTTAAAGAACTTTTAATAAACTGCATACACGATCTGCACGATGTGAATTTTTGGGTTTCTCTGGGTCTTCCCCTACTGAACTCATATTGATTTTATTGCCAAATGT
Organism: Drosophila borborema; assembly: GCA_030914335.1. Taxonomy (NCBI): domain Eukaryota; kingdom Metazoa; phylum Arthropoda; class Insecta; order Diptera; family Drosophilidae; genus Drosophila; species Drosophila borborema. The sequence continues at coordinate 5,806,404 of JAUESP010000305.1, forward strand.
TTTGATTTCTTCTAACCCCTAAAGTCATGTGCCAAAGTTCTGTTTATTTCCCATGTGGCCTATAGTTTTTTAAATAAATGTCAACGATACAAATCTCGTTTTCAATTGCTCTCACAATATACACAAAGGAAAAAAAAAAAAAAAAACATTTCAAGACTTTTAGAAACAAATTACACAAAATTCCCTTTAAGTTTAGAGTTGCCTTAGCTTATAAATCTTCAATATATATATATACTATGAATATAAAAATGTATCCTAATATTTAGTTAACTTCAAACATTGCTTTTAGTTTTCAGCTTTAGACCTAAGCAAAAGTATGTTGTAAATAATATAAATGTAATTATTAATTTAGCAACTAAATGTATCTATATTAACTTCGGTTATGCCAAAGTTTTATGCTCTTCACTAAATGTCTACATACAACAAATATTTAAATAATAACCCTTTGTTCGGTAAAAAAAAAAGAATTTCAAATTAAATAAAAATTAAATTCTTTTAAACATTTACTCGAAAGTAAAGGGGGCCCACCTTCTATATAGATATGAGCAATCCATTTTATTTATTTTTATTATTTTATTCACTGATCTTTTGGACTTAACTATCATGTGGAATGACTGAACGCCCTCCTGGGCGTGACAAAACAAATTTACATTTCCCAAACGAACTTCAAGACTGATTCGAGTTTCTTTATAGTAAACACATTGCCTAATTTGGAATTCTAGAAAAAACATTCTACAGGGGCATTGCCGAACATAGGGGTAGCTTCAAATCTCTTGTCCAATTCTCGAACAAAAGAACTCTCATAATCTCTTAAGTACAAACTCTGCCATAAGCAAACCAAATATCATATCATCGTCACATGCCAAAACCAAATGAAAATCCTTGTGAACAAATTAAATAGAATATAAAAGTTATAGTCAGTTGATCAGAGCAAGTTATGTGTGTATCAAAATTAAATATAATATAAATTTAGTAATACTAGTTATTAAATAGATTATATATTTATTGCTTAAGTTTAGTTAAGTTTAGTAATAGAATTTAGCTGTTTAAATAAAAAACAAATGTGATATTTGAATTGAAAAATCTTTTCTTTCTTTTTTATTTAATTGTCGTTTTTAAATCAAATTTCGTGTCCTGTGCGGCACAGGATCTAAGGCAGCATTTAGTGTTGTTTACCTGTTGATGTTGACGGCACTTAATCACCTCCAGTTAGGCGAGCTGCTTTGTTGTTGTCTCTTGCTGCTGTTTCTTTTTAATAAATTTTCGACATCGGAAGTCGGAACGGAACTCATCAATCGTCTGTCGGCGAGCTCTTGTTTTGACTCTTGTTTCATTTTGTGGGCGTTACGCCCGCTGCTCAGCATATTACGTTCTCAAGGACCTTTTTTCTTGGGCTAGTCAGCTACTGCGATAGCTGGAAATTGTGAATTAATGAGCCAAATCGTTGGGTTAAAATTTTATATATGTGGAAAATGAAAATATTTAGTTTTTTAAGTAATAGCCTCCGAAAATATATTATTTTGTATGCATTTTTAATTCTTTATAAATATTTCTTAAATAGTAAAATTAAAAATAAAATAAATAGATGTTGCTTAAATCAGAGAAAAATTTTTTACATTTTAAGTTTTGTATTATTTTTTTAATCTCCAATTAAAGCTCAAACTACAAAAGCATTGTATTATATCGGTAATGTGAAGTTCAGTAAAGATTAAAGACTCTTTTTTTAAGGATGTTACTCTAATTTTTAATTTTAAAAATATTTTAGCCAAATACCAAATGGAAAGAAAATCAACTTTATATATTACATATATGTATTTTTAAAGCAGATTTTAATCAATTATTTATATTGAATATTTTTATGGCTTTTATATTTAATATTTTGTTGACTTGTCTTTCCTAAATTTTTATATTTCAAGTAAGAAATTCCTAGATCTAGTGCTTCTATTATATCAGCACTTAATAAGGCAAGTTTTTTACACTTTTTGTGCAGCAGTATGAATAAATAAAAACTCAGTTTTAATGTTCTCTTTCAAATATATGATATTTATATTTTATGAACGCTCTTAAAATATTTCTTATGCTAAAAGTTTATCAGCTAAATTTAGGAACTAACAGCCTTTAAAAGTTGACACTAGGTTCAAGTGTTGCAGCAACACGCCCCGGTTGCATTGATGCCCCCTCGCCATCCCTCTCCATTCTGATGCGCTCAGTAGTCTCTGGCGAGCAGCGTGAGCAAATCCCCAATGTACGCCTGCGCCATTTGCAATGTCTCGTACTTGGAGAGTCGTCGATCGTGTCCAAGAGATGGCACCACATCTCTCAGCTTGTCGAAGGCATCATTGAGGCTATTCATTCGTCGACGTTCACGTGCATTCGCTGCCAGCCGACGCTTGCGCAGGACATCTTTGTCGCAGCCTTCGTGCTCCTCCGTCTCCTCCTCGCAGGATGCACTTGGATAGGCATGATAGGGATCGTAGGGTCTGCTGCGCGCTGTTTTGTGCCAATATTTGGCCGCCTTTGTTTGATATTTGCTTGCGCCGACAGACAATTGCTGTTGCAGCTGTTGTTGTTGTAGTTGCAGTTGCAATTGTTGCTGCTGCTGTGGCTGTTGCTTCTGCTGCTGTTGGGTTTGTGCGCTGAGCATTTGCTCCAGTTCCAGCACGGCTGGCGTATCGTAGTATAGCTCCAGAGAGCAGCTATTGGTGCCATCGGATAAGCTGTCCGCACTGCCACTAAAGTCTCTGTCCTCCTGCTGATTCATAAACTGCTCCAGTTGCTGCTGCAAATTGTCCTGGCCAAGCATGGTGCCCGAAGAGTCGCCCTCCTCCAGGCTGTCGGCGCTGTAGTAAAAGTGCTCGATGAGCTCGTTGTTCGTCAACATGTTGTGTGTGTGTGCTAAGCCAAAGGATAACTGACGCAAGGGCAGGCCAAGGCAGAGCCTTAAATAGCCAGCAGCCGAGGCAGCAGCAGCAACAGTCAATGTTGATTGGCTGCAGACGCTGCTCTTACCTGATTCGCTGAGCCCAAGTTGGCTTGGCTTGGCCTGATCCTGTTTTCTACCTGGCTAGCTGGCTGGCACAGCCCGTGCCCTAAATTGGCTTGCGGTCAAAACGTTTAATTGCCATGGCAAAGCAGATCGATTTGACCTGCCAGCAACATATATACATAAATGTAGTTATATATATGTATATATATATATATATATATATATATATATATATATATATATATATATATATATATATATATATATATATATATATATATATATATATATATATATATATATATATATATATATATATATATACATTTATTTAGCGCAACTTCTTGTTCAATTTTAATTTCATATGTCAAACAATTGTTGTCAAGGTCAATCATGGATCGCACAAAGCCTTAAAGCCAGCTTTTGTTATATGCCGCATATTTTCACGTATTAAATGAAGCCAATTCATTTTATTATTCGTTTTCTTTTTTTTTTTTTTTTTTTTGCATCTTTCTCACCCTGAGCCTTCTTATTGTACTTCTGGCCAGTAGCCAGCCAGTTGCCAATTTAGTTTGCATGTTTGTGGTCTAGCGATCCTTCAGTAAATGCTTTGCTGCACCAAACAAAAGAATTTCTCTCAAGTGCGGTTTTACTTTGTTGTAACTTTCGATTTTAGCCATTGTGCTTTATTGGGTCAACTAAACTGAAATTATTTCGAGCGATTTCTTTGAAAACAGAAGAAAGAAATACTCCCAAGTGTTGCGGTTCACAAGGTGTAAATATAACTGTTTTTCACACGATCAGATCACTTTTAAAGTAAATTCCCTTTGGCCAAGTATTTAGTTTTAATGAAAAGCTGTTTGCGACACACTTGCCAGCTTTACTCTATGTTTTTTTTTTTTTTTTTTTTTAATTTTCAATTCTTATTATAAATACATTTGAATTGTATTTAAATTACAAAAATATCATATTCTGATCAGTATATGATCCATCAAGTGTATATATAATTTATAAATAAATTTGCTTTCTTTACAAATCATCATCAATCCAGATTTACTAGCTTTTTACTATTTACTATTCATTTAGTTGCCATAGCAAAGATCTATCAAGAATTTAGCTTTGAATTTTAAAAAGTATTCGTTCTGCTTTTCAGCTTTTTAAGGTAGTAGACATTAAGTAACAATTAAGAGATTGTGAAGCTACTTCAGATTCCATAATCGCTTTATCTATTTGATTCACCTTATAATTCACATTTTTTCCAAGATAAAGCTACAATGAGTGAGGCCTGAACTCGCTTGCTGTATTTTTAACCAACTGGCATATATTTTTATGAATAGAGAGCAAATGCGCGCAGCTGCAAAAAATATACAATAATATTATTGTTTATTGCTGTATGCAAAAATAAACAAAACACACATTGTGTTTATAGCAGAAAATATTTATTTTTTTAAAGATCACATAACTTAAAGGAATTACGTAGTTTCATATGCATTGTGAGTAAACAAATAAAACAGAAGTCAGCAGAACAGAACTAAGCATTTTAGACTATAGTATTATAGATCCCTAAATAAAGGGTAAGGCAAGAAATGTTTGTCTATAATATTTTATAGGACATTTTTTTTATTTTTTATATAAATATAATTTAAAATGTTTTGTAACTAATTTTTATGTTTTTATTTATAAAATGTACAACTAGACTTGTTCGCTTGTGTAGTTGAAGCCGAGGGCTATTTATATAGTATATACATATGTAGATTAAAATAAAATGCATACAATATAAATTGGAGCATTGCAAGCTCTTAAAGATACGACTTATACATTTTTACAAATCTATTTCATTGGCAGCTTGCAGTGAAGTTCGCCGTAATATATCTATAAAATATTAAACCCAACTATTTTATACAATTTTAAACATTATATACATATATATACAAATATGCATACTAGCAGTGTATATAATATAGAATAGTATAATTGTATATAACCGTTGGGTTTCATATTTTATGGATATATTAGATTTATTTATATATTGTATTAACCACTGACTATATATATATAACTACTATAAATCACACTAGTATGATTGAATTTGTGTTAATAATATACTCTACTCTAAGGACATCTGTCACTCCACATCTAATTCCTGAAGCTATCGGTATTTGAATGAATTTGTTTCAAATATTGTCTGCTAACCAAATCGCCAAGGCATAACATGCAATCTCTCGGCACCCCATGGTTAGCTGTTGCATGCTGTAAGAAAAAAAATCGAAAACTTATCAGTCACCCACTTAACACTTCTGCTGCCTCGGCTGAGGAATGGAACGGTGTTTGTGCGCCTTTTTACCGCTACCATTAAATGCTTATTAAGATATTGGTATATCCTTGAGGCTCGTGTCTGCACACAAAAAAAAAAAATAAAATAAAATAAAAGAAAAGGAAAAGGACAAAGATTACCCAACGGCAGTCGCAATGGAGTCATAAATGTCACGGCGCTATTTATGTGATGACAATTTATGATACTCATCAATAGGGACTGCCGCTCAAAGGAGCTGCATAGCTACCTGCCGAAAGGATACTGCTAGCCAAAAAAAGAAGGGTATTTAGTTGATTTTCAGTTGGCTTACTGTTTGTTTTCCAAATCACGCTTAAGTGTCAATAAATTCCCATATAAACGTTGCAATTGCCTCGACACATTTGGGCTATCAGAGACGCGTCTAACGGATATGCTCGATATACAGAAGCAGAGGCAAATGCTGAGCCAGCTTGTTGTCGTGTGTCTTAAGTTATGTTTGTGTTCCTAGAAATGAACTCGACACCAAAATTAAAAAACTATTCAAAATGTCAAGGAAAATCTAATCTTACAAAAAAAAAAAAATCGAAGCTAATGCCTTGAGCGACAAGCTTTCTGGCGAGCAAGCAAAGCGAATTTTCGCAGAAACCAAAACAAAAATATTAGTCAAATGTAAAGAATATTAACCATAATGCTGGAATATTACATGGTAATTTGCTGCCATAGACAATAACTGCAAAACAATAGAATATAGCACTACAACTGCATTGTTTGGCCAAACAAAGAGAGCTCTGCACAAGTGCTGCACTTGCGACTTTCCCAGGCACAAAAGACAATCGGCAACAATCTCACGCAATAGTTGAACAATAGTTGAGCAACTAATCGCATTTTCGCAATTTAGCGCCAACAACTAATCCGCTCGACGAAAAACGATTAATCCTGGATAGGAGATTATCATCAGTTGGCCTATTGTTGAGTGGAACTCGAGCTCGAACTCGAACTCGACTTGACTTGACTTTCGGTCCGCAGCACCGCCTATGCGTCTATTGTTTGCTATTTTGACAAGGACATGCAACTGGCCAAAAGGCTGGGCAGGTAGGGGACGCATCGTACATGCTAATTGGAAATTCCAGTCAAGGCGTTACCGATCTTTAGCTGATCTTTGAGCGATACAGGCTCTGCTCCATAATTAGGTCAGAGCCGTTGGCATTTGGCGTTGTCGGTCCTTTCGCCAGAAATTGTGCAGCATAATGTCGAGGTATTTGCGGTCGCGTGGCACATCGATCAGCGGCTCATCATCGGACAGCAGAAGCCACAAGCGAGAGCGTCAAGATCAAACGTCACGATCCTGCCATTTCGCTATTGTCGGCGTATCTTTGTGTGAAATATCGGGACAACTCTTGCGGCTGGGCATCATTTGTACAATTTAGCCATGGCCGGCGCTCAGATGATTGTCTGTGTGCGTGTGTGTGTGTTTAGAATTGTTTTGGCCGTTTTCCATAGAAATGCAGCCAAGTGTTTGAATTGATTTCTCCCTACATTTAATTAACCTTTCGTTGCGGCTACCTTGAAAGTGGGCGGGAGTCCAAAACTGATCGCCATGGAAAGTAGTTCACTTAAATGTTTTTATGGATCATGGATGACTCGAGAGTAGCATACGAGTCGAAAAATCGCAATGGACAGCATGATATGCAATTCTATAGTCACTCTGAATCGTAACTATATCTTGATCTTGGCTTGGCTTTTCATTCATTCATTCAAATTTAATGTAAAGTCATTTTGTTTGAAAATACCGAAGCTGAAATACTCTTTAGGAGAGCACTTATAATTGGGTGCTATGAAATGAATTATTTATAATGATTTATTTATTCCATATTAAACATGAAACATTTCTTATATAACCCACATAATTCCAACTATAACTGAAATAAAATCCAACATTTACAGATTTACATTAAGACATAGGTTTATTATGTTATTGGAAAGAACTGAATACATTTCTCGTTAAATTATAAATAAAAGGTTTATATATACCGGCTAGTCACAGGCACAACCACAATTAACTGACGAAACAGAAAAATATATATACTATGTGTATAATTATAAAATATGTCTAGCTTGAAAATTTCGCAACAATCAATTGTAATTTGTGCGCTGCGAGTTGCCATATTATGTAGAAAACTAATTACTAAAACAAATAATTTTATATATATATATTTTTTTTTTTGCTTTGTGAATCTGTTTTTTTTTTTTTCTATAATACTTTTTGCTATATATAGAGAGCGGATTCTCGAATCACAAAATGTTTAATATCGAACAGAGCACAGAACGTATGTGTATATATCTATGTAATTCTTATCATTTCCTTGTGTTTGTCTTTAAGTGGTCCGCACATGTGTGTGAAATATTGTTGTATATTCGTATAAAAGTAGGTGTTAATTTGAGAATTTGCTGATATGATAATTAGTACAAAGTGTTTCGATGATATTAGAGTGTTTCTTGTTGTTGTTTAAATTAAGTTAAAATTAAACATGATTACATGATTATACGTTATGCTCATACATTTTCTATAGCTTTCAGCCTACGTACAACACAAAAACAAATACTCTTATGTTAAATAATTGTATAGAGAGCCCCAGAGGCGTACATAGAGTGAACGTATTGCGAAATTGGTTTAATCCAGTTTTAATGTGCGGCTTCTTGTTAAAGCTCATTATGTGTTTGTGCCGCGTATGCAATGTATTTGATATCACTGTGCGCCTGCAATCTCCAGCATGAACGAATCGGAGAATGAGAATTGTAGATGTCTACGTGGCTATAGCTTAGAGCGTAGTCGAGGTCACAGTACTGACGCCATGCACCAGTATGGTTGGCGGTAGCTCGGCTGTTAGCTCGGTGAGTAGCTCTATGTAGCTGGCACTGCGATCGCTAAAGTCCGTCAATGTGGGCTTCGGTGGTGCAGCCAAGTAAATAAATGATAAAGCCGTCTGATCGGAACGATCACGTATTATTTGATTCACACGCTGCATATACAATAGCGAATGATTGAATTTGTCCTCAGCAATTTCATCGCCATCGTCGAGCAACGCATCGTCGGCTTGCGACGTAAATTGCCTGAGTATGCGTGAATGTCGCGTGAAGTCCGTGTCCTGGCTCCATTCCTGTATCTCTATAATGTCCGCATTAATGCGCAGCTCCTTCAGCGATTGCTCCAGCTTTAGCTTGGAAAATATGTCCATTTGCGGTGCTTGCGTATCAAATGTGCTGCAATAGAACTATCTTAATTCTTAGCTCTTTCTTTTAGCCTAACATTTGATTTACCCCACAGTGCTCTCCTCGTTGGTTTCACACAAAAAGATGCGCACTCGTAGATGCTTCCATTTGGCCAACATGATGACCGCCAATTGCATCATGAACAACGAGACCATATCAAAGGGATCGCCCGATGTGGGATTGAATACATTAATGGGCCATACATCTATATACTTCACATGTTTGCTTCTGCAGAGTTAAAAATTTAAATTAGAGAATAGGTAATTTGTGGTTTAGTTTATCTCGAACGCACATGGTTATGAAATTCTTGTCCAGGCGCTGAAAGTTGCGACACAAACACAGATTCTTCTTCATGCGCAGCGTATCGCAAAGGATTTGCACATATTCCTGCACCTCAAACTGTTTCGGTTCACCATCGCGTCGTATGGGAAAACTAAGCGCGTCGCCCTCATTAAAGCCATCCGTTTTATAGGGGGATGTGCTACTGTAATTCAATAAAAATTACTAATAAGAATATGAATAGATGAAGAAGTCTAACTAGTTACTTTTGAAAGAAATCCTTTGGCATCTCATTGTCATAGAATCCCAAAATAATGGTATTTGGCTTCATGGCGCCAATGCCAGACAGACGTATTAAATGCTGAACACCCTCGCGAATGCTGCGACTGATGGTCACCTCGGTGAAGGCCTTGACACGCATGTGATCCAGGAAGGACCACCATTGCTGGTTCTCGACGGCATCTTCGACGCCATTGCAGTCGCCAATCTTGACATGACCAATGATATAGAGACCACTCTTCTTCAGATCATTGACAAAGTCCACAAGGGGACAGCAGGAGCGTGGCGAGGAGACCAAGAGCAAAATTTGTGGACGCCAGAACTTGACGTGATCTTTGCGTGGATCTAGCATAAGCAGATATTTGCGAACCTGCAAAAGTTGAATTAATATGAAAAGATAAATATAAATTCAATGAGCAACTCACTTGATGGAACATCAGCGCCTGGGAAATGGAACCCCATTGCGCCGCTTGCGTAGCTGGCGAGAATAGATGCAGTGCTATGACCAGGATCAAACACAATATGATGCAGGACGAGGCATAAATTGGATTGATGACAAACATCATGATCAATGTGCCCAGCAAACCGACGAGGCAGGTGTGCCAGGTGAAGTATTTGAAGAGTGGCCGGAAATTGGGCGCACCGGTCAGCTCAATGCCCAAACAGGCCAGATTAGTGGCCAAATAGGATAGCATGAACAGAACCGAATTGATTTGGGCAATAATATTGAACGAACCAATCAACAGGATGCACTCGACCAGCACCCAACTAATGACCACAGCACAGATGGGATTGCCCTTCCAGGTGCCCCGGAGCACAAAGTTTAGCAGCGAGCCAAAGACCTGATCCTTGCTGAGCGCCTCCAAAATACGACTAGAGCCAATCAGATTGCTCAGTCCCGTCGAGAAAGTGGCCGTCAGAATGCCAATTGCTGTGAATGGAGGCCACAGATTGACGGGCATCAGGAAGAGATAGTTATTCTGCATCGTCACCGCCGGTGTGGTGCAGCTCATCAGGAACGAGAGTATGATGTACGAGACGAAGGTGAAGCAAACGGCAGACAGTGTGCCCCATGGTATGCTCTTCGAGGGATTCTTCAGCTCTCCGGACATGTTCGCACCGGCCATAATGCCCGTAACGCCCGAGAAGAGCACACCGAACGTTGTTGAGAAGTCCACATTCTTGTAGTTCGATGTATAATCCGTGCCATAGTGTGACCCCAAATTATCGCTCAAGGTTTTACTACTAAGTCCCGTATATGGCAAAAATTTCGTAGCATTCATAAGCGTATTCACCACCGGCACAGGAATCTGTTGTATATAGTGTATATAGTTAAATGAATATGTAGATATGTGTTAATTGTTATATGTATACTACTATGGTGTATATATTAAACAGAGATAACAGTAGCTTATAGTACTTAATTGATAATTCACATGATACCCATTTATTTGGGAATGTGCGGGCATTTTAGTTTATCAGCTGCATTTAAATGATTCATATAACGCGTCACTTTTATGTTTCTACAGAGGAAACTCAATAATGTGAACATTTATCTTATAGTAATAATAATAGTAATGAATATAGCTAATTAAGCTGAATATACTACTAAATTGATATATATTATGCATCATTTATATAATATTTAATATATATATATGAATACTAATAATTAATATAGAATTATATTTGCTCTTAGTCGCGTCTCACTACGCTATTGCTTATACTAGCGAGTGTTGACTGCACCCAAAGCTCAATGGGACTTACTACAGCAAAAGAACAAAAGTGACCGATGCCTAAAATAATGCAAGCTAGTGTTATCTTTGCACAACACTCATTATCGCAAGTTAATGAAATTAAAAAATAATAATAATATCTATGCCGCATATCACAGTTTTTTTTTTTTTTTTTTTTTTTAGCACATTCTGCATAGCAAGTGTGAAGCTCCCCTCCCTGATGGGTTTTTTTTTTTTTCATCGAGATTGGTAATTCTAATGAAGCCTTGTACGATTTTCTGTATGATTGAGTGCAAGCCCCCCGCTTACCGTATCGTTGGTGGCGCCCACAGTCAGAAAGCTGATATATGTGGCAAACAGGCAAACGGTCACCGTGCCCAAAATAATCACCGATGTCTTGGCAAAGAGGGCGGCACCCACCAGGCAAACGAGCAGCATGCTTGTATTGATGCCGCTGCTCACGAGGAAGCGCCACCATTTGCCATCGGGCAGATGGGCACCCGATTCGTTGACGAAGCGGCCGCCGGGTCCAAAATTATCGATGATGCCCTCTGTGCAGCCAGATATGGCCATGGCGCAGCCAACGACATTTGCAAAGAAGAACAGGGTGCCAATGGAGCCGCCAAACTCGAGACCGAGAGTGCGGCTAATCATGACTAGATTGTGGGAAAATTTTGCATTTAAAAATGCAATTAATGTATTTTGCTCCATGCGATTACTCACAGTAGACGCCGCCGCCCTCAACCGCACCATTAGTGGAGATGGCGCATACGGAGGCAACCGTAAATAGCAAAATAGCATACGCGATGAGGAACTGCAGTAGCGTGACGTACAAGCCTGCATTGCCCACAATGTAACCTGCAAGTGAAATAAAAATTAGAATAAAATAAGCGAGAGTCGATGAGCAAGGCACAGAGATAGAGAAGCCGAGAGAGAGGGGGGAATCTTTACTAATGATGTCACACTCACCCACACGTATAAAGACCAAAGCACTGAACATGGACAACGCCACAGGACTGAAGACACCTGCAAAGGTGCCCAGTGTACGTCCGCTACGTTCCGGATCTTGCATGCCAAATTCTACGTAGCCATCGCTAGATTGGGGCGTCATGGGACGAGCACTCTCCGCGCCACCACCAAAGAGTGAGCCAAAGCTGCGAAACATATTCGAGGCGCTGCCATTGCGTGGCGCTGCAATTGGCGCAGTTTCCTGATCTCTGTTATTTCTCATAGCAACTGCTGCCAGCTGCTAAGCTGGAAATTAAGAGAAACACACACACACACGCAAAAAGCGTTGGCGCTGCACGCCCACAATTGGCGCAAATCAAGGAAATTACTTGATGTATTGTATTTGCGCCGCTTCGCAGCTTTGAATTCTTTTGTTTTCTTTTTTTATTAATTTTAAACTAGGTTTTTGGTTCACTGCGTCACTTGTGGCTGGCGGTGCGTTGTTTGTTTGTCTGTTGGCACAGAGAAAACACACAAAACTGAGTCCCCCAAATGCCCCGCAAGGGCCGAGGCTCCAATCCCACAGCTGGCCGACGCCATTAATGACGAGCCAGTATTTAAATACTGGAATTGAGTATTTTGAGTAAGTTCACGAACGGTCTCACCACCAAATAGAGAGGGAGAGAGAGAGAGAGAGACAGAGAGAAGATAAATGTAGTAAATATTCGAATATCTGTGAGTTAAAATATCTGTGAATTTATAAACAGGTTTTATTATTAAGGCGTTTATCTATAATAAATATAGCAGTGGATTAATTTTTCAGCATATATTTATGTATATATCTGCTGTCACTGTGACTTGTGTTTACTCACGACTGCACCGGCGCTGCTCATCTCTAATTTCCACGCATTTATGCATTTGTTGTTTTTTTTTTTGTCAAACGTTTAGCTGCGGAAAGAATTTTGTCCGCTGTTAATTTGTGAAATGGTAAATGATAAAAAGCGACGTTCACGCTCCCGAGAGCGTTACAGAGACGAGCGTGGTGTAGCCACAGCCGACAGAGATCGGGAACGTGACCGAGAGCGCGAACGGGAACGGGAGCGACAGCGGGACAGAGATGTGCAGAGGCACAGAGAGCGAGATGCGCGCGACCGACAAGCGGATAGAGAAAAAGAGCGACGCCAACGACGATCGCGTTCTAGGTAAGTAAAAAGGTCACTGAAAAGCATAAGTAATAAAAACTCCATTCGTAGGGAGGATCGAGCTCGACGTGGTGGACGCTCACCGGAGCGTCAGCGTCAGGTTCGTGAACGCTCGCGTGAGCGTGGAGCACGCAACGGCGAGCCTGAGAAGAAGCTAAAATTGGATAGTTCTGGAACAGTGAAAGGTGAAACGACAAGTACGTCCGGAAAGCCAGAGGATGAACAAATGGATGTAAAAGGCGAGAGCAAAATAAAGAAAGAACCTCTATCGCTGGAGGAGTTGCTGGACAAGAAGAAACGCGAGGAAGAGGCACGCAGTAAGCCCGTGTTTCTTACCAAAGAACAACGAGCCGCCGAGGCGCTGAAGCGTCGTCAAGAGGAAGTGGAACGTATGCGTGCCGCTCGAGATGCTGCACGAGATCAACTACAAGCGAGCAGTAGCAAAACAATTACCGGCATAGCCACAGCATCCGCATCCATGGCGGTGGCCATGGCGCCACCGCCGCCCGTGAAGCCTGAACGTCGCGAACGTGGCGGAGATCGAGGTGAGCGTGGCGGGGATCGGGATCGCGATAAGGACAATAAACGGGTTGAGGATCTGACGCACAAGGACAAGGAAAAGGAACTGGAAGCCATACGCGAACGGTATCTGGGTATTGTCAAGAAGAAGCGACGAGTGCGCCGCCTCAATGATCGGAAATTCGTCTTCGATTGGGATGCGGGCGAGGACACCTCCATAGATTACAATAATTTGTACAAGGAACGCCATCATGTGCAATTCTTTGGACGTGGCAATGTGGCCGGCATCGATATCAAAGAGCAGAAGCGTACACAGAGCAAATTCTATGGTGATCTGCTAGAGAAGCGGCGCACCGAGGCAGAAAAGGAACAAGAGAAGGTGCGCTTGAAGAAAATGAAGCGCAAGGAGGATAAACAGAAATGGGATGATCGTCATTGGTCCGAGAAAGACAATGACGAGATGACCGAACGCGATTGGCGCATCTTTCGTGAGGATTACAACATTACCATAAAGGGTGGTAAAATACCCAATCCCATTCGCAGCTGGAACGAGTCCGGTTTCCCGCCCGAAATTATTGACATTATCGACTCGGTCGGCTACAAAGAACCGACGCCCATCCAGCGACAGGCCATTCCCATTGGCCTGCAAAATCGCGATATTATTGGCGTTGCGGAGACGGGTTCTGGCAAGACTTTGGCATTTCTCATACCGCTGCTCTCGTGGATTCAGTCACTGCCCAAGATCGAACGTTTGGAGGATGTGGATCAGGGTCCGTATGCAATTATAATGGCTCCCACGCGTGAATTGGCCCAGCAAATTGAGGAGGAGACAATAAAGTTCGGCCAGCCACTGGGCATACGTACTGTGGTCGTCGTTGGAGGTCTGTCCAGGGAGGAGCAGGGCTTCCGCTTGCGTCTGGGCTGTGAAATTGTTATCGCCACGCCAGGTCGTCTGATTGATGTGCTCGAGAATCGGTATCTGGTGCTCAATCAGTGCACCTATATTGTGCTCGACGAGGCGGATCGCATGATTGACATGGGTTTCGAGCCGGACGTACAAAAGATTCTGGAATATATGCCGGTGACCAATCTCAAGCCCGACACGGAGGAGGCCGAGGATGAGAAGAAGCTAATGGAGAACTTCTACACGAAGAAAAAGTACAGACAAACGGTGATGTTTACGGCGACTATGCCGCCAGCTGTGGAGCGTTTGGCACGCTCCTATTTACGTCGTCCGGCCACGGTGTATATCGGTTCCGTGGGTAAGCCGACAGAGCGCACCAACCAAATTGTTTACATGATGGGCGAGAATGACAAACGCAAGAAACTCATGCAAATCCTCTCGGCGGGCATTGAGCCACCGGTTATCATATTTGTTAACCAGAAGAAAGGCGCCGATGTGCTGGCGAAGGGCTTGGAGAAGCTTGGCTACAATTCCTGCACGTTGCACGGCGGTAAGGGACAGGAGCAGCGTGAATATGCGCTGGCAGCGCTCAAGTCCGGGGCCAAGGATATATTGGTGGCCACTGATGTGGCTGGTCGTGGTATTGACATCAAGGACGTATCGCTGGTCATCAACTATGACATGGCCAAGTCCATTGAGGATTATACGCATCGTATTGGACGCACAGGTCGTGCGGGCAAAACAGGCGTTGCCATTTCCTTTGTCACTAAGGACGATAGTAGCCTGTTCTACGACCTGAAACAGTGCGTCACAGCCAGTCCCGTATCCGTGTGCCCACCGGAGCTCATGAATCACCCGGAGGCACAGCACAAGCCCGGCACAGTGGTCACTAAAAAACGACGCGAGGAGAAAATATTTGCCTAAGGTTTTAAAGAAAACGAATTCGAAGTTCTTCTGGATAAATAAAAGAATGAAAGTTCTCAACAAAAGTAAAGTGAATTTATTTGTAATTTATATTTTTATTTATTTCTTGTTTAGCAACTCTTTAAGGCTTTTGTGTCATGCTCAGGATTCTTTATCTCATTAGCCGCAAAAAGAATGCGTTTCGACTCTGTTTGGAGTCTGCGGGTAAATATTTGTCGTAGAAGTCGAGGATCACTTCCTGAATCTTGAAGCCAAACTTCTGATACAACATGACCGCCGAATTGCTAGCGGAGACATGAAGTGTGATATCCTTGGACATACAGGTCTGAATGAGATGGTAGAGCATAAAGGTGGCTATTCCAGCACGTTGCCAATTGTGGCGCACGGCCATAAAGGATATGTACGCCTCGTTGTAGCCCACATCCGGCACTAGGAAGCCGCAGCCAATGACTAATTTCTTATACAGCGCCACCACGCTGTAGTCCGGATAGCTGAGGCAGTCACTCACTGAAATAAACATAGAAATCATTAGACTAGATGCTAGTCTAACTGTAACTACAACGAACTCACCATCAATGCCCGGCCAGAAAACGCTTTGGAGCAGCGCATTGACAGCTGGTATGTGCTGTGGCCGCACGTAGCAGAAGTCTATGGTGGAGCGGGTGGGATAGCAGCGATTGACGCGATGCTGTAATTCGCACATCAGGCGTAGCCAAGGTGGACCCATCGTTTGGCTGCGATATATAAACGGATGCAGGACGCGCTGCGTATAGGGCGATTCGAATAGCTCGTATTCGGTGCTGCCGACAATGCGAGCATAGAAGGAACTTCGACTGTTTGGATTGCCCTGCGCAAGCAGCTGATAGCGATCTAAAATTTGTGTCTGCTGCTTCATCAATTGTAGACGGGCACGCGCCATGGGATCAATGTAATCGTCCAGATTGAATATGGGCCGATTATGTTCCCGCTTCCATTTGCGCACGCACAGCTTGCGATAGAGTCGCCGCACATAGGCGGGTATATCGCTCTGGTTGTGTTGGTCCAGCATGAAGATTTTGTGCAATTGCTGATAAAGCTGTTGCTCCTCATGTACAGTCATTGGACGCAGTTGTCGCTGTGGATCTTCCTGCTGCGGCATCTGCTCGAGTTCGGTCTCCTGTAGCCAGGGCCAGTTACGACGCGGCTGCCTTATGAAACCGCTTGGCTTACAGGGCTCTAGATTGATAATGTCATTTGCTGTTGAATCTAGCTCTGGATCATCTTGATCATCTTTCGACTCCAGCCACTCCTCTTTGATTTGTAACGCCTCTTGTTGCTGCTGCTCCTGTGCCTGGAAATTCGTCACCTGCACTATGCGCGGTTGGTAATTGTTGCTCTCCTCCGTCTGCTGCTCTGTCTCCATGGGCTCCTCTTCGCTCTCGGAACTGCTAGACGATAGGTTTTGCTGCTCCAGTTTGGGCAGTATCTCTGTCTTCGGCTCCATTTCTCTTTCCATTTCTGTTGTTGTCGCCACACACTCTGCGGGTGGCAAGACAAAATTAGACTCCAAGTCAAACAGGCTTGCACCGTGGCCAGGCGTTTCGAGCAACGCATCAGGCATGAAAAAATCGCCTTTGCCGCCAACACCAATCAACGGAGGTGGCATAAACATGCTCAGATCATCGCCACCCAAACTCTCGGCCAGAAAATCCATTAGGCTTGCTTGCACGCTGCTTAGCGAATGTGTAAGTGCGGTCGACTCTGGTATTTCCTCTGGCTGTTGTTGCTCTTGCCCCAGCACGACCTGCTGCTGTGACTCCGGTGGCAGCTCCACGATGCGCAACTTCGGTGGGCGGCCCATGTACGGACTGCGAAAGAACATTTTTGTTTGATTTTATAAATTTCTGTAAACAAAATTCTGAATTTATCTTCGCTCACATGGCACGCGCACAGCCCTCGCTGGGTGGCGCCGGCGGCAAACCTTCTACAGTTTCCTCCATTGTGGCGATAGTTGGTTGGGTATCTATCAGATGATCCGTTACAGACAGATCGCTGCCGCAGCTGTTCTCATCTGGCATTGGCAAGCGACGATCTGTACGCAGCTGCTGACGCTCCAACAGGCGCTGCTCATCTGAAAGTTTATAATTCCATGAATATTTGATGCTGATTATAGTATATAATAAACATTTACATTCGGCTCGTACGCTGCGTGGTGTTAAATTCGGTTTAGCCAGTCGCCACCAGCCATGCTCCAGGCACACATTAACGCCGGACTGGAAGTACTCCGGGCTGTTGTGCGACAAAGCGCCCGAAACAGAACCGGACCATTGCTTTCGACGCCGCCTGTTATTGAAAGTTATTTATTAATACTTGATTTTAATAGATCAGCAACCAAAAGTTACTCACACACGTGGCTCAAAGATATAGTTCCAGTTCTTGTCTACAAAGCTGATGATGTGTGTCCGCCAGTGGAAATAGCCGTGATGGCTCAATCCTTTCGATTTAATTGATAAATTGTAAAGTGTCAGTGTCAACACTAACAGCCAAGGTATGCGCTGGCGGACAAAACGCTCCTTGGCTACTTCTTCACCTGCAACCGACTCGTTGCGTACGCATTTGATGCATGTGAAATCGAAGAAGACATCGCCTAGCAGATCCCCAGGCGTGCTGGCATGTGGCAAACACTTGATGTGTACGCTCTGTTTACATTTCAGGCAATCCAAGTAATTGTCATCCTCTATTGGAGCCTGGCAGTACCCACATCGGCTTCCTGTATCTTCAGTCGCCTGGGCACGCGACATGACAGACGCTTAACACATGTAAACAGCTATGATAATAACAATTTGTTGCGCCGCTTTCTTGAAATGCATGAGTGACGTTGCCACACTGGTTAAAATACCAAAAATTGTTTACATCGATGCCAGACATCTGCTGTATCAGTTTTTTGAATAGAAATTTTTTGGTTTGGTTATTTTCAACTTTGCATTGCCGTATATATGCAGCATGTGATTCACAGGTATTTTCTTTCCCCAATGAATAAAACGATTCCAGTTGCGATGTTTAATTATATACGAATAATTGAGTGTTGCGGTGTTATTCAAAGTCGTATGGCATCGATACCCATTTACGATGACAGTTGTACACTTATGCCAACTCTGCGAAAGATTCAAAGCATCAGCTGGCAGTTGCATCTAATCGATAAAATGATAATTATTAGTATTAATATTCTAGTATTTTGATTTCGACGCGGTGCATTTTAGATGATTTAAAAACATTGTAAAATACGTTGCATTGCGTTTGCTAACATTGCATATAATTTAATTATATGTATTTATACTAAAATATATTATTTTTCTTTTGCGCAGTTGCATAAATTCAATTATAGTATTATAATCATGCTTAAAGAACAAGTAAACTATAATTTTAAAAAATGAATTTTAGTCAGTTGAGAAAAAAGGCAACATTGTGAATATGCACTGTTTAAATACGCTTAGTTATTATTATTTGGCACAGTTTACTGTTAAAAGACAATCATGATCACATTTCAAAAAATATAAGTAAGCTTGATTTTGCAAGTTAATTTATTGAACTCAAAATTCAAACTGAGGTATAAAAAATTATCTTATGCTGCGAGTCAGCTAATGCTTATGTTAAAGCTACCCTATTAAAGATCAAAGCTCAAAAGCCCATTCTATATCGGAATTGTGAAATTACGAATTGCTTACAGTAAAGCTGGGTTGCTAACTCAATGAGCCCTTGGAAACTGCGCAGAGAAATCTTATGTTTATATTAAAGCTAAAACAGCTTACTCTGTCAGAATGGCGCAGGCAATATTCATGTCTGAGCTCAGCAGTGTTGCCAAATCAGCTTTTTTCCCGTCAAATCCGGCTTTTTTGAAAACCCAATTGCGGGAAAATTTCCAAAACAGCGGGAAGCGGGAATTCTGGCTTTTTTAGAAAATAATTTGCTTTTTTTCCGCTTTTTTTTTATACTTAGCAATTTAACATATTTTAGAGAATTTATGTACAATGAAGTGATGTTCATTGTAGTAAAATTAAAACCAAATAGTTCAGTATAAACAAAAATACCAGGATGTGTAACTTAACAGCTAAGAATTCAAATGCTGGCTGCGAGGACTTAAATGATAAGACAAGAATAGATTTGTATATTGCAGTCATTGCAAATATAGTATAGCTGCCAGTTGATCACATAACCAATTTGTGCTTGAAATATTTTTGTAATAGATTTGAGAGTTCTGTGAAGTTTCAGAAAACAAAATGTTCAATCATTATTAGAAACGTTTTTTGTATAACCTTGCTTTCGATATTGGCGAAACAAAATATACCATTCTGATTGACGAATCAACGTATATACATTAAGAAGGAATGCTGTCGTGACTATAAGTTGCCAAAAGAAAACCCGTGCTCTGCTAACCGCACAGTTATGACCAAGTTGGGTTATAATTCCATTTCTAGATGGACGATCCTTATGAAACTCCATTTCTAGATGCGTTTTTATTCTAATTGGGGCGAAGGGGCGTAACAATCCATAATATGTATCTAAATATACAAATTTGAAGTCTAGCTGAAACGGTGTAGAAGTTATGCTCAAAAAACGTAACGTAAACAAATTTTCAATTTTGTATCAATAATTTGGAAATGGGATGAGTTAAAGAAAAAAAAAAAAAAAAAAAAAAAAAAAAAAAAACAAAATACAAAAAAAACTCGTACTGTGTAACTAACATAGAAGTATTCATGTGAAATGTATTAAAATATAATTGGCACTATGGAAGAACGCGATAAAAATAATAATTGTCACGAATAAGACGAAAAAGTGGACTATTCGTAAAAAAAAAACCTTAAAATAAGGCAACAAAACTTCAGCTTTTTTGTCAGATTTTTTTTCCCGAAATTTCAGCTTTTTTTAAAGTATGTTCCCACTAAAAACAGCTTTTTTTGCTAAACAAAAATTGGCAACACTGGAGCTCAGTGGCATGATGGTATAGCTTGGAAAGATGAATCATGCTTTTTGGAAGTTATAAGATAAGCACGCATGTATATGTATGCATGCATGTGTGTACATACATACATACATATATCCTCTATACCTACAAATACAAAATTCATTTTTTCATGCCTCATTTCCACGGATTGTACTCGTATTCCAGACATATACAATACTTGGAAGTAAATAATTATTGATACAATATAACAACAAACTTAGCTTTTTATTTATTATTTATAGATAGCTTTTATTTGTATATATATATGTGTGTATGTATATGAACAGTTTTTCAATCATTGTACTGATCTTTAACAAATTGAATGTACTCGTCATCAAGAAAGGAATATTCGTTATGACCCACATGACGTTCATATGAAATACAATTGTTCCGTACGCGAAAAACATAGGTTGTATACGGACAATCATCGTCCGCCATCAGATCCTTGATCTTGGAGAGAAAACTGTGCAACAATTGCATACGCTTGTTCAATTTAGATTTATGTTTCTGTAAAATAATTTACATGACTTTTAACATTTATACAGATACACTATACTAATTGTTGCAAATATATTCACCTCATATAAGTCGGCAATTTGAAGGGTTTCAATTGGCTTGGTTACCAAGGCCTTCTTGTTGAAGTGTGCCAATCTGAACTGCTTGATGCCAGCGAAATGGGCTTGGAAAAGCCACTCATGCTCAACCGAATTCTCACGCCAATAGTCGAATCCAGGTTTCATCTGACGAACTTTGGCCATAGTAAAGCGCAGCTGTTTCAGTACATCTGGATCATTTCTATAAATGTAGATTTGTATAGGTTATGTACATATGTATTTACATATGTACATATGTAGCACATTCGATAGTTTCAAAATGCTTACAAATCGCCTAGTGGTTCTGTATTATCCACGCCCACCATCTCAGCTGAGTAAAGTATACGAAACAATCCCAGATTGGCGCTGAAGTTTGCATAGATTTGTTTCCGTTCATCAAGTCGTTCTTCCGCATTGGGTAGATCACCTGGCTTATCTGTAATAGATATAGTACATGTATGTGTTAATACATTTATGTACATATATTCGATTTCAAATCTTACCGACAAAGAGATTCCTGCGCAGCTCATATTGATAACTTTCACGTGGTGAGGGTTCAACTGCATCATCAATAGACTTAATGTAAATACAATCCTTAAAGTGTATTACAGCCAAATCTGCATTGCGATCAAAATTTATGTTTTTTAAAGCTCCACGAGTTGTGCAAATATCAAATTTTGGCCGTTGTTCTTGGGTCATGATGTAGTGCAAGGTTTTTTGCTTCAGATAGTGACAAGGATCAGATATGCTGAAGATCATATCCGGATAGCCTTTGGACAAGTCTATTGGATACTCATCTGGAGCAGGCTGACGGTAAAAGCCAATGCTTTTGGGTGTTTTTAGTACTCGTTCGTCCACATCGAATGTCGTCACATTGCGCAGTTGAACATCTTGTAGTTGCACGATGTTATCACTTACAATGTCCTCATAATAAGCTAGAATCTTTGTTTCTGCCATTTGTTGATGTTTGAATAATTGCATTTCCTATAATTAAAATGTCTTTTTTTTTGTAGCAATTATAGATATTGCTATCTGATATAATAAATATATATTAGTATAGCCTACCGAAACTGAGAAAATGGCGCTACGCGGCGTAACTGCAAAAATTGATCAACTGAACTTAACGATAACTTACTGTTAAAGGACTGAAATAGATGTTTCTCAGCTCTACTTATCGGTTTCCACCACGATTGAGTAACATTAGGTCACTGTTAAAAGACTCTGTTACTCAATCGTGATCGGTTTCTGCTTATTTTGGCACTGTTAGCGCCAGTTAAATTAGTATTCAGACATTTATGCTTAGCGTTTAGCGCCATTCTCAAACGTGGCGCTGCGTTAATGCAGCGCACTTAGGTCCGTGTGACGTCACACTACCGCTGTTAGTTAACATCAAAAGTAACGGAATGGCTATTTGTGCGATTTGCTTCGCCTCCAATCAGTAAATATATAAGTATATATAATATATATTATATACATATGTATATTAGAGTAGTTATCGGGCTTGCCACCTAAGTTGGCAGGTCGCTCAAATCGGTACTTCACAATAATATATGTAGCTGCTTACATTATTTATTTACGCTTGACCAAACTTTACGACCAGGTGTAGACAATCGTAAATATGTTTCCCCATATAAATATTTTGTTTTTCTTACACTAAGCATTAGCAATATAAATAGCATTAAGTACATACAGTGACGAATTATTAAATGAAAACAAAAGAATTTTGTAAAACTCTTAAATGTAAAATTAACTAAAATTAAATAACTAAAAAAAAAAACACGCCGATTTCGCTGAACAAAATTATTGGCACATTTAGTGTTCTTTTGTCTTTTTTTTTTTTTTTTTTTTTTTAAATTTGACCGATTGGGCATCATCATTTTGGCAAATTCCACTGTGTCTTTGTTATTTGAAACGAGTCTAAATTTCAAATGTCCTTATTTTTTGGGCTTTTGGCTTTTCAATATTTATTCCTCCACATTATGTCATGGGTCATTTTAAAAATTTCAAATTTATATACATAATAAAAACTATGGATTCAACGAATTTGCTAATATATATAGATAAAGAGAAATGGCGAAAAAAAAAAACTAGGACAACAGTTGAAAAATTTAGATAGTTTCCGCAAATTACTCGCAAACTAGGATACTCGCCCTCTGTCAATGCCCATGGCTACTATTTAACTAACAATTACAACAGCGTATCATTTAATTGACTTAATGAATTGTCTCGTGCAATTGGCGCATCCACTTGGGCATTGACAAAGTTGCGATCGAGACCCTCAAAGAATTTCAGGCCTGTCGTATTCTCAATGTCTCGCACATCGCAGAGCAGCGTCCGTAAGTCGGTGTCATCATTGAGCGTTGTATTTGGCATCACATAGGCCTCCGCATACGGCGTATTATTGACTTCCTTAGTATCGATGATGATGATCTTGAAGAAGTGTGTGGGTACTGCGACAATGGTATTGTCTTCTGGCTGAAATTCCAAATACCAATTGTTGCTCTTCATTTCGCGTGGCAAATAGATCGATCCCGTATATACATAAACAATGCCGTACTTTTCGGCCATGTTGTGTACATAGTGCAGCAATCGCTCCCAGATGGCCGCATTGAAGCCGCGACTCAGAAACGGTTTGATGTTCGACATGAAAAATACACGTGCCGCCTCTGATTGCTGATACGAGATGCCGGTCGCGGGTACGGAATGAGACCGATGTCGTACCGCAAGATCTCGAAAGTCTCGTCCAATTGCATTTGTATAGCTAGAGACATCCACACGCTCGCACATCCACTGAATGGCCGAGTTGCGACGATCGAATGAGGTGACAAAATTGAAAGTCTCATTTAGATTGATCTCGTTCATGCTGGGGAATCCATATTTCATAATGGATCCCATCTGATGCGATTCACTGTCGCCGAGAAGGTCGCAGCATTCGCTGAATGCCTTCACTTGAAATATATCTAGCTAAATAATAATATAAATCTCAATATGAAATTCTCTATAGCAGGGACATTCATTACCAGTCCATAGAGTTTGCGTCGTATGAAATAGGCATGCGGATTGTGCTGTTCCAATCTCTTAATGTTACGGATCACATGTTGGTGCTGATAGTAGGCGCCCAAGGCAAAGAACGTACCGGCTGTGGCAGCAAAAATAGCCACTTTACCACTTAACGGCATGTCCATGTCCACATCTCCACCAGCGCGAGTTCAGTGCTAAGAAATTTACAAAACAAATTGAAAAAGAAAACTAAAATTTTTTTGTTTACGAATTTAAGGCGTGTTCAATTATTCCTATAATGGAAATTTCATATGAGAGTTGTAATACAAAGTGATGTATGCGCCTCATATATCAAAGACTATTTCATTGATTGCCTGAAAACAAAACCACAACATAAATTTGAAAACCAATTCTACTAGCAATATTCCAATCAAACCTACATAAAAGTTACACCAAAACATTTCTATCTATAAATATCACGTTAATAAAACTCAAATTAAGGTCTCAAGTTAGTTAATCAACTTTCATATATTTACTCATTATTTTTCTTTATATTACAATATATATAATCTAATCTCAACATTAATTAACCAAGTGATTTGACCTAAAGTAGTGACTCACAACTTGTGACCGTGTAACAAGTGTGTAACATAGTTCTTTGGGGCAAGTCTTAGCCGTAAAAATATAGTGGTGCCAACACTTTTACTTTGCAGTTGCCAACTGCATTAAGTCAATCAGAAAAGTTGCAGTCTTCGTAACCGGAAAACCACCCAAAGAGCGAAACCCTTGTCTTTGACTCTGTTCTGCCTCTTCTACTCCGCCATGGCCTCAAGGAAGTTTATAATAGTCGCCCACTGCAATGGCTGAATAAAAGAGGCGGCATTAAGATTTATTCGCCAAATCTCGTCGCATTTTGTTATGCTTAAAAATGTTAGTTACGGATTTATAGTTTTAGGGTTCAGGTCCAAAACTTTTTCGTTGCGCCCATTGTGCAAAGTTTTGCCATTGACAGCAGGAACGAAAAGTACAAAAGGATGTTGGCCAACAAAAGGCAGAGTGGGACAGCTTAGGCATGTGAATGATTTGCTTATTGCTTAAGCTATAGAATTTCATTTTTATTAAATTCTGTGGAGATTGTTATATACATGAATATGTATATACATGTATATAAAATGAATTGAATAATTTAATCTATTTCTTTAGTTGAATTCATATCAATCCATAGCTCGCTAATAACTGTTAACCGTTTGCTTCTATACACTCCATTTACAAGATCAGCCGAGAAAAAAAAATCATACACGCTCTCTCTGAGACTTCGGTTCTTATCGTTTTTATTTTCTGTTGAGCGACTTGAGTTGAGCTATTCCACTGTTAAAAGACTGTTACTCAATCGTGGAGCTATTCGTGTGACGCTCGATCTAGGTCGCACGATGAAATTAAGTAAGCAAGTAGCTCAAAAAGTCAATGCAAACGGCCTTCGCAATCACACATATGCACACACACACACACACTCAATGCACGAACGCAATGGATGTGAGAAGCGAGGAGTACAATCGTGGCGAAGAGAACACTCGCATAAACACCAACACATGCGCAATTTACTTTAACTCAAACAAATGGTCGGGGAGCAACGAGAGCGAATCACAAACACGAAAAACAAAGAAACGCGAGCCGATCGCGAACGAACTCGTTGCAGAGCCGATGCAATCGATTGCTCTATGAGTTTTATCTCAAAGAGTGTGAGAGAAAGAGAGATATTTACAGATATTGTAAAAGGAGATCTGGCCAGAACTCATGTTCAGCAATAGATTCGCTTTGTAAAATTAAGCCCTCATAGAATGTATTGGATAAATTTATAAAACTTTTGAATCTATAATCTGTGTCTGTATGAAAATTGTATACAAAAATAAAAAAAAAAATAGATTTATTTGTAACCAAGTAAACCTTTAACACTAGTTGGATAACAACAATTCACTGTGACCCTAAAAAGGGTCACGTGCAGAACAGTTACTTTTCAATTTCAGATTTTTATGTATTTTTTTTTTTTTTTTGTTTGAAATATAATTTATAGTCGAATGCTTTTAATGACAAACGACTTTTGGGTGTAAGTAAAGCCCTAAGCTCTCACTGCTGCTGCTCCCACTCCTGCTGATTCTTGGTTCTGCTGCCTGCCCGAATGCCAGTTTCCAACCCCTGTTTGCCCACTTGTCAGTGGCACAAAGGAGCTGCGGGCAAAAGTTTTGTGACACTCGAGCGAACAAAGTTAAGAGTAAAATGCGCCAAAAGTGCAGTAAATTTTTTTTTTTTTGGTAGGGGAGCGGCAACGAAACAAAATAATTTTAATTCGCTGAGAGGCCGCACAAGTGGGTCTACCACTTGGGCATCCAAATGCTCAATAAGTGTCCTGCAGCTGCTGAAGAAGGGCACCAATGTGGCGCTCAGCCGCGGGCTTGCCAATTAATTCCTGTAGTCTAATTGCCGCTGCGCCCCAATTCATTAGCGTGGGTGTCAAACAAACTCAGACTCGAAGCCGCATCGGCGCATATTGATTGACGCCCGAAGCTTGGCTAAACGACGCCGGACCGCCCACCGCCCACCGCCAACTGCTCAACTCTGCTCAAGGGTTTTTACGGATTTTCTAATCAACGAGCCTCACGAAAATTTGCATAATTGAAATGCCGCCTCACGTTCACCAGGTGTGCCATTTCTCTGTCTGTGTGTGTGTGTGGGTCCGTGACCAAAGTGCTGAAAACTTGCCACGCCCACATCGGCAGCGGCAACAACAACAGCATCCGTCGACTACTCGTGCTCGGCGCCTGAGCGATTGACTTGCTAAGTGCCTGAAATTTGTCGCTTCATTTGGTGTCTCATAAATAAATTATTATGCTCCGGCACCCATAATCAGGTGTCCCACAAATCTGATTTGAGCCAAGCAATTAGCCGATAACAGAGCGAGTCCCTGAGTGGAATTTTCTACTAATTATTTGTTACCCTCAGGTGCACAGCTGGCAAAAGGCGTCAAACTTTTGAATTTATTGTCATATAGGAAGTATATCCTCTAGCTAAAAAGGTTAAATCAGGGCTTAACTGAATTTTAAACGTAAATCATTTAACTTTATATAAGCACATTTATTTTTGTTTCAGAATTATGAAATCAAATTTTTCATCATTTCTATGCCTTTTAATGAATATTGTTTTCTCTCTTCGTTTAAGAGTCCAAAAGTGTGCTAGAGTATATTATAATATATAGTTTACTATATATTGAAGATTTTTTCAGATCAAATGAAATGTTGGAAATATTGAAGTCGAACTCAGTTTCATATATCATAGATAAATAAAGATAAACGCACTATATATCTGTCAAAATTTGTAATGCATATTCACATGACATTATAATTAAACCAACAAAATTCAAGTTCAGCTACTAGCTAAATGTTTGTCATACGCATAGGCCGTTGCGCTCTGCCTCACTCTCCCTCTCTCTCTCTTGCTCTTTCTTACTCCCACATAAAAACGAGATTAGCTAGAACTGTTCATAATGATAGCTATTAAATAATTAACGCCAACGTTAAATAACCGGCGCTCGCTCGCGTTTTCTCTTCACGTTGCGCTGTTTCTTATCGCCGGAGCCCTGGGGAAGAGAGCGCAGACACGAAGACGCCTATCGGTTTGAGCTAGAGATGTGATCGTGTTTGGTAGATGATGATCGTTCGCTCAATTTCTGTTGGATTTGTAACTAGTCTTTGAATATGTTTGATTTGTTACAAATATTTCCCAGAATTTAATGGATTTAAATTGAAGAATTATTATATGCATAATATTGTTTTATTTTAGGATTTCAATCAATTCAACTATTAATCTTTATTAGGAATACGCATACGTATATCTATTTTTATTTCTGTTTATTTATATGTGTGCCTCTCTCATCTACTCATTAATAAATAAAAAATGTAGCATAATTTTTGGACTACGCGTCAAGCTCTTCTCTAAACTTCATTTAGCGTGCTGCTTCGTGTCACGCAATTTGAGCTCGCTGCCATCTCCAGTTGGAAGTGTTTCGTGTGCTCGTGAGCTGATCAGCCAGTCAGTTAGTCGATCGGTCAGATGTTAGTTGAGCAAGCACCATTGAGCGCTGCGGAGCTGCTAAATTGGTCTCTGCTGAAGTGTGAGCGTGACTGATTTATTGGATCAACGTACGAAAGCGAGGGCTTATGCATTATTTCTATAACTATAATCATGCACTTGTATATGAACGCAATTTTAGCATTGGCTGCTCTTAGCATAGTTAGAGGTGAATATATAATTTATTTTTTCTTATGAATATTTACTTAATCAAAATAATTCTATAAACAATTAGCGGCACCTTCGAATGAAGCTACGTTTACCGAATTACCTGAGGAAAATCACTGCGATCACAAGCTAACCAAGTCAAATAAATATCTGGATTATCCATTTTGGAAAAAGTTCTTCAAGCATTTGGTGCCCTTCACCAGCAGTTCACGCTCTAAGATGCAGTTCTTTCTATTCAAACGGGATTTCCCTGACTGCGGCCGTGAACTGTTTGTCAGCGATGATGAGACCCTGGAACGTTCCGGTTTCGATGCACGTCATCCCACAAGGTAAGTGATTTTACATGGGATTTTTATTCTATCTCCAATGCATGACACTGATAAGAGATTGGGAAAAGTTCACAATGAAAACGTTTGTAAATTGTGCATTCTGTATGCAAGGCAGTCGTAAATTAGTTTTTACACTGATAATCAAACATTAGCAGTTTTCCACAATATATTTTCCATTCTAAAAATATCTATTTTACATCATTTTGGTAATTGTTGTGCTTGATGCAAAAATTTATTTCCGTTAGGCCAAATGAATTGTTATATATTTTTTTTTTTTTTTTTTTTTTTGTTTATTCACATGTTAAAACTGGTTTGCTATTTTATCAGTACTTCATACTCTGTAGATGAAGCTGTGTCGAGGATGGGTATATTCGATTGAAAATTAAGTTTATTGAGATTTATTTCTAACTAACTTTCTAAGCTTTATATATTAGAGGGAATTATAATAAATAATTAAAGTATTCATTTATTTTTTAATTTAATTGATTTAATTTAATTTTTTAAAATATATATATTACTTTTAAAAACATAATACATTTTAAATAGAATAAATATATTATTAAAAAGAAAATGGTACCTTTTTTTAAAAATCTGTTTCAAATGTATTATATTATTTTGTTAATTGAAAATAGATGTGATATGTTTTTTTCTTGTTTAATATCCCATACTTTTTCACGTTTATAAATGCTATATACCGTTATTTGAGCATTATCTTTCATAAGTATTCTCAAATTCCGCATCATTTTATATTCAGCATTCCAGTATGAGTTGCAGGAGATGTGTAGCGTATCTTTTAGGCTATACTACTTTAAGCCCATTCAATATTTATTCACATTTCCTCAATAACTACTACAAAAACTTATTATAGAGTATTTTGTAGTCGACTACTTCTTAATTGCGCATTTCATTATTTTGTTTTTTTTTTCTTTTTTTTTTTGCGGCGCTTTCGTGTCGTTTCGTAGCGCTTATCAATGAGTCATAAACAGTTGCTTCGGCGTTGAGCCACACTCAATGAAGTAAAACAGTTGTTATTGTTGTCAGCAAAATTATTAGCATGCAAATTTAACATAAAACATTTAAATGTTACCACAAATAAGATAAGATAGGCAATACAGTCTATTTGACTGTTGCAAATAATTCCCTGATATCTATTTAAATGAATTTGTATATTTTCAGAATTATTATACACGGCTGGATGAGTCAGGGCAAGGGTTCATTGAATCGGGATGTGAAGTCCGCATATTTGAGCTTAACGAAACCCAGGCCAAATGTTACGGATGACGCAATGGACGAGCCGCAGATGCAGACACCGCTTTATGAGGACTTCAATATCATTGTTTGTGATTGGAGTAAAATCTCGTCGAATGTCAATTACTTCGGTGTGGCCGAAATGGTTGAGGATCTGGGCTTTTTGCTGGCCGAGTTTGTGCGTTATCTACATATGCGTGCGAATCTACGTTTCGACGATGTCTATCTCATTGGACACTCGCTGGGTGCTCAGATTGCGGGCAGTGCTGGCAAACAGATCAGGCCGCATCGCTTCAACACGATCTTTGCACTGGATCCAGCGGGTCCAGCATTTCGGGAGCAGACCGATGAATATCGCATAGATCCAAGCGATGCGCATTATGTGGAGTCCATACATACAAGCACCGGTCTGGGCTTCGAGAAGCCCGTAGGTCATGCCAGCTTCTATCCGAACTTTGGCAAAGATCAAAAGAAATGCTATGTCTACGGCTGTTCGCATAAGCGTGCCCATGACTACTTTGCCGAGTCCATCAATAGCACTAAGGGCTTCTGGGGCATACGCTGTGAGCGTTTGTCAAAGAAAACTTGGGTACTGCTGGACAACGATGGCGAATTCCGCATGGGCGGTGAGCCATCAGATCCAAAGAATGGCACATTCTATGTGAAGACCTATGACAAGAAACCCTATGCTATGGGCACCCTGCGAGCACAGGCCGAGGCCACCGCAGAGCCAGAGAGAGTCACTGAGGTGTATCACTAAGGCAAAATAAATGTTAACTAACTATGAATAATTATTAAGAAAAAATGCTTGGATTAGTAGTTGCTCGATTTATTCTATAATACTTAAAATGTAATGTAAATGTAAAGCTTTAGATGATATCGGTGCGATTATATGGAGCAAAAGAAAGACAGTTGGATATGGCTCGATTCAGTGCGATATCATGATATATAAACATGAGCCAAATGCTTTATATAGTCGTTCACGCTTTCCGCTGTATGCAGCATACACTAACACAAATCGAATATCGAATATCTTCAATGAATATATTATTAGAAGCCGCTTTAATGTATTTTGAGTACATTAGTTTATTCTACTACTTTCAAAAACAACATATCTTTTATCAAAAATTCAGACATTCCACAAACTTGTAAAATATTCATATAAAATGCTCTATAGATTGATATCTATTTGGTTGCTGAATATTCTGTTGCTATCGAGCGCATTTCCACTACCCGAATGGGATCCCAGTTATCTAGATGATGAAATGGACTTTCCAGATATACTTGATGATGAGGTCTACGAGTTGATGCTGAAACGTAGCGTTACTTCTAAATTTCCCTATATGTTCAACCAGATGCTACGATATCAAGACATGTAAAACGTTTCATTAAATCTAACATACGATATTTGGGTGGGTGTTGGCCAAAATTGTTGCAGTGCAGCAAAGTTGTTAATGCATTTTACGCTGCTTAATTAGTTGGCACTTAAATAATTCATACGCCATGTGTGACCGAGCAAGCCAGAGTCAGAGTCAGAGCAAGCGCTAGGGACTCTGTGGGAGTAGGAGCAGGAGTCGAAGCGGAAGCCGGAGTCAGAGCAGGAGTCGTTGCGGGAGTGCCTCTCTCTCCCTCTCTCAATTGCTCACCCAAAACATAATTTTCATATAATTAAAGTTGTATTGCAGTCGTGTTGCGGTCAGAGGTGAATGGAAACGTATGAAAATGTGAAATGGTTGAGTTATTTGTAGAGCAGAGCTTAGTGGAAAGTTGATCTAAGCTGAACCCATGGCAAAATATGCAATAATTATGGATATGAGTTTGTTTATTTGCTTAAATTGGATTTGAGAATAGTAAAGTTGAGGAGAGAGACTGAAAAGTTGCTAATTAGATAGATGAGAAAGTTAGTTGTCCAATTTATTTGTATTCCAATTATATATTTTCTATCATAATATATAGTTGTTTTTCTTCGACTGTTTATTCCTTTGCTTGTGTGTGAAACGGCGTTCACTTCACCTATTAAGCATCTCAATCAATTTTCCTCTTAAGTTGAGCAACCTTTGATGAATATAATTTAAATACAACAGTTGATGGCCATTGCGCATTGACAGCTGCCCAATAGCGATTATTTCATGATGGGCTAAGTGACAGCTCGAGAGGCGTACGAAATGAATGATTGATGGGCTTGTCGAGTCTTGAATGTGTATTCATTTGAAATTGTCAAAGTGAGTGCGTAATTTATGTAAAATGATGTTCCTTCCACTCCTGAGCCAAGTTTATGCATGGATCTGGTCAAGCACTAGTTTTCGATTATGTTAACGACAATTGCTGATTGTGTGTGTGTCCCCAGGATTTGAGGTAGAATTTGATTATTTAAATTCCATGTCCAATGCATATAAATAATTTATGAGCCGTGCTACCGTGCTACGGTCGCCGAGTGAGGCATTCTAATTAAGACATGAACATAATTCTGTAAATGTCTCCCAAGTTTCCACTAGCCACAAGCAAACTAATGGCTATCATTACACACACATATATATCTAGTATTGTGGTATGTGTCTATTCTATGCTCAGCTGCCCCTCTGGTACTGCTTGTCCCCAATCCAATCCTAACACGCTTTCCACCCAGTTCACTTGACTTCACCCAATGCAATTTACACTTTCCGCTCTGTGCACAGTTTGGAAACCTTTTCTCCTTTTCTCTTGCTTTTTTATTTTTTATTTTTTTTGCTGTCCAATTTGTCGTACGGAAATGCTTCGTGTGGCAAACCTCGGAGCATCATATAACTCACTTTTTGTATGTGTGCGTACACGTAACCT
Source organism: Drosophila borborema (assembly GCA_030914335.1). Lineage (NCBI taxonomy): Eukaryota > Metazoa > Arthropoda > Insecta > Diptera > Drosophilidae > Drosophila > Drosophila borborema. The sequence goes on from JAUESP010000305.1 coordinate 5,839,002, forward strand.
ACTTAAAAAGGGGTTCGACAGAGGAAGAAACAGCAGAAGAAGAAAAAATTAAAATAAAATCTGTAAAACTTAAGGGCAAATCAAGTAAGAGTCGTGCGTAATCGACTGTATGATACACGCTCATGGTTAAATGTTTATGCAACATAATATAGAGTTTATGGGTCAATTGCTAAATCTTGCTACATCTATAGTAATCTAAGCTCTGGGTTAACTCTTAAACTAAAGACTTTACTGATTGTCAAGTATTTGTAGCTGCAAGCCAAGTCTTTGGTTTAACAGACAAATGGACATTGCTGAAAGCCCATATACCGTTTTCACTACATGAACGGGTATTATAAAAAGTGAGGTGCGTGCATAATCTCACAAATGAGACGCCGGATAAAACAACGACAATGACTCGACATCAATGTGAAACGACAAATACTTAAAGTTTTCGGATTGACAATGCGCCCACACACACTCACACACACACACACACACACACGCAAACTCACACAGTCATAAAAGTTGATGGGTATCCGCACTTAGGTCAGCAGATACTTTTGTAGGTATCTCTCAACTGGTACACAAATATACTCTATGTACATATGTATGTGAGCCAATTTTATAGCATTTTTATGGCAGAGAACTTTGGTATTTTGTTGCTCTTGGCAAACAACTTCGGCGCACGCATCCTGCTTCATATCATTTAAAATATTTAAATTCGATATGCCTTTGGTTTCGGGTTAGGTATCCAAGGCTCCAAAGGATTCAGGGCTATGAAAGTGAAAGTGTTTAGTGATATTATGGGGAAAAGGTATAAATAGGTATATAGTAGCTGCAGAGTGTGAGTATAAGTGTAGATATAGGTATAGATTTAAGTATGGGTATTGGTATAGGTATAAGTATAGGTATAAGGATAGGTATAATTATGAGTATAAGTATTGGTATAAATGTAGCTAAAATATAGGTATAAATATAGGTATAAATATCGGTATAAGTATAGGTATAAGTATAGGTATAAGTATAGGTATAAGTATAGGTATAAGTATAAGAATAATGTATAAAAAAAATGACTATTACTATTCTACATATATATTTTGAGTCTTTTGATCGACGCGCAGCCCTGGCTGCAGCCTCCTCTCCCTCCGTTAACATATCATAACTTATGATATGATTCATAAGTATTAATTATAGGTATAAATATTAGTAGTTTAGCTAAAAGTATAGGTATAAATATAAATATAAGTATAAGTATGGGTATGAGTATAACTAAACATATGTTTGTAATATTATTCAACATATATATTTTATAAATATATATTTTTGTAGTCCTTCGATTGACTTTGCAGCCCTGGCTGTAGTCCAACTCTCCAACGACATACCATAAGTATAAGTATAAGTATAAGCTCAAGTATAACTTGTTTACAAATATGTCAATGTGTTTGCTTGTGTTGCTCTCAGCTCACTTATAGATCTCATTTTGGGTCATGCTCATGTTTTGCGGTGTGATTTTATGTGCAAAACTTAAATTATACAATTTGGGCGCCATGCATACATACCTCATTTTGTTGTTGTTATTGTTGTTGTTCTTGCTGCTGCTGATGTGGCTGTTGAAAGGGACAATGAGTTGCTAAATGCTTTGAATATTCTTTTGGTCATTGCTCGAGCTGCATGCATAATATAAGTGCGATATGTTGCCAAGATACATTTACTTGAACCACACACACACACACACACACACACACACACACACACACACTCACACCCACTCTTACACTTGTATACACATGTATAAGAGCTTTTCATGTGCTGACAGGTTGAGTATATGTCATGTGGTTTTGTCCTGAAGAAAATGCTATATGGCCTACGTTCGCTGTCAGTGGAAGCCAGAGTTTCGGTTGCTGCAAGTAAAATGTTTGAAATATTTAAGATAAATGAATATAAATTAAATTTTTGCATTGCTGGAGTTGTATGGGTATGTAGGAGTATATGGAATTTTAATGCATATTGCCTACAATTATGCGTCATGCATACCCGATTGCAATGCTCATACTTGATATTATTACTCTTGTGCTTACTGTCTCTTGTGGTGAGTGAGTTTTGTTTACTTTTTGCATTTTGTTTTGTGTCTTATAAAATGAATTAATGTGGTAGATTTTGCTTGCCGGCGCCCTTAATCGTAAGCCTCTTCAAGCACATAACAAAGTGCGCACTTTGTTAACATTAAACATAAAGTCGGCAATAAAGCGATGGCGCCTGCTGCAAATGGTTGCTTATAGCTGTTGTTGTTGTTGTTGTTGTTATTGGCTTTACAACTTTTTCTTTATGCCCATGTGTACACACAGTTATAAACAGAGAATGAGACAGAGAGTGTGAGTGTATGTTACATAGCATTGCACTCAAAATGGCGTTAAGCTCGTAACAAAAGGCAACGCGGCGCAACAAGCGAAAATAAATACACACACACACACAAAACGAATAATAACAACAACAGGAAGCAAAAAACTCAAGAGAGTGGGAAAGCCTGAGAGCAGCAGTGTGAGAGAGGAGGAAAGAGAGCGCTGTAGAGCTGGTCTCTGAAGCAGCTTTGCCTTAATTCAATTATGTGTGGTGTACACACTGGCCAGACGTGCAAATGCGAAAACAACAATGCAAACAACAACACGGCCATCTGGCCACGGCTTAACTGTATTATTATTATTATTTTTTTTTTTTTTTTTCGCAAAAATTAAAAGCAAAAGGGGCAACTCGAAGAGCACACCCAGGAATTGCACTGTCCTACAAGTTGTTGCTGCAGTTCGGCCCATTATCATTGCCATTGTCGTCGTTGCTGCTTTTTGCTTTATGCAGCCACAGAATGTGGCGGCGGGCACGATTTGCGCGACAAGCATAGGGATGGGCATAGAAATAGCAACAGTAACGGCATCGGCAACATTTATGGAAACTATTTGCTAAAGCAAACGGCATTAAAAACGCAAGTGCAACGCTGGGCCGCGTGGACTAACTGCAAAGGAGTGCCTGAAGTACAAGATGCTACTATGGACTGCCCTTTCACTAAAAGCAGACGACGAGAATCGGAGCACGTTCCATGTTAAGTATGTAAGTCTGTATGTACATAAGTGTATGTAGGTGTGTATGTATGCATGCTACACAAATAACAACAGTTGCGCCCAGAACGGTAAACTGTAGAGGCAGGTCAGAGAACGTTGCACAAATAGCAAACAAATCGCAAATTGAAATAAGTAAAAGGAGAGCGAAATAAGGAAGATGGCCGTATATAAAATACCCTAGCACAAATAGTAGAATTAATATAAAATTAGTAAATTTAATCAAATTAATTTTTTATTAAAATTTATTATGTATTAAAAATATTATATATATATATATATATATATATATATATATATATATATATTAAATAATTTATTAAAGTAACATTTCTTTAATCAACTTTAACAAATACAGATCTGCTAATAAAATGGCATAGTTTTAAGTATATAAAACCTTCTCTTCAATTTAGAGCTGTGCTTAATGTTATTTCAATTTATATATATATAATAATCTATATTTGAGAAAGGTAATTAAGATTTAAATTTCAAGATAGACATTCGATAATAACGATTAACTTAAGTTAACCTTTATCGGAGTTTAACTTCCAATATAATTTCATTATAATTTACAGGGTATTTAAAGAACTCAGCGCAGTAGCAGCCGCTCTTACAGTCTCCTTCTCTTACCACACATCCAACACAGTTCATCAGAGGCGCAAAGAGAATGGCAAATAAAAATCAGATCCGCTCATGGCCGGGATGTTCCAACGAATACGGAGATACGCTTGGAGAGTGGTGGGGTGAATGGGCCCACAGAGGCGGCTCTGCAAGGCAAGTCAAGGCAATTGGCCGCCTTCCGTCTGACGTTGTTAACCCGGCAAGTTATGCATTCTTAATTTAATCGCTGGAAATTGACTCTCCAGAGTGCGAATCTTGGCAAGGCTTAGCACAGCTTCCGGACTCTCTCATCGCATCTTTGTCTATCCGCGTCTGCCACGGTCCGTGTCCTACTCCTTGACTCTGCTCCCTGAGCTTGCATGCAATTTGGAAAACTTTGCTACAGAGATTGGACATATATCATGCGATTATGATTATATTGCATCGTTTGCATTATCCAATGGCTTGGAAAGCTTTCTGCCCAAACAGACATTAAGCCTGTGCATAGATTGCAAACTTCCCTTCACACCTGCGGACGCATAGTTATGCAAATGTTTGCCAGACATTGCAAAAGTTTGTGTTCTTTGACGCCAGAGGGCGCCACTGTCTGGGCTAGTTAAGGAAGAACATAAATTGGCTGCAATTGGGGGAATGCAGAATGCGGAATGCGGTGCATTCAAAGAATTTCATTTATATTTAAATTGTACGTAGATATAAATTTTGTTTTTTATTTAATTAGCTTTTATTTAATTGAAGCATTAATATATTACAAATTAAATACAATATAATATAATTCATTTAATTTAATAATGTTAAATAGCTTAAAATCCGAATTTAACTTATTTGAAGTGTTCTAATATCGACTTAAATGGAATCAAATTCATTTGAAAAAGGAAATTTGTATTTTTAACTTTTCAAACTTTATGAAATTAAAAAAACAATACTAAATTCAATTATTTTTTTGTCTGCATTATCATATTTCATATTAATATTCATGAATAAAATAAAAAGTTTATTAGAACTTATAAATAAAGTAAACAAATTGTTAAAATTTATATAAAAATTTTGTTGAATGAATTTCAAGATTTTCTAGTAAAAATTGCAAAGATCTTACAATACGAATATAAAATAAATTTTCAAATTTAACTAAAATTTTTTGGTAATGAACTTCAAAATTTTCTAGTAATAATTGCAAAGATCTTATAAAAATAGTTAAAATCAGGGTATGCAAAATTGTTAAAATTTTACTAACACTTTTATTAAATGAATTTCAAGATTTTCTAGTAAAAATTGCAGAAATAAATACAACAAAAATACTAAAATTCCCTAATAATTTAAAATATGTCAAATGCGCCGCCTTTTCAATTTCTTGTCAAGTTTTTTTTTTTTTTTTGGTAAAGTTTTTGTGTTTGGGTCGCAGCTGTTGATTTGCTGCGTTGACATCATTTTAATTTATAATGCAATCGCTTGGATTTGTCGCCTTTTGGAGCCAGTGGCACGCACAATCACACCTTACACACACATGCACACACAGGTCTGCATGTGTGTGTTTGTGCATGTAAATGGATATGGGGTATATGGCTAAGCACGCGTGTTGTGTCGCCGTCTGTCGCGCTGTTGTCTTCTCTGTTTGCTCTCACGAGATTTACAACGTGACAGCTCACAAGGCGCTGCCCACACCACCTGCCAGCAGTCACCTGGCTACGGGCAATGGGCAACTGGCAACGGGCAACTGGCAACTGGTGGTGCCTGGCATTGTTTGGCTTGCCATGGTGCCTTGGGTAATGCCATTGACGGCGCTGGCAACACGTGCCAGGGACACTGATTTATATGTTTTCCATTTTTGTTTTATTAGCGCTTCAGTATCTCTCATCTCTGGCCATGACAACGTGCATGGCATTAATGAGAGCCCCATCGTATCTCTGATTCCCAAAAAAAAAACTATACTGCCATGCACTATTGAGTATTCGATTTAAAGCCCATGCTGAATGCGCAAATTAAAATCGAGCCGAGATAGTCATAAATATGGCCAGGCATATTTAAAGCAAGCCTCATTTGAATTTGCAATGCGACGGACGCAGAGTTCACACAATAGCTGCAGCTATATATATATGTGTGTGTGTGTGTGTGTTTGTGTGTGTGTTTGCTTGGTGGTATCGTCCGTCTATAAGCCAACAGCTGTGCCCGTCTCTGCAGCGGATGTTGCCAGGAATAGCGACGGAAATGGCTGCGCATATATATCCAGGGGCAGCCCAATAGTTGCGGCGCTTTGAATGCGTCGCATTTGCGTTTTACGGAATGAATGGATTTCTATGAGCTCCTGAAATCACATTTACCAACACTTGCAAAGTGTTTCACATTCCAGCAAATGATTTCGTATGTTTGATTTGTATATGTTTAGTTAAATATATTACATTTATTATAAATGTAAATATGATTCATATTAATATAAGTGTGCGTAGAATATTATTATGAAATATATTTATTTATACAAAAATAAATAGATATATGTATAGACTTTCTATAGTTTCAAATTGCTATAATAATAATTTTTTTTTATAATTATATTAAATTTCCTTTTTTTTTTTTTTACTTATTAAATATTTGTTAATTGTCATTTAAAAGCTTTTTAAATATATAGATTCTGTCAAAATCACAAATATTAATTCAAAATTTGAAATATCTCTGTGTAATAATCAAATAATTCAAGTTAGTTTGACAGCTCTGCTTAGAGCACTCCAATTTGCTGTTATCATTGCAAAGGTAAAGTGAATGAGTTTATTGGAATGTTAAATTGCTAGTCGAGGTTTGTGTATTGCGGTCATATCTTTATCAGCTTCGCCAGCCATCGAACAAAGCCAACAAACCGCGGCGCGCTTTTCATTTCAATTTGCTGGCATCGGCCTTTGGGCAGATGGCGGATGGCGGATATGGTTGCTAAGAAGGTGGTTGTGGTGGTGGTGTTGGTGTTGGTGGTGGGTCAGACAGCCGTAGATCTGTGGACGGATTGGCCTGCAGACTATGCAGCGACAGGCATTCAGGCATTTTGGCCAATTTAGTTGAAACGTTGCTATAGATGCTAATGCAGCAGATGCTGATGCTGTTGCTGCTAATGCTGCTGCTGCTGCTGCTGCTGCTGGTTTCATTCGATTGCTGCCACGCCCACTTAAGCATTTTGAATGCCAAGTGCACTGAATGATGCTTCGCTGGCTCTTGGTTTGGTTTAATTGAGCGCATGCAAATCGACGCGGAGTGGGCAGGAGGCGGATGAGTTCACTTGGCCCAGCTCAGGCGTCAGGGCATTTGCCAAAAATTAGCTCCAGAGGCAAATGAATATTGTCACCTAAAAGACATTCGTGTTGACAAGGACAACAAGAGGGCCGAGCTGGACCAGTTGGAAGCAATTGACCGCATGCCCCTTTGCTACATGACCAGCTGCTTGGAGTGTGTCTGTGTGTGTGCCTGTGTGTGTGTGGGTGGATTGAAAAACGATTTAAGCGTGATGCCTGAATTTGATCTAGATGCAACGTGCTTAGAATTTGGAGAGTAGCAAGAGTAGTAAGAGTAAACCACTGGCTTGCATTGCAAATTGCTTTAATTTAAAAAAAAAAAAAAAAAAAAAAAAACAAACTTAGCTGCCTCTATATAAAGCCAATGGGGGGAGGCTAAAGGCAGGCCAGTTCAGTTATGAGTCAGCAGAATTTTGCATTTGCCTTTGAAATTGCTTTTGTTGTGAGCTGCCAAGCAACCAGCCAGCCAAGGGCAATTTTTCAGTGTGTTGTTCACAAGTCTGGAAAGTAATTCTATTAAAACAACAAGTATAACAAAAACAATATCTAATAATAATAATAATAACAAATGCGATGCGGAGTCGATAACATTTTCAGCTAAATAAACAAATTTGCTGCAGCTCGAGACTTTTGCAAATCGGAAATTCCATTAATTTGATGGATGCTCAACGATTTTTTTGATTATTGAGCAGAAAAAAAAGGAAAGGAAATTGGTAGAAAAAGTAGAAATTTCAAGTGCAGCCACGGGGCGTATGATTAATGCAACTTGCATTTGTTTTATTTTCCTTTACTTTTTTTTTTTTGTGAGCAGTCAAAAAGTCTGCTATGCTCAAGCAGTTTATCAGGAATACGGCAGATGACAATGAAAAATGCGGAAATGGCAGAAAATATGTCAAAAAAACACTGAGATTGAATGAATTGAATGACTAAACATGTTTTAAATATATCACACTTGAGTAATCGACACGTTTAATGTAGAGTATTGAGTTGATTTAATTAGATTAATGTGAAAATGAAATCATATTTAAGAATATTGAATCATGCCACTGATTTTATTTAGAGAATAAATTTCTATAAAATTATAAAAAAATATTTATAGTAGAAATTTAAAATATTCAATATAATATAAAAAGAATAAATAATAAATAATAAATAAAAATTTGAAAAATATTTCTACAGCTTGCCAAACATGTTGCATGGTAAAATAAAGTCTCGTTAAAAATTATAAAAAATATATATAAATATATTATAAAATAAATTTTTAAAAATCAATCTTATTTAATATAAGAATATGAGCGTTTTTAACAGGGTATTTTGCAGTCGAATATTTACTTCATAAACTTTCTCTCGCAAGCAAACAGATTATTTCAGCTTCCAAATATAAATTCAGCTGAGCTAAGTAAACACATATCCATATATACACAACTCACGATCTTCACACATGTTTACGAATTAGTTTTTCACTTACATTAAAAAACTTTTTGTTTGCTGCATAAATAAATGATTTAGCTATGAAACACTTAGAGACTCGACGAATAGCCGTAAAAGTTGCAGTTTGTTATTTCAGTCAACGACAAGTTTTGTCTCTCAAACTTTAATTTTTTAATTGAATGTAAGCAAAGAAAAAAACAAAAAAACACAGCAAATTGGTTTGTACAGGTTAAAGAGCAAATGGAGAAAATGAATGCGCTTACAAAGCGAATCAACATGAAGATATGTTTGTTTGCTTCCTCAGTTTCAACAGCAGCAGCAGTAGCAGCAGGAGAAGCCGAAGCAGCAGCAGCAGCAGCAGCAGCATTCACTTCCACTCAAAGAGAAATGTGGTACTTAATTGCATCCCAATAGAGCACATTCGTCGAGCAGCAGGAGAAGAAAAAAAAAATTGAAATGAGTTTTTGCCCTCGCGCAGTTTGCATTTGCCAAAGAAGTTGACGAGTTCGCGTTGGGCTCTTCAAAGCTTTAGCAAAACATGTTGAGCACAAGATAAGATGTTGCAAATGTTTACCCTCATTTCGTTTTTTTTTTTTTTTTTTTTTTTTTGACTCTATTTGCGCACATTTCGCACTCGGCTGAGTTACTACTTTGTGATTTTTTCAATATTACAGCTTTAATTGGATTGCATTGCAAGTAGCTAGGACATAAGAGTAGAAACATGTGACAAAGCTTAAGTTCTATTTTTAGATAATTTAAATTTAGAATCATTTATTCACTTAGTTTTCTTCTGCAAATTTTCACTTTTCACTTCATATTATATGAGGAAAATTGGCCATTTCCCTTGCATGCTTAATATGAAACTTATTTTGGCATTTCCGTTTCGGAATCGCCCCATCAGCCCAATTGGTAATTCATTTGTTTGCCGCGCTCCAATGCAGCTGCTACTTTTTATTATGCTCATCAAATGTATATAATTCAATTTTTCCAATCGAACAAATCGCTGCACGATGTGAGCATAAAATGAACAAAAAATATGAAACGCAAAAAATACGTTGAAAAAAAAAAATTACGAATACGTTAAATAAATGGCAGGCCATAAGCGCACTCTGACCAAAAAACTCTCGTATTACCCCATGCCACCCAAATCACTGTGAATATCAACTCTCGTTTTATTATTTTAGAGATGCCAACTTTTGTTGAGAGCTTTAAGCGATAGATTATGATGATATATGTGTAAGGATTTTCTACTTTGTATAATCTCATATTGTGTGGATAATAGAGATTGAGTTGAGAGTTATTGTTAGATAGATATTTAGATATTTGTTTCATTTATTAAATTTGTAGAGAGCTTTTGGAGTATACGAAATCCATGATAGACGTGTTATTCTTCTTCTTCCTAGAGAGAGTGAAAGATCGAGAGTGAGAGAGACGGAGAGCCTCTTTTATACATATAGATAGGAACTTCCCATTGAATCTAGAGTATTTTTTTTTCTTGGACTTCTAATGCTTAGGTAGAAACAAAGAAAATAATTTAGTTTAAAATATTTTAAAATACCTAAAAAATTTTTATTTATTTTTGTTCATTGAAAAAAAAAAGGATACAATTTATGTATATAAATAAATGAATTTTCAAATATTTGCAGTTTTGCTTAAATAAACCTAAGTAAATTAAAACGTATAAGAATGATTTGTATTTATGCAGCTTGTGCTAGCTTTAGCGCTTTCGTGTCACGCTCGATCGCACATCGCTAGCATTAAAACAACATATATATCCATTGCAGTTCCGGTATCGGTCATAAATCATGTCATTGCATTTTGTGGCTCGCAAGGATTTTTTTTTACGTTCTGGTTTTTGGTTTGGGTTTTGCTTTTGGTTTTCTGGTTTTGGGCCGTGCCACAAAGGAGTTTTGTGCAAGTTTTATGCAGTCGATGGCTGCATTTCGATATTTGACAGTCGGCATTTATCATGCGCAATGTGTGATTGCCACACATTGTGGAGCAGCAGCTGCTGTTGCCCCTGTTGCCTCTGTTGCTGCTTCTGCTACTCCTGCTGCTGCAACTGTTGCCAACGTGTCTTTAATTGCCGGCAATTGCACAATGTTGACATTTATTAAAAAAACAATAAACAAATTTGCACACACATTGAAGGCAACCGAAAAATTGTGGCTGTTTTTCGTATGCAGAGCCATCGCCTCTCTCTCTCTCTCTCGCTCTCTTTGGCGGCAAAAGTTTGCCTGAAGCAACGTGATGCAACATAAACATGAGCCACACGTACTATACATAAATATTTTAATTCAACTGCATTTTGTTGATAGTTTTATGCTGTGCCGCCGACTGTGGGCGTGCAGGCAGCATGATTCCAGGCACTTCCTTCAGGGCTCAACTGGAAATGTGCCTCAGCTGCTGTCATGGCACTGGCCATGATAAATGTCTGTCTCGTATTTCAATTTATTTTACAATTTCCTAAGCCGACAACGTACAGTGAAATGAATGAAATACCAAACTTTCGCAATATCTAACAAATTCATTAAAATCATAATCCCAAACTCCGACGTGTGCATAAATCAGCAAGTCTGTTAAATTTAAATATCAATTTAATGAAACTATGAATATTGGTATATTTTTGAGTAAATGTTTTAGAATTGTGAAATATGAATAAATGCGCTTGAGCAGTTTACTTAATGGGCACAAGTTGAGAGAAAGAGATAAATAGAGTGTGAGAGGTTTAGATGGCGCTATAGAAATAGAGGCAGAGAGACCGATCTAGTAAACTAACGTCTTAACTATCGAATGCAACTCATCAACTTAAGGATCTGCATATCTCACACTTTAGTTGACTTGCAATCGTTAAGGACTTCATTTGAAAAGGGCTTTGGCAAATACTATTTCAGATATTCGAACTTCTATTGACAGCTGTTTAAAAACGAAAAACCCAAATTGGTGTGATCAAAAGCGTTTACGACATTTAAAAGTTTTAGGTCAGCAACAAAAAAATGAGACGAAAAATGAAAATAAAAATGCATGTGAATGTATTTAGTGCCACGGTTTCCCATTCGCACATGTCCGGAAAAATGTTTGCCAGCGTTTTTCCAGCTAGCGACTTTTGTGCAGCAGCAAAAATGCCGCCGTCAATAAAAAAAAAAAAAAAAATGGAAAAACTACAACAAATTTTCATGTGCCATGTACCTTGTTTTTCGTAGCGAACTTTTTGGAGTGGCGCAGAATATTTTTGGAAATTGCATTTGCGTCAGGCGAGCGAAAGAAATGTGGGAGTGTGTGTGGGTGCGAGTGTGTGTGCTTGTGCAGCTCAGCCCACACACACACACACACACACCCACACACAGCACAGCACAGTCAGTCAGGCAAGCATCCAGCCAGTCAGCCATATTTTTGCCCCTTTGGGCCATAAAAGCTAAAATGTTTGGCAGCTCAAATGAACGCAGCAAGAAGCGAATGCGCCCAAAGTGGATTACCAACGATGCCAGCAACTATAGCTGCCACGCCCACTGCCCAGCCTCCATTTGGCCACAGTATAAGGTGTTGCAGTTCCGGCTCTCATTTGCTGTTTTCCTGATCCTTTTGATACGCGCCCATGTCTGGCCACACTCGCCCCCCGTTTTGTCTATTCAATTGAGCTGGTTAACAAGTGCAGCTAGCGGCTAGCTAGCAGCAGCAGCCGCAACTGCAGCTCAATATCCGTAACTGTAGTCGTATAGCCCCCGTCTGGAGCTAAGTGCCGGGCAGCCTTTTTATTGGCTTTGAGCTCTGATGCAGCCAGTTTGCGTAAAACTACGCGTCCCGTCACAATCGCTATGCGCTTCCCGTTGCAGTTGTAGTTCTCGAAAGTGCTTTTCGGTGATCGAGCGGGACTTGAATTTTACTGCTGTATTCTGCATATATGATAGAGAGAGAGAGAGAGAGAGAGAGAGAGAGAGGGGAAGGGAGACAGAGAGAGCGATAGCTCTCTAAGGGGATTTATAGATTATAGCTTGGCAATCAACTGCAATTGTTTACATGAATTGATTTTGGCACAAATTCAAGAGATTTTTAGCTATTGTTTAGCTCTCATGATGATTCGATGATGATATGCGTATGTATGCTTATGGATTTATCTTTTCTAAAAGAAGAAAGAGAACGATATTATTTGTAAATTTATCTAAGCTGCTTCTGGGCAAGCTAAGAAAATATGTATGCTTTTGAGAATTTATATAATTAAATAAATTAAAGATTAAATATTTATATTTTCATTACTATACATATATAAATATAAAGCATAACAATTTTTATTTTATATTTTTTACTTTTGATATTAAAAACAAATATTTTTTTTTCTCAATTTTGTTTGTATAAATCTTACTATAAAATAGCAAAAGCAATTTCAATTTCTATATTTTTTACAATATTTTGTATATTCAATTTTTTTTTTATTCTTTTTTATTTTGATTCATCTTTGTTTATTATTTGACTTGTATTAAATATATGAAACTTTTAAAATCATGCTTTAATGCATTTACACTTATTTGACGTATCCATTAATAATATAAATAACTGAAAGTCAGCAAAATACAGTTGCATTCATAGTTGAAAATGACTTTGTTAATTTAAGCACATAGTTGGGCAGATATATTGCCACGTTCAGCTGGATATCCATGAAAACATTTGTTATTCACACGCTCGGCCAATTTCATTTGTGTGTTAAAAAAAATAATAAGGGAAGAAAAAAGAGATATATAATGGCATATTTGTGCAGTTAGCTTTAATTGTTGGGCATTTTTAATGCCTGAACAGACCCGTAGAATTGCCGCACAATTGCCGTGCGTACATATGCAATCGAGTGCATCCGGCAACAGATGTTGCGGTTGTCATTAAAACGTAGCGTAAAAACGAAATGTTTGCCAATCCATATATATATATATACATTCTGATATATTTGCAATACATATATATATATGTATATATATATAAGCAAAAAACCAAATTTACGAATTTAATTAAATCGACAGAAAGTAACGCTCGCTTTGGTTTTACGCTTTGACTGCGGCGTGCCGTGCCGTGCCGCAAATCTATTGTGAGTGCGAATGGGAAACGCATGTCCGTCGCTGTGAATCACATTTGAGCCATCCAGCCAGCGAGCCATCGATATGGACGAGTTAATTCACACATTGCAGCCGAGCTGAGCTTAAAGTGAGTTACCATCTGTCATTCAATTAAACCGATCAACGTCACGAAACCAACACTGCGCAACAAAGACTGGAATGCAAATTGTAAAGCACATATTCAATTTATATATGTGTATGTATTTACTTGTATAAGAGGAATTAATAAACAAATTAAATGATTGTGAATTAAGTGAAGAATGTCGGCTTTACGTTTAAAATTCGATTCTTAAAAGATAAAATGTGCCAAAGTCAATGTGGGTTTCACAGGCGTGTTATATAATTCATCACTATTATTTTAGTTTTTCTTTAAATATATGCCTTTATTTAATATGCCACATTCCTGCCAAAAGCTACAAAAAAACATTTCTTAAGATTGACAATCAAAATTTCATTTGCGTTTTACACTTTCCTTTGGCCTTTCGTCTGCCAAATAATATATTTTATTTATTCGAATTGTTGCTTCAGACATTGGCAGCTGGCTTCACGTCACTTCAGTTGACTCAATTGGCAATTAGTGTCGCCCAGCTGTGGCAGCCACAGCACGGCCGTAAAAAGAAACGGCAGCACATTAATAACCCGTAGCGAGGCTAGTCGAATCGTGGCGCTGCTAATGCAAATGTTCATACATCACTCATACGTCATGTGGGTTAATCCAATCATTACACGGCTGCCAGTGACTGATATCTGAATGGGGATGCGCCACTGACAGCATCTCGTCAGTTGGCAGTTGGGAATATATCTAATCTATGGCTGAATGATGCGCAACCCACAGTTCCATTTGCAGGATATCAATCAAAATGTTAATACCCCACAAAAACAGGACTTCTGTTGCATAGACTGCGATGCTTTAAACGGGTTATGAGCATATTTCAGCATAAAAATTATGAATAGTGTCCATTCACTTCCATTTAATTTAATTGATGAAGTAAAATAAAGTTTTTAATGAGTAAATTAGTTGCACAACATTCAGCACTCTTTAAAAACCTTTGCTGAAAGCAAGCAGGAAAAAAAAAGTAAAAAAAAACTTTATAAATAAGTTGAATATAAAGTTTTCCAATACTTTTAACAAGACCTGCGAAAGTTGTTTCAGCTGAAAACTGAAGGCTAAATTCTATTTGCTTACAATATTTATAAGTAAAGGAGAAATATAAAAGGAGCTTAAAGACGGGCATGATCGACTATGCAATACTTGCTGAAAAAAAAAAATATCAAGAAAAGTAAAGCAATTCCTAATGGGTAGCCTTATGGCTCTATTTATAGAGGACATCTAGTGTAGTCTATATCTGAAGAGGTTGACCATATGTCTGAAGATAAAGTCTTACTCATACTCATAGAAAGGGACAACTGTAATTTATTTCTATAAATGAGCTTAAAAAGTATTTACTTTTCAGATTTGACATATCTTTAAATGTAAATGTCATCAAGCTCATATATGTTTATACTATATATCGTGTTGTGATTGCTTGCTGCACTAATCGAATGAGTATTTTAGTGATAATTAAAAAATGTATTGTCATTAGGAGAGAGATAACTATAGCTGTTGTTGAACGTGGTCGCGGCTGTCACTGAGTGAGAGCGAGAAGGCTACTTATGTCCTTCGCACAGGGTTGCTTTAATATTGATGAACGAGAATACGCAACCAGAAATAGGCAGCTTGACAGAAGAGCTGAAAAAAAAAAAACTTGGTCAAAGACTGTCGAGTAAAAAGGAACTTTGATGAGAGAAGTGAGTGACTACGCGAGAACTCGTTATTTCGCGTAGCTATAATGAAAGGCGAGAACAATAATTTTAATGCTACGAATATATATATGTATATAATTAACTTGGAAAAATATTCTCAATTCTCTACTTTATGAAAGTTTTAAGTATTAATACAGAAATTTAAACATACAGATAGACATTGCTTAAAACGAGCCCGATTCGTTTATGCAATATCTTTGCTCATATGTTGCCCTGCTGTCTTTCCATATAATTTTTATTCTAAATGAACATCAATCGTAAGCTTCCTAGCCTTTTTCTATAGTCTACAAATTCATTTAGATAATGTTCAGTATTCCTGTTTCGAAATGTCAAAAATAAATTAATAAAAAAAAAAAAATTAAAAAAAATTATGAAAATTGCTTAGTAATCGGAATTGTTAGATTTTAATTTCTGGACCTGGCTGCATCTGCTGTAATTATAGATGGCTAGAAAACCACCTCCGATACCGGCCACGCATGAACGCATGCCCGGACCTGTCGGTCAGGATACCAAGGCCAACAATGAGAAGTTCCTCAAGGATGTCATCGAAACTACCAACAAGTATCGCCAGATGCACGGCTGTCCCAAGCTGAAGGTCAACAACGAACTGAACAAGCTTGCCCAGGAATGGGCCAATGTACGAAATTATTCCAATTAATTAGCTAATATTGAGTTGCACAAGTTTTAATGAATGTGACTTGCAATTTGCAGCATTTGCGGGATAGAAACATCATGGAACATCGACCGAAACCCAAATATGGCGAGAATATATTTTTGTCAGGCGGCATGGATGTTACGGGCGATTTGCCCGTGGATATGTGGTACCGTGAGATAAATGCCTTCAATTTCGATAAGCCCGACTTTACACCCACTTCTGGCCACTTTACGCAACTGATCTGGAAGGCCTGCACAGAGATAGGCGCTGGCGTTGCACGCAGGTGCATATCGATCGTGTATATTCCTCTATTATCAGTTTTCTAATTCCCATTTTGATCTTATAGAGCGGATCGCACTTGGGTGGTTTGCAACTATAATCCACCCGGCAATATTGTGGGACAATTTAAAGAGAATGTCCCCAGAAAGCTGTAGTTATTGTATTACAATATTAGCGCAAATTTTAATACGGGGTCCAGAAATTTTTATTGTATATAGCGCGCTAAGATTTTAGCGGCTGTTTGGTATACTTTATATAATTTATATACAAATTGAGAATTATTGAAGCAAGTGCGATGTGTTCGTTGGTTGGGTGCGGGTTTCGAGAGTATATATCGGAATTCTTTTTGAAAAGTTGTAAGTTGCACTGATCCTTGGCTGCAAGATTTGCTCAAGTCCAAGTAGTTTATTATACATTTTTATAGAATTTTATGAATTCTTAGGCTTTTCGAAATGGAGATTCCCTTTTTTTTGGGATTTGAATTTGAGATTGATGAAGATAATTATTATAAAGAAAGTATTGATTAAGCCGGGTTTTAATTTATAATATCTATTTCAAAACTTGGCTATGAAGAGCTGAAAACGTTCAATAAGCCAAGAAAAATACTAAAATTCGATTCATCGATTTATCGATTTATCGATTTATCGATTTACTCATATTTTAAATAATCATTTGGTAATTACTTACCAAAGTGCGATATTTCAAAAATAAATATTTTAACAGTCAGCCACCTAAAATATATTTATTGATATCATAATATATTTATTTGAATCATAAGTTAATATTTAGCATATGTAGTAGTATGTAGTTTACTACGAATTTAAGAAAATATAGCTGAAAAGTACAAAGTATAGACAAGTATACTGGGCAGCGAATAGATCGAAGTTTCTATGAATTTGGACCTGCTTCTGTATGAGATTGTGATGGTAAAATAATTTTAGGCTGAGGAATCATATATGTATATTCAACTAGTTTGTATATATTATATAATTTCTCTGGCTTATAGAGATCTATTATAAAAAATAATAATAAATAAAGTTTGCAATATTTGATGAATTTTTTTATACCTGAATTCACTTCATAAATTTAATTTAAAGACTCTTTGTGCTCGCCATTCTGCTTTAGCATAGCAGAAACTAAAGTATTTCAAAATGACAGACACCTAATACATTTGGGTTTTTTTTTTTTTGTTTTTTTCTCTTGTTCCATTCAATTTAGCTGAGCTCGACGCATAAGCCAAGGCTATCACAAATTTCCACTCCTGGCCAAATAAATGTAATGCGATGCTTGGGCCTGAATTATTTTTATTGAATTTTCTGCTGTGTTGGTGAAATTTAACGCTTCGCCGGCTTTTGGCTCTTGGCGCTTCAGGCGCCAAATTTAATTTCTCGCAATTTCGTTTTTTTTTTTTTGCGACAATTTACAAGTCACACATCATTAATTTTGCATTTTTGCCATAAATATCCGGCTAGGGCGTGGCTATATGACTGACATGGACACGCTGTTGCCAAGATAGGTGTCACGGCTGCCCAGGGCAAAACATGGCCATGCCCTCAACGCGATTGCAGCCTGTTGACAGTTTTTTTTTTGCGTATTTTCCATTTCTTTTTTTTTTCTGTTTTGTTTTTTGCTTTTGAAACGCGTTCAAATTAAAAACCGCAAATTTCATCATAAAAATTCATAGTCTACTCTCGGGGCGTTAAATCGTGTGACGCCCACGTTATGATCACATTTCTCACTAACTGTTTGTTGTTGTTGCTGTTGCTGTTGTTGTTGTTGTTGCTGTTGTTGTTTTTGTAGTTGTTGTTGTTGTTGTTGCTGTTGTGGTAGCCTTCGCATATTGCCATTGCGCCTTTGTTGACTTCCGTTTTGTTTTTGTTGTAGCCGCCAGCATTTTTGTGGCAAGCTGCCAGCCAACTTTGATGCGTCGCTAGAGTCATATATATATATATATGTGTGTGTGTGTGTTTGTTCGTTTGCTTGTCACTTGTTGGCGGTGTGAAATTGAAGCCAGCAGCTACAGCAACAGTCAACGTAACGAACACCCACCAAAAGTGGTTTATTGGGTTAGGTTCATGGTTTATGGTTTACATGGCAGAGTTTAAAGCAAATTTTAAGATCCCTTAATACTGTGCAGCATAGCATGAATATGCATTATTAAACTTGTTGGAAATGAAGGAGTTGAGCTTATATGATGAAATGGAATGTTGTTAAGGAATAAAACAAAAGCTTATCAAAAACAGAGAGGGGGCTGGGAGAGAGTGAGAAAGTGAGAGAGAGAGAGAGAGAGAGACAGTAGCTGAATACGTTTTTCCATTACATTCTTACTTTAAGTATGGCTTCGTGGTTGTCATGCGACTTGCATAAAGTTTACAATTTAATTTAATTTATATTTTTATTTTTAAATAAATTTTTAAATATTTAATCTCTAAATGAAGTTTAATATTATAACAACAAACAGGTTTTCATATAGACTTACCTTCCTACTCTTTGCTGTCACATACTAAAGAGAATATGTTTATTTTATTTTATTTTTTTTTCATAAATATAGCTCCTGTATTTCATATATATCTATGTGTATCCTCCATGGCCATGTATTCTTCTTTTACGTTTGAAACATATAATCTGACTGATTCAAAGTATTCAATTTACATTTTGCACAACATTAACGAGCAGCTGAACTCAACTCAACTGAACCGGAGCCTTTGGCACTGCAATAAAGTTGAGCAATGTAATTAAGGCTGACGAAGCTGACAAGCAGGTCAGTCTGTCAGCAGCGGCACGGTCAAGTTTTAACCATAGTGTGCTCCGCTCTGTGCTACCTTTTCATTTATGCAATGCAAATGCGCACGAATATGCCAGAGGATCTCAGCAAAAGAGCAGACAGAGAGAGAGAGAGAGAGAGAGAGAGAGAGAGAGCAGCTCAGCTCAACCAAATGCTGCTCGATGCCTTTTTGTGCATTGTAATTTTCGCGTAATTTCGCATGGTAAACGTGAAAATGCTCGGCTATATTTACAACAATAACAACAATGAGAGCAGCAGCAGCAGCATTATGAACAACAACAAGAGTATCTGCTTACGGCATAGTCTCATTTATTTTAATGTGTCGACGCTGACGACGTGCAAATGGTTGTGAGTTTTGCCCCAGCTGAGCTGAGCTGCCCAGCTTTTGAGCTCCTCCTGCCCTGCTGTTGGGGTTACGTTTAAAAAGTGCAGCAGTTGTATGTTTGTGTGGCTGCTGTAATTATTAAGCTGACATTGCAGCTGCTGGCGCCTGCTGCCTCCTGCTGCCTCCTGTTATCTCCTGCACTGTTCGTCGGGCACATAACAATGCCAATTTTAATGATCATTACAATAAGACAATAACAATAAAAACTGCACAGCGACACAGGACAGGATTTTAACCATGTAATGCTGCGCATTTATTGGGCTTATGGGGCGTATTAATAATATTCAGCTCTGGCCTCAGATGAAAGGCAAAGAAATGAATATAAAACTGCTCACCTTAAGTCACACAATGAAATCGAATTAAATTTCAATTTAAACAGCAAATGCAATACAATGCAATACTCGTTGCACTTTTTGTGCTGCATTCAAATTTGCTTTTATGTTGCATTTATGTTTTATCAGCCAACATATGGCCAATTTTATTTTTATCTTTTTTTTTTTTTTTGCTATTTGATAAATTATCATGCGACATTGTCATAAATTTACACGCTATTTTTTATGCATTTCTGCTTTTTGCGCTTTTGCTGCAAATTTGTATTTATTGCCAGATTTATTCATAACCAAATCGAAATATATTTTTTACTATTTTGTGACCGCAACTGAAATGAACTCGCTGCCAAAATATTGAAAGTACGAAAATTGCAGACCCTTTATTAAAAACAGATTAAACAAATTTCTGATTCAGTTTGTTGTACTGAATAATTGTATGCCATCCCTTATATTGATTTACTTTTTGGTCACAGTTACAAAAATGTATTATATTTTTAATTTTCTAGTATACTATATACGAGTATGTATAACTATCGACATTGTCAACTTGATCTATTATTTTAATTTCATACAGTTTTTATCTGTGCTGAAATACAAATTCCATGTTTTATTCTCTACATTGACTGTAGAATTTCATAGAAATTGCCTTCTCATTGTTCATTACCATAACGACTTCCGAAGAGCCAAAGTAGCCCTCTCTCTCTCACTCAGAAACATACGTCTTCCCTCTCGCTCTCACTCAGCAACATACGTCTGCCCTCTGGATAACATTTTTAAAAGAAGCAAATAAGCTCTCAGCTATTGTTATAAAATTGAGTCGAATTGGAAAACTGTAAATGTAACGCTCACTTCTCATCGCCTGTTCCACTGTTTAACGTTACTTTATTACTCAATTGGGCTCGTCTTTTTAGCTCACTGACACCGTAACGACGTTACACGAAGTGCTTAAGCAGCCATCAAGCGCTCAGTGAACAACATAGAAGACTAGCTCACATTCAACCCAGACTCAGACTCAGTCAGCCTCAGGCTAAAGTCTGTGGCAGAGGCATTCGGCGTGAGTCTGAGGCTGAGATCCGATGCTGAGCCAGAGGCCCGACTCTCAGGCCTGAGAATGAGACAGTGGACTTCGGCTCAAGCTGAACCCGAGGCTGCGGGAGAGGGCCGAGGTTGCGGCAGAGGCCCGAGACTGCGGCAGAGGCCCGAGGCTGCGGCAGAGACCCGAGTCGGAGGGCAAGTCTGAGGCCGACGCTAATGCTGAGACCGAATCTGACGCTGACGTTAGAGTAAAGCCTGAGTTTGGCGCTGAGAATAAATCAGAGGCCTTCAGCTTGAGGCAGAGGCTGAGGCTGAGGCAGAGGCTGAACTTGAGACTGATGCTGAGATTGACGCTTAGGCCTGTGGCTTGAGTTTTACGCTGAGTCTAAGGCTGAGCCTGAGACTGATTCAAGCTGCTTTCCTACTATATATATAGTATACCATCAAGTCTATTCTGTCAGCATAAGCATTTGAATATATAGAGCAAGTAAAAAATGTATATCTCAATATGCTCAAGATATACGTAAGCGATAAGTTTGTATATTCCCTTAAGAATTTTTGCTATAATAAAATAGCTATCGATTTTGTTGTTCCCCGTCAATTTCTGCACTGATAGTGCTCGACTATAATGGCTGTTCAATTAGCCAGACGTGCAGGCACCGCTGTGAATAAGCTATAAATATTGTGAATAGAATAAACACACTCAAACACACACACACACACAGACATACACTCAAAGATATTGGATTACCGAGTGGCACCTAGAGAAGCATTCTTGCATAAATTACAATCTGCAACGGCAAGGAAAGTAAAATGAGAATCAGAAAAACGAATTTGTGGCACAGTTGAAATCTCTGGGGCGCGGAGGGGGCGGCGAGATGTGGGGCCAGCCAAGGATAAGCAACATTGGCAAGGATAACAGCTGAAAGAACTGCCTGCTGCATTAACCCCAGCACTGTCTTGGCATTATTTAAAATCACAAACCCTTCAAATTGCATTTTAATAGAATTTATTGCGCCAAGCGATTCGAAAAGAAATTCCCACAACAAGCAACCGTGAGTGAGCGAGAGGGAGACAGAGATGGGAGAAAGAGAGAGATGAGAGACTGGTGGGTCGAAGGGGGATTTCGAATAATTGCGCGCAACTGCAACACTTGACTTTCATGTTGTTCGAGTGCCATAAAATGCTCTATTCTCGGGAAGCAGTCACAGTCACAGTCACAGCCAAAGCCAAAAGGATGCGATAAGCATGGCATTTCCTTGGCTGCCTTTTTCTATTATTTTTGTATTTTATTTATTTATTTTTTGGCTTCTATTTTTGTGCGAGCAACGATGCGCATCAATTTCCAAGCACAAAACTGCAATGAATACGGCGCAAAATACGATATTCGCCTGGCCTCGACGGGCAACAGTCGGGACAACAAATTATTACTTGGCTCAACTCCAAAATGTTTAAATTACAATTTGCACAAAATACAGACATATATGCTTGAAAGCAAGAGAGAGAAAATGAAAGAGAGAGAGAGAGAGAGAGAGAGAGAGAGAGAGAGAGAGAGCGAGTAAGAAACCATTTTAGTGCGCCCGTGGCGAAAGCCCAAGGCCATAATTTTCATGAAAATCAACAGCCATGGGATAGGCGCCTGCCGCCTGCCGCCTGCCACGCCCCGTTTGCACGCTGATAAACTGCTCGGGGAATTGCCTGCCCACCTGCTGTTGATCCTTGTCTTTCAGCTTATCAACGTTGCGTATACGCAACGTGCATAATTATTACCAAATTTATTTATCTTGCTTTTAAATAAATTGTTATGCCATTTAAGAACTCTTGTTAAGGCTTAAGCACATTATTTATCTGGCATTATGCAGAGGTCAGTTTAATATTTGGTCAACTATATTATTGCTGTGATTATTGTGCAATAATTTGTAGAGCTTTGCTTCAATTGAGTGTAGCTAAGTGAATAATTAGCTTTAGAAATATAATTGAATATGAATTCTTTAATATTATTTAAGTAAATAATTAGCTTTACAGCTAGAGGTGAATATTCATTATACAACAATTGCTCACTTATGGCGAGTTCTAATATAATCTTGCTTATCTCTTGCAGCATTCGACTGTAGAAATTAAACCTTATTTTATAGATAGATTCATACTCATAAGTATTTTATCGTATATTTATAAAAGAGCTGCGCCATAAACTCGTTTTAATGTTAACTGAAATCTCTAACTATGCCATACAAAATCCTTTTCGAAATATAATAACAAATTCTTTGACAATCATATTGAATGAGCGAGAACAGAGATCTATGCTGCGCTCAGATGAGAGAGAGAGAGAGAGAGAGAGAGAGAGAGAGAGAGAGAGAGATAAAAACTTATTGTTAGAGTAGGTATCGAAGCTGTTACTTAAGTTGGCAGAGCGCTCCCTAATAAACTCAAATTGGTACTTCACGAGAGTGAGATGAATATAGTTGCTGCTGCACGTAGTCCCTGGTGTTGCTGAGAGATACAGTTAGTTGGCAGGTATATGTGACGACTAGAAGATATTGTGTAGAAGCTTCGAGAGGTCCGACTCTAATAGAGCAACAACGCAGGGAACTCGTGATATAGCGTGGCTAGTAATGACAGAAAATATGGAAACAGACCAATCTCCGACATATATAAATACTTACTCCTTTGTTTTTGGGATCGTAATTTGTCAACATGTTCATGTCGGAGCGTATAGGCTCTGTAGATAGTTATCGTGAAAATAAAGAAAGTTTTAAATAAAAGTCACTGGCTTACTCTCATATAAGGCAACTGCTGAAATTTTTACGTAAATATATAAAATTTAAATTAAGTACAAAACACGTTAAAGATTTTTTTTTTTACTAAATTAATTACTTAAAATTCATAGACCAATTTAATATTTTTATAAATTGTCTACTATGCTTTATTGTAAAATTAAAATACAACAAATATTCATTAGTTATAGCTTTGACATTTTGTTTTAGTAAATTTATTGTCTATTCATATTTTTTATAACCTATTAATATTTTTAAATATTTTTTTTAACAGTCTACTATATTTTCTTGCACATTTAAATACAACAAATATTTGTTACTTATAGCTCTCACTAGTCATAAAAAAACTCTAAAATCTTTTTGCATTTCTTCTATCTACTCAACTCTACTCTCTCTCTCTCTCTGCTCTACTCTACTCTTCTCTACCTCTCCCCCTCTCTCTCTCTCTCTTTAGCTTGCATCAGGCACACAAACATATCTTTCTAATTAAAAGCCAACAGCCAGGCATCATACAAAAAATTATCTTAATGTGAATTTCATTTGTGGGAAATGCAAATGTGAATGCATGCACGGCCAAAATGAATGGAGGGCAAGGAAAAAGAATGCGCGTTAAATAAGAGAGCGGAGCACAAAAACCAAAGGCCAAAGATCAAAATAGTTTAAATGCCATTAGCACAATGTGCTGTGAGCTGAACCAAGGATAAGAGACAGGCAGTGCCCGGCCAGGACATTAGCTGGGTCCTTCGGCCAGCGACTGGCCACAATTTTGTGGTCAAGCTACGCTGCCCTTGCTGCTGCTTGGCGTTTCTTTAACGCTTAGCTCATAATTTTAGCTGGCCTTTATCTTTGCATAACACAGCGAGAACAAAAAATGCTGAAAAACTAATATGTGGTTGGCTCTTTTATAATTTCTTTTTTTTTGCAAGCCTTTGCGGCAGTTCGCGCATATTTAAATTATTCTAGTTTTGTTTGTGGTCCTTTGAAATTGCGTGTGCCAAGACTGCAGGCCGGACAACTCTCGGCTGGACAGGCATTTAAAAATGCATTAAGAGCTTTAATTAAAATTTTGTTGAAACGACTTTTTCAAGAACTAAAAAGGAAAACATATAAAAAACATAAAACTTGTCTGCAGTTGGTTCATTTTTTTCAAGAGAGAGAGACAGAGAGCAATGCCCTCACAGCATTCACCTTAAACGAGTGAAAAGCAAAACTGAAATGAAACAAGAAACGAACAAAATAATAAAAAAAAAAATAAAAACAAATTGCGGCACATGTTCGTGGCGACAGTTAGCGCATGTGGCGGCCGCTAGGTGGCGCTGCCGTTGGCACTTTACATGCATGACTACGTGTCCTTTTAATATCCTGTATGCGCATCGCTTCAAAACTTCCGTTGGCAAATAAATAAAATGAAATATGAGCACAGCACATAGAAGGATTCTGCTCGAGAATAACTGCATCAGCTGCCACAGCCTGGCAAAGCAAATGTAGCTCTACAAAAAAAAAAGGATACTCTCTCATGTCGTTTATGTCACTCTATTCTGCCTTTTCTGCGCTCAATTAGGCTAGAGTTACTTGAGCAACATTCCTCTAACTATTGAGCATAAAGCGAGTTGTTAGAGACTCTGCTGAGTTCATATTTCATTTATGCTAACGGAGAATTTGTAGTCAAAGTAAAGGCTTTGTTTAGCTGTGAAATATTTTTCCATCAGGTGAAATTATAGGGAATTGCATTGAATGAATTTTATTTTAAATTTATGTTTTTTTTTTTCTTTTTTTAACATGTTTTTTTTTTTCGTTTTTTTATGCTTGGGTAACTAAATTAAAAATATAATTCAAAAATATAATAAAATAAAGTTACTATTGCTAATATATTTATTTTCAAGTAGAAACATTTATAGAAAATCATAAAAAATATTAAAAAAAAAATAAACAAATAAAAAATGTAAAGTAGAACTTTCTTAATATTAAATACATTTTTCTTCATTTTTAAATCAATCTATATATATATATATATATACTTATTAATTACAAAATGAGATGATTAAAATGCATATGAAATGATTTATTGATTGGTTATATATATATATATATATATATATATATATATATATATATATATTTCCCACACTCACATACAATTAATTTAGTTGAGCTTTTTGCCATTAGATACTCTTCAATTAGTTGCAAATTTCATGCTTCGCTTATTTTTATTTGATGCCAAAATGTTTCACTGTTATTTGCATAATTATTTGTAAACAGCGAGAATGTTTTGTTACAATGCATCAATGCTATAATTATTGTTTGCATAATTTGACCTACTCGTGCTAATGTTTAATGATTTAACAACAGCTACCTGTGCGTGCGTTCCCCTCACTCGGGGCACTCTGGCATTCGCAACACCTGCACACAAATTTCAATTAGGAGCATTTGGCAAAATTTTGCCAAACATTTGGAGTGTCTGGTCCGAAATTAATTTGTTTGTGTAACAGGACAAACTAACAGCTACAGTTGATGTCCAACCCTTCGCACCTGGCCCACCCAAGAGCCCAGTCCTGCCCAGCTCTGCCCAGTTCTGGCCATTTCTGCCCTCACTCCAACTTCAGCAGTCGTCGTGTTCTTGGCCAGATGCTGTTCAAACAAATTGCGTACGTGTATGTGGCGCTTGGGTCCTTTGCTCCTTTGGTAATTGTAATGCAAGCAAATAAACGAGCAGGTGAAACACGAATATTCATACACGCCCCTCCCCAGCTATGAGTAACGGGAGCTTAGCTTGTGTGTGATACAAGCACATACAGGACATGCAGGACATTCAGTTACACAATATATACATATGCATTCAGCTAACGCCAACTCTTATTGAGGCAGAGGCAGAGGGCAGAGAACGAGTGGTTCGATGGTCGGTTGGTGGGTCGACTGGTGGGTTTCGTTACTCTGCACAGCAAATGTCACAAATTTTCCCCAATCAACACACATTTCTAATTTCAATTGTGCTTTCTATTTTTATTTTTCGCATTTTGCCAGTTTGCTATAAATTAGAATTTATATTCAGAGCCAACAGGTTCGTGCTAGAGCCCCAGCGGCGATCCAATTGGGTTAGTTGTGCGCACATAGAAAATTGGTTTTGTGTGTTTTGGTATGGACTGCAATAATATATTATTAAATTATAATTAAATTGAATATAATTAATATACATCAATTAAAATGAATATATTTAATATACATATATCAAATTTGTGGCTCAAATTAGTTAAAATAATATAATTGTATTTTATAATAATTATATTATGCATAAATATTCTGTATGATTTTATCTTCGCTAATTGGTAATTATTAAAAAAAAAAAGTATAAATAAAAAAAATTGTTTACTATATTTCATTCGTGAACAAAAAGCTTTCAATATTTAAATTTGAAAGCAAAAACTGAACTGACATTTTTATGTTTACAATAACCTTAAAAATAGATTTGTTTGCTTCAAACTTGAGCCTAAACTTGAGAAATTGGCGTCGATGACGTTGGCGCTGGCAGCGGCCTTGCTGCAGCTAAATATTATCGTTGCTTTTGACTCAGCACGAGAGTCGCCTGATTTTACCGTTGCTCTGCTGATTCGACGGTTATTATTCGCTTACACTTATTTACTTTGCCTAGTGGTTTGCTCTCAGTCTTTGGTTTCTTATTTGATAAGTTACTTTACCTCTCTTAGCTACTGCTAACCTTGATGTTACTCTTTGACTTTGTTCTATATAGAATACTAAGGTGCACGCAATAAGTAAGAGGGACACTACGCTTTTTTTGTTGAGCAGTTTAAGAGCAGCAATAAGCAAGACACATTTATATATTTATGTATGTACCTGTTTGTAAAGAGAAAGCGCGCATTCATGTCGTTTCTCTCTCCTTTGCACATGCTACTTCGTTCGCTCAGGGCATCGGCTTGATCTTGATCGTGGTGTGAGTTTATTAGTATTAGATCAACGCTCGAATAGAGCGGCTGCGTGTGCGTGCAGAGCTCTGCATTTTGTCTACAAATATTCATACATACATGTGCACCTGCATAGTGGCGCATAGCAAGGCAACTGTAATAGACGCTTGTAGTAGTTGATTAGCATAGCATTTGTGAAACTAAATAGACGAAAAATGTGTCTTAAAGTGAGTTGCAGTCAATGAAATCCCAGAAGCTCAACAATAATACGGTAAGATGTTTTTTAAAATTCATAAAAAATAAATCAAATTGGTTGTAATTGAAATTTAAGTCAATTATTTTTAATACAATTTTAAAAAATATATAATTAAATGAATACAATGAAATGATTTTATATATGTAAATATTTTTCTATTGCAACATGCAAGACTATTCTATTCTGGAGTATTTTTTAATTAGTGCAATTCGTGTTCATTTTAGAATTCGCCGTAAAATTGTTGGGTTCGATTGCCAAACAGTACGAAATGCTATTATTGCTATGCTAGCCGTCGACGTTTTGGTTACTAGAGATTGTTGGATTGGGGGGTGGGGGGAGCACAGCGGATTAGCCAGCACGTCTGTCAATCGATGGAGCTGTTGTTCGATTTCGTTTTCAATTTCGCTTTTGTTTTGTTTGTGGGGCAGAATTGTGACAGCGACTGAGGGCCGCGAACTGACCTATAAATCATCTAATGGCCGCAGCGTTTGGGTTTGGTTTGGTTTTGGTTTTGGTTTTGGTTCTGGTTCTGGTTTTGCAACATCCCCACTCACCACCCACCACGTGTCCACACATGTGTCAATATTTGTGCGAAATGCGGTTGCAGCCACACCGACACGAAACACTCTCCATCATTCTTGGCATAGCATAGAACGGGGCTTGTGCTTTGGGTATTTTTTTTTTTTTTTTTTGTTGTGTTCGATTTTTTTGTTGCTGCGCTTGCAACGGTTTAGTTTTTGGACATTTTTGCAGCACTTGCATTGTAAATCTGTCCGCGCGTCTCTCTAACTGTCTGTCTGTATGTCTGTCTCTCTGCCTGTCTGTCTGTCTGTGTGTGCGCGTGTTGAGGAAGACATGCTTTTAGTTGTTTAAATTTGAGTTGCATCGTGTGGTCCATACACATAAAACAAAAGCATATATACTATATCAGTTCACCGGGCACTTTGGCATTGCTGTGAACGTTTTTCCTTTTACGTTTTTTCTTTTTCTCTAGATTTTGGCAAATTTCCTATTGAATATTTCAACTATTTCCGCTTCATAGAAGTCATCTATTGGCTTTTTGCTTAATTTCCGTTATTTCTGCGCTCTTCTTCATTTTTCCATATACATATATATGTATATATGTATTTTTTTGTTATTTCGCTCTGCACTTTGAAGTGCTTGGAGTGCACCACATATGGACAGGCAACTGGACATCTGCTTTACAGTTCATTTGTCATCGAATTGAATTTTACTTGTCAGTTTTCTTTTCCACTTCCAACTGACAGCCATACATGGCGTATGCGCAACTTATTTGCCGTCTGTCATAGATACGGGAAGAAAAGAAAAAAAAATATATATATGAAATTAAATGCATCCGAGTGTGAAATTGCCAAGAGCCATAAAAGAGTTACTAAACGATGCTGATAAGCAATTGAAGCAACTGAAGCCTGTGGTCAGTGCGCAAAACAGAAAATTTATTTATCATTTTTTGACTTCGTTTCGTTGCTGTTGTAAATGGCATCAATAAAATGTGCTTGATTGGAGCACTCGACGAGAGTAAAAGAAATATATGAAAGCAATGTTTTCATTCAACAATATTCACGAGAGCATTGCAATTGCAAATATTTTCAATGAAAATATAAATTTTTAATTAAAATACATATATTTTTATTCTACAAATAAGAGTATATGCATTCTTATGAAGAGATACGAAAAAAAATGTAAAATAAAATATATTAAAGAAAAGAAATGTATAAAAATATCAACAATATTCGAGAGAAGATTACAATTGGAAATATTTTCAATGGAAATATACATTTTTAATTTAAAAAAAAAAGAATAATATTTTATGCATTCTTAAAAGATTCATAAAAAACGGAAAATTCAAAATTGAATTAAATTAATTTAAAGAAGACAGAGTTATGCATAAAAACAATATTTTCAATCAACAATATTCGAGAGAAGATTACTATTGAAAATATTTTCAATGGAAATATACATTTTCAATTTAAAAAATATATATCTGCTCTAAATAGTATATGCATTCGTGAAACATTAAGAGAAATCTGCTAATTGAAAAATAAAATAAAGACAAGAGCGATAACTTTAGCTTGAGTGGGAATCATTAAATCTTATCAAATTTCTAATAGATAAAAAAAACTTTAAAAAATGAGTCAAACTTTTTACAGAGTATTGCTCAGTCGCTTAAGCTCACGCTTTATTTTATTTGTGTGTTTTTAAATTCTCAATGAGTCAAATAAAAATTAAAAACATTCATTTAAACTTAAAGCCCCAGGGCAGAGTTCGTAGCGCAGAGCAGAGCAGAGCAGAGCGGCTAGTCCCCGGGCAGAGCTCAAATCTTGGGCCAGAAGCTGCGGTGTGTCCCAAAATAGCCATAAATTTAAGCGTTAAAAAAACAGACGTTGAAACGCAAAACCAAACAAAATGGCAAAAGACAGAGCGAAAGAGAGAGAGAGGGACAGAGAGAGGCAGAGAGAATAAGTGAAAGAGAGAGCTGAGAATAAAAAGACCTTGCACCCAAGTTCTGCCTGAGGAATTGTGCTTAATTTACTTTTGCTTCCCTTTTGCAGGATCCTCGCTTCCTTTTTCATTTTTTTCTCCCCCATTTCGTGGCTTCCTGCTGCGGGCCTAATGACACTTTAAAAAAAATTCATTTATTTGTATAATAAAAATATGCATTAGCTGAAGCTTAACATAATTAATTTGTAAAAAAAGCGAAATACAAAACAGCCAAACATTTAATTTACGTTCGGCTAGGGTAATTTTTCGCTGGCATGAAGTATATCCAAAGGGCATGCTCCACATGCCGCAATTGATGCTTAAATATATTGTTTTTCATATAAATGGAGAAGTTGCAATTTCGCTTGGCATAGCTGCTGCATAGCTGCCCCATCCATGTCTATGTATATGCAGCAAAATGATGCTGCTAAAGTGCAAATGGTAAGTGGCAGCATCCCATGATGTTGCCTTTGGGGAGACGCCAGAGAGTGAGAGAGAGTGAGAGAGAGGGAGTGTGAGGGAGAGGCACGGCAAAGCTGCGGACTCTCAGCAAAAACATTGCCTTTTGTTTAACGGCTGCATTAAAATAAATAAGCAACTATCTCAAAAACGAATTGCTAATACTCTTACTCTATAGCTAAGTAATATATGAATGAAAAATTGCATTTCAGGCAAAGTCTTGCTTCTTAAAGAAGCAACTGCAAGTCAGAGTTTAAAGTGTAGTTGCGATAGGACACTTATGAGTTAGAGTTTAATATTATTCAATTTATAATTAGTCTTATATTTCTTATTAATAAGTTATTAAATTAAAAATGAAATGCATTTAATATGTACAATTTAACAAATTCTCAATAGATAAAAAACAAATTCTTGCTTAAGTCAAATGCAAAGAAGGGTATGCTTAGGTTCATACAGAGATATGCAATGTACGCATAACAGTCCACACATACACACACACACACATAGTTGCTAGAGTATCCGGAGCGGCGACAGCATCAACAGCAGCAGCAGCAGCAGCGCGAGGCATTAAGCACGTCGGCAACATAAATATTTTAATTTTGCTAAAAATTTTGTGCTGAAAAGTCGCTTTTTTGCATTAGGAAGTGCGAGGCGAAGACACACACACACACACACACAGCATTAACTAAACAAAATGGCGTCGACGAAAGGATGCGCATCGTAGCGCATCGTAGCTGATTGTTGTTGTGGCCTGCCTGCCCATCCGCCTGCCCGTCCTGCCATGGCGATGTTTGTAATGATAAGCGTTGTTAGTGTTTTGCTTTAATAGGCAAAATTATGTTCATACACTCACACATACACACATGCACACGCACACACACACACAAAGGCTTTGACTCAAACACGGCTCAAAGGCATAAATTATTGCGGTTAACAGACAACAGACAGAGCAGGACACATAGCACTAACAGGAGCAGCAACAGCAGCAGCAGCAGACGTTGCAGTAACTGAATGGCCGCTGGCTGTGCCGAGCTTTGGCCAAATTAAAATATTGTCGGCCTGGCCTATATGCAACATAATGAGGCAAATGTAACTAAGACTAGGTATACCCTAGACTGCAAGCTGCATGCGAGGTAGTTGGGTAGAGAGAGAGAGAGAGAGAGCTACAGAAACCTAAATGTACTTTGAATAGATTTTTTAGCATGGGTTTGTTATTGTTCTTTCAAATATAATGTTATTATTATTATTATCATATTATTATTATTCGTCTATCTAATGAATAAATATTGTTTGTTTAATATGATTATTTATATAATATTAATTCAGTTACTTGTTTTCTGCTTTACATCAAATGTTCCCATGGCACTTTTTTGATATCCATAGGAACTCAAAATGTATTTGAATACATTTCGCCTTTCTCTTTTTAGTGATATATCCACAAAAAGATTTTTACTCAAGCAACTCATAGAAAAATCTCTTTAGATGAACAGTTCTTCGCCCTACAACAAATTTCCATAATACAAAAAGCATTTACAGTAAAAGTTATGAATTTTTGAATAGTTTATTGAGTATTTGTACAATTTAACCGGAACAATAAACCAAATGAAAGCTTATAATCGCTTTAACAACCAATTGTTATAGATATGGTATTATAATAGCCATAGCTAAAGTCCGAAAAAGTTGTTATTGCATTGCGTACAAGCCTAATATTTGGCATTGCCTAATGTGTTGTCCGGTGGATTGTTGTTGCACCTGTATTAAATTACAATTATTACTAAATATATACATATGTATAATTAGTGAGTAATACTCACAGTTAACTTGTAAGTATATGACGAATGTCCTGTATATATATTTATTTGTATATATATATATATATATATATATATATATATAATTTGCATCATGTTCTATCGTTTTTTCCCTCATGAATTGAACTTGTATGGGAATCTGTTTACTGAGTCGGACCGCGTCTTTGGGCAACCGCCTTAAGTATAGCATATAATATAGCAATGCTGATTGCCAGTAGGACAAGACCCTTAAAGATACCACTCAATACGGGGTAATCTTGATCGTGGCAATTCAACGAGCCGCAGCCCGACTGATGTTGGCATTGTTGTCGCTTATATGGGCATGCATTCGATTGCTGTTCACAATGTAGCTGATGGTTAGAGAACAAAAACTTCATTGCCTTCATTGGCAAGTCGCGTAGCACATGATATACAGATGGATCCGAAAAACACTCCGGATGCTCCTTTCTCAAATAATTCTCACAAGTTCTGCCATTCGGTGACATTTTACAAACCAAATTTAGCAGTTGTTTATATGGTTGTTTCCAAGACATGCTTTCCAAAAATTAAAAAATATTAAAATAACGAATTGTTATTCGTTCAAAAAACAATTTTCAATTCTCTAGTAGACTGTCACTAACAACGATTCCCAAAAAAAAAAACCGATTTACAATTAATATTTCGTTCAGAAAATGTTTGACTTTAAAGAAATTGCTCACTTTGTGACTTGTCAACTGTCAAATGCTCATTTACTTCACAAATTGATTGAAGCGAAAATTGACAGTATGACAAATAGGTTGTATGGTTGAAAAATTCCCTTGAAAGAATTAGTGACAGCATTGGCATGAAATGGCTTAATCTAGAATGAGAGATTTTTGAGCTCACTTTTGAGACATTAATATTGATGCGTAATGTATAAGTATTTAGAATTAAACATAAAGAAGCATTCCCTTAATGTCTATGCATTTAAAGACCGAACAGTTGGCTGTTTTCTCATCAATCTCTGCAACAATATTATATATATTTATATTTATAGTATTTAACAATATTTTTAATGTTTAATATTTGATTGAGTTTTAACTTGTAATAATAATATTAATAGTTATTATTGATTATTAATTAATGTATTTATTGTATAGTAAATATAATGTTTACTTAAATTTGTAATTTAGCATCAGCTTTTTAATAGTTTTTAAATTTATTTTGTTTTATGTAATTTTGTATTATTTTTAAAAATTATGTGAAACTTATTTTTATGATGCATCCAATTTTATAGATATTGCATTTATTGAAAATTAATCAAATGAAAATGTTTGTGACGTCAAGCGCACCTTAAATATCGCACCTTAAGTCAATCGTAAGCATACCTATGTAAATATTATCGATATTTTGTATTGACATTTGCTTAAATATGTCAAATATGACAACCATTAAATGACAATTTTGTTCAAAATAAATATATTTAAAAGAGTAGGCGATGCAAAAACTGGCCAAAAGTAGCTGGCATCAAAAATAGTCAGTCGAATCTCTTCAATCACTTGAGCAGTTCCGATTAGTGCAAATTAATTTAATTTTCTGTGATTTTTTTTTTCGTTATTCTAAAAATGGAAAATACCATAGAATTGCAATCGAATCAGGCTAATAATAACGCCAAGCGCAATGCCGAGGATAATCACGTCGAAGCCGACAGCCGGGACACTGCCCCTAAGAAGGCAAGAATTCGCAATCGTGAAGCTAATCCGCAGCGTTGGGAAAATAATGAGGCAAGTCTTTTTATATATGTATTAAAGAAATTATATATATTAGCGAATTATTATTATTATTATCTATTTTTTTTTTTTTTTTTTTTTTTTTTTGCAGTCAGTTCTATATATTTTTTTATTTTATTTTATTTTTTTCATATATTGCATATATATTTTAATATATGCTTTTAATCATTAATTTTTTTTTTTTTTTTTTTTTATTTGCCTACAGAAGTCTAAGGAGGAGACTATAGTGGTGATTGACGATAACTATCCTGAAAATCAAAAGGAGGCTAAAGCTCCTCAAGCCAATTCTAAAGCATATCGTGCTCACGTTGCTGGCAATGTTGGTGGTAATCAAGGCGAACAACGTTATAACTACCGTGGACAGCGCAATGGCGGAGGTGGTTACGGTGTTGATGCTGAGATCGGCCGTTATTCGTATGGAGGTGGTGGTTACGGCGGTGGCGGTAACGGTGGCGGTGGCGGTGGCGGTGGCGGTTATGGTAGTCATTATTCAGGCGGAGCTAAATGCCATAAGAATCATATGCAGCGTTCTGATGAATTTATAGTAGCACAACGCCTGCACGTCCTGAATGGTCCAACTCTGGAACTAGAGGCACCCAATGATGAGGTGGAGTTTAAATTTTCGGGACGCAATCGTTTGTATGTGGGCAATTTGAGTACTGATTTGCAAAGTGAGAAGGCCTTGCGTGTTTTATTCGAGCCTTTTGGTGAACTGGGCGATATCTACTTTGGCCCCGACAAGAAGTTTGCCTTCGTTAAGGTCGACTATCATATGAATGCCGTGAAGGCGAAGCGCGGTTTGGATGGCAAGTCGACAGGCGGACGATCATTGCGTGTCCGTTTCGCACCAAGTGCTACATCGATACGTGTCAGCAATCTGTCACCTTTTGTCTCCAATGAGTTGCTCTACAAGGCATTCGAAGTGTTCGGGCCAGTTGAGCGTGCTACAATTACAGTCGATGATCGTGGCAATCACATGGGCGAGGGCACTGTTGAGTTTGCCAAGAAATCATCGGCCAACATCTGTTTGCGCTTGTGCCAGGAGAAGTGCTATTTCTTGACTGCTGCACTGCGTCCATGCATTGTAGAGCCCAAGGAGTTGATAGATGAAACAAATGGATTTCCCGAAAAGTCCATGACCAGGAACAGCCAGTACAACAAGGAGCGCAGCTTTGGGCCACGTTTCGCTGAACCAGATTCATTCGATCATGATTATGGTTCCCGCTGGAAGGAGCTGCATGAGCTTTATAAAGCCAAGAGCGCAGCTCTTAAGCGCGAATTGAAGATGGAAGAGGAGAAGCTGGAGGAGCAACTGGAGCTAATCCGTTATGAGCGTGAGACTCAGCTATTGCGCCAAGGTTTGCATCCAAAATATATCTAATCGTATCATTATATAACCGTCATTTGTCTTTTGACACATTCGCAGAGCTGCAAAAGCGTGAAGCTGATAAAGCACGCTTGAAAGTGCAATTGGATATGCGTCAGAATCAGGCATTGAATATGGAAATGTACGATGAGGAGGTCATGCCGCGTCGCCAAAACTACCATATGCAACCGGAAGCCCCGCCGAGACGTCGCCTGCTGGAAAGACCTATGTATAGACCACAGCCGCAGCCCAATGGATTTGTCGGTGGCTGTGACTATTCAAACAGTACTATGGATATGGAAAACTCACCATTTGTAGTATTTGCAGGTAAGTAATTTACTTGATTTTATATAATTTTAATTTATTTTCAGCAATATAAAATTTCTTTCCAAATAGATGAAACAGCTAAGGGAAATCTTAACGAAACTGATGCTCATAATCAGGTACTTAAAGTGTATTTAATATTCATTTGAACAACTTTAAATTGCAATTGTAGTTAGCTCTAGTATCTTTATTATACTGTTTTATTAGTGATATATATTAATTTTTTACCAACTTAGGGTGCAAACTTTGGCAACAATTTTGACAATACTAATCCAAACATGATTGAAGTAAATGAGAATATTGGCGATAATGCTCTATGGGGACGACGCTCAATCTAAACGTTGAAGAAATTTGCGAAAAATAACGAAGGAAAACAACAAAATCAAATTACAAAACAAAATCAAGACAAAAACAAAATAAAACGAATTCAAATGCACAAGAATTGTTAGCATTGATTAATAACATGAAACATTTAATGAAAATTGTTCAATAAAGGCAAATAATTTCATGGTTCAAACTAATAACATCAAGCTTGATAATTCACGGGAATATACTAGTCAAATAGCTTCTCTATATAAATCATAATAATGATAGCAAAGAGTATATTGCTCTAACTTTAACCCGTCACAGTTATGTGCTTATGCAGTCAGTTATAGCTCATTCTTTAGTCTATGTATTCATATATAGACGAGCAGTTTCTCGATTGTATCATTTGATTTACAGGTTTGTTGACACGCTGTACACATGTCAAGCCATCAATGGCAGACTGCCGCCAAGAGCACACTTGACAACGAGTTGATTGACAGACGAGCTGTCGACAGACAAACAGACAAACAGACAAACAGACAGCCAGACAGCGAGGCTGCTAGACAGATGGGACATAAGCCTCAAGTGCATTTGCCGGCTGTTTCGTATTCAATTTCGCATTCATCAATCTGCATAGTCAAATCAGTTTTTTGATTTGATTGTAAAAGATTTCAATATTAAATGAAAAAAAGTTTTATTTCAAATTTGTATAGCTATGAACTTTTTATTTGGATTATGTATGGGATGGGTGGAGGTATGCAAATGTTTTATGTTAGTTTTATTTTACCGCAGCGAAAACATTGCTACATTTAGAGGAATTACATAATTAAGCGCATTATATCATTTGCCACGCAATTAGTATTGCGGCACATATTTTATGTTCTGTGGCTGTAAAGTATTTTTAGTACTTTTTTTTTTATTAATTTTTTT
The DNA here is from genome assembly GCA_030914335.1 of Drosophila borborema. Lineage (NCBI taxonomy): Eukaryota > Metazoa > Arthropoda > Insecta > Diptera > Drosophilidae > Drosophila > Drosophila borborema. The sequence goes on from JAUESP010000305.1 coordinate 5,876,175, forward strand.
GTGAATTTAACTTTTAGTTTTGCAAACTGAATTGCAATTTAACTGCTAAATAGATTAGAATATTTTGCTGTGGAGCTATGGCTGAATTGTGTGAGGGGCTTGAATATGCGGAGAATTTTAATTTGGATTCACACAAAATGATAATAATTGAAATACCTTTAAAGTGAATATATTTATAATATAGAATTTAATATGTATTTATTTTACAAATTTTCCAAAAAATGTATCAATTTATATATATTATTTTATGTATTAAATAAATAAATATATAATAGATGTATAATTAATTAATTAAATTTTAATATTTAATATTTAATTTTAATATTTAATATAATATTAGATGTATAATTTTATCTATATTTATTTATTTATTTTTTAATTTTTTTGAACAGTATTAAAATGTATTTGCGATTTAATAATTTTTGTAAAATTTTTTTAAAAATAGTTTATGAACAAAAAATTTATTTTATTTAAAAAAATATTTGTATAGATTAAATAGTATAAGTATATATATATATTTAAAAAAAAAATATTTGTATATATTAAATAATATAAATATCTATATACCATTAAAAATTGTTTGTATATATATGTTATTTTTTATTTTTTTATAATAAGCAATTATAAAATATATTTCCGATTTAATATTTATTATTTTTCCCAAATAGTTTATAAATAATAAATATGAATTTAAATATATTAAGTAACATAAATATATATAATTTTAATTTTAAAGATTTTTTTTGTTGCTATTTTTTCAAACAATTATAAAATATATTTTCGTTAATCATTCTAAATATCTAGTCGAATATACAGCAACTATCTCTAGGACAATTTAGATTGGTAATCAAATAAAATATAATATTTTGCAATTTGTATTTAGCATTCTGCTCCATTTGATAATTGGATCAGAATATTTAAATATATTCAATAGTTGCACATATGTATGTATATTTATTATAAACCACAATGATGAACAACTGCTATTGGCAACACAACGCACTTCACTCCATTCGTCGTGCCACATTGCGTATGCTTAATGAGCGCACAGCTGAAACCTTGAAATGCACTTAAAATTCTTGGCTTTAGCATTTTGACACCGATTTTGGTTTTTGTTATCGACTTGTTTGGCTTGTTGTTGGCATATGCTTTAATGTGTAAATGTGCAAAGTGGCACACGTGCTGCATTCAGCATTCTGCATTCTGCATTCGGCATTTTGCATTCTGCGGTTTTCTAAATAACTCGCCAGCCGCATTTGTTGGGGTTTTTTATTTTTCAGTTCTGCAGAGAACAGCGCCCTGGCTATTTCTATGGCTGCCCTCTAATCACATGACCCACATATTGTCTTTGAGCTCCGGTCAAGCTTTAATTTGTTTTCACTATTTTCTAGTTTATGCAGATATCAACACACACACACACGCACAGCACACTTTTAGCTCATTTGTGACGTCAGCTGAACACGATTTGAATTTCCTCATTTTATACAAATTTACTTGTAACCTTCAGCTGGTTTATTAGTTTAATTAAAGTTAAATTTTACTGTATTATACTATTAATTTATATGCTATTTTTTGTATATTTTATACAGAAGTCAATTTGTATTTTCATACCCAACTTTTGTCTGTGAATTGTTATGCATTTTATTTACCGTAGCTTTTTATACGATTGATCTGCTTAAACATTGTAAAATACCATTCAGACGAAAAACAATCGCTTGTCAATATTTGCATCCTACAGCAAAGAAGTCTGCTGCCATTTGCACCTATAAATTTACACGCTTATTCAATTGCCAGCTTAACCCCCCAAACAGAACCAAACACAAATATGAAAGCAATATTTTTTGTTAATTTTTTGCCGCAGAAACTATATAGTAAAGGAAAATAATGCTTTAAAAGCAAGTTACACAAAATAGGCAAAAATGTATAAAATGTAAAAATCTGACTCACTTCGAACTACTTCTAAAATCTTTGACAGCTCAATTTATCTTTAAGGAGCAGGAAGTTTTTAGTTGCCTTAAAGAAAATAACTTTAGGTATTAAATTTTATAATTTAATTGAAATTTAATCTGGGTTTTAGTTAAAATTAAATTTAAATATATATGATATAGATGTTATTTGTATATAAAACTTTTTTTATATATAAATTTTAATCATTTATATATAAAACTTAATTTTTAAAACTATTCAGTTCAAGCGCCACAATTGAATTTCAATTATATGCATAATCTCGCCAATCATAGCTGCACAATTATATAGCCTATTTTAAACGTTTTTCCTATTAATTAAACTTTTTTTTTTCTCAAACAGCTTTAAGGCAGCTAATGAAACCAAACGAAGAAAATACAAATTAAAGGCAGAAAAAAGTGCGCATGGAAACATCGATTATACAGAACAAGAAACGGGAACACACGCATACAAAAGCAGCAGCTGTATATATGTGTGGAGGTGCGTGCGTGTAGCTGTGTATCTGAGTGTGTGTGTGTATTGTGCGTTTGTATTTTTAGTAAACGCATCGTTTCACAGTATTTCTTGTTATTATAATTGGTTTAACATAATTTTAGAGTGGGCATATTCGTTGATTGATAACAAAATTTATGAGCTAAACAAGTTTTTAATAGAAGTAATCAAATGAGTACAAGGTAAGATATTAAGCTAATGAGAGGAAACTCAAAATATATATTTATTAATAGTTACATATACGTTTTAAAGTATATTTAATAGTCAAAAGTAATTGAAGCGATTTATTAAATTTAGAGAGTTGAAAGTTGATATTTTCTACACTCACAAGAAATATTAATGTGTATAATTATTAAAGATAATTTATACAAATATTTTCTGAGCGGATAATCAGCTGCGATAATCTTTTTTAATGGAGTAAAAGAAGAATATTTAATATATATTTTTTTATATTTAATATATTTATTTTTTATTAATAATCAATTAATGAATTATATAATACATAAAATGGCACATTTGATTTATCTATAGCACTTCACTTAGGGTATTTCCTTGTGCCTCAAATACATCACAGTTTCTTTCCATTTATACGTATATAATTTCTTTTTGCTACCTGTTTTCTGGCTTTCGATGTAAACGCAGCACAAGCTGCATAAAATGTTGGGAACAGCCTTTGGGGCACGCCAAATTGTGGCAGCGACAACGGCAACAACAAAGCAAAGCTTTAGGCAACCAAAAATAAAGCTAAATTAAATTTGTGGCTTCAGAGTGTGTGAGTGTGGCTCGAGCTGCTGTTGCTGCTGCTGCTGCTGCACTTAATAATTATAATTAATGCAAGAGTCAACAATTGTGCAACGGAGGCAACACTAAAGGTGCGTTGCAGTGGGCGTGGCAAGCTGCCAGCTGTGCGGCACAGAAAACTTTAGCTAAAAGTTACTTTGTAAAAGCTTTGTTTCAATATGCCATCCAAAGGTTTTCATAATTTTCTGTCACTAAATATATAGAAAGCAGTGAGAAGAGTGCGAGAAAAACCTCGAAGGCAGTTATAGAGTTTTCCAGGCTTCGTCTCTTATTACTAATTATGGCGAATTTTATTTCATGCTGTCAACTAGGGAAAAGATGTACATAAAAAATTAATATATATAAGAAGCTTTGCTTAATACTTCAAGAAAAGTTACATAAAGTTAACTAGATGCAGCCGTGAAGGCAACTTGAACTTTTCATAACAATTAAAGAGGATTTTCAATCAAATATCTGGCTAATTCACAAACTATTCAAATTGTGGGGCGTGGCCTGCTGTTTATTGATCCGTCAGAGACTCACATTGCCATTACAAAACAGCTGAAGATGATGATGCTCTTGTGGTTAGAGAGAGTGGGTGACCGGGCTTCTAAGTGCCCGACAATTGATGTGCTACAGTAAATTGGTTAGAAAGTCAAATGGGGTTGATGCCAGGCTCTGCATGTGCACCAGCAGCGGCTGCTCAAAGCCAATTGACACATGTTGCAGGCACGGCATACTTGACTCTGTCAGGACATTGAATCGTCTGTTTGCGGTGCAAAGTGTCATTATGCAGCAGCCGCGCCAAACGTTCCCTCTCTCAGTGCTAGGCAAAACCTCTTTGAGGCTCTCCTGCGCCCTGCACTGTCTGTGTCTTTGGCACTTATATCATTCTGTCAGTTTGTCCGTTTGCGTTTTAATTAACTTACATCAGCTTAATGAACTTTCTCAACTGAGCCCAAAGTGTGTGTGTGTGTGTGGGGCAATCATGTCATTAGCTTTGGCAATGCTTTAAGATTCTGGCTAATGGACATGCATGTTAACTGGGCCATTCTGTTTACTGTGAATTGTTATTTGCCATATCTTTACTTTCATATAATCTGAATTTTCTCCATTATGCACAATAAAATATATAGATATATATGTGTGTATTTTTGTTTGCTGGGAATTTACTTTACACTTAAAGACAATCCTGCATGCCCATTTTATAAAATCTGCAGCCGGCAATGGTAAAAATAATTTGAACAACTGAAATTAAAAGAAATATAAATATATAAAACTAATTTATAATTGGTATTAACAACTTACTTGGTAGATATACGAGGTATATATAAAATACAGGCATTATGCAGCTACTGACAAGGCCGACAATGAATATACGGCGTTCTTGCTGATCAGAAGGAAGAGGAGAAGAAAATTGAGTAAAATACAAATACACTTAAAAGTCACGTAACATACATATATGAGCGATATGAACATCATGATTCCAGCAAGGAGGTGTACCAGGAGTATTATGAACAAAGGCCATTTGAATACCAGTTGAAAGCCTAAAGCAAAAGTAAAAGAAAACAAATCCATTAATTTGATTATATTATATAGCATTTGATCACTTACGCATGGGATATAGGAATAGCGCTATCATGCCTACAACCGCATGTAATACGGTCCAGAAAACAAGAAATTGAACTTTCACCTGAAGGGGACAACAGGAATGATCCAAACATGCGCAGGCAGGACAGAGGCACATATTGAAACAAATCGATATTGTTGATCAATATTAAAATTTTTAAATGTTGAATTACTTCATTAAAAGTTATTGAATTTGTATCATGAATTTTTTAATTAAATTTATTGTATTTATCTAAAACATATATATTCTGCTATACTATATTACTATGACAACTAGACGAGCTAAACTCAAAATTAGATTTTGATTTGTTTTTATTGTATTTTCTTTTCATTTGTTCAAATTTGAGAAATCTATCAGATAGCCAGATTTTCCGATTTTTTCAGTTTACTTTCTTTTTGACAAATGAATTTTAATTTGTATATATTTTTATGTAATTATTGTTGAGAGTGCAAATAGAAAAACCTTTTTATAGGTTTTAGATTTGAAGCATTTTTAAATATCTAAAAGATTTATATAGATAATGAGAAGTAATTTCTTTAAATTGGATATATTTGTGATTGTATATATATTTGTATTTTATTGTATTAATTTAAATTTTTAGCGAGCGCAAAGCTTTGCTTATATGTTGATTGATTATAGCAATCAAAACTATTCTTATTGAAGTCAAGTGGTGATGCTTGAACATAAATGATGTATACATATAATAATGTAATCTAAAATCTAATACGTATTACACCAAACGCTTAGTCCTTTAAGCTATTTTCGTACGGACTTTTTCCATGACTAAATAAGCCAATCTCTCCTATTTACATGCAAATTAATTTAAAAAATAAACAATGTAAGGCCATGCATTTCGCACTTTATTCATACAAATATATTTGTATATATATACATATAAATTTATTCCTAAGAGTACTTTTTTTCTAGGTCAACTTTTCGCACACAGTGCAACATAAATTAAAATGTCATTAACTTTTGCATTTGCCACACTTTGTTTCCAGTTTGTTTCGGCTGCTGTTTCTCATTGCGCTCAGCCCAACTGCCAAGCGCAAGCTGAACAGCTAACAACTTTTTTTTTGTTTGTTAATTTAGCCAAAGTTTCACGCTGCACAAAAATCCATTAACAATAACAATAAATATTAACAACAAAAAAGCATTTGTATATGTTGGCTACAATACTTCAAATGGAACGTAAAATTCTTCAAAATCTGATTACTGAAATCTTAAATAGATGAAGTAGGAATAATGCAGACGATTATGAGAGACTGTGAGATGCTCTGTTCCGAGTGGGAAATTGAAATTATTGAATAAGAAAAGATTATTTAAAAAGTTGTAGTCTAAAAGCTTATACATAGCAAGGAATGACTATTTTAGATATATATTCCTTGAAGCTGAGAGAGCTCTTCAATGGCAGATTTAAGGCTGCTTTTATACTGAGAAAATGTACTTTGGCTCTGAATACAGTTGCTGACAATTGAGCATCTAGAATTTCTAATTTAAAAAGTCTAGTCACTTCTATTCACTTTCTTCTGAATAAATGCTAGTTATTCATATCAGGCATAAATATATTCCTTCACCAGAGACATACCTAAGAGTATTTGTTTAAGGATATATATCAAAATGAATATATGAATAATCAATTATTTTAAAAATTCTTGAAATTTGCTCTCTAGTGAGTCTCTCTCTCTCTCTCTCTCTCTAAGACATTAATAGACATAAACCTACGCCAAAAGTGCTCAGCTTTATCTTATGCCTAGCAAATTCGTCTCTACATAAGCATACATTTTTTATAATTTTCTTTTATTTATTTTAGCCTAACAACAACTGTCTGGACTTTTTACATTCGCTGTGGGAACTCATTAAAAATGTTGATGGAAAGAAGAAACAAATGGAATTACAAAACTCACGCAGTGTGCGAGTCTCGTTTGAGCATAACAAGGTAAGAGAGAATGGAGCGTGCACTGAGTTATAAATGGCTACGGCTGCTGTGCTTGAAGCTGTCAAAGATTCTATTTGCCCACCTTTGGATGGGGCATGCAGTCTAGCAGCAACTGAGCAGGAAATTAAAAACAAGACTGAAAGCATCATTTACTTGACCAACTGCTGGCTGGAGGAAGAAGGTAGCAGTGGCTAGTGCAAGTCGAGGATATTGGTGACAGCCAGAAGTATGGCGAAAAGGAAAATTGATATACAAATGGGTTAGCAGTGCAAGGCTATCGAGCTGTAGCTTTCGCAGCTATTCGGCGTATTGCAAACGAAAAAAAAAAGATGAAATATACGGATTTATGGCCAAAGAGCACGGGATGCAAATGGATGAACCTACGAGCACGAGCTCAAAGGTTGAAATGTTTCATAAACACCGAACAGCGCGAACCCACATAGAGAGAGAGAGAGAGAGGGAGAGAAAAAGAGAGAGAGAGAGACACACATGGAACATAAAACACACATTACGCATACGCCATGTGCGACTAATTGCCCTTGCTGAGCACTTTGGCCAGGATATCGCATATATCTATGTAGCTGTATATATATATATTCGTTTAGCTGATTGAGCTGTGTGATTTAAATAAGAACGATGTCATTAGCCCGTGTTCACATGACAGCCTGATTAGTTATTTATATGCTCACATTCGCATTAGCTGTGTGGCTAGCCATTAATCGTTAAATGGATTAGACGCGCTCGCCTTCCCATTGCGTTATTTTCTTGTGCGAGCGAAATCTGTGGGCATATTTAATGATTGCAGCTGTTGCATGTTTAAGCAGAGATTTCGTTACATGTTCCGAGGCAGATACTTTGATATTGTTTGATAATTTGACTAATTTAAGGATTGAACTTACCAAAGTTATTAAGCGGAATTTGTAAGAGGACTCTTGAATTTTTAAAAATCTTTAAATTGCAACTCCCAAAATGTAAATTAAAAATTTTTTTCAATGCTTTGGTTTTTTTCTGCAATTTGCCATTAAATGTATTGGTCCTGGTCCTGGTTCTGGTCGTGGTTGTGGTTTCGGTCGTATCTGTGGCTATGGCTGTGGCTGTGGCTGTGGTTGCCATGTTAGCTGTTTTGCGGCCAACACTCAATTCAAACAGCAGCAGTTGTTGGCTAATCAGCAGCGCTGGGATGTCATCAATCAGCAAACGAATGGGAACACGGCACAAGCGAACCTTACGCTCATGAAGTGGACTCTGCTAGCTAGTTTTGCTGCAATGATGCAGTGCCAACAAAGCTAACTAGAAGCGACGAGAGTGTCCAATTAAGAGAGTTGCCCTTTGCCACAGCTTTTGACTTGATGACGCTTAGGGTTTTGCCTTTCAACTTCTGCTTGCATCGTATATGTATTTAAAGTAGATATAATTTAATTTAACAAAATATAAATCCAAATGTTAATAAAAGCAAACTTGCAATGCCGTTCTTTGGGGCTAATTAGATATATTGGGCATTGATTATCTTTTTTTTTTTTTTTTTTTTTTTTTTTTTGGTAAGGTTAAGTGTCACAAGTATCCAGCTTTGCTGCTGAGAATAGTTCGTCTTTGAAATGATTACAATGTATATAAGCTGAAATGACAGAAATATGTAGATTAAGAGTGTGTAGAGTTTTTGATTGTACAAAAAATTATGTTAATTAATTTTAAGAATTTTGTAAAATTCACAAAAACTAGAATAAAATATATATTTTCTTTATACTTTGACCTTTACTGATTTAAGAGATAACTCTCAAAAAAATATAATTTAATATTTTATTTATTTATATTTTTTCAACTCACCAGCAGCCAGCCCAGATGATATTATGACAAGTGGTGCAAGCAGCATGCGCATCCAGCTACGGCGTTTCTGACGGCTCTTCGGCAAAGTCACCGCCTTGAGCTGTGCCATATAGTCAGTATCTATGGGACGCAGATTCCATATCAACTTCTGAACATCATTTTGCAAAATGCACTCCAGCTCATGCTGCGGTATACGTATGGGATCGGGTTTCAGTTCGACTGGCACACGCACGCTGTGTATCTTGGAGCGACGCATTTGCTTGAACACGCACAGAATGGATTGGTTAGGCAATTGCTCACATCGTGGCGCTCGAATACATTGAATGCAAACACGATGGCCATACTCTTTGGCCGTTTCGAACTCAAAGTTATGCAGACTGACGCAGATCTCGCTGATGTCGTACGCCTCGATGTAGCCACAGTTCGGTATGGCGTTGTATTGCCAGGGCGCGTTCGTCAGCACCTTGAAGAGCAGACGCTCCTCGGTGGGATTCAATAGAGTGACCAAACGTTTCTGCACACGATTGTATGGTGCATAGAAGATCATATGCCGTGGACTAACCGAAAAGAGCTCAGAGTTCGTTTTGCGCGTCATTTTTATTTTCTTATTACTCGATTTTATATTGCCACCGAAAACTTTTGCATAACGAATATCGACTTGTGAGCTGACTACATTGCTTTATGTTGTGAATTTAGTTAGTAAAATGCTTAGGCCAACATTTTCATTGACAGTTATATCATGGCCAACTTCGTATTTGGAGCAGTACAAAAAACTTTACATGATGCATAAAAAACAAATTTTGATTTTTTAAAATTTTATTATTATAAAAAATGTTGTAAAATATACTCTTATGCTAATTTCAATTATATACAATTTGCATGCCAAAAACTTCTTAGTCTCAAGTTAATTAACTTTATATTTTAATACAATTCACAGCTACAAATTTTGCTACAATTTGCAGCTTTAATTCATCAGAATTGCCATGACACAGAGATCAAAGGTATTCAGTATATTTGGGTCACAGCTTAATGGCTTTAGGGTTATTGTGTTAATGCCTCATGAAATTAAACTAAGCCTCACAGACTTACTCGCCTCAAGCTTAAGTGAGCCATGAATTGTCAAAAGTTTTAATCACGGCAAATCATCTTTGACTTATGAGGAATACATGTTAGGCTTTAATGTCAGTCGGTTCGTTTAGCTGTCATCATGTCAAAATTGTTTGTAAATTTGTTTTCCCCAATCACATAAGTGGACTACAGTTAGTCTGTTCAGTTGCATTGCTAGCAACCGAGCAGAAGATGCGTATCCAAGAGTTGCACACATAAAGGAACCCAGTCGCAGTAACGTCAACCAACTTCATCGAACGGGCAAACGATCAACCTCAACCAGAGATGGCCAATAAGGAGCCACCAGTTCAGCTCAAACGTATGCTAGAGCTACTCCAGCAGTTCGACCAGAACGGCGATGGCAGAATTGAGCTGTCGCAGTTGGGCGAGTGCCTGCGAGTGCTGGGCGCCAATCCCAGCGAGAGATGCATACGACAACATGTTCGACAGCTGCGTGCTGGCCACATCGAACGTGTGCCCTTCGACGAGGTCATATCGATCCATTCGAGCATCATCTCATCGACCCGGACACCAGCTAAGCACAGTGTGCCAGGCACAATGGCCGAGCAGCTAATACTCGGCTTGCGTTTCTTCGATGAGCAGAATACGGGCTTTATACCAGCGGCCAGGCTTGCACGTGTGCTAACCTCGTGTGGCGAGCGTCTAACCAAAGATGAGATGAATGAACTCTTGGTCGATCGCGTCAACGATCAGGGTTTGGTCAACTATGTCGAATTCGTTAATGCAATTACATCAACCAAATAGAACTTGCCTTTACTTAATGTATTAACTCATCCACACACATGCACCCACAATGCAATAGCCAGGAAATACAAATGAACCAAGCCAAAAAAAATAATAAATAAATTTAAAAAAAAAAACATGTTTGAAGCGTAAGCAGCGTTGGTTAATTATAAATAGGAATTTAAGCAGAGGTAATCTACTATATATGTATGAGCTGAACAAATAAGAGACGCAGGCATGGAATATTCATTTATAAAAAAATTTGATCAATATTATAAATCATGGATTAGAGTTAACAGAAATAGTAATATTATATAATATATTTTATATAATATATGTCGTATCGGTGTGGCATTATGACGTTGTGTTAGTTTTATGTTGTGATTGACAGTTGCAGTAGTATTAAAGAGAAACTGACAACTAGCGCTAATTGAATGAGTTAGCATTTTAGTGACAATTAAAGGATGTGTCATTAGAAAAGAGACAAGAGTTGCTATGATATTGATGAACGAGAATATGCAACCAAGAGGCAGTTTGACAGGGGAGTCGAATTGGTTGAGTAAGGAAGACGTTTGGTAATAGAAGTCGGCGACTCCGAGAATTTGTTGTTAGGCAAACGTATAATGGAAAGCGAGAGTAATAATTATAACGCTACGACATATATATATTTAAATAAATATATTATATATATTTACAAATTCCAACTACTTACTGAATATATGTAGATATGCCTTAACAATGCTAAGGAATTCAAATGTTTATTAAAACTTTTATTTATTTAGTCTTCTCTGCATTGGTTTACATTGAGCCAGCGTCAAGGCGCTGAAAATGAATTAAATCTGCATTTTTATTTACTTTTTTTCACATATGTGTTTTATTTTAATTTAAATATTTTATGAAGTATGCACTACTGCTACCTTTAATGACAGCTTAACCTAGTTTTACATAATAAAAATTGATAACAAAAGCTTAAAAAATTTTTTATATATTTGTTTACTCATATTTATATTATGATTTTATTTATTCTTTTATATATTTTATATTTTTTAATAGGTTACATTTATACCAACTCTTTAATCTATGATTTCGCTCGATGGAGCTGATAGCTGCAAAGACAGGCAGACTTTTGTATTCATTTGCTTATAACTGAAGCGCATTGAGTACTGCAGGAATACTGCAGGTGCGCAGGATGGGAAATTATTATATAGCAATTTTAAAGGTATATATTTTGAATAAATTTCTTATATAACAAAATTTGATTTAATAACACATTCCACACTTCTCCGTAACACTTTCTGCTAAATTTAATTTATTTTAGCAAAGTTCGACTCCGAATCTGAAATAATCCATATTTTTCAAGCTAGTTGCTAAGAAATATGAATTCCTCTGTACTCAGCATGAATTTTAAGCATTGCCTCCTGCCGTTCGCTCATGTGATTTAACTTGGCTTTGCTGCAATATGTATATTCATATGAATGCAGGCCAACTCTTTCATAAACAAAGGCATGCATAATGCATTTGACTTGTACAATAATTAATGAAAATGAATAATAGCTGCCTCTATTTGACAGTTTTGGATGAACTTGTGAGCTGAAAAAAGTAAATTTATGCCACAGTTGCCAACGAATCTTTATTTATGAGACAGGCAGGAGCAGCAGCTGCAGCAGCAGGAGTCGTATGGGAATGAGATATTAAAGCAGAGTTATTTAAAAGCTAATTCGCGAGTTTATTAAATGAATATTGATAATTGATGAGCACTCATAATGCAAGCTGAGCAGTGTTCATAATATTGATAAAGATTACGACACAATCATTTTAATATGAGCTGAAAAAGAAAATTGAGTGAAAAATTTAGTAAAGTCTTCTCTCTTTCTCTTTCCCACTTTACTCTCACAGAGAAATATTTTTAATATTATTAAATAAACACAATAACAATTTATAATGAATATCAGCCCATCATCTAATCGCCGGGATTTTGAATAACGACTATGAAATAGTTTTCGGAGGGCATGAGCATTATCTCGAAATAGCTTGTACGCATGCGCATAGATACGAATTCATTGGTCGCATCCAGATCCAGTATCACCTGACGTGCCTTCTCCGTTAGCAAATGCATGTGACAAGCCAAATGCACTGATTGTGCATTCTCCAAAGTGGATTTAATGGGAATGCCATCGTAGTCTGAGACAATAATGCCAACAATGTTCTTTACGTTCTGAAAACGTTTCAGCATATCCTCCACTTCTGCGGACATCTTGAAGCCGTTTACTGTTCCAAGCTAATCACACAATTAATAAAATATATTCCAGTAGTTATGTACTCTCTCTCTCTGTGTGAGTCTTTGATCTACGACTGAACAATTTGTAATGCTAACAAAGCTGACAAATGAGAGTTTATTACTAAAAACGGCCTACTTCAATTCGTTTTGAAAAACTCGGAGAATCAACAATGAATTGTAAAAGAAAATAATTTTGTAAACTGAAATTCTCATAAGACTAAGCCAATGTAAAACAAAGTTCTAATTTGTTTACTGCCTCAGCTCAAACAGGTAAAAAGTTAAGCTTCTTTTGTGTTGATGTAACAAGAATAAATCTCTGTTGAATAGAATTCAAATGCCTCACTCTGCTGTTGGTAGTTTATCATAGCTGTAAGTTCAGTTGCAATCATATTTTAAACCAACAAAAACTTTATTTTGTATTTTTGCACACACCTTCTCCCTCTCTCTCTCTCTCTCTCAATGCAGACCCAATATACATTTGGGCTGTTGAATAATGAAAACTGAAAAAGTTGGCCAAAAAGTAAGGAAAATTAATTGAATGTTGTTGACACTCGTTACAGAGCCAAGCCGAGTTGGCTACTTTCCATTCGAAGTGCAGATGAATTGGCCAACGTCAAGTTTTATGCGGAAATTATGACACACTTCCGGCCGGACAGCTGGACAGCTGGACTGTGTCGGCTAGCCAAACAAACAAAAAGTATGAAAGAGAGAGAGAAAGAAAGAATAAACTGCAGTCTGATGTAAAATTGTGCACTTTTCAAAATTAATTAAAAGTCATAAAACTCATAATGAAATTACCCAGACAGACTCAAAGAGCGAAGGACAGTAGCGGCAGCAGCCTCTGGCCACACTAAAATAGCTGCAGCCTGCTGCAGTTGCAACAACAACAAGCAGTTGTCTTGTGCCACACGGACAACCAACAACAGCAGCAGCAGCAGCAGCAGCAGGTGCAGGAGCAGCAGCAGCAGCCGTAGCAGGAGCTCAGAGCTAAAACTTTGGACACGGGTCAACAAGGTGAAGACTTGTTGTTGTTGCTGCAACTTGGTTACAAAATTAAATCAATGTTTTCAGCACACAGCAGATCCAAGTCAGAAAAAAATTGTGGAAAATAGATGGCAAATCACAAATTGTCATCTAACATCGCAAATAAATGGCTCTCGGCCTGGTCATGTCCAAAAATCAAATTTGTATTTCATATTTTCATGCACAAATATTACAAGAGATTCGCTTGCAGGCAACTCGTTCGACATGCTCCAGGAGGAGAGACTTCATCTAGTATTTGCAAATATTTTTGTTTACAATTGCCAGCATTTGCATTTATTTGTTTGAGCTGTGGCCATAGCAAACTGTTGGCAATTTACACATATTTGTTAACACTTTTTATGTGGTGCAAAGGTTTTTGTTTGTTTGACTGCAATTGCAATAGATTTTAGTAAATAAAAAAAAAAAGTAGATTGTAGACTAGTCAGCTCTCTGTGAGTTTTATTGAGAGATTATGTTTACCTAAATAGATTTTTGTAAATAGAAAAAAAACGCTAGATTGTAAACTAGTCAGCTCTCTTGGAGTTTTATTATGTTTACCTAACTTCAATTATGTCTGCTTGATTGTTTTATGTTACAATTAGTTTATAAATATTCATAAATATTTGCCTTACTTAAATTAAACTTCTCTTTTCTTTCTCTATCATTAAAAAAAGTTTTGTCTTTGAAGCTTTGACATATTTTTACTTTTCGACTTGATGTTTTCATATTAATTATGAATATATTATTAAATTTACATATTTTTTTTTTTTTTTATAAAAAGTTGCTTTTTGACCCAATGATTAATTGCAATTTAATTGAATTTTCTGTGCGGTTTCACGCACACATAAATGCGTAAATGGAATTTAATTAGCCACGCGGCTTCCATGAAGAAGTTGCTTAATGCGCATAGCTAACGATAATTGAAAGCAACTTAATGACATAATTAACATAAATATATAAATAATATATTGATAAAAAAAAAGATTAAATATGAGTGCTACAATAAATCTGAGCCCAGTGAATGCATTCAGCCATGCATCCAGGCCCTTATCAAATATTCAATAATTAATTCAGTTATTTGCACTATTTGCAAACGTCTGCAAATACTTGATGAATGCCAGAATATGCCACAAGTGTTAATGAAATGCCAACTAGCGAGGCCAGCAATGCATGCCTGGACTGAGACTGACCAGGGCAGCCTAACCAAATGCGCTTCAGTTGACTGACAACTGGCAAATTGGCAAATTAGTAACCAAAACTGTTGAATCGAGTTGCCAGAATCAGATAATTGGGAGTTTGGGCTCTGATGCATGAAATGTTAATGTAAATCTGATTTGCAATTTGCAATTAGTACCTAAAATATTTCGAGTACACTGAGCACATTACCAATTATGGCTACCTTTGTTTTGTTTTGGCTCATACTGCAGATGTGCGTGTCTGTTTGTGTGTGTGTGTGTGTGTTGGGCTTGGCCCGGGCAAGGCGTATGCTTGTAATTTAATATTGGGGCAAATTAAAATTATGATTGAGCGTGTGTGGGCGTAACACGTGCGTGCACGATTCGAATTGAATTTTAATTAATGTGAGTGAGTGTGAGTGTGAGTATGAGTGTGAGTGTGAGTGTGAGTGAGTGCTTTAAGTGTAGCCAAGCGTATTTAAAATCCGAGTCAAGTAAATACAAAAATCTACTTAAATTCAAGCCGTAAATTCAGGCCGCTTGCTCACCCTTGACTCTACTTGACTCTTCTGCCCAAGTTGATTTCCTACTGGAATTGCGACTGAGGAGGAAAATTTTAAATGAAATATCTTTTAGCATTGGCTTTATGCATAAATATGCCCCAGCAGCAGGCGGCCCTGATAAATGTCCCTCAAATCCGAGTCTAAGCAAGGCTTAGCTCGCCAAATATATATTACAGAGCTTGCTCAAATGAGCAAGCTTAAATATCTACCTACATCTGGCAGGTTTTTAGTTGATTGGCCTAGGTGTGATATGTATGTATGTCAAGCAATTTATGTGCTGGGCGTACAAAGCCTTGACATCACCTTTTTCAATCAACTAAAGAGCTGCTACCCGTGTTCTCCATCAACTGTCCTCCACCTCGACCTCATCGCCGACTCAATAAGCTGGCATTTTATTTGCATTTTTTTCTGCTTCTCTTTCTGTTCTCTTTTTTTTTTTTTTTTTCGTCACTTGATGTCGTCTGCCTGGCTAGTTGCCCGAATTCCCAGCAGTTTGTGAATGAGTCTCCGCCCACGGCCGTCGACTTTGGCGAATATTTCGCGCGGCGCTGTTGACAAATTCATCATCGTCTAAGCACGCGTCTGTCAAGCGCGCTAAGGATACAATAAATGTCTTTCGTGGTCGTCCTGTGCCACGACTCGCACGACTGGCTGGTTGGGGTGGTTTGCCTGGTTGCTTGCTCTGTGGTTGAGACACCCGCTGAGTGAAATACTCTGTCGGATTAATATGCAACAACGTTTTGCAATTTTTTGTCTCCATTTTTATTTTATTTTACTTTCATTTTTTTTCTTGCTCTCTTTGCTTTTTTCATTTGCCTTTGGGCTTGCGCTCTGCTCCTCTCGCCAGCTTGAGCTCAGGTGCACTTCGCGATAACAAATTAAACAACTTTATGCAAGCAAAAAAAAAAAAAAAAAAAAAAAACAGAAAAAAATATATAAAAATAAATGCTTTGGATTTTTTGCTTGCCCTGCAAACAGATGGAGGAGCAGCGCTCAACGAGCGCCACTGCAAACAGAATTAGTTAAAAGCGGTTCAAACTCTTCAGCCCGGCTCAATTCATTGCACCTTTGTAAAGTTATTGAGTTTAGCTAGTTTTGCTAGTGGTATTAAAGAGAATGGAAGTTGCCTATGACTTATTCATGCTTGCCACAAAGTATGCATTAATTGGAATATGCCATGAATATATAATATGCATGATTGATGAGCCTTCTCACTGCAGTAATCAGATTATAACCAAATTTCATGTTGTCAACAAATTCAATCTGAGGAGAGTTTTGGATATGCTGTTTGAATGAATATTAAATTAAATTAAATTAGCTCGAACAGATTTGGGATATATTTCTTACCTATATTCAATATAGAGGCAACAAATCTCGTGATGGTACTTAAAAATTATTTCGAAATGAGAAAGATAGACAGAGAGAGAGAGAGAGAGAGGGGGGAGAGAGCAAAGAAGAGAAGACAAATATAAGCATGAGTAGAACAGGGAACTATAGAGATCGAGAAAGAGAATATACATGAAGAAAAATTGATATATAAAGAAAAAGAGCGAAAAAGAAAGAGAAAAATATGGATGTTGAGAAAAAGAAACAAAGCTTTAAAAGGACATATATAAAGTTTGAGAAAGAGAATAGGCATTGCATAAAGAGATTGAGATAAGAGAATAATATAAAGCGAATATACAGAGATAGAATAGACAGGAATGTAGAGATGTAGAGGGGAATAAACACAGATATCTAGACATAAGACGAAATATATGGAAAGAGCAGTAGATTAGTAGTAGTTTCAAATGATTGGACTCTGATTCCGTCTCCTAAGCCCTGCTCTTATTGTTACTGATATTCAGAAGTTAAGTCAAGTGAAGCTTTGTGTGATTGTGCACAAATTTATTTGTTGCAATTTCTAGCATAGGCTAATTAGCAATATAATTTAATACAAATTAATTGTTGGATAGAGCCTGTCATGCTCCGGCCATTCGATGCGACTGATATGCTTGAGTTCAATGAAAGCCTGTTGGGCCAGCCAGTGGAATAGGGGGCTATGCCATTGGGTGGACGTGGCCCAAACTTGTTTGGAGCCCTCCTCGCTGCGAGCATCAGTGAATGTACGTACACCATAGTAGCGTGACCAGAGATAGACCATGCTGCGCATCTTGTATATCCACAAATGGTTGGGCATATAACGTATCAGATCTTGCAATTGGCAAATATCTTGATCAGTCAATTTCTCCAAGAACTTCACATTCATCAGCTCGAATATGGTGCCGATTATCGATTGATAGTTTGTTTTATTCGATTCCAAGGCCATCCTAATATGTTTCTGTAGCTTCCAAACCCCATTCGGTGTGTTATAGTTCATAGGGACATGGAGAAATGATGTAGCCATTAAATCAACGCCCTTAAAGCGTTCGAGTTCTTTTGCAATGCTCGCCTCGCACCACTTGAAGTCCTTCCACCAAATATCCCAATTCCTATAGTTCTCAAGTCGATATAAGGTCGCCCAGCCTTTACGCAATTCTTGACGAATGCGCTTGGCCGCAGTTCGGTTTCGATTTGTGGGAATGCAAACTCCGGTCAGGGCTGGCCTTGAAGATCTAGCAAATTCCTCGCCTCCCACGATCGGGCAGTATGTACGTTTAAAGAACATAATGGCATACGATATGCTCTCTGGTTGCGGCAGATCGCCTGTCCTGCCTTGCATACGCGGCATCTCGAAATTGCCAATCCTAAATATATTATTAGGCTCTAGTATGCGTCGCTTGGGCAAATCCCGATTGCGGGACGAGTCCAGAACTCGTTTGCGATGGTTGCGTTGTTGATCAAATCCATTTGGACTGTTGTTTCTGATTCGATTTCTCTCAGATTGAAAACCGTTTTGATGTTGATTTTCATTCAAATTCCAATTGTCCATATCTACATTATTTCCGTAGAATTCATTTGAATCTCGAATACCATTTTGGAATTGTAGAGTAGTACTATAAAAGCAACGGCCTTGTTGTTGTACTCCACGTGCTTCCATATTAGAGTGGAAATTGTTTGTAGCCTCGGAGAGGGTAGGCAACTTTGGATGATAATTGTTATTGAAATTCGGAGCATTGTAAAAGTTTTTATTGAAGTGTTGATTGTTATACCCTGTAAATGGTCTGTTGCCTTGATATACATTGCGGTGATCTGCATATGCCACTTGCGTCCCATTCTGATGATTGTGACTAATGGATATGAAGTCATTTGGCTTCTGCGCTTCATTATTCTGATGAAAATTGCGCGGATCATTATTTATATCATAGAAGTTGACTTCTACAGCATTCTTTGTTAGCTCCTGCACAGGCGTGGAAGTCATTCGACGCTCGGAGTGTTGATCGATCGGATAATACGTGATTGGGTTATCAATGCCACTCAAGTTCCAATTGATGCCGCGTGGCGGAGAAGGCGTCCTTCGATCATTCATTCTGGTTGATCGAGTTTGCAATAGCTCTCGGATGCTACGCAACACCATGGTATCCACTTCGACCTGCCGCTTGGGCCCCATCTCTAGGCATAGCTGTCTCCAGTGCTGTTGAAACTCACTCAGATTGAAATCGGGATGCTCGAGCGTGTGCATGGCCAGATCGTAGGCGCAACTGGCATTCAGGCCCAAATGCTGCAGCCATTGATGTCGCTCGGCGAGCTTCGCTTCGATGGTGTTCCCAAACTGAGTACCGCCGAAACGATTGAGGCTGCCAGGCACTCTTCCCTACATTTTCACAGAATTGTAAATTCAGCACACCGAAGGTTTCTTCCAGTTATTTTTTAGCTTACCTGTACAGGAGTCGGAAGCAGTCCGCGCAGATTTTTACCATCAGAACATGAAACTCGGGCCAACATTTTTAGATAAAATTTTAAAACCTTTTTTATATAAATTTGTTTCAAATTTTTTTAATGAATTTTTTATTTTATTTTTTTACTTTTATAGCGTTGTAATCGGTTGGTAGTCCGAATTTTTATGATGCTCCCTTGAGTTTTGCTTGGATTATATACGAAAAACTGGCATCAATACTTAAATGCCAATGCATACTTGATTACAGACAATTTGATATAGTCTTCGATGAATGAGAGTAGTATAGAGGTCTGTTTTTTCAAATTAATCTTTTATCAGTTCAGCACGAGTGTAGAGAAAATCGATTTAAATATCATGACTAATGTGATTGCATTATTGTTTTTAAGCATCAGTATTCATCATGAGTTGCAGAGGTAAGTGTGAACCTATCCCAAGGTCATCCATCTGACATCCATCTGTTAAATCACTGTTAACTAAAAGTTGGCTGAAAGTGCACTGTTGGCGTGCTGTTAGCTAACATTTTCCACCTACTACTATTTTCTGTGCCAGACGAACAGAAATGAACAGAATAAGGATGAAAATGATAGTATTTAAAGATAATCCAGCTTTTTTTTCAATTAACAGGGCTTTTCGATCACAATTAATCGTCAAAATACACAATTAAAATATCGTTGCATAACTTAGGGGGCTGCTGCTGTTTAAGTGGTCGTTGCGGGCAAAATATCATAAGTAGCTATCTGTTAGTATAAATTGAGTTAACAGCGCGATCATAATGTACTATTAAGTAAGATATTTCACCCTACTTCTCAGTTCTATGCGCCTGGTACTTTTGCCAAATTTTGGTTTAAATTTGTGTCCACAACAACCGACCCGTGAGGCTGAATGAGAATTTCGTAAGCTTCAGCTTGATTTAAAATTGTATTTATTTAAACTCTATTCATTAGCATTTTAATTTACATCAGTTTTTTGCCACATTTAAACATTTGCATTTGCGACTTTGGGATAATCAATTGACTATTTTAAGACCGTCTAGAAGAGAAATCCATACCCGCTGATCCAATGGCTCCGATAAATTTGGCAATAATTTATTACAATCACTCAAGTCAATGGCATTGGCGATGGCGATGGCGATGGCGATGAGGACAAAAACGTTGCACATAAAATATAAATGGATCTCTCTGAGTTGGCTCGGCTCTGTTTGGACAGACGATGCGAGAAGTGTGTGCAATATTTTAAAATTGCATCCCAAAGGATACAAAAAAGTAAAGTAGAAAATGCGAAGAAAAAGCATTGCGATAAAATGTGCTACATCGACACACGTCGCCAACGAATGGGCAAAAAATTGAAATAAATAAGATATAAAATGGAAACAAATACACCAAATGGCCCAAAAGAGCCGCCACACTACCACCACTACTACATGCGCATCTGTGAGACACTCCTCCAACCACCCAGCCACCATCCCTTACCGCCCCTTTTCACTGCCATCCTCAATCTCAATATTCGAACAGAATTTATGCATGCGAGACATTGGCGTAAGCCTTGCGACTCACGATAAGTGTATTTATTTGGGCTTGGCACTGCAATACGAGTGTTAAGAACACAACGACACCAATTGCCAGTGCCCGATACGTATACTTTTGGTCGAGAGTGTAAATTGTCTGTGTGCCGGCATAGAGCTACCGCGGCGTATGTGGAATGTGCCCAATAACGTACGTTTCGGTTTTGTTTCGCTTCCCCGTATCCGGAATCAGCAATCCGCTGACTTGGCGACACGGCCACGCCCACTGCTTGCAATTAAAGCAAACAACAGCGCAAACTAATCTCGAGGGTCTCGTAAATTCCGTGGGGCATTCCTGAGGGGGTCTTGCCAAGACACCAGACAACACACCAGACCACCACGCCAGATGCCAGGATGCCAGAGACCAGACAGCACAACAATAGACACCGCCGCCCGAGGCAAGCAATTGAAACTATGCACGAAATCTGCAAACGTTTGCGGAATCACTAAGCTGGTTTTCTAATTTCTATCCCTATGCTATGCTATCGTATCCTAAGCCCCCATCCCGCCCCATCCCTGCCTCACAATTTTATGCACTTTGTTTATTCTTCGCTGCGATGCCAAAGTGTAAAAGGCAATAGCAGGGGCTAAATGAATAAGAAGCCGGGTTAAATGCGGCTTATCGCATGTGGAATGCTTTGCCCAGCCGAGCTCAGTTGTCGAGCTCAATTTGCATATTAATTGAATGTCAAAAAAGGACCAAGGAAACCAGCTTGGGCTGACTTTTGAATGCGTGTGTGTGATATGAGCATGGAAATTGACTTGAGGCCAAACACAACTCTAAATCAACAAACGAAAAGGTGAAAATATATATATGAATATATATATATATAGCCCTGGGGCAGGAGTTTAAGATAAGATAGAAATTCCTAAATTAATATTAGCTTAGACGAGAAACAGCTGATGAAGCTAACTGCAAAGGTGAAGACTTAAGGCCATCTAGCTTAGCATAAATATAAATTGCAATTTACAAATTTCTAAATTATATAAATTATTTGCAAAAAGAGTTATTTAACCAAAGCTTAAAATGCAAATGACTCTCAGACAGCTCTCTTTGCTTAGCCAAAACAGAACTTACAAATTATAAATAAAATTCATAGGAACAAAGAAAGTAATAATAAAAAATATATAATAGATTGAATTAATATAATACTATAACATAAATTAAGTACATTATAAATTTATTAAATAATAATATATTTCCAGCTAAAAAAAGAAAAAATCATTCTCAACTTAAATATATTAATTTTTCTTACGGAAATCGAAAAAAGTTCCGCAAACTCAACTAAAACGAACAGAAAATTATATTCATATTTTCAAGTTTGTTAATTGAAATTGAGAAATGGTGTTAAGGCGCTGCCAAATAAACATGCTGCTAACACATCTGCAGTTAGATGCATTCGATTAATGCTATAAATCAAAATGACATCAGTTCAGTTTTAGGTTCTTTCTTGTTCACTTTAGGCCCTTAGGTAGCAGGTAAACAAACTCTCAGCACAGTCATAAATCTTCAAGTGGCAGCTGGGATCTCTGGCTCTGGCTTTGCTGCTCTTTTGACTTGCCAGCTAGGCTTGGCTGGGTCGAAATGAAAATGCCGTAACCCGCTTATAAACGCACTGCTAAGCTCCATCAAATGCAATGGCAACGGCAGCACATCATCATGCCACCACTGACTGCCATGGCAACGAGCCGCTCTGACATGTTGCTGTCAGTGGAAATCGAGTTCTGCTCGTTTTTCCTAGCTAGCTGACGTCTCATGTCGCATGTCTCGTGCTGCCAGCGTCTAATTGGCAGCTGCATACCGCATGGACAATGGCACAATTGCCAGAACACACACGCACACGCACATTCACAGGTAAGAGGCAGGCGCATGGCAGCAGCAACTGAAACAGGAGCTGAAATAGTACCAATAGCTGGAGATGCGGCTGCTATATAATCAGAAGGCATTTTGTATGCAGTTGTTCTCATCTGCCACTTTAACGCTTTGTGGGCATCAGGTGAATGCAGCTGTGGTTATAACATGCTCAATTGTACGGCCTCTACACTGAGAGAAATGCTAAGCAATTGTAATAATTGATTTTATTTTAAATTTATTGTATTTTATTATGAATATTTCTCTTTTCTAGAGCATGCATGTTATTGAAGGAATTGGAATTAGAATTCTAATAGATAGACATGCCATTGAAAATTACATTTAAAATTCAGTTAAAAAAAAAAATAAAATAAAATAAAATAAAAAAAATTAAAATAAATAAATAAAAATATGTTTTCTAACAGAAATCTTGTTTGATTAAGTAGGTTTATAAGAAATATTCTATAAATAAATTCCGATAGTGAAGCACGTAAAAGAATCATAGAATTATTGAGATATCAACGCCACATTTCCCAGTCGAGCAATCTCGACATTGCAATGTCGCCGTGGCCATTTGCTGGAAGTGTGGCTGGGAAAAACACACAGTGCTAGCGCCACTTGTAATTAGTTGTGCCAAAGAATTAATAAACTAAATTTGTCCAAGAGCTCTGAAATTGAAATTTAAAGGAATATACAGAATATCGCTTCCCATGTCAAAAAGCTGCTGGCTAAAAGTAACAGATATGTTGAACGCTTTAAGAATGAAAAGGAAAGCTGGCTGGCAACTGAAATATGATTTTTCACGAAAATTTAAATTTCCAAAACAAGAAAAACCAAAATTCTAAAAAAATAATCTAAGCATATTTGCAAATTTTCAAGTCCCTATCTTTAAATTTGGAGTTTATGCCGCTAAATCGGCATTTGCGCCCATAGTGCATTGCAGGATTTTTTCTCCTTTTTTTCTGGCCGTGTAAATTTGGCTTGTTGGCCAACTTTTGCCGCCTGGCTGCTTGGCTGGCTAACTACAATTTAGAATTCTGGACTTGGTTACTAAGTCGACAAGCAAATATCTGGCTCAAACAAAACATTTCAGCCACAATTGAGGCAGGGCTCTGGTTTTTTCGGTTCACAGTCGTTAATATTGCGCATATTCCAAATTGCGCTCAGCATGGCATATTAGCTGAAAGAATTTTATGAAATAAACATATGTATTGCAGGGTATAAGTTGGTTGTGTGCATTTCAAATGCTGCCATTTGTTAAATGTTATTTGCATACGCCATGGAAGTCAACTGCCATCTCTCTCTCTCTCTCTCTCTCTCTATCCCACTCTCTCTGTCACATTCAGGCATTTTCTATCTGCTGATGAGTGTGTCTGGTCCTAGAAATGCTTTCTCTGCTTTAGCACAATCAAATTTTTGCCTTTTGCCAAGTTTTCTCATTTTGCAGCACATGCTGAAAATTGCAATCACAGTAAATTTCTGCTAACATTTTTTGTGTTCAGTTTGTAGCATATGAGATTTCAGTTGGCCCAGTGTGCCAGCACTTACACATTTTCATATAGCACTGCAGCTTCTACGCCATCAATGAGGTGTTGAAAATTGAGAGATTTTGCAAATATATTAATTTGCTACAGCCAAAACGCGGGCTGCCATCAGCCTCTTTTTGGCTTGCTGACGGCGTGCTCAGCCAAATGCGAGAGTTGCAACCGCAGCAGCAGCGGCAAACGAACAGTCTGAAGAGTTAGATACAAATAGCTACAGGCAGCCAGGATGTGGCAAGGATAAAACTGTGCTCACTTCACCCCTCTCCCACTCGCTCACTTTGCTAAGCTGCCAAAGACTTGTCAGAGACCTCAAAGTGGTTTGCCGAGCTGCTTTAGCACTTGCCTTTGACTGCATATCACAAGATATGCAAATCTCTGTCTGTCAGGCTAACTCCCAGTCTTTCAGCTTACTCCATCTTTCTATCTCTTTTTCTCTCTCTCTCTCTCTCTCTCTCTCTGTCGCTTTCTTGCTCTCTCTTGTTGATGAAATGACTTGAAATGTTGACACAGTTTTGCCTCAAGTTTTGCGCTTCAAGAAATTAGCACGCAAATTACTACAACAACGAGAGAGGCGCAGCCGTTGCTTCGTCCCGCCAACTAATTGCCCAGAAATATGTGAAATTGTGCATTTGCAGCGATCTATAAAATTTGCCATGCCACATTTTGATAATATGTTTGCCAATGCATGAATATGCAAAATTTAATTATAACTTGTAGTATAGTGTAAATATTTACGCACATATTTTGGCATGTCTTAACTTTAAATAGGCTAAGAATGAAATGAGAGAGTCTAAGACTGTGATATACCTTAGCCTTAAGTTTATATAATATTGGCAGGGTATAAGAATTGAATATACCCTGTAGCAAATGCAAGATGATGAATGCTTGTAGACATGACTTATTTGAGCTTAGTTTATAATATTATTTGTTCATGCATTTTGCATACAAAGAATAGAAATATATCCTTCAATAGTTTAAAGTCTCGTAAGCTATATTTGGCTTATCTTACCTGTAACTAGATCTAGACATATACATCTATCCGCATGTCTCGATCTAGTTAAAGAATATCTGAAACTTTCACAATCAGAATTCAACTGAGTATAAGTATAATTAGAAAAAAAAATATAATAAAATATTTGTACTTATATGAACAAGCTATAAGGCTTATCTATAACCAGATCTAGACATATACAATATCTAAAACTTTAATGAATCAATCTATAATGAATATCTTACCCATAATTCTCCATAAAGTTACCAAAAAGTTTTGACCACCCCATAGATATGCATTATAGAGTAGAATGTTCAGCTGTTTGCAGCTGGTTATGCTTCGCATACTTAAACACGGCTGCTTACGTTGATTTATTAATTTAATTAATATGAATAATTATTATAATATAGGCAAAGTTTATACATATTCAAAAATTGAGTTGAGTTGGCTTTAATAGCAATCAACCCAGCTGAAGGAATGCACAAATAACTTTGCTTAAATTCCGACATTTTCAAATACACTTACATGCGACTAAGCATGTGTATTTGTATCTGTATACACATGTACGTATCTGTATGTGTATTTGTGTTTGTGTTTGTATATGTGCTTGTACACATACATACATATAAGGTAGAGCTTCAAGGGGTTTTAACGCTTCACAGCATCCTCGACCGTTCCGTTGCTGTTCCCAGCATTTCTGTTGATTCGTTTAAAGCGCTTTTTGCTGCGCGTTGGAGCGCACATAAGTCAACGATTGTGACCTTTGAGTGAGCAGAAAATGTGACTCAAAAAGAAACATATCCAAGGACAATTTGCAAAATGAAACTAAATTGCAAAGTGTGCGACAACAGCAATGGACAAAGCACTTAATACATTATATGAGAAAGTAACCAGAGAAAACCACTTGTGCCAAGGGTTTGGATCGAAAGCTTCAAGTTGCTATTGATTGTTGCAGTAGTTCATTTCTGTTAAATAAAAAAAATGAAACGATTTCCCGCATTCTGATTGGCGCATTTATCTGTCGACTGCAGTCAATTTCAACTTTTGAAATATCAAATTATGCCTTACGCCTTGCTGCAAAGTTTTCTTTCAAGTCAGGTTCACACTCAAATTGGCAAATTAATTTAGCATCTTAACGCCACAAGTTTTCGACGTCAATCGAACACATACGCCCAGCTTCAAAGGTAAATGCCGACAAGCTAAATACCCTGTAATCAACAATTGCAAAATGTGAAATAAAATTCAAGTTAAAAGTTAAATCCAAGTTAAAATCTAAAACAATTTATATTTATCAAATGAGCTAATCAATAACCATTTGAGTCTGATATACTCTATCAATACGCAGCAGTTAGGATATCAACTGCATGCATATCAACTGTAAGGCCTTTTTGGTTTCCAGGCTCATTTAATTTAGCATAAAAGCCAAGTTCGAAATTTATGTGCGCCAGCTTTCAAAAACTTCAATGCGCTCGCCTAGTATTGCCTCTATTGGAATGGCGTCTGGATTGGATTGGATTGGAGGAAGCTTTTGTTTGGTTTTGCCAGAGCTGTGCGAGTCAGTGAGTGGGAAGCAGACTTGATGAACTGTAAATGAACTTTCTGTTTGAATTCGATTTAGTTTCATTGCTGCATTTGGCTTGGAACACACACATATCTAATAGACTTGCCCGGCTGTGTAGACTTGCCTCAACTTGAAAGTACGAACAAATCTTGGCCAAGTCAGGCTGTGGTCCTCTGCCGTTTGGACATGTGTGTGTGCACTTCAGCATATATAAGTAAAATGTATTCGATATCCATTTGCAAACGATATAAATTGTAAAATAAAGCAGCATGAAAATGCAAATGCAAATGATGATGCTGCCTTAGCTAACATCAACATTGTTGCAGCCGAGAGAGAGACTCCTGCGGTTAGTCAGAGTTAAGATGAGTTGAGTTGAATTGAGTTGAGTTGAGTTACGTTCAAGCATCAGCATCAGCAGCAAAAAGCAATATTCTATTGTTTGACAATGCGAGCTGAACCAATCGATGTGCACAAAAGGACAACAAACTATGCAAAATGCAAATGCCAAGCTCAATTTTCAAGATATTTGGCCATTTTTTATTTTCCAAATTAAAGGCTGGGTACACTACTGCATGGAGATTTGACAAAGCTAAACTTAGTTTGCGGTCAGCCTGCCAAGGAGAGAGATCATTGATGATTTAGGATAAAAACATTTTGGTTTGGTCAAAATTGTTGTTGCTACTGCTACTAGCTATTTGTTTGCATATAGCAAATTTACTTTATATATGTGGAAATATTATATTTAAGATATTTAGAGCATATTAAATGTAAGAAATTGATAATCATTTCTTTCTTTCTTTGTATTATGTTTATCGAACGTGATGATTTGCATATGTAGCATCATTCGAGTGAATTAATTTGAAGCTAGATTTCACAGTCCATTTAATTTTGTATGCCAACATTATTAAAATCATATTTATGAATTCAAATCTTTAAATAATATTCGAAAGTGTGGAAATCAATGTATTGACGAAATGAAAAAAAAAAATATTTAATAATATTTTAATATTCGAATATTTTAATATTGATATTTTACTATATAAATATTTTAATAATTTAATATTTTTATGTTTATATAATTAATATAGAATATAAAATTTGATAATTTTAATATTTATGTTGCAACTGCTTGATAAATAATATATAATTTACTCAAATTTAATAAAAAATGTTTTTTTTTAATAATTACACATCTATTCAATTTCGTAATAATTTTCCTTTAAGATAATAATTATGATTAATTATAATAAAATAATCATAATTCGGGGTAAGAATATAATTTCAATTGTGAATTCTAAATATTATATAAGGATAAATTTTGTTTTAAATATATAAAAATAAATATTTGTGTATATTATTTTTTTATATATTTAAAATAACATTTATATTAAATAAAATATATATAAAAATTCAATCTAATCGTATAAAGTCTTTTAAAGTTGTATAAATTCATTCAACTCTTCATTTAATTTACTCAGTGGACTTTTCGCCCCTTTTCCCATAAAGTCCACAGTCAAAAGCTTTTCATACAATTTAACTGTAACTGCCTGAAAGTATAATAACATTTATATTTGCGAATCACAGTCAACTGTTAATAAACTGAACAGTTCATATTGTGTGCAAAACGCATAAACATAAATATTTTAGTTCAAGTGTTTATAGAATATCTCTCAAAAAAACAGCAGTGAATACGCTGCGTATACGCAATAATCCTTAGCTGGCTTAGTCTGAATTGTGTCCACTGCTGCACGGCACTGAATGTTTTGATATACACACATAAACACTGCCACTGCCAGCCTTAATTATAGTAGTTAAATGATGCACGCACTAAATATGCTGAATATTGCTGTTGCTGCAATTATTTTGCCACAGATTTCGTTGTGGAGAGGGAGGGAGTGGGGGAACTGACATGTCGGCAAATTAAGCCCGATTATCTGTTAATTAAAAACGCAAAATGCCAGCAAATTGTGCGTGAAATGAAATTATTAACAATTTAGTAGTAGATGTTTAGTCGGATTTCAAACTATTCATGAATTTCGGTTTTTGAGGCCGGCCGAGTCCAGAGACAGAGCTTAAATTATTTCCCTTGCACTTGTCACACAAATCGAAAGTGGCACAAAGAAAAGGGAAAACGAAATGCGAAAAACTCTTCAAGTGACAGAAAGTCAACACGAATCTGCAATTTGGCTTAAGCTGCAGCGCAGACCGCAGCGCAAATTCTTAATTCGCTTCAAACTTCAAGTTGACACAAGAAATTTGTGTGAATGCATTTTTTATGCGCTGCTCTTTAGAAGTAAATAGAGAGAATCTTGAAAGCAAACAAAGCGAGAAGAGTAAGTGAATGAAAGCGAGAGAGAGAGAGGGAGAGAAAGAAAATGTGAGAGAGTGGGAGTGTGAGATGTAGCTAGCGTATGGCAAATGCTGCATTAGTGAGTCAACAATTTATAAGCTTTGGACTTGAGAAGCGAAAAATAATGCCGCCAATACACACACCGAAGACCAAATGCCCTAACAAAGTCTTATAAGTTAAGGCGTTGTTAGCTAAAACTTTCTTTTTATATCTTCCTTATATTTCGGTAAATCTCTATCTAATACATGAATTACTCTCTTCAGAGCATTCATAGCTCGATGTTTCTTCTACGTACCTCATCATATTCGCATAATGAAATCAGTTGTTTATATTTGACTGGCGCTGCGGTTATCAAAATAGACTTAATCGCCCAGGGCCAAGTCGATGATAATATTTACATTAACACTAGGAAACAAATGTTGCTCTATATACGAACTCATGACACACGATGCCTTCATAACTGTGAATGCAATCTTCTCTTTACGAGCAGTTCAACGAACCAAAATTCACGGGAAATTTTCTGTGTGTGAAAAATCGCCAACTGTTTGTTTGAGCCGCTGCTCTCAATCTCTGGCCATTCATCAATTTGCACAATGCATTTCTCCTATTCAAATTGTAGGCGGCCATGCCACGCCCATTAAGATGCATTGAGCAGCTGCCAAATTTCCATAGTGTGTGCTGCAAATTTGTGACTTCCTGAGCAGACGACGCTAACGCGACAAAGCATTTGACATTAGTTGAGATTTTTCAATGGTTTGCTCGACAATGCTGACAGGCGGGAATTGGGTGCATTAGGCAGCCATAGAAGAGCTTGAATGTCCACACCTCACAATGCTATTGGTGCTATGCCACAAGGTGCAAAGTTCACTTTCGCAGAATGGGCCAGCGTATAAAGACAAACAAGAATTAATTCCCTCAGCCATGCTAAGTGCCGCTCAAGGTCTGTCCCGATTCTCTGATTTCAATTCCCGCTATTGCAATGGCTACATTTCGCACTCGTGCAATTTTTTTTTTTTATGTTTACTGTTGCCATTTTAATTGCATAATACGGTAAATTGAAATTGCTTTCAAGTGCCGATAAAGCTCATTTCCACAGAGCCCTCACTCATCGACCGGAAAGACCTCAATAAAACATCTATTGCTTACGTGCTCTATATCAGCACACACCCATTTACCAATTTCCTCAGCGAGAATTATGGGCTAGTCTAGAACCGTGTTTCCCGAACAAATACTAAACAAAAACAACAACAATAAGCTTTCTTATTAATATTGTCATGACATTGCTCCACTTTGACATTTGCCAACTGTGAGTCATGCTGACACGTCGACTGCATAACAATTATGTTATGTATACATTTCATTACGTATGTTGTGCGTTTTTATATATACAAAATATATATTATGAAAAAGTCACGAAATTTTAGAAGAGAATTATAGTTAAATTAAAAGTTGGTATATATGCAAATAGAGCTGACTTACTCAATTCAGTCAAGTGCAGTTCGTCAAATTCAGTGAGGCAAAGTTTTTAATGTAAAGTTAACCTTGCTCTTGCTAAGCAAAGCAGTATTATCGCTACATAAATATATATACATAAATATCAATACCAAGAATTGTTTGTTGAAAATAATTGTTTCCAAGAATCTAGCTATATTGAATCTAGCTATTAGTAATACACAATATCAAATTAAAGCTAAACAAAACTAATATAATTAATACTTTGTTATTCCTAGTTAATTTCTTTAAACTATGCTTATATATGAAGCTATGTACATTCAGTACACATGACTTAATCAATATAAATATATCTATTATATGATTTACTGATAACTAAATATATTGTGACTGAAAAACCTGAGAAATAATGTTAACTTTTTGAGAGTGATTCGCTTACAATATATCTCAGCCCAAGCTAAGTCGTTATAGCCATGTACTGCTGTCCGTCGATTTCAGAAGATATAAGAGCTAGAGACTACATTATTTTTGTGTTGGGTCTATACATTGCAGGCGCATATCGATTTTTATCGAAAAATAATAACTTCTATCGTTTCAAAGTTATCGATAAAAAAATATTTTAAAAATATATATCTCGTTTATAAATATTTTTCCATGCATACTAAAACATACCCAAGTTTGCAAAGAGTTTAAGGTATCCTCTACCTGATAGAAAATGCTCAATAGCTTGGATTCCCATGCTAAATAGAATTATATTTTTTTAATTATATTATTTCATTTTATTTTATTTTTTTTTAACTTAATTCAATTAGTCCACTTTGACTTGCACTCTATTTATTATCGCTGTTTATCCATTTGCAGCTCATTTCGCTTCAACGATCACGCTAAGCATCCTTAACATTTAAATTCAATAACAACATCGTTATTATACCCCAATGGACAGAGCGGCAACAGGAGCAGCAACAACAACATGGAGAATAAACCAGAAAACTTTGTCGACTTCAAAACTCATAAGAAGAACTTTGCGCGAGACAAGGCAGAAAACTTATTTAGTTCTAGATTACGTGTCTTCAGAAGTTGGCAACGACATTATAAAATTTATATGCACGTTATGCGTGCCATCCAAGATGAAATGTCGCGACCGGGGCGACGAAAATGCTGCCACGACACAGCTGATGAGCCCGCCGCTCATCAACGAGAATGTAATTACATTTTCGCCTGATTCATGACAGTTTTGCATAACGAAAAACCCGCCTCGTGCGCGCAGATATTACGATTATTAATGAGACAGCCACGAACAGCATCATCAGCCACAAAAGGCTAAGACGGAGGCCAAGACGTTGGCTCAGACCTATGGAAGACAGCTAACAAGGGTCGCGCTTGACATCCGCGTTGGCCCATAATCCAAACGCCAACTAAACACAAAAAGGTAAATACTAATACAAAATGTATGTATGTGTACATATTATTATATTATATGCATATATTATAATTATATACAAATATTAGCTCTCTCATAAGCCACGAGAGAATAATGTGTGCAAAATATATGAGAAAACATTTTACGTGCCCAATTGATTGACTAACTGATGATCTGCCTAAGCCTAAGCTGTAGAAGAGGCGAATCCATAATTTAAGCAAACGAAAAGCTGTTTTTAGTCTCATAGTAACTTTCTGCCAAAAATTAAAATGTATGCCAAAAGATATAAGAAATCAATTTCGGAATACCAGAAAATATATGGATGGAGTTAGTCACTTTTATCATCTCAACAATTAAACATAATAACTATTGGTAGCTATCTATGAATGTATGTACTAGTTAGTATAGACGTTTATATATTCCCAACCAACTCTATATCAATTAATATTTTTCTATTAATCAGAATTAAATTTGTATAAATTATATTCCAATTTAGCAAAATTAAACAAAAAATAAATAAAATTGTATTTTGTAAAGATTATATTTAATTTGTTGTAAATATCTCTCTAGTCAGTCAAAAATTGCCCAATTCTTATATATTCCCATATAGATTGTGATCAGTGATTGGAAAAAGAAAAACAGGCAAATAAAATAGCAAATATCATTATATATCAATTGAACCAGATAAGATATATGAATTTCACATTATTTTTTGATAAACTTAAATGGGTGCAGCTTATAGTTTTTTGTACACTATTTTTTTTTTTTTTTTTTTTTTTTTGTTATCACAAATCCATTTCTAGCCACGCATAAGCATTTAAGAAGTATATTGTGAATTTTTTTATAAACAAAGAAAAAACTTGTATATCTTTATCTATGCTATAAAAACACGCGAACAGCCCGGATGTTGTAGCACGAAACTTTTGATATCAAAACAAATCTAAGTAATTCAGTCTGTGACGATTTTTATTGCACACAAGCTGATAAAGTAGATTAGTCAGCTTGCTAGCTAACCGAATTGCAGAATTGCTCCAGTTATGGGCTGTGCTGTAGCCCTTATCAGCAGAAGCAATACATAAAACCCAGCCGTAGACGAGGCAAGCGCTTAGTCTCGTTTAAATATCAGAGTAAGTCTGTGAGAAGTCTCGATCGAGTCAGTCAAGTGAAATACGAGTTAAAGTTATTTCAAGTGCCGCCAAAGAAACGCATTAAAGTATTTCAAGCGAAATGAGTTTCGGAGCTGTAAGCTACATAGTTATTATTATTATTATTCATATATCTCATTTAACTCTTCCTATAATGCGTGACAAAGTGAGCGTATTAATTTCTGGAATATGCGAACACAAAATTGCTTAACAATTCAATAAAAATAACATGCAAATTACACAAATTTAACAAAAGTGTTGAGAAATTTTTAATTCGTCATCGAGATCTCAAATGGGATTAATTTGTATAGGCTGAGTAACGTGAATGAAAATAATATATTATAATTATATTATATGCATATACAAAGTATCGTGTTTTAAAAATAAAGTGTTTTTTTTTAAGTATTTAAATACTTAAGAGCTAAAGTCAATTGTCAAATTACGTCGAATTAAAAGTTGATAATTTGTCACTCAATTTATTACTCATGAATGGAAAATTCAATTAGCATTACAATTACAGCTGTGTGCCTTAAGATACAAAAATATATAAGAGTATACGAGTATTTCCTCGCCTTTGACTCGCTTTGGCTGCAACCAAAGAAGATTATAAGGCAAAGACCATCCTGTAATCAATAGAAGAAAGTCGAAATTTGCAGTTGCTAGAACTGGTAGAGTAGCTCAAAGTCGTTTCATATACTTTTATAGTAGTTAGTTAACCTTATTTAATCAACAAATATATGATATCAATTTTGTATAATTTTGTAAATTTTTATGAAGCAAAACATTTGTGTATATGTTTTCATAGGCATGCGATGGTTCTGTTAGCTAAACACATGCATTGCATAAATGAATTCATGTGAATGTAATTTACATAGACTCTTTGACTCATCAGCTCACTTACTGAGCCTCATTGTGCGAGCGTCAATCGTATCGCTACCAAAATGACGTTCGTTTGAGTGAAAGCTCGAAGCCGAACACCAAAATAAAATAAGCGAAGGGCCTTGCTCAGAGCGTGTATGAGAGCGAGAGAGTATAGAAGTTTCAAACTGTGTTATAGAGTTGCAAAATTACTTATTACATGCATTACGTGCTTACAACACTTTATTTATTAAATGAATGTCCGCCAATATGAAAATTAATTCATTGCAGTTCGAAAATGAGGTACTTCAGGCCCATAACCAATATAGAGCCAAGCATGGTGCGCCTCCATTAGAGTTGGATGCAAACTTGTGCAATGTGGCCACCCAATGGGCACAGGTAAGATATTCGTAATAATTTTCATGAATATGCAAATATAATCAAACAATTTGAAAATCTCTTGCAGCATTTGCTAAACACGAATATGTTACAGCATCGGCAGAACAATCAATATGGAGAGAATCTATATATGGCGTCCGGTGCCAATTTGAATGGTGCAGACGCTGTGAGATCGTGGTACAATGAGATTAAGGATTACAATTTCAACTGTCCCAGTTTCCAATCGTCCACTGGCCACTTTACCCAAGTGGTTTGGAAGAGTTCCACACGTCTGGGCGCTGGAATTGCTCAGAGGTAAGCATTCAATAAGAGCATATATAATCAGATCCCTTAACTCTTCCCTTTACTTTGCAGAGGAAATACAGTTTATATAGTATGCAACTATGATCCACCTGGCAACTTTATGAACAACTTCAGGGAGAATGTTCAACGTCCAAACTGAGCTTCCACAATGCCAAATTATAACATATATATTGAACAAATTTATACTTAATAATCTTTTATATATTATTTATTCATTTAAAAATGTATAATATTGAATGACATCTTAATACATTGCATATATCAAATATTTTCTTTAATAAAGTATTATACAAAGTATTATAAGTTCATATAAATTCTTTTACCTTAGCACAATTTTTTTAATTATTTATTTTTTGAAAGATTATCTCCTTTTATTATTATAGATTCTTCAGTTGCTTTTATTACTAAACCAATTTTAACTACTTTTTTCTAAATAAATAAAAATCTTGCTATTATTATTGATAAAATTTATTTAAAAAATCACTGTTCAAAATCACATTAAATACAATATTATTATCAAGTGCTTATACTATTAAACGTAAACAAAATTGTAGGAATAATCAATACATAAAAGTAGCAGAAATATAAAACTCGATTTCTGTTCACTCGACTTTGAAACAAACACATTAAAATTTTTAATTCAATTTTCTAATTTACCAGAAATTGAGGCTGAAATGTGGAGCTATAAAATAAAAATCATTTAAATGACTAAATATAAATTTAATTTAAATCTAATTTGATGCTAGTTATTATAAAAATGAAGAGTAAAACATTTCATGAGTTCTAATTTTTTTTTTTTTTAATTAAAGGCAGTTGAAGGCATGTTTTATAAAACGAATTATTAGATTAAATTTTATAAGCAATCACTATATGAAGGCCTAATATAAATATATCCTAAGTCTTCCTTCCAATAAATTATATTCTGATTGCTTGTTAGCAAATTTTATAAGAGTTTTCTTTACTTACATGTGATTGTAATGGGAATTATGATCATTTAAATTTTCACTCATATCATTATTTAAGTACATAAATAGTTCTCAGCAATAGGAAAAATAGGAACAGATAACTAAATTGAAAGATAATAAAATACATTTATATAATTTTATATACACGAAAAAAAAGTATCGATAAATTGGCGTACGCAATGGATACACGAAAAAAGTATCGCTAAATTGCTGTCTACTATCGATATACGAAAGAGGATTATCGATAAATTGGCATATGCTATCGATAATTTACATCGCCAGTTAACTACCAATGACGGTACTTGCATGAAATTTCATCTGAGGTCCTTAAAGCATAGCTAATTGAACAAAATTAATGAAATAAATTGAAAATGAATTGCGACTTCGATTAGTCCAGGGCGCTCTGCTACTCTTCGATTGTGCAGAGGGTTTGGCGTGGATGCGAACGTGCTGCATACGTATTGCTGCAGATATAGCCATTGGTGCCGGCCTTTGTATTGGCCACTTTGAGATCCTTGCCATCGGCGACATCTGATTTGGAGTGCCGTTGCTTGGGCTGATGCCGTTGCACGTGAACGCCCGTTAGGCGTAGTCGGCGATATAGCGAGATGTATTTGCCAGCCGTTGTCGTTCGGGGCACAATATACTTCTCACAGAAGCTAGTCTTGGTGCGGGCCGCATCGCTGAGCTGGGCATAGCTCAGGGCCTGCAGGAAGGCCAGCACAAAGGTATAGCAATTGTGGCTGCTCTCCTCATAGCGAGCGATGGACCAACGCGCTGAATCACCACAAATCTAACGGGCAAAAAGGCAGACCAAGATTTGCATGCAATCCGCATATATATGTATGTGTACATGCATATATGTATGCACGTACTATATGAAGTGGGAACTCACCTGTTCGAGCACCTCATCCCAGTAGTAATGCCATGGCTCTGGCACATCGCCCACCAGCAACGATTGCCACCAGTCGCGGGGATTATCTTCGCGCCGATGCCGCTGCAGTCCGTCCCTATCGAATTCGACAATGTCGCCGCCGGATGTGGTCACCGCGATATGCAAATCGGTCGCGTTGCTGTAATCGCTACGAAAACACAAAAACGCATCAGACACATTTTGCATATTACACACACACACCCACACACACACACTAGCCAAATATACAAAATTACAAAAAATAGGAATATCTCCAAAAAGAATGCTTCAAATTTCTGCACGGCCATGGCTTATGCAACAGCTTCCCTGATAACAAATTGTTTTACTGTCTGGCTTAACAAAGCTACAAAATTGTACATTTCCATCTAGCTGTAACAGTCTGGGCAAAACATAATATTTACACTAAAATTTAAGTTCCATTATAGTTCAGCTACAATTCAACTAAGTATTTTCATAATAAACATTTACTTTACATATTTCGTTAGTTGTTTTTTTAATAAAACACAAAATTGGCTTAGCTAAAAATAAAAGCGAACGATGCTCATGCATAATATTTGCTAGAATTATTTACACACAATAGTTATTGGCGTGAAAAGTATTTATTGTTGGGAATTCAAATGAATTATACATTTATACAGTTATTGGATTAGGCAAATTTTGCAAAAACAATGAAATTTAGGTTCCCAGTGAAATTTTAATAAAATTTAAGAGCTTTGCAAGAAATGATTCTGAAGTATAACTGAAACTCAATTAGAAAATTATAATAAGATTAAAAAATGTATGAAAATCAAATCTAAATATATATAATGTACATAAAAATGTATTTATATTCTGCAAATTATTCAAAACTGATCTAGATATATATTTAGATACATATTTATTTATATTTTAGATATTTTCGAAAAATGTAGTAGCAAATTTAAAATAGCTTATTAAGATTTTTCATATATATTAGGCTTTTTTAATTTTAAATTTTTATCATAATTTTATATAGTTTTATATTAAATTTATTATTATTCATCAACAAATTTTTATAATTTTTAAAAATAATTTTTGTTTTTTTTTTTTTAAGTTATTATTAATTATTTATTTTTATTTTATTATTCATTTTTTAAAATAGCTTATTAAGATTTTTCATATATATTAGGCTTTTTTTAATTTCAAATTTTTATCATAATTTTATATAGTGTTATATTAAATTTATTATTATTCATCAACAAATTTTTAAAATTTTTAAAAATAACTTTTGTTTTTTTTTTTTAAGTTATTATTAATTATTTAACAATTTTTGTAATTTTTTTATTATAATTTTTAATAGTTTTTTTTATCAAATTTATATTTGTTTGTATTTATTCCATGAAATTCCTCCAGCAAGATTTTAAATGTTCAGAAGGCTACCAAAAGTATGCTACATTTAATTATAAAAACATTTTAATTCTGTTAACATTTTGCTATAAAACATGTGCAGTTTTGATGCCCAAAGCTCTCATTTCAAATGACTTGTTTGAAATGCAATTAACAGATAGAAATAGCTGAGGAAGATAAAAAAAAATTATAAGAATTCTTGAGCATGATACAAGCTACGACAGCTTAACAGTGCCCATCTATCTATCTATCTATCTCTCTTTCTGTATATACGAAAACATCGATATCAGACACTTAGGGAAACTAGAGCTTTCACGTTTCAAGGGATCTTTGTAGTTGTTTAGCAGGAATTCCACACACTTCTTGTCATGCACTCACATCAAGAACTTCCAGACATTTTCAACGATAAATTTGACATTTTAGTTTATAATTTTTATACTAGAAAAATCACTACAAATCTCAGTCTCTTGACTGCTAGCCAGTACATTTTCCTCCCATCTGGGCATGATCGTAAATAGTAAAAGACTTTGCTATAATAAAACACATCAAATCTCTGGCAAAAATTAGTCCCACATAACTCCCTGTTTGGCTGACCAATCAATTATTATACGCTCGTAAAGTAGCCCCATTTACTTACTTGAGAAAGTCGCCGACGGAGGGTCGCAGGACGATTGCACACGGATGCTGTGTGGCCCGGACAAAGGGATAGGGCAAGCGAAAGGGCAGCAGTCTCGTAATGGTCATGGAGCCAACACCAGATGCGTTTGCCATAGCATTTGCAGAGCCATTCGCATTCGTATTCGCATCCGCATCCGCATCCAGTTGTGCATTGCAATGGGGACAGCTGAGGGGCAGCACGAAGCAGAAAACTTTTACGTTGCAGTGATGAAAACACAGAATGCCCGGATCTGAGGTAATTGTGGTTGTAGATTGTCGCATTGTTGTTGTTGCTGTTACTGTTGCTGTTGATGTTGTTGCTGTTGCTGTTGATGTTGATGTTGTTGTCGCCAACATGACTGCCTCTTTGGTAAGTACGGATTGGTCAGCTTGCACCCGTATTATAATTGATACACTTTGTCTCTATTGTATGTGCTTGTGGCTGCTACTGCTGCTACTGCTGCTGTTGCTGCTATTGTTGTTGTTGCCTCGTTGGTCCTTGTGGTTACGCAGTGCTGCAATAAAACGAACATTTCTTGTAAATAAGCCAAAACCAGCCGAAATGTGACCAAAGTTGTTTGTACGAATTGTCCGAGCCTTGGCCATACGACCAGCAGCTTTTGCGGTCATGTCCTCTACAGATGCAGACAGACAGACAATCAGAGAGACAGACATTGCCACGCCCACCAAAACGAATGGTTTGTCATTATTATTGACAAATCTCCTGACTGCGGAGTTTCATTGTGCCTAGATTTTGATTACCCTGATTTTGGCATGACAGTTACTGAGAAAGAGTGAGGAAGAAAGAGAAAGAGAGCTAGGGAGAAGGGCACATATATATGAAATCTGTTTTTGACATTATTCTGATAACATTTGTTGCGGCTACACACAAAACATTTTGTAAATTGAACATCTTTAATTTTTTTTTAGCATTTGTATTTAGCCAAAAAAAAAAATTATACATATATATATTCTTTTTAAATATTTGTCTATATATATCTTTTAAATATGTTTTTATATTTACACAAAAAATATGATCTATAAAAATGATATCTGAAGTCTAAATAATAAGTTTTCAGGATCGGAAGAAAAGAAAAACTGTTTCTACTAAAAACTACTTTTTGATAAATAAATAAATGATGTTCATTAACAGTAACCTCGAAAACCACCTCAAATAAACATTCTTTCAAGACCTTCAAACAATTTAATAAACTCCCACACAATTTCCATTTGATTTACATATGCAATATTATTTTTAGACTCTTGAGCAAACAAATTGTATTGTCATGTGTTTTGTCACATGCTCGGTGCTAAAAAGCCGGCTAAGGTGAAATTGGACGAAAACGTAAACAAACCGGCAAAATGAAAACAAATCTCTAAGTGAAATATGAATTGAGTTCAGGCGCAAACTCACCACGACGCAAAGCAATAGCAACGCGCGAGCTAGAGCGAGCCAGCAATGGCGAGTGAGAGAGAGGGCAACCGTCTAAGCTAGCTGGCTTGAGAGAGAACAGCCCCGAGTTGCATTTCGGTGAGCTGTGGTGAATAAGCTGCAGCTCACATCAAATTTCCCTGACGCTGTCGCTGCTGGGGTAGACGTGCAACGCTTCAGCCCGAACCTCGAGGCGGGACCAGTTGACGGCGAGCCGTGCGAGCAGTCGGTCGTGTTGTTGTCGCAAAGGACAGCTAAGAACTGACTACCAACGTTGTTAGTGATCATCATTATCATCACAGTGAACAAGAGCAAAGAAACATAAGCAGAATTATTAACACAAATTTAAACAGTTTTGACTGATTATAAGTGCGCGCCAAAAATAAATATAAGAAATTAAATAAACAAACAAAACAAACATATAGAAAAGGATTTGATTGCTGTGTCCAACTAGTGCACTCTAGAGTTGACCAGCCTGAAGGATATGCCGCATTATCCTGCCAAAACCAAAATATAAACACTCAAGTCACAGCACGTCGCCGCTCTTGTCGCCAAAGTTACGTGCATTATTTTATTGTCCCGTTTCTCCCTGTTTCTCTCGCTGTGTGTGTGTGCCGTCATCGCCGTCGTCGTCTGTGTGTCACCACGTTGCGGTCTGGACATAGCCTAACCACCCGCCGCTCGAACTTTTCCCACTCCGGTACGCTCTGTGTATAGTTTATGCGGTTTGCGACCAACTACCCCGCGCGCTCCCCCCTCTCTCACTATCCTTGTTCGTGTGTGTGTGTGTGTGCGGGCCGCTGCTGATGGCAAGTGGCCGCCTTTGTTGCATGGCAACACTTGGCTAATCGATGAGGTGCCGAAAAACGCCAGACACACACACTCAAGCGGCCAGTCAAACAAGGATAACACAAGGATAATGACCTAAACCAAATCGGTAGGTAAGTCTGGCACAAACATTTCTTCTCAAAGCAAACAAACATTCCAGCAAAATGTCAATTAAAATAGGCCAAGCCAAACTAATTCAAAAGCATTGACTGATTCTCAACCAACTTTTCGTGGCAGATTTGCGGCTGCTGCTCCTGATTATTGTTGTTGTTGTTCTGGTTGTCAACATTGTCAGAAATGTTAAATGTGACATTTTCGTTTTTATCGCCGCTCACAAAAAGATATCCAAAAGCACAAACAAGAAAATGTTCAAGAAATTCTCTTAAATTGTTGAAATTACCAAAAGAAAAAAAAATGAGTACAACTAATTTTATGGCTCTGGCTTTATTGCTGTGCCAATTAAGGGGCGTGCCCATGCGGGCGTCAAATAAATTGTTTACTTGGCCAAGTTTGCAGCAACAGCAAAAACTTGGCCCTTCAAAAGATGACAGCTACGTAGCAGACTTTTTGATATGGGTCGAGTCGATATCGAAGAAATGTATACGCAAATCAAATAGTTAAACGCGTTTTGGGTCTAGCCTTTTGATGAATACACATGTATTTCAAATGCAAATTAAAATCATGATGATGATGATGAGGATGAGGCCACAACTAAATTCCTAGATATGGGTTGAGCTAGCTGAAAGGGCTGGCAACAATTTCAAGATCAAATGTTGAGAGGGAGAAAACCTAAAGCTTAAAGAAATTTCGATGGGATATAAATAATAAATATATTTAAATATTAAATTATACGCTTGACAATTCTCTAATTAGGTAAAATGAACATTTATTTGCCATTAAAAGCTAATGCTTTATCTTTAAATTTATATGAACATAAATGATTGTTAGTTTTTTAATGGCTTAAAGTAAAGAAAATCAACTGTTTTTTTTTTTTTAAATTTAATTTAACCTATTATTTAGCGTTCTTTTATTATTTTGTAATTATTGTAAATTTTTATTAATTTTTAAATATTTTTTATATTGTTTATATTATATCATTTAGTATTATTTATATTTATATATTTAATTATAGTTTACTTTATAGTTTATATTTAAATCTAATTTACTTTTTTTTTCTTTTTTTATTTCTTCTACATTAAAAAATAAGAAAAAATTTTTATTTATAATTTTGTTTATTTTATTATAGATTTTTTTAATTTAATTTACTTTATTATTTTGTACTTCTTCTTCATTAAAAAAGAATTTTTTTTGTTTTATAATTTTATTTATTTGTTGATTTTTTTATTTGTTTTAGTATAGTTTATTTTAAAGTTGATATTTACATTTAATTTACTTTATTATTTTGTATGTCTTCTACATTTTTAACAACTTTTATTTTTTATTTTATTTTTTATTTTTTTATTTTTTATTTTATTTTATTTTATTTTATTTTTTTTTTCATTATTGTTTTAATTATTTTTTATGCACTTCTTTTATTAC
This sequence comes from Drosophila borborema, assembly GCA_030914335.1. NCBI lineage: Eukaryota > Metazoa > Arthropoda > Insecta > Diptera > Drosophilidae > Drosophila > Drosophila borborema. The sequence continues at coordinate 5,918,668 of JAUESP010000305.1, forward strand.
AGTTTTTTCTCGTTTTAGATTTTTTATTTTCTGTTACCATTTTGTTTTTAATTCTAATTGCATTTTTAATAAAATCTAAATGCAATGTTTTTATTCATCTCGAACTACATGCATTTATATATTGACATGTTTAAAATTTATTGCTTTTCTAGCCACGCCCATATGTAAAAGGGCAAAATGCCAAAACGGATATCGCAATTATTTGCATTCTTAAAGCGAAATTCAAAGTTGGCTAGCAAAGTTACAAAGTTAAGCTAAGCATTGGATACAAACATACTGTTAGAGTTTTTGCTGATATAAAGCAAGAAGATTTGAATGCTAAAAGTATTTGCAGTTTATAAAATTACAATTTTATTTGCTGTCAAAGAAAAACTCGAACAAACATTTCAAGTTTTATTCTAAATAAATCCTCAAAAGCAATTTACTACAATTTTATTTAGAACTCGAAAAGAAAATGTACCCACAAAGTAAATAAATTAGACGAATTGAAATTGGCACAATAAACAAATTTTGAGAGCTCATCATAGATATATGAAATAAAGTGGAATACTCGCATAAAAAATTATTTACCTACGAATTGAGAGCAAATTAAAAAACATTTAAAATATATTTATGCAAATTTGTTTTAGACATATTTTCTGGGTTTTGTGAATTTCAATTGCTTTTCTACTTTTCTATATGAAATTTCGAAAGATTTTCCATAGCAGGTAGGAACAGCTGCTGCACAACGAATGCAGAGTGAAAAGTTCAATTTGTTTTGACCTTTGCCGAATGCCAAAGGCAGTTGCTAAGGAGCTAAACAGTAAAACAAAACAACAACTGTATATGATTTAAAAGCAAAGATATATTAAATTGATTTGCCATATTTTTATTTCGAAATTTAGTTGACTCTTCCTGAAATATGCAAAACAAAGCAACAAATATGAAATACGCTAATGTATTTCCTTATTAGCATTACTTAAATTTCAATTCATTTCGCATACATTTCAGAGTTTCCCAAGTCGTCAAAGTTATTCCCTTTATGCGTCACACATTGGCTGACAAAATTGTTGAACTGTCAGCAAGGACAGAGATAACGAAGCGGCAAAACAAATGCAATAACAGATATGACAAGGACACGCTGCAGCCTTTTTGCTTCTCTTTATCATCTTTTCCCTTTATGTTCTTGTTATTGTTGTTGTTGTTGTTGTTGCTAACACGGTAGCAGCAGAAATAACAAACAACAATCTCAAGTGCGAGCTAAGAAATCCAAACAAACTTTATCTTGCGAATCAAACATGCCAACCATACACACATACACACACACACATGTGAGTTGTAAGAGCAGTTGTCAGAAATGAAATTACAACTTGCATCCTTTAGCCGAGGACTTCTTTCAAAACGAATTGTTTGCACAGTGAAAACATGAAAAGGGCAGCTAGAAGAAGAAGTAGAAGCTGGAAAAAAAAACGAAAGCAGAACTCACGCATTTTAGTGAATTTAATGAGATCTCTGTGCACACACACAGTTAAATGAGAAGTGTGCGCAAAATTCAGTAATCAAATATTTATGCACAATGTCAAGCAAAAGGCACAAAAAAAAAAAAAAAAAGAAAACACAAGTATATAAAAACTGTTAAAACATTCTGCCAAACAGCAGCAGACACATAAAAAATGCAAAGCTTATAAAAAGAAATAAAAATGTGAGAAACATGAGCTGAGAATCTGGCTAAAAAATCCTTTGACACTTGCCAAAATGCGAACGCAAAGCAAGCAGAACGAATCCTTAATGCTCTTAAAAAAGTATTTGAATTCAAATTCATGACGAAATCATATTTCAATGGAAAAAAAATAAAGTATATCTATTTTGTTTTTTTTTTTTTTTTGACACATTTACGCATTAAATTAAATTCACAAAAAAATCATTTGAATGAAAAAAATAAAATTTTATTTATTTTTATTTATTTATTTATTCTTTTTTTTATTCATTTTTTCTATTACTTTGTGACATTTAAATATTATCTTTTTTTTAATCTAATAAATTTATATTAATTTTATTTTTTAATTATTTAATACTTTAAATATTATTTTTGAATTCATGTTTATTTGAAATATACCTTCTTTGGTGATTACTTTTTTTTTAATATATATTATTATTTTATAATTTTATTTATAGTATAATAAGTAATAGATAAATAAATGTATTAAAATGACAGAAAAACATTTTATTATTATAATTGAAATATTATTATTTTTTTTTTTTTTTTTAATATATAAATAAAATTATTCTTTTCATTATTTGCCTCATTTATCCTAATTATGATAAATAATTTTGTTATATAGAAAAACAAACTCTATACACTTAAGAGAACTTATATTTGTATTTATACAAAATTTTCCCAATTAAAATCAAATTGACAGACTCACAAAATTTAACTACGATTTCACTACAAAAATCACTCGAGCTTTATGAACTTTTCTTTATTTGCGTGTTAAGGTTGAGAACTATAAGAGTAATTCAACAGCTGAGCTGCACTCTTCAATTTAGGCAACATTGTATCATTGCCTGGCAAATCTTATTGCCAAGTTCAAATGCCTCGTGTGCTGCAATTAAACTTGAAAAATTGCAGACTTGTAGTGCAGACAACATAAAAATAAAAAGGCTGCTCTGGCTGAACAAGAGCAAGGACTTTAAAATCGACTACAATAACAGTAATGCTCAGCCAGCTGCCAACAGGCTATAGCCAGTTAAAATGACTCACAAATGTTTATTGTCAAGCAAGTTTTTTGTTCCTTGAGCTGTCGTACGCTCAACTAAATTGCAACAACAACGATATGACCAAGCTAAATTGAAGTAAGCCAAATTGACAATAAGGTTTGCCGTGGTCCATGCACCCAGAGAAGTTGCTCAAGCGAAGGCTCGAAAGTGAATTAATTCAGAGACACGCACACAATGGCCCACTCAAAGGAGGGGTGCACTCAGGTGCGCTCAACGTGTATGATACCTGTGCTTGGCCCAAGCAGAGCTACCGTATCATGGCCACGCCCATGTCATAAGCCTATATGGGTCCTACCGTTGGGCAGCCGCACAATGCCCAAGTGTGCACGCTTTGAAGTTTCCGCTTCCGCACTGAACAACGCATTGTTGTCGTTGTTGCTGTTGTTTTTGTTGTTGCTGCTGCGAGACACTCATTTCAAGTTGGTCGCACATTTGCACAACAACAAACAGCGCCACACGCGCATGCATCCGTACACACACTCACACACGCACACTCACACACGCAACGTGCGTCGATTACTCCTGAGCATCTTCTTTGCCGATGCGACGATGTTATTATGCCCTGAACCCATGGTAGAGATTCATAAAGAGGTTTCTAAAAGAGTATATTGGTTTGATGACACTCTTTGTAGCCTGTAAATGATCTGAGTGAAAAACTCACAGAATCATTCCATTTATCTATCCATGTTAAAGCTGCCGTTTACATTTTTAAATATACTCTATGCTTTTATATCAAGCGCTAAATGAGTTCAATATTTGTGAAAATATATTTCACATATATAAATAGTTATAAAAATCTATAATTAGGCTTAATTATAAACCAATTTTGCCAATTTAAAAAAAATTCTATGATATAATAAATAAAATATGCAGAATCTCATCATTAGACTGACTGATTGCGCTTACCTCTTTAAATAATATATTATAATATTTAAATAATATAATATTTTTTACAAATTTTACTGGTTCCAAAAAATAAAGCCTAAAATTTTAAGTTTTTGATATGAAAGATTAGATATGAAGGTTCTCATCATATCATATCAGACCGCTGAGCTATAATAGTTAATCTAGCATTTTCTTGTCTATCTAAATCGTAAGTTAGACTTCTTGGTCAAACAACTTTCAGCTATATGTATAAAAAGGTATATGATTAAAGAAAATAACATTAGTGTTGTTATTTTCATATTTATTTTTTATTATATATATATTTATTAATTTTTGTTTTTTTTTTTTAAGAAAGTATTTTAAGGTTGCTTCTCAAAGTTCATGACAATATCTGTAACAAATATAGATTTGTATTGCATTGCACTTCTATTATCATTTATATCTTTTATATATACCCACTTCTACTTAAACTCTTAAGCACTTCATAATTACAAACTCTTAAATAAAATCTAATTGCTGCCAGAGCACTTTCACGTCGTGCGCTCCCCACTTTCACACATTTATGTATGTATATATATATATATTGTTGTATTTATTGTTGTCGGTACTGCTGCTGCTGCTGCTGTTACTCGGGCTTAAATCATGTAAAATTTTAAATTTAAAGCTCACATTAGGTTGTCACCCTCTCTGGGGCTCGCTGCTTCTTCAACACATTCTACCGAACACCTAATTTAGTTTAGTATTTGTTGTCATTGAGTTAGCACTTCTGTGCGCGAGTGTGTGTGTGTGTGTGCGTGTGTGTGTGCGTGTGTGTGGGAGTGTATGTGGGAGTGTGTGTGGGAGTGTGTGTGTTGCTTCCTGCAGCATCGCTGCGAGAGAGTCTTAATGTGTTTTGTCATGTAAAACTTGTATTCTTAAAGGCTCCATTAAAAGCGCAATATCTTTAATATTAAAGAAACAGAAAGTCATGAAAACATTAAATTTAGAATTTAAAAGTAAATCAATAAAACAATCTATAAATACTTTAACTGATATATCTTCTAGATCGTTAGTTGTATAATAATAAATAAGTAAGAATAATATTTTTTTTGTGAAAGAAATTTGTTAACCTTCAAACTAATTTCAGACATCTTTATTATTTTTTACTAAACTTTTATTTTGGTGATAGGTCATATATGTATATATAATAGAATTTATAGTAGTCTCCTACAACTGTTGCTAAAGTCACAGAAATCCTGACTAGAGTCACTCGATTATAAATGCTGATCTAGTATATATATGTTAATACATTGCTTTCTTTTCACATTCACTTCTAAAATTCCCGTTGAAAATCATATAAATAACATAAATCTCCTTTATTTATATTACTTAATTTAAAATGCGCTATTAACTCCAAAAACAATTACTTTAGCTGCATGAAGCGGCGTCGCAGCTATTAATACACCTGAAAGTGAAACACTCTCAAGATTTCTGGCACCTGTCATTAAATCTGAGAGTTTGCTTCGACTATTTAGCACGCACACAGAAACAAACACACACACACACACACACACATACATATACGTCTTGGCACTTGGGTGAGCAGATTTGCTTGACGCCTCGTTTGACTTAGGGCCCTGCAGCATTGGCCATTTCTGAAATTGCCACACGATGCCAAGCTGCCCGACACACACACACACACACATACACATACATTGTGCTGTGCAACCTCACCTCAGTGACAAGGGTAAAACGTAAACCCAACACGGCAAACAGCTGTGCTGGGGCTTCTCAGCACACACACAGTGTGGCCTGTCTATGTGCTGTGTAACTTTTTTCATTTCGCTGGATTCTTAATTAAATTATGAATTATGCACAGTTAGTTAAATAGACGGCCAACATTTGCTATATACATACATACATATACATATATATAGATATATGTAAGAGACGAGTGCGAGTACGAGTACGTGAAGCATGTTTCGCATATTTCTCTGGCTTTCTTGCGGCTTACATTGGCAGCGGATTTGCTGAACGAGAAAATAAAACAAATGTAAACAAAGCTCGCTTGTTTTATGCATTTTCTGTTTTATGCATTGCGCGGGGCCGTCGTAAACGGCATTACTAACCCAAATGCCAGTTGGCAATTGGCAAATATACAGAGAGACACGCGTGTGAGCAGTTGCGACTAAGTGTCTCCATACACTCACATATTCAAGCTGGCAATGTATGTTTAAGTCGCTTATTTATTGCAGCGACCTTAAATGGGCACAGCGCAAGTGAAAGTGTATCAAGTTACCAACTAACTTTGTTGCCAGCCTTTTGGCCCTCACTCTAACCACCCACTCACAACTCACACCTCACAGCTCACACCTAACACCTCACACTTCTAGCTACATTTGTATCTTTTGTATTTGTATCTCGTATTTGTGCATAAAATTGTGTGCGTAATAAAAACGCATAAACTTATCGTTATTTATGGCCACAGCGTGAGCGCACACACTATATCAAATAATCATAAAAAAAAAGCAAGAATGAAAGAACGAAAGATTCTCAAGTTTGCCTTGGCATGGATGGAATACGTTTTTCATTGAATGTTAGTTGTGATAGAAATTTCATATTATATATAAATCAATTGTACAGAAATGCCAAAGCTATAGTTGTGTGCTCAAATTGTTGAAATAGTTGGCCAAATTGTTATAGATGGCTAAAGAAAGTTATAAATATTTTTTAAGAAATATTTTGCTATTTATGAAGTTTCAAATTGAGTTGCTTCAATTAACCATTTCGATTTTATACTGATGTCAATAATAGTATTTTAATGGTGGTATTTTTCTAGTATTCGTAGTATTTTTTTAATACTATGATTCTTTTTACGTAAACTTAATATCAGGTAATATCTTCTTCTAGCCAGATTTAGTATTCAGGTATCGGACAGAACTTTTCCAAATTTAAAATCATAATAGCTTTATTTTATCAAAATATGTATAAAAATAATGTTAAATAGACAAAAATCTTGTTAGCAAATGAAGCTTTTAAATTATTTTTAGAGCAAACATACAAAATTGTAAAGTACTTAAAAATATTAATACAAAAAAATAATAAAGTAGAGCAAAGAAATGAAAATATAATAAATTACTTAAAAATATTGAAGTAAAATTAATTAAGTAAACAAAAAATAAATAAAAAATAAAATAAAAATATTAAGGCTTCAGTTGTTGAAAAAAAAAAATAAAATTATATTAATACATATGCAACCAAAACTAAAATTCACTTTCAAAATCTATTTTCATTTCCTCGCATTATTGGTTAGTACATGTCACAAATGTGGTTTCTTAATTGTTGCAAAAAATGAATTCTAAGATTTATAAACTATGATTTGATTTTATAATTTAATTTTAATATACATAATCTTACATTTGATATCATAAGCTTATATTTAGCCACAAACTGTTAGCAACTGTTAGTTAACCTATGAAAGCGTTTGTGGTTTTTCAGCTCAACGCAAGAAAATTGTCAAATGCAATGCATAACAACTAACTCTGCTCTGACATTTGTTACACCTACAGATATGACAATCAAAATGTTATTTTATTACATGTATACAAATGAAATGAATCCAGCCGTAACCGCATTGCATCTCAAACAGGCTCCTCAAAGTATGTCAGAGCAAGACAGTTGGCAATTGGAAACAACTGCGGATAAGCAGTCGCTAACCAATTGCCAACATCATCAAAGTCAAACGCAGCAACAGCCAGTAGGAGCAGCAGCAACAATAACGACAGAAACAACTGCTTAAACCACAATTCTCGCCATGTAACAGCGGCAAAGGACATGCGGTCAGCGGTGCCTATGCGAGTCTCAACAGCAACGGCAACGGCAGCAACTCCTGCTATCCTGCTGCTGCAACTGTTGTTGCTCTGCATTTGTCTGGTCAGCTCTTCATTTGGTCAACAGCTGCTGACAGTAGCCCACAACAATAACAACAACAACAACTAGCGGCAACATCCGTCAACAACAACAACAAACAGAGTTGGGCTATGTTGGTGGTTTTTATGTCGCCAGCTCTGATGTGCGTCCCTTTTGCCAGTCTTTGCTTTTGGCCAACTCTTAATTAACTTGCCTCAACGCCGCGCTGCTCGCCAGCGAATTCCTTTGAGCGCATTTTATTTTTATGCGCACGACAACAACAACAATGTTAAACGCTTGACTTTTCCGAAAATGGTTTTTCATCAGCACTGCGCGCACTTTGTAAGCTAATTTAATTGCAGCTACGTGATGTCGCTTAATCAGACAAAAATATTGCAATTAGGGCGTGGCAGTGCCAACCAGATCCAGGCTGGCTGTCTCAGCTGCCAGCGTAAATTAACATTAATTTGCTGCTTATTGGAAATAGTTGGTAATTAAAACTGTGTAGAGAGCGTACGAGCTTAACTTATTTAAAATGTGATTTAATCTATATGTACGCAACGTTTCTACCATTAATTATTGTCAAATTACATTAGTTTAGTATTATAAATTTGGTTTGCTAGAGCTTGACAGGCGACATACGCTATTTAGCAAATTGCATTTTTCTAATTTAGTTAAATTAATTTTTTTAGAGTTGACTAAAAACTGTCTGCGCGCGTTATTTTTAATTTTTTTTTTTTTTTTGGAAATTCTTTAAATTACTTTGATTGTTATTAAAAATATTGTCAAATTAGTAAAACATGACACATAATAAATTAGATTAATGTTGAAGTAGTGAGAAGTTAGGGTATTACAATTTGGCGTACACAGATGTTAGATGTGGCAAACTATCGATAGTAGACACAATCGATATTAAGCGTTAGATTTTTCGCAAGCTTCGAGAGTGGGCGATAGTGCTATCGATAGTTGGTCAACTCTATTAGGCGTAAGAACTAAATTCATGCAGCTGAACAAATTTTGACTTTTTCATGTGATAGAAATATAAAATATATGCTCTGTCCAGTTGTCTGTCTTTCATTCTACTATGGCAATATGCGTATATATACGTATATATCAAAGCAAGAGGAATGAAGTGCTATTCACTTCAATAACTAAATAGATCTACTTACGACTAAGTTACATATTTTGGACATTGATGCAAGGTTTGACAAAAACTATGATATAGTCATGCCTTCAAGCTAGAAGAACTCATTTTAAATTCTGAAAAGAATACGTATATAAATATTTGGCTGATTACAATAATTTAAAATGATTGTAAAATATTAAAATGCATTAAACATTTACTCAAAAGCTTAATGGCATATATTTCTGTGCAAATTATATTCTTAACATATAATATGCATGCCACAAGCTAAATTTACATTTTCCATCATAAGCGAAATATGCAGCCATTCGTCAACGTGAAAGTAAATTCAGTTTGTAATGCTGCAGAAAAACCAATAAATTGATAGCTCGCTCTGACGCTGATGGTGGCAAACAAATTGCAAATTATAAAGCTGCATATAAATTAACTCAATTTACTTTGTCAATTACCTATACAAACACACATGGAGGCGAGAAAAAAGAAAGCAGCAACAAACCACAGTGTGTCACATAAATATACGCGCTCAACCGTTAACCGTACACAAATTTTTAATTACAAACGTTAGCGCCACACACACACACACACAAAACTCTAGATAAATATGCCACGCCCACCAACAAAGCAGCGCAACAAACACGAAGGAGACGAGAAAAAATTAGTTTGCCCTTCTTCTTCTTCTTCTTCTCTCTTTTTGTAAAGTGATAAAAACTTTTATTACCAACACGAGAACTACAACAACAGAAAATCTTCAAATATTGTCTGCAAATGGAGTCGAGAGCGCCCAGCTGTATGCAACATTTTTTAACACAGTTGCAGCGCGCACACATACACACACACACACAGAGAGAGAGAGATACACACCCATACACACATAACTTTTCTGGCAAAGTTGTGCCAAGCAAAGTCTTTGGGTAATCGGAGCAAAGTTGCTGTGCGGCTGTGCCTTGTATAATCGATGTATCCATGCCGTTACCATATCGCTGCTGTGCCTATCCCAAAAATTAAACCCCCCCCCCCCCCCCCTCCCCCCCTGCGCACCCCCTCTAGCCCATTGGCCATGTTCTATATGCTGTTTATGCCGTGCGGCTGTGTTGGCGTTTTATTGGGTTTGCGGCGTGATTTTGCGGCACGCCTCAAAGGCGTACAACGCAAAAGGCAATTGCCTGCTACGTACAACAATTTATGTAGCATACATTTGTGCTGGCTGGCTAGCAGAGGCTTAGTCCCATAGAAATTTATATATACATATATATATATATTGTGCACTTATTGATTTTTGATAAATAAGCTGAGGCAGTTCGTGAAAGTTCTTTTTGCCCACAAAGACTTGAACAAAAGAAGTGGGCAAAAAGTGAAATCAGCTAAAATATAATCTGAAATAGCTGTGAAATACGACTGAACCATAAGAAACAATTGCTTCAAGAATTTCTTTTTATACAAGTAGTTGACCAGTTTTTGCTTCACAAGATTAACGATGAGAGAATGCTAAGCATATCACATAAGAGTAAGAGATGTGGGAAGTATTCGACAAGGAGATGCCCTAGACAATGCATTGGTTGATTTAAAGTGATTAAGTTGATTAAAATGAATATGGTTAAAAGTATGGCTAAAAGGGAAAAACAGGATGAAATAAACTAGGTTAACAGATTAAATAAAGAGCCTAGGAGAAACTATGTAGAAATGAAGCGAACATCAACGTCTTTCGCTCAAATTTGATAGACGAACTGAAAGGCATACAGAGACAGATGGATGAAGAGAAGGAAGATGTCACGGAAGAGCGTGACTGGAGTGACAGACGAAGAGAGCGAAAGTTCAACTGAAACAGAGACTGAGAGGATGAACGGATGAAGAGATGGAAAAACGATAAGAGTGACAGAGGAAACACGGGACATTCGCTGAGGCATGCAAAGGAACAAGGGAAAGAATGGAGATTCGGTAGGAAGGACTGATGACACGATGAATGTAGAAAGGAGAGATCATCAGATGTACTATGTCCTCTGAATGATTTCATAAGAATTTAATACATATGTAAAGCATATTTTCAGTTGTTTGGAACATTAGATCGATCTCTCGTTTACTACATTTATCCTGCCATTCGTCCTTCCTGATGAATAAATCTATATGCATTAAGTGATCAGTCACGAGTTTCTTAGCATCTCGCTCTTTACGAAAAATAAGGGATACAAATAGAAAATAAACATTTGGAAAAAGAGTAAAACTATACAGCAAATAAAGCTTTCTGTTCACGCAACAAAAATGTAATGCATCAAAATTGATCATAACTTCAGTTACTTACATCTCTTCTCATCATTATGAAAAACAATTTCATTTTGAACACATATAAAAGTGGAGCATCAGTAGCATCAATATTTACAATTACAGCTAACCAAGAAAGAAATCCAACTGTCTCGTCCTTCCTCTTACCTTATCCCAATAAAGATGTTCCAACGTAAATAAGTAGCTATTGCAAACAGAGCAACAGCACAAACAACATCAACAAAAAACGACAACAGTATAAATGGCAAGACAAATATTTTTTTATAAATCCTGTGGAACAGATTGCTTTAATAAATATTGGACAAGCGTAGGAAATAAACGTGTTTACATAGTGAGAAGGAAAAGCGCAAAGCCCAACAAAAGTGCGGAATAAATACAGAGAAACAACGAAACGTAGCAAAAAGAAAACGCAAAGAAAATCAACGGCAATTTTCAAAAAAAGAAAATGAAAGCAAAAAAAAACACTTTTAAAACACATTTAGAAAACAGCCACGAATAGAATAGCAAAAAAAAAAAAGGAATGAATGAAAGAAAGAAACCAACTTAAATGCTCGGTTGTTGGGTCAACTATCAAGGCGGGACTGCCATTGTAAGTGAGTGTAGGGCGCAGGACGCAGGACGCCAGAGCTGTGGGTGTGGGTGCGGAAAGCTACTTGCACAGTTATGGGCGCATTAAGTAAGCTGAGCAGCAGTTCACGAGCAGAACAAACGAGCCGCTTGTATCACGTGACGTATACGCAATGTGCTCGTATCATATGTGACTGACTCTGTATGTGTGTGAGTGTGTGTGTGTGAGTATGTATCGAGTCGCAAAAGTCGCAATGTCTGTGCTTGCTGCTGGCACTTAATCTTCCAGCTGCAGCGCAGGATATGCGGGTAATATATCTGCTGGCTTCACTAGTCGAGAAAGCCTCACAGAATCTTCAATTGCCTAGCTCCAGCAATGGCCCAGCAAACAAATGCCTCAGACCAGACGTAAGTAAAGCCATGTCTAAGATGCAGCTCTAAAGTTACTTGCGAAGATAGCTTGCACACAATAATTTCGGTTATTCTATAAAAATGGAAATTTAGAAAAAAAAATTTGGAGCCATATTAGAAACTTTTGCAGTACTTATAGAAATATAAAAAAAAAAATATTAAAAAAAAAAAAAATTAAATAAAATAAAAAAAATAAAAAAATTAAATAAAAAAATAAATAAATAAAATAAAATTTGTTTAAAAATTAAAAAAAAAATATTAAAAAATTGTATTTTGAAAATAAAATAGAGTAAAAAAAATGTATTTTAAAAATTAAATTAAATTAAAAATAATTATTTAAAAAAAAAAATGAAAATTAAAAAAAAATTTTTTGAAAATAAAATAAAGTAAAAAAAAGGTATTTAAAAAATTAAATTAAATTCAAACATTAAACAAAATATAAAAAAAATTATCTAAAAAATAAAGTTTTAAAAAATTATCAAACAAATAAAATTTAATTTAAAAACAAATTATTTTAAAAATACAGTATAATAAAATACAAATACTTTTAAAGTAAAATAAAAGAGAAGAACACAAGACTTGTGTTTTGATAATAAACACTTATACACATTGCATATAACTCTCTTAAAATTGTAAAAAAAAATAAATAAATAAATAAATAAATAAAATAAAAAATATATACCCCATTATTTTAAGTCCTGCACAAAAAAAAAAAAATTAGTTTTCTATAGTAAAGTCCGTAAGCTGCGTAAACTGCACCATAAGCAGAGCGTGTGCTTATGTGTAAGTGTACTCTTGTGTGTGTGTGTGTGTGTGTGTGTGTGTGTGTGGATGTGTTTTGTGTTATGTATATATAAAAAGAAGCTTATAACGCTTCTCTCTCTCACACTCTCAGAGTATTGCCCAGTCGAGCACTCCACTCACTAGAGCACTCATATTTATGCAAGCTTGCTTGGGAAATAAATAAAAGTAAGCTAGATGACAAACAAAATATTTATAAGCAAACAGTTACAGCTAATTGCCATTAATTAATTATATGAAATATTTGTGTTTTTTTTTCTCAGATGATCATCAAATAGTTAGCCATTAATATAGCTTACATAAATATAGTCCCACTATGTGAATTGTGGGATTGGGAATTGAATTTCATATGCAGTCACAAAACATTAATTATATGAATATGAGTCTTCGATTGCATAATAAATATTCAGCAAATTCAAGCTAAAATTCATTTATACAAGTAAAACTAAAGAGATATTATATTTTTGTCTTGTACACAAAATTTCTGTGCAACGACATAACTTGCCCTCAGGCAAGGCTCTGTCTGAGCGCTCAAGTCAACTAATTTGAAATTTGAGACAGGTAAATGTATTTCTTGTATAAACATAAATACACATATAAATGGGGAGAGAGACCTTTTATTATATATAAATTCAATTAAACCATAACAACATCAAAGTCTGAGTGCTCTCGGGCTCAGCTGTCCAAAGCAATGCATGAGTTATGAAAATTATTTGCGGCAGCTGCGGTCGAGAAATTGCACATAATACGTCAAAGTCAGAAATTGATTTAAGTCAATTAATTTAAACGAGCCACAACAATAACAGGCCACGCCCTTGCCACACCCATGCGCTTGCCATCCATCGGCTGGACACGCTGCCATTTTATGGAGTCTACTTTTTGGAGCAGGTGGATGGGCGGCTTGGCGGCGGCTCAGTGGCTTCGTCTCAAGCGTAATAAGTAATCGGAAGTGGTTGCCAGACACGTATAACGTGTTGGTGTTGGTGGGGCTGAAAGTGGTTGAGCTTGAGTGGGTGCGAGGGCTACCTTGGTTACCAGGCAGAGACGGGCGCCGTGGGAGGGGGCGCTGTAATTGTATTAGTGCAGCGCAAACATGAGCCATGAGGAGTCACCACTACTGAGGAGCTTTGGTTAATAGGGTGGGAATTGTATTTACTCATATGTCTTGCACAGACAAGTTAATTATTTTATGGTCTGCGTGTTTATTTTTGGCAAATCGATTTTCACGCGCTCTAATGTAGAAACCAACACACACACAAACACACACATATTCCTCTATTCTCTTTGTTTGCGGCGTGTTGCCTCTGCTTTGTAACTACTTCAAATAATAAAATATTTGGCCAGCTCGCAGTTTCTAGCGCTTTATTTGCTTTAGACATTCGCTCAAATATTTGCAGAATGTTTGTCTGAATTAATTAACAACATTTTAAAAGTCAGTGTGCCTTGGCATGTGAACCCATTGCGTAGCAGTCGCACACCCGAACAGAGACACTGACTTTCAACTTCATTTGCATTCTTTGGCCTCAGCAAATTTCGAGTTGAGACTGACTATAAGGTGAACGTAGAATGAGTCGAGCAGGTATATAGGATTTGAATGTGATATAAAAAGATAACTAAAGAGTTGACATGACTTACATATATGTATATGTATATGTGTAGCGATTGTAGATACAGAACGATTTCAACTTAAATAGAAATTTTTATTAGAATGAAAGTCAGATTAATTTCTTTTAAAATTATTGTTTGTTTGTATATATATTATTTTATATACTATTTGTATTATTATTATTTTTATTTTTATAAAATTTTCTTAAAATAAAAAACTATATTAAATTAAATGTGCTGTAAGAGTATAAAATTATTGTTCAGATGCTCCTCATAATAATAATAATAATAATAATAATAATAATATAATATATAATAATAATAATAATAATAATAATAATAATAATAATAATAATAAATAAATTTTTAAAAAATATTATTATTATTAATATTAGTTTTATATTCATTTACGGACATTCAAAATTTGATTTGCTTTATTTTCATTAAATAAAATCTTGTATTAAATAAATCTTATGCAGCCTTTAGTCCCTCAGTATATAACTCATAATTAAAATTTTTTGTTGTTTTTTCTAAATTTTAAGTTAATTTACTACACAATATAAAGTTGCCATTCCACGCCAAATAACTCAACTTTAGTTGACAGCGCATTGCCCCGTGGCCTACAGCCGATTGCAATGTTTTAACTTGTTTCTCTTTTATTGTTTGCCCGCCGACGTTTTGCATAAATTCCAAAACAAAACTTTTTAGCGTATACAAAATATATATAGAATAAAGGGACAAAAATATAGAGTAACTTGTCTCATAACGAAATTGCAATATTCTGCATAAATATCTACATATATAAATATATATACATGAAGCGAGAAATAAAGACGCAAAAAGTCGCTCCTAGACATAGCTGCATAGCTACAAAGCTATATCTATTTTAGATATGCTCTACTTCAATGTCGAGTCTTGTCACCAAACTGTTATGCCCAATGTAAGAGTATGCATAAAAATAAAACTAGATTCGTATAATAAACAATAGTGTTTTAATTAAATTTATGTGCACAAATTGCCTGCATAGTCACAGCAAAAACAAAAAAAACGTCAACAATAATGGAATGCAACTACAGCAGTAGCAGCAGCAGCAGCAGCATTTACTTGAAATGAATAAAAACAAAATCCTACTCAAAAACAACTAGTTGAAGGCTTCTTTATTTTTTGTTAGCCAACAAATTTTTCCTGTTGTCGACAGTTTGAATGTAAAATATTTGAAGAGATTTTCATATTTCTATATATATATATGTATATTCTTTTTCTTTTTTTCTTTTTATTTCATTTTCCTGTATATTTTATAGAATTTATTTATATATTTATGCAATTTGATTTGCTAAAACCACAAAACTAAGTCTGTTAGGCTATTTATTTATATTTTTGGTTTTTATCTTTGATGCTCAAGTTACATTTGTCTAATAGTGAAACTTGACTCTATGGCAAGCTTTTAAACCTAATTAAGTTTCCCAAGGCATCTTCATATCAAATGTGCTACGGCTTTGATGTGCAGTTGCACAAGAGTCAGCTTATGGCAATGCATCATTATTAAACTAGCTGCTGAGTCAACAGAGTCAGTTGCAATTGCAACTTGAAACCATTCAAGGAAACTTCACAAAGCGCACAAGCACACAGCCATATAAATGCATATACATATATACTTATATATGTATGTGTGTGTGTGCTAAGAAACCTGTTCATAATTACCCAGCAGATTACACATTTCGCCTAACAAGGCCCATTCACTAATGTCATCAAAAAGAGCAAGAGCAACAGCAACAGCAGCAGCAGCAACGTCTGCAAATCTGCAACATTTTTGTTGACACACCCAGCGGCCAAGCGGCCAAGCGGCTAACGGGCCACGTTAATGACCCGCCCAGCCCACACACTAACAAGCTGTGCAAGCTGTGCAAATGCCATCAAGAAGAAAATCAACAGAAATGAAGAGCAGCGAAAAGAAACAGAAACAGAAGCCGACAGGACGTGCTTCTCGGCTGATGCTAGTGACATGGCTTTTTAGCATGAGAGAACCCCAGTGCAACGCACACCTATACACAGTCACACACACCCACACAGAGTCACATTTTGCGCTAGTTAAAATTTCCGAAAATTTGCCACTGCAGGTGTAACCAATTTGATAGCATTCCAGCTTGTGCCTCGAGGTCGACATTGAAGAGCCGAGTTGTTGCATGCCAAAAGCATGCAACAACAGCAAACCTCTAGCCACTCGACACCACTCACAGCCCACTATGGGGAAAATTCCAAATTATCGGGTATTAATTAATAACTTGAAAACTAAGCCAGATTTTTTGATCCGGTTTTTTAATTATTATTATGTATTCCCTCAGAAATATTTTTGGAAAAGGGGGCGTGTCCCCGCCCACCCAAAAAAATTTTTTATTAATAATAAAAAAAAATTTTTTTTTTTTTTTTTTAATTTTGGTTATCAATATTTCAAACTAGTTATTTTTGTTCAAAAAGAAAGTAATATTCTTCAGTTTCGAGTTCTAGATCAGTCAGAAATATTTATCCTACACAATCGTCTTCGGGCTCATTTATTTCCAATCGGCAATCATATTTTTGCAAATAATGCGGATTTTGCTTTTCAAATATAATTAATAAGTTTAATCTTATTTAGTTTCGCCTTAAGAAAATAAAGAATTACTTTGTTATGGTTAGATTTGCATTTTCCATTGAGCCAAAAAGCATTCAGCTCAGCGTTCAAAAACCTCGTAGTCACTTGCAAGAAATTAAATTGCGCCGGTTGTGCGCAAAAGTGCACATTGAGACTAAGTTCATTAAAATCATAATTAATGACTCTACGATATGCAATTGGAATTACACTTATCAGCCCTTCTACTTTTTTTGTATGCCTTCTCAAAGGTGAAATTCCTTTACACGAAATGACAATGGACAACACTTGATAATTTTACAAAATATTAATAGAACAAGCGCAAATACAAAAAGTTGGGTTATTCAACACATAGTACAAACTCTTATGATTGATATCCCTTTTAAATTTCATAAAAATTATGCATGGTCTTCGAGTAATGACAATTTGAAAATCGGCTACCAAAAATTGCAATCTGAAGGCACGTGCTCTTTGAAAACAAAAGCTGACTTTAACAGCTGTTAGGCTTAACAGTGGACTGTTAATTAACATTTTATGTATTGTTTCTAAAACTTTGGAGTTTTCTAAAGATGCTAGCATAAAAAAAAATTTAATTTGAATACTTTGAAAAAAAGACTAAATACCCGAAAAACGGCAAAATTCCCCATAGTGCAGCCCTCCCACACACACACACAACACACACACAGTCAACACACTCGAGCATGTCACAGAGAGCAAAAATTGAGCGCAGATGCTGCCATTGCCATGCCACAGCCTGGCCGCACATTTGGTCTAGTTTGGCTGGCAACGTGTTGCCCGAATTATGGCTACAATTCAAGCCAACTTCATTGCCGAAGGCAGCCATACAATGCAGATAGGAAATCAACCTTATCATCATTTTGATGATCTATTGCAGCAAAGCCCAAAGCCCCTCTCTCACTTTCCCTCATTCTCCCACGCTCTCTCTCTCTCTCTCCCACAGTCACTGTATCTCTTCTGGCTCACTGCCACAATCCTAGTGCATTATTATCCACTCGTTGTTGCTGCTGCTTTGTTGACTTTCCAAATGCAACATTCTGCACATTACACATATGTCCCGTTGGCCTGCTAACTTTTATTGCCCGCTCACAATGTTAAGTCGAATTTATGTTGATGTCGCTGCAGCTGCAGCTAGATTTTTGCTCTCTCTCTCTCTCTCTCTATCTCTCTCTCTCTCTCTCGCTCTCTTTTTGGCTAGCGATTTGATTGACGTACGTGTCCGTCGCCAGTTTCCAATTTTTAACTTATCATTCGCAATTCTCTGTCTGCGCACATGAACAAAAAAAAGTTGTTAACTTTTTTCCGCTCGTCTCGCATGTGACTGGGATTTGCCGCTGTGCTGCGACTTTCCCTTCATAGTGCTCATAGTAGCCAGCTCAGCTCAACTCTGTTCTGGCCTGGTCCATTTTGTTTTAATGGCCAAAAACTAAGCACCACGCACACATGTGCAAAAATATGTGAATTGTGAACAAGTTGGAGCTTTTACTTTGACACATGATACGACAGACGGACTGAATGAAATGCTATGAAATGTTTTTGCCATATGCACGAAACTCTGTATAAACTTTAGCACTTATTGAACGCACACAACAAAAGAGACAGCGAGAGAGAGGGAGAGAATATAAACTGACATGAGTTGGATTAGTGCCACAACATTGAGTAGCAGCTGTGGTCCGTCGATGCTTCAGCTCCACAGCCGCAGCCAGAAATCAACACTAACGAATTATTTTCATTTTAAAAGATTTTAATTTACTTTTTATTTAAATCGCTCATAATTCGCAGAATTCTATTGTGCACTCAAAGAATAAACCTTACTGTATATATATATATATATATATATATATATATATATATATGTGAAGCTATTATGTGGCTTAAACAATAGTAGCAATATGAATCTATGTATTAAAATCAAGTTAGCTTAAAGTAGTCGACTCAGAGATACTGTGTAATTTGGATAACAACTTTTGATTCAGTATATAAAAGTCAAGAGAGGCAGCTGAAGGCACGAAGAGATATGCTTAACCGGTTTAGAGGGACATTTGCAGAGACTAAAGATTTAGCTATAAAGTTTATACAGCTTTTACAGCTTTCTAGCTCAGTGATTGGCATTTCGTTTGGTATTTCGCTTAACTGAACGTTATAGTCTTAGACTCTCTCTCTCTATCTCTATAGACTTCTGCTGAGCTTATCAAGGTACTTGACCTGATGACTGTTGACTGTGATTTCTCAGCTAAATAAATAAAATATTATTATAAATATATATAAATATAAGCCTTAAGTCTACATATATCAATTTAACAATCTTTTACAATCTCTCGAATTCTGATTTAAAGAATTTCAATCTGAAATCTTTACAAACAATTTCAAATCCATTTTAGCTCCGCAAACCCAAACATTCCTTTATATCATTTAATAGCAATACACTGCTTACTCTCTTACATTGTTAACAATGTTATTCTGTTCTTGTCTTTTCTTGCAGCTGGCAAATTGAAAACATGCAAAATTAAATTGCAGCTGCAAAAATGTGAACAGTCATTGGGACGAGGGAAGAAAGTTGAGCAACAGCAGCGAAATAGCAAAGCAAAACGAATAAAAAAAATATAAAACCATATAATAATACATAAAAAATAATAGTAAAAAAAAAAAAAAAAAACAGTAATAATAATAAGAAGCAAAGGACAGTGAAACGCGATGCCCGGCCAGATGCCAAAGACGGCAATAGCAATATAATGGGAAGCAATAAAAAAATAAAATAACAACAAGTGAATGGAATAGTTCAACAATTGTTAAAGCAAACAATGCAAACTAATAAAGCAACTAAAAGGATTCAAATTGCAGCTGAGGGCAACGGCAAAGGGCAACAATTGAACGTGCCACGGTGCGTATGATTAATATTAAAAAGCGACAAAACCAAAAAAAAAAAAAAAACTAATAGAAACTTTACAGTAACGAAATGCTAAACGTCATGGAACGCGAAATGTGCCGAAGGCGTGATTTCATTGCTAATAAATGCATTAAATATGCCGAAGCAAGAATACCAACAACAACAGCAACAATTGCTGCAGCAACAGCAACAACAACACCGTTAACGGCCAATGGTACAACAACCACTGTGGTGCTTAGCAACTCAGCCACGAAACCATTAACGGACATGCAACGAAACCACCTGCTAAAGATGCCAACTACAACAGCAACAGCAACAACGACAGCAAATAAAACACTAGAGCTACCAAGAGCAACAGCAACAACTACAACAACTACAACAACAATACAAAACCTTGGCAAGACATTAAGAACATTGGCACACAGCTGGCCACAATCTGGACTGCTGTTGACGCTCTGCCTCAGCCTCAGTCTGGTGTGCAGCAGCCAAGCAGGTTTCGCTTGCCTCAGCAATCCATGTGTATTCGGCGTCTGCATCGATGGCCTGAACAGGTGAGTCAAATGTGTTCCATGTGCTGGCGCAACTTAGTTGAGTCAGCCATTGCTTATTATCGCCAAGCCAATAAACTCCGTTCAACACATTTCGAGTGGGCAATAAACTTGCACCACTTGAGAGCCGACAGCAATGGCAGCAATGGCAGCAATGCAAGCAATGGCAGCAGCAACTGAACCGTCAACCCACCAATATTCCATGCCCATGCACAGCACACAGCACAGGCACAAACATGTTGATGCCGCCACTTGGCAGGCAAATGAATTTACCACACAGTTAACCCAACCCACATGCCACCCAACTCCTTATCTTGCCGCCTTTTTATGCATGCGCTCCCCATTTTCACAAATGAGGCCAAGCTGTGGTCGCTCCGAGTGCCCACTTCAGCGGGTCGGCCATTGAGGAGTGGTTTCAATTGCATAAGCTGCGCATTATTAACTTACGAGTGTGTCCGATGCACATCCTTAGCCTCACTAAATTATGCAGCTAATGTGATTTAGACCTTCCAACTCGCGTTAAACGCTACCACATTAGACTCAAGTAGTGGAAAAACTTTTGCAGTAAGTGAAGTGAAAATGATTAGAGCAAAAATATAAATTTAAATTAAATCACTGATGTGTTAGAGGTGTATAAAAGTAAAGTAAAAACTAGTTCAGCATATTTTATGAGGAAATTTAAATATAAATTTACAAAATATCACTTAAAAAGGTTGAACTAGCTTTTATTGATGGAATTTGGGCCTTTATTTTAGAAAAGGAAGTATAACTAAAAGAGAGAAGTTAAACAAATATAGTCAACTAGTAGATCTAAAGTTTATATGCGTATTGTATTAAGCGTCTTCTTTTCTATAAATAAGTCCTGCTCACATAAACGTCAACTTAAAGTTCACATTTGAAACTTGAAGCAGCTACTCAATATTCGGCCATATACGCACAAGTGAACTTTGGCTTCTCAGTTCAGTTTCAATAGAGAGTTTCGAGTTGAGTAACTTTGCCAATTTTGACGCTCTTTACATTAGTTATTCTGTTTAGCTTAAGCTTCATTGCATATAGCCATGCATATCTATAAATATTATTGCACAAACAAGCCAAAGATGATGCAAACAGCTGCCAATGCTGCCTCCTGCTGGCCCCTGCAACCTCCTGCTGCTGAGCTGCCAGCAAGTCAACTAAGTAACTGCCATTTTATTCTCAGCTTGCCGCGATATGTGACCAGAAATGGCAGCTAAGCTAACTGAAAACCTCAACGCAGCGTAGCTTAGAACCACCCAATCTCAAAGTCTGTGAATTTGCAGCATAAAAAGCATTTACGATACACTTTTACGATAGCTTCACGGAAAGCTGCAAGTCAAATGCGACGCGTAGCAGACGCTTGAAATGTTTTCTAGCGCGCTTTTCTTGACATAACCGCCATTTAGTGGTGGCATAGTGGCAGTGGTAAGGGTTCAGAACAACACACACACACACAGAGCCAACTAGCCGGATAGAAGTTTATGCGCTGCCAAGAAAAATTTATAGCTGCAATTAAATTTAACACGATTCCATGAGATTTAAACGGATTAACTGAATAGTTTTGGCCCATCTTAAAGTTTTTGTGTTTTTTTTTTTTTCTTTTTCTTTTTTTGGCCAAATTCGGTTATGGCCGGCAGCGCAAGCAGACTTATCCGCGTACATTGATATTTTATTGGCTTATCGTGGTTTATGTTCAACTAGTTTGCGGCAATAGCAGTATTTATGACTCGTATCAGAGATGAATAAGTTTTATGGCAGTCGTTAAACTGCTCAAATGAAATGCTCAACAAATTTGTTTGCCAACAATTTTTGCAAATGCAACTTTAACAATTTGTCTGCAATATAGATAGTATAGACAAGGGCATAGATGAATATTGTTGATAAAAAAAAATAGAATAATAGAAAATATATAAAATATGCTTGGATTGAAGTTTTGAATACTAGCTGAGAGAAATTAAGTTGAAGAAAAGCTAAAATATAAATATATAAAGAAAGATTCAAAATGAATGATGTATGAATTTTAAGTGAGCTTTACGATTTATGGCATAGCAAATTGTAAATTTTAAATATATATTATAAAGGCAAGTTGAAATTTGTTAGTTTAAGAAAGAAATTTATAGAAATTCTCAATGCATATATTATACTCTGCCTTTTGATTCAATTTACACTCCAACAATCAAATGACATGGCAAAAAAGACACAACTATCGCCTCTCTCTGCAATTCTCATTTATTCCCTTTGCTAAGCCCTCTAAAATTAGGTTTCTAGCACTCAAAAGGATTTAAGAAAATGCCATTGTATATACCAATTTTCTAAACTATTTATCACTCGAAAATGCATGCATTGTTTCACTCGTCTTTTGCTGCCTTGTGCTCTGCAGCAAACCCAGCACATGAAACATACATGAGCAGCATCATGCTCTCCCTGCACCTCCTGCTGCTGCTGCTGTTAGCTAATGCGATGCCCCTAGGCCATTTATCTACTCAGTAGAATTGTTTTTTTTTTTTCTTTATTTTTCTTTTCGGCTTGCCAACAAATCAACAGGCCTCTGGGGCAAGTCCATGTCCTGTCAAAGGCAATAGCAAAAATGTTCTGGCTGCTTTTTGCTGTTCTCTGCTATTTACCCAATTCAATGGTCTCTCCAAACAGTGCTCTACAAATGCATCCTAATGTGATCCATAATAAAAGAGTGCCTGCTACCTGCCTGCACAGCAACAAAAGTTCTTTAATTAAGCTGTGTGGCCAAGAAACTTATGCAGAGAGAGGGAGAGAGAGAGGGAGAGAGAGAGTGGGCGGTGGGTGTGTGTCAGTCATGTTGAGGCATGTCGGTGACATTCCCCTGGCATTGGATTCAGTTCCGATATGTTACCGTTACTGTTACCGTTACCATTGCTGTTGCTGCTGTCGTAGCCATTTCCTTTTCAATTTCAATTCACTCTTAGCTGGAAAAACTAATCCCAATTGGCTACCAAATATTTATTTCCACTACTCAAGCGTAATGTTTCGAGTACGTTGGCCATGTTTATCGTACTCGCCAGAGCACTGAACAAAAATCCAGATACATTCCCTCCTATTAGATAAAAATACACTTCAATGCACACACACACACACAGCCACAGCCATAGCCACAGCCATAGCCATAGCCATAGCCATAGCCATAGCCATGTGCCGCACTTCAATTACTAACAAATGGTGTTAACACCAGTTCACGCTACACTGCAACAAATAGAGCTGACTTGAAGTTAGTCATGCATGAGTAAAAGTGTCTAGAGCTTTATGAGTTTATGCAAGTTTTTGCGTAAAATTAAATGGTTTGCTAATCTGAGCTTTCAAGGTGCAACTAAACACTTTTAAGTAGATAAAAGCTTACAAATTTGTTGTGGCGAAAAAATCAGAAGTTAAACTAAACAGTTGATTGATTAGACATTAGATTGAAAGTTGAAGTATTAGATTTGAAACCTTTTAGAACATATTGTACAATACTTGCATGGAAAGATTAGCAAAAGTCAGATTCAGCATAAACTATAAAGCTAACTCAAACTTAAATTTAATTAGAATTCAATAAATAAATAAAAATTAAAAAAAAAAAATGTTTTTAAATGCTTAACAATTTGACCTAATAGCAGTTATATAAAAAAGCTAAAAATTAAAATAAATAGAACTACAAAGCTTAATAAACGGATTTAATAAACGGATATATAAACAAGATTAAATTATATAAAACATCAAAGCTTAAATTTAATTTAGTCTAAAGTAATTTAATAAATAATTTAGTCAAAAGTACAGCGATTACGTATATAAGATGTTAAAAGGATTGATTTATGAGGCGAAGCTAAAATGATTTAATGAATATAGTTAAGGAGTTAGGAAAAATTTACTTGCAGCTCTAAAGCTTTTCTCAAAAAAGGTATATTAATAACTATCCGAATCATAAATAATATATTTAAATATATATATTCATAAATATTTTTATTTATTTTTATATCAGCTCAAAACATATTTTTTTTTAAATATAATATCGCTCGAGTGGTCATCTTTATTTTCTCACAGTGTAGTTACTACTCAGTGAGTAGTACTCACCCACACTAACGCCCTCTTTCTCTCGCACTCTCTTTCTCACTCTCTCTCTCTCTCTCTCTCTCTGATCCAGTGTCTTTACATACTCCAGCATATTGTGCTATTTGTAAAACTATTTTTATCCAAAACGTTTCCTTGTTGTTATTTCACTTTTCTACTCTTTTTCATTTTATGGGTTTGCCTACAAAACTTTTTTTGCTCAACGTTTGATGCATCATTGACACACCGTTGCGCCCACACCTACTGGAATTGCTGACTCCCGCATGTGCCATGATAACAACAACAACAACTACAACTACTACAAATACAACTATGACAACAATGAGTACAGCTCGTATTCGTGTTACTGCATTGACGGCTACACAGGGATCCAGTGCCAAACGAATTGGGACGAATGCTGGTCGGGCCCCTGTCAAAACGGCGGCACATGTGTGGATGGTGTTGCCTACTACAACTGTACGTGTCCGGAAGGATTTTCTGGTAAGTGTGTGCGGTTTATTTTTGCGCTACGCCAACACACACAGTCAGACGCACACAGACAGACATACATATCCCACAGATACTACAACAAATACTACGAATAAGTACTAAAAACTTGCACGGCCCACTGAACAGCCTCGTGCTAACTCCCTCTCTCTCTCTCTGCCTCTGTATCCATGTGTGAGAGTGTGTGCTCTGTTACAGCATCGCACACCACGTGCAAAATGTATTTTTATTAAGCCAACGCAAAAAAATAAGAAATGAAATAAAACAAATACGAGTCGCCCACAGCAGGCACTCTAACACGAAATGCAACCACAAAAACGAAGCCTCGTCTGGCCACCTCTACGGGCAGAATTCTCGGCGAGACTCTGAATGCACCGACGCACGCCAAACGTATTTGTAAAATTTTACAAAAAAAAAAAAAAAAAGGAGTAAAAAATTTACAATACTTGCAATACCCTGAAAGAAGAGTCCTTAAGTGAGGACTTGAGGTGTGAAGAAGAATAAGATAAAGTTTGTAGTATATTCTATATGTGTACTAAAAGATGTACTAAAAAGTGATATAAGCTTTTCTTAAGCACATTTATAAAGCATAATATTCGAATTCTAATATCTCATATAGGATAAAGCTTATAGTTATTATTCTATATGTGTACTAAAATGTGTACTAATATGTGCCACACATTTTTCTAAAGCACCCATTATATGTGTAGTACATTTTTATATATTATTCGAATACTAATATATCATGAGTGCACGAAGCGTGCAAAAGCTATAGTTCTTATTCTATATGTGTACTAAAATGTGTACTAAAAAGTGCTAAACGTTTGTTTTTAAGCACCTAGCATATGTGCAATGCATTTATAAAATAGATTGCACAACAGAAAACGGAAATAAAAAAATGTAGATAGATTTAGAAATGTTTTTACTATGATATCTATATAAAATTGTAATATATATCTATGCAGATTTCTTTATTTTCCTTTGCTCTTCTACATTATAAACTAACCCATCAATATCCACGCGTCACTAAAAAAAAATTCAAAAAGAGTATACAGTTGTACGACTTGGCCATTCTGGCTGCTTCTACTTGTTTCCGGCTTTCCTCTTTTTACTATATTCACTCACATGTGTCTATTATTCTTTAAACGCTTGAGCAGGAAAGCAAAACAAGAAAATAACACACGAAAAAAAAAACAACACACAGACAAATTTTACAAGAAAGCAGCAAAGTTTAGCTGCACTTAAGCCGAAAGTTAGTTACGCTTACAAATGTAGTACAGGATTACTAAATTAAATCTACAAAATTTATGCAGCCAAACTAAGCTAGCTGCGAGAAGTTTTAGCGGCAAGTGAAATAGTTTTAAATTTTACTTAAATTCTAAAAAAAATAATATATAAAATTTGACTTTTATATAGCTACAAAATGCTCTATAAGATCTAAAAGAAAATGCGAAACTTCAATATTATAGAGCTTTTTATATAGCTGCTGCAGAAGCCAACTTTAATGTTGTCTATTGTGATAGTCAATGTTGGGTTCTTAACCTGCCACTTGCTACGTGTGAATTGTTGTGTGGGTCTCCAGCGTGTGTGTACGTATATATATATTACTATATATGCTTATGTGTGTGTGTGTGTGCGGAAGTCTCAGCATGAATGTATCTAATGTTCATCCTTTTGGCTTCGTGTACTTTCCGTCCGTTACGTACATATAAACACATTTACTTTTGCTACGTGTGAGAAGCACTTAGTGGGGTCTCTTAATGTATGTGTGCGTGAGTGTGTCTGTGTCTGTGTGTGTGTGTGTGTGTGTTTGAAAAGTATCTGAGAGTTGACTTTATAAAATTTAGTGAAATTTATAGCCATCGTGTAGGTGTTATATGCATTACCCATCAACGGCAACTAATACCAAATACAAATTGCTACAAATTTGTGGTCCATGAAAGTTGGCAAAGCCAATAGCACTGGAATGAGTGGGGTATGTATAGGGGTGCTTGGGGTTGCTTGGGGTGTTTTGGGTGTCAAGGTGTTAGGTAATTGACACACAGTTCGGATTAGCAGTTTTAAGCCAAACTGTGAAAGCATTTCGGAGCTTAGCGAATGCGAATAGTTAGGCGTAACACATGTCGTTTAAGCCAAGCATTTAACATGATTTTGTGGCATGCTACATTAGCTTAGTCTCAATTTGAAGAAGATGATGTTTACTTAAGTACTAATTATTTATGCACAAGGTCGCACTTGTCACACTTATTTATGAAAATTAATTGCTTGGCAAATAGCTTTAAGTACACTTCAGTTTATGATTTTCTTTTGAAGTGCTTAAGCAGCTTATTTCATGACTTGATTAGACTTTATATAAAAAAAATGTTACATGCATGTAAATAAATATGTGTACAGTCTGGCAGTCTCGTCTATGCAACTCTCTCTACTCTTAGCATTCTCTCGATAGCTTTTGCTTAACCACTCGACTCTTCAACATGCAAACCTGATATAAAAGTGTATTAAATATCCTACTCACTTGCTCTTAATTATACGGTGATTATCTTTAATGTTATGTACCCTATAGTCCATTTACTATTTGTTACTTCGCATTACTCATACGAACCGTTTGACGCCACTTGTCTGCGGTTTGCTTTTCTCATATTCCCCTAACAAAATAATTGCATTAAATTAGCATAAATAAAGGAGTACAAAAACGCGGTCAAAAACACGAAAGCATTAAGCACTGCAAATGAAATTAGAGCAAAATAACAAAAACTAATTTAAATATTATAAAAAATAGCAAAGTTTACTCGATTAGTAGACAATTTAATACACAACAGATTGAAAACTTTGCGCTAAAAAAAAATTTTCTTTTAATTAATTTAAAATGTTTTTGTTAATAAAACTATACTATATTGTCTGAATACATTCATGTAAATTCTCCACAGATAAAAATAATTGCAATAAAGAAATTGAAAATAAAATTGTTTTTATGCTTGACAATTCTTCATAAATAAATATATTTCCAATAAAAAAATTTGAAGTTGAAAATTTCTTCATGCATGACAAACGCCATATTAAATTCGTCATACCCTACTGCTAAGGGCAAGAAAAAATTTATAAAATTATGCACGGCGCTGGTTTCGCTAACGATTTTAAGTGGATCAAGCGGAAAATAAATACAATAAAGCCAGAAACTAAGCAAAAGCTTTTGGAATAAACTGCGTAACGTAGACAAAATAAAAAAACATTTTTTTTTTTTTTCAAATGGAATCGCATGCTAAATAAATTCTGTGAAATAAAATTTATACAAAAATATGCTTTGTAAAGCGTCGCACACACAAAATAACTGTATACAAATGCAGACATATAGTATAATAAGCAGATGGTTAAAAAAACGCGAAAAAGCAGGAAATGAAGCTAAAAACTATGCAAAAATGCTCAAAAAAAATATACGTACACACACAGGCAAAATTGTATATCTACGTATTATGAAATCAAATGCTTTGAATAGATAGAGTAAAAAATAAAAAAAAATAAAGGGAAAATGCTAAAAGAATACAAGTGAAAATAGTCAAATATATAAAAGAGATGAAGGCGCAAACAGCGAGAGGGCAAGTGAGGGCGAGCCCAGCGCCTGGGGCTGCCTTTTTAACCGTTTGTTGAATTCAGCACAAAAATCTACCCAAAATGTATACAAACATTTTCATACAATTAAACATTTTTGAAATGCACAGAAAAAAAATGTTTCAGCTCAAATTTTTTTGTATTTTAATTAAATTAAAATTTAATTAAAAAAAACACACACACATATAACTAATGCATGTTAATTAATTGTTTAAGGAATATTTATCATGTTTTTGATATTCAATCAGATATTCCAGATATAACGCTCAAAGCACAACTCATATTTTACAGGGTATTGAAATTAAAGCCCATTTGAATTTCGTAGGGTCAAAAGTGAAAACAGCAAGAATTTGGGCAGTTGCTCATGAAGGCTATAACATTTTCGCTGCTTTTAAAAAATTAAAGAAAAAAAAAAAAGAAAAAAAAAAAACAAAAGAAAATCTTAATGACTAAAAATACTTTATATTTTAATTAAATAAAAATCTAATATAATAAAATATTAATATAAAAATTAAAAAAAAAAAAGTATGAAAGATATTTAGTCTTTGTATTTTAAGTAAATAAAAATCTAATTAAATAAAAATCCAATCAAATAAAAATTTAATTAAATAAAAATCTAATTATATAAAAATCTAATTAAATACAAATATTATTAAAAAAAATCTAATTAAATAAAATTTTAATTAAAGAAAAATCTAAAATTGACATGACTGAATTAATTCTAATTATTGTATTTAATATATATTATTTTTTAAAATTGCAGTCTAATCCCACAACTTCTAATGGGTATTCAAATTGAAACGTTTCGCTGAATTCAAAAGCGTAAAAAATAAGAAAATAAAAATAATAATAATAATAATTAAATCCAGTACAAAATTTAAAACTATTTTTTTTGGTATTTTAAAAATACAAAAAAAATTAACATTTTTCACTGACAGAAATACTTTTCGTTTAAATTTCAAAACAATTTAAAAATATATAAATAATAGAAACTTTATAAAATATATGAATGTATCATATAATACATTAATCATATTACTGAGTCAACCCTCTAAGCAGCCCTCATTATTTACAGGATATTTACATTAAAATGGCTGCTGTTTGAAATTTTGAGCTGAACTGGCGCTCTAATTAATATTATGACCGCTTCGCGTTTGTTTGCCTTTCACCTTTTGATGTGCATTTGCTTTTACAGCTGCATTTTTGAGCATTTGGCGCCCCTTTGAGTTGATCATTGCTTTGCCAGATATAGGAAACTCAACAAGCATTTTTTCTCGCCCAAAAGTCGGCTATGTTTTCTGTTTTCTGTTTGTTTGTTTTGTTTTTTTTTTTTTTTTTTTTTTTTTGTTAGTTTTTTTTTATGTCCCACTTACCGAGTTTTCTGGTTTCTATCACAACGAACAATTGGTAGGTAGGTAGCAGGCTTAGCCAAGTTAATTGTTAGTTTTGCTTTGCTTCGCTTCGCTTTGCTTTGATATGGTTTTGGTTCCAGGTTTGTCTGCTCGTTATGGTTTCTTTTGCAACTCTTGGATTTTGTTGTTTTTTGTGGGGTTACTCTGCTTAATTATCTGTGTGCTGAATAACTGAAATATAATAAATGTAAAGAATATCAATGTGGCAGGCAAGGTTAAAGAATAAAAGTATGCAAAAAAATAATGAGAGTAACGATAGAAAACCACGGCAAGGCAAGGCAAGATAAACCAAGGCTGTGGTTTGCTTTAGAGAACTAACTGAAAGTGATATCAAAGTTGTATGAATTGAAATGAAAATGAAGCCAGTAGAGGGAATTTATGTATATAAAATATATATATATGGATGCTTATATAAGTATATATTAGTCTATATATCGATTGTTTAAGAAACTCCTTCGAAGCAGTTAATAGCTCGCATTGCAATGCGAATGAAAATGAACAAGTTTTCATGAGTTTTGTTATACTTTTAGACACTCGCGTTATCGTTCCAAAAAAAAACAAAACAAAATTTGGTTTGCCTTTGCAAAAATTGAAAATTTTAAAGACAATTTGCCTTAATTTTTTTTTTTTAATTTATTTTGTAATATTTTTTATGTTTGGCCTTCAATCAACTCTCCTTTCTATAAATATTCTATAAGTTTAGATCACATCTGAGCTAAAAGTTGCATCAAGCAATCTAATATGGGAAATGATATATATGATCAAAACTTTCAATTAATAATTTAAAAAGGCATTTATAAATCTCATTAAGTTCAACATATTAACTAAAGATATTTGCCAAGCCTCAATTAAACATCTGCAGCGAAATTTGAATCGCCTAAATAGTCTAGTATATAAAATATGGGTTATAGCAAAAGGAAATACATTTTGGTAAATAAATTTTAGTTAGATTATATCAAAAGCAAATTATTCTCAATTTCAATAAATATTTTCAGCATAAGTCATTTGTCAAAACAAAATTCATTTGAATACCAACATTTCTTTAAACTAAAATATTTTTCACATCTTCTCAGTTCAGTTATGGTCAACAAGAACAACAGAATCCATAGCTCATTGCACAACTCTAATGGCAAAGCAACTAACAATGCTGCAATGCTCAGCAGAATAACCTTGCTCCCTTTGGCACACACGCACACACACACACACCCACACACCCTCGCACACACACAATAGTTGTAATGCTGAGCAAAAGGCATCTTCTTGGATCCCTTTATGCAATCATTGCAGTCGAGCCAACATTTGAGGGCTTCGCATAGACCAAAGCAACTTAGGGGCATTCAGCGCGAAAACAATGCAAATTGCAGTTGGAAGCCATTGCCAGGCCTATTCACATTGAAATTCGCATTTCATATGCAAGCAAACAACAGAAAGTAGAAGAAGTTTCATAAAAAATGAAAAAAAAAGCGAAGAAAAACCTCAAACTCAGTTGCGAGATGTTCGCTTGAATGTTTGACTTCAATGATATATAGAAGCAGCTAAAGCAATCAGAAATATTTTTGTAAATTTTACAAAAAGAAAATACAAAAAAATATTTATTAAAACTTAAACAAGACAAACCTACAATGAAATGGAAATAGAAATTTCTTTAAATCTTTCTTGATTTGATAAAGAATGCTTTAATGCTTAAAATATCAGCTGAGATAGCTCTTAACCTTCTCTGTTTTGTATATTATACACCAATCTATATACCCCTTCAAAACATGGCTTTAGTATAATATAAAAATTTTTATTTTCTATAAAAATGCATTCAAATCGCAGCATTGCAGTTTTATAGTATATACATATAAATTTATATATGTATATATATCATCATTTTGCTGATTTTGCTGCAACTTTAGCTCTACTTTATTTTATTTGCATGTTTTTAATGCATATTTTGCCAGCCAGCTCTAAAGTTTTGCACCTTTATCAACAACTGCATATGAATATGTGACGATGTGATTGGAAATGTGGAATGTGTTCCGTTCACTCGCTCTCGCCTTCGTCCTCTTCCTCTCTCTGTCTGTCTCTCTAGCCAGCTGCACCTCTGTATCTCTTATGCATTTTCACGTATTCAATGCACATTCATTCAATCAAACATGCATTTGGCTCAGCTGCTCATTCATTCATACCTTCATTTCGCGTACCGACAGATTTTTTGTCTTTCTGGTGCCTTTTTAATACACTTACGGATGGGGTACTATGGGTTTTGTGTTGCAAATTGTCAGAGAAAGGCATGATTTCATTAAAGTTATATGAAATCTACATTTTATTGTATTGACTTTAAAATAAGTCAAATTGAGCAGAAAATTAAGGTCAATAAAATATATTTATTGATTTGAAGATATTGAATATGAATGACATAATTAATGCAAAAAAATTAGATTTTAGATATTTTGGTTTTTTTATTTTTGGTAGATTTACTAAATTAAAATTTAAGCTAAAATACATACTGATATAGATTTTCATATCTATCAATTATTCAATTTTCAAAATAATTAACAAAAATTAAGTAATGTAACAAAATTAAAATGTAATATCATAACGAAAATAACTGCATTTATGCTTCAACTTTTCATCTACATAACTCTGATCCGAATCACAAGACTCAAGACTACGTTTCTCTATAAGTTTTTCTGTGATTCCAACTATTATTATTTATATATTTATTTATCTTTTTTTTTTAACTTGTCTTAAGCTAACAACCCAATACAAACACAATTTCATGCTACTACCTCATCCATCTCAAATAGAAAACAAATCTTTAGCATAACTGCGATTGAAGCAATCTGAATTCACTTTCAATCCATTATCTCTTTATCTCTTAGAAAGCGTAGTGCAACTTCCACTTGCCACTGATAGCCATTCCATTACTATTTTCTCCTTTCTTCTCTTTACTTTTTTTTGTTCGCCAATCGGTATTGCCTTTGTGCAATTTTTGCCTTACAGACGACAGCTTCAAGCGATTGCTCCATTTTCGCTTTGCTACTGCCAGCTGGCCCCACCAGCTCCCGTTTATTCATAACTATGGAGCAAATACTATTTGGGACATTTAAGTCGCATCGTTTCCAATGCAACTTTAAAATGTTGGCAGTGGGTGATTTATCGAGGGACCAAAAAAAACGAAGAGAGAACCGAAAAAAGGAAACAAATCGAAATTCATTGAATTTCACGTGGCTCAACGATTTACATAAATTTTTTATTTCATTTGCTCAATGGGCGTTAGATGAAACAGAGCGGGTCAGAGCGAGAACGGGAGAGAAGAGGCGGAAACATTTCAGTAATATGGTACCCAATATTAAAATACATTTGCGGCTATCCAATTGTCCCAATTTTAAAGCTAATCAATTGCCTTTTGGGATTTTAGTTTTGCTGATGTTGTGCGTGCATATGTGGTGTGGGTGTGTGTGTGTGCGTGTGACATGAAATGAAATATTCATAATATTGCATATTGATTTTATAATGGAAACTTTAGAGTTTATTGAACTTTTATGCAGCAGCTTTTGACACGCTTCATATTGGATTTGGGATTAGCATTAGCTATATAAACATAAACATAATACTATATTATGTTAGATAGCAAACGCTCTTTGTGCACGAAATTAGGCTAATTGTGATATACAAATAAAATCAAAATATGCTAATTGCTAGCCATAAAAATTTACTTTAATGGGATTTTTTGTAGGACTAAAGGTTTGAGCGTTTGCATATTTGATTATATATATATATATATATTTTTTTTTTTTAATAGGTTTAATAGTAAACTATAGAGTGTGATAGACTTTAGCTAAATTAGTATTTTATTTTACAAATATATTCGGGAAGATAGTGTCGTGGCAGAAATTATATATATTGTAAATAGAGATAAGCTGATCTATATAGCCATAACCATACGTCAGCTTATGTATCTATCCGTCCATATGAACTAATAAAGGCAGTTTAATCATCTGTATGACATTATCATGGTCAGCGCATTTTTTAGAGAAAGCCTATCTACTATTAAGTTCTCATTCCCATAAGTGCAGCTGAATCACAGCACAAATGCTGTCGCTGCATTAACTGCGCAATTAGAAGAGAGCGTGCTAATGCATGTATGTGTATGTTTGTATAGCTCGCAAATAACTATTGGTCGCTTCTCGATGTCTGCAAATGTCTTCATTTTGACAAAAAAAAAAAAAAAACTCTGAAAGCAACCAATTGCATCGATTCTTCCACGAGCTTCCTCGCGATCGGCTCGCAATCGTTTTAATTTCTGTTATTTCATTCGGCTTGCTCCACGAACGAAAGTGTATTGCATGTGTGTTGGTGTGTATGTGAGAGTTGTCATCGCTGCGTGTGTGCATGTGTATGTGAGAAGTGAAGAGCGTTCATAAGCTATTCAGTCTCAATACGCGAACGTTAATCGTTTGATGTTCGTTAAACCAGCATCACACGAATAGTTCTACGCAAAGAAACGAAGTCTCATGCTCTGAGCAGGGCGAGAGCGAGTGACTGTGATTGGTTGATCTTGCGAACGGCTAACTGTTATTTGCAAGATATGCTTGTTAGCACGACTGTAATAGGCTCAGAGCATCTTTTAGTCAGTCGCTCCCGACTCTTGCATGCTTAAATTTAAATTTCTCGTTATCATAAATAAAATAATAAATACCATTAAAGAAATATATTCCTATTATAGCCGATTAATATACGCTAAATATTAGCTAACTCTAACTAAATAAATAAAGCATATAGTTATTTAAATAAATTAAAAGCAAATATGACAGCATCATCTGAATGTCCAAAACTACTCACAGCCTTAGATAAAGCAATTTAATTAATTAGCACACATTGAATTTATCTGGCCACACAATCCACTCGAGAACTGAGTGAGAGACTAATAGAGAGTGACAGACAGAGACAGACAGGGAGAGGTAGAGCAATGTAAGCTTGTTATGCTGTGGCAGCTGCAATGCAATTTTCTCACTTATAAATTTAGCCATTGAAGTTCAACACAATACTTTCTAATTTTACGCAACGTTGCTGGCAGTCGATAGAAAATTTTCTACATGCAATTCAATGAAAATGCAGGAAAATTGCGCCAACCAGCCAGCCAGCCAGACAGCCAGCCTAGATGTGCCGATTCAATTGAAATTGGCAGGCAAAAAGAAGAGAAAAAAAGCACAAAATTGTATAGAATACCAAGAACTAAAAAGTAAAAGGAAAACGAAATCCAAGCTAGAAATATAGTACAAAATTCAATTAATTAAAAGCCGTAAAGCACTCACACACACACATACTCCTATACATATATAGTTTATAGCTGTAGGAGCAACTGCAATTGCCGTGAAAATGAGCTTGCCAGGATTCTTTGGGCTGGCTCTGGCAATTGTCCTGGCGCCGCTTGGGGACTTCCAGCTGATGCCTTTCGTTGGCGCAGCGAAAAAGTGCAATTGAAAGCGCAACAATGCGCACCACAAGACATTCAAGCAGCCATATGACTCAACCACCCAACGAGCACCAAACCACCCACTCACACCAGCAGCTAAAGGGAATATGCGAATTGGAATCGCTTACCGCCCACCATTTTGCTGACTGAGTGACATACTCGAATTGCTTTAGCAGCATTCAGCGCTCGGGTTTAAGGTTGCCTTCTGTGATTAGTTTCCCGCAGCATTCACACAGATGAGCTCAAGTGCATTTCATTGCTCACTGTCAGATCGAGTATTGTCGGGGTCGAAAATCCAAAAGCCACCAAAATAGATTGCCTTTCGCTTGGATTAAGTGTGCATACAAATCGCATGGAAATTGTCCAAATAACAATTGCAATTGCTACAATATTTACATGCATATATGTGTATATACTGTATATATGTATATATGTTTAATTATATATATATATATTATTACCCAGGGACATGTCACATTTAAGTCTAATATATTATGACTCCTGCCTGTGGGTGTGCGCTCATTTGCATGCAATTAGCTGTTATTACAGTTGCTGCTCGACTTTAATATTTGGTATTTTACAAAGTTTTCAAAGCTCTTTAACTGCTGCTTAATTATGCATTAAATAACATTGAATTGCTTTACAAATTCTGATTCTTTGAGGCTGTTTTAAATTTTGTGCAAGTCACGAAATTTCATTCCGCTAATGGATTAGCTATTTAAGAATATAACTGACTAATAGGCATATTTTTATTTATTTTAACAGCAATAAATAATACAAAATATAGAAAGGCCAGGCAAATGACATTTGAGCAACTTCTATGCCAGCCTCCAGTGTAACTGGCTAAAAACCTTGAACATTTCACAAGTAACATTTGCAAGGCACTTCAATGCCATATAACACCAAGAAAATTCGGTTGCATATGTCAACATAAGCTGAGCTGAGTTGAATGTGGTTTTTTTGTTCATCTGAACAATAATGTCAATGACAAAATCAATAGGGTTTTTCCTTTTCTGCAATGATTCAGAACTCGACGAGTGCATTTACTATGGCAGCGTGAAGCTTTTCAGCTGTCAGAAAAACCTCAATAACTCAAATACTTTGCATAAAGTTCATACAGCATAGTTTACATGCAAGTTACGATATTTCTGTCATACGCATTCTAACAACATGGTAATGCTAACTACAACTGCGAAACATCAAAACCTGACCAAAGAGATTTTGACTTAAATTATTCAACTTAATATATAGCATAATATAATAATATATATAGCATAATATAATAAATATAATTAAAATAAAATTTTTTAAAAATCTGTATAAATATATATACTTATTATATGTATATAGAAATACAGAGTAACACTCAAGCTTTGCCCCAGTTCAATTCTGAAGGAAGTCTTACCACAGCTGCTTCAGCTTCCGCCTTAATAAATCATCATGTGATTTAAGTAAAAATGAAATTTTAAATGCAATTAAATGCATTCAAATTGAATTTCGCTACTTAAACTACAACAATATGTATATGTTAAATTTAATGCCTTTAATTGCATTACTATTGAGTATATAATTGCAATTTAAATAAATATTTTCACTTTGAGCAAAGACCTTGGCAATAATCTATATATATATATATATATCACACAGAATTCGTGTTTCTATTACAATTTGTTGCTCAACAAAATAAAATGGAATTTCTTAATTATAATGAAATGTGAATGTGAATGTGAATGTGTTTGTGAGTGTTTTGCAGTATTCGCATTCAAATTATGCAGAGCTGTGCACTCATTCAATTATTTATACTATTATATGCATTTATTCGTTCGCTCTTTTAACGTATAAGCATGCATACATACACATACTCTCACACACACACATATGCACAGGAATAAAGAGCCGAGCGAAACTTAAAATGCAAACGAAATGTGCAATATATTCAACTCATGGAATTTGTAATACACTGCAAAGCCAGTAGAGGGCAAAAGTATATTTGAACTGAATAATGTGCGTCTTACTGTCAGCTCACTGTAAGCTCAAAGTACAGTGAAGATATATTAAATGTGAACAGCTGCTTATAGACTTTAATGTAATGTCAACTAGAGTCAAATATTCTTTACCAACTTTCAGCTGTTTTATCAACTTCCATTATAAAATTGTCCTACTTCCCTTGCTCTTTGTGCAGTGCATTGCACAGTCGTTGAGGGGATCTCGTAGTCGAGCAGTCTTGACTCGAGCTTTCTTACTTGTTTTTTTATTATTCTATTATAAACGATGCCATATTCGAAATGCTTTCAGCTACTCCTTTAGATTCGCACCCCTGCGAAACGTAAAACATAGGTATGAAGCAAATATGAATTATGAAATGTATGCAAATAAAATTCAAATTTCAATTTGTGCATCAGCTACAGCAAATACCAGGAGACTAGAGGTGGATAAGATGAAGATAGACGAGTTCATCATGGCAATAGTTTAAAGTTCATGCGTATTGAGAACTGGAAGCCAAAGCAAATGTTTTTACCTTGTTGCACAAGTGTTTACAATAGGTTGGCAATAGACCAAAAAGGAGGCGGATATGCGAAGCGACAGCAGCTGCAACATCTGTAGCAGGATGCAGAAGACCGAATGCAGAAGGCAAGGTGAACATAAAATTATACATAAATCAAGCGGTAAACGTGGAGAATATTATTATTCTATGTAGTTAAGATATGGAGATCTAAAGTGGTTAGGAAGCGAAGCAGATGCTATAAAGATAATATGCAAAAGTTTGAGGGGAAGGTAGATAGAGAATGGGCGGAAGGAAAGAGAAAAGGAAGTGAGTGAAGTAGTGATCAAATGGAAAATAAAAGAGAGAGTAGAGTAGAATAGAGTAGAAAAGAGTAGAGTAGAGTAGAGTAGAATAGAGTAGAGTAGAGTAGGGTGGAGTAGAGTAGAGTAGAGTAGAGTAGAGTAGAGTAGAGTAGAGTAGAGTAGAGTAGAGTAGAGTAGAGTAGAGTAGAGTAGAGTAGAGTAGAGTAGATTAGAGTAGATTAAGAGTAGATAGAGTAGAGTAGATAGAGTAAGAGTGAGTAGAGTAGAGAGAGTAGATTTAAAGGAGAGTAGAGTAAAGGAGAGTAGAGTAAGTATAGTAGAGTATAGTAGAGTAGAGTAGAGTAGAGTAGAGTAAGTAGAGTAGAGTACCGTCCGTCGCGTCGCTAGCGATCGCGTCCTCTCGCGTCGC
This sequence comes from Drosophila borborema, assembly GCA_030914335.1. Taxonomy (NCBI): domain Eukaryota; kingdom Metazoa; phylum Arthropoda; class Insecta; order Diptera; family Drosophilidae; genus Drosophila; species Drosophila borborema. The sequence continues at coordinate 5,957,359 of JAUESP010000305.1, forward strand.
GTCGGCGTCGCCGTCGCGTCGCGTCGCGTCGCGTCTCGTCGCGTCGCGTCGCGTCGCGTCGCGTCGCGTCGCGTCGGTCGCGTCTCGTCGCGTCGCCGTCGCGTCCGCGCGTCCCTTCGCGTCCTCGTCGCGTCGCGTCGCGTCGCGTCGCGTCTCGTTCAGCGTCGCGCGCGTCGCGTCGCGTCGCGTCGCGTCGCGTCGCGTCGCGTCGCGTCGCGTCGCGTCGCGTCGCGTCGCGTCGCGTCGCGTCGCGTCGCGTCCGCGTCGCGTCGCGTCCGCGTCGCGTCGCGTCGCGTCGCGTCGCGTCGCTCGCGTCGCGTCTCGTCCGGTCGCGTCGCGTCGCGTCGCGTCGCCGTAGAGTAAGTAGAGTAAAGTAAGTAGAGTAGAGTGAGTCAAAGCTGGCCAGATCTTTCCGATAATCATATATTTCACTTTATATCCCATCAACTCAAGAGAATTCAATTTATTTGGCAAAATATTTAACTTTTTCGTAAACCCTTTCCTCTTCCCTCTTCTATATGCATTTACATCAATTCCAATCGAAGTTAATACTAGAATCAATCCGTGTTTACGATTCCAATCGTCTCAATTGTTGTCTCGCCTGTCAATTCCCAAAGGCAACGCACAATTTATCAATATTTGTGCATGTCTGAAACATTTGGTCATACGGTATGCAAAGTGCTCTCGACTCTCTTCACTCTCTTTTAGCAAAATACAATTTTTGATTAATGCTGCATTTCAAATATTTAGACATTCAATGGCCAACAGAAAAAGAGGAGCAGAGAAAGAAAGAATGAAACCAAAATAAAATGGGCCAAAACGAATGCCAAAAGCAAAATCCGAGCGAGAATTGTGTTGTAAATTACACATTCAAAACAAAAAACGCAGCGCACAAAAAAAAAAAAAAAAAAAAAAAAAAAAAAAAAAAATAAAAAATAAAAGAAAATGCCGACAACAATTGAGGTAGCAGAGTGCGGCGGAGCAGGAGCAGGAGAGCTGGGTGGTTGGAACATGATGGCAACCAGTTTCGTCCATTAACCACCAGAAAAAAATGTGCGTCCAATTCGAAAAATTCATTCATAAAACATGCCGTCGATTGCGGCGCAGCCAGTGCCGAGAGTGAAAATTCAAGCAGTTCCAACACACCCACCTCCACCCACCCTCCCGCAGACACTCACAGTTGGGCAGACAGAGCTGACCATTTGCGACCCCTAGATTTAGCGCTAACCCCCTAAAACAGCCCTCGCTTTTCCATTCACGCACATGCAGCAATAAAATGAAAATCGATTTTCACTTTAACGACTTCACACATAACAAAAACCAACAAAAAATATAACAAACAACAGAAAAAATGTGGAAAAAGGGCCTTGCGGCAAACGCTGAAACCACAAATAGAAAAAAAAAAGATAGAATGAAAAACAAAAATTGGGGGGAAAATAGAATGGATGAATATAACGGCATTGCATTGGGGAAAGGTGAGCAATGCCAAGTTGAGGGCTAAGCTTAGCTGCCAGTAGCTGCAGTTGGTCAAATCAAACTCAATACACAATGCTGCCCCCGAAGCAACCAAGCCACAGAAGCCGCTGGCCGAGCCACCCACAGCTAACCGCAAGTGCGTCGAATTCGCCTACAACTGGGTTAAGAAGAGTTGGGCTGACATCTTGCACACACACCCTCTGCTCTCCCATTCTCTTTCACTCTCTCTCTGTTTCTCTTGCTCCCTTTGCTTGACCACTTCCTGGATTTCAGCTTGAATTGGAGCGTAATGTGACATTTCATGTTGTGCCTTTGGCAACAAAGGTAAATTTTCCATGTTGCGTTGCGGCTTTGACTGGCTCCTTGTGCAACGTGTCGTATGCTTAACACAAAGTGAATTATTTTCTGAATGTTTGCCATGAAATGGCAGCCAAAAAGCCAAAGCAATACGCAAAAGCGGAAATGGCCACAGTTGCCACTCAAAATACACACTATTTATGAGAGAGATGAAGACCACCAGAGTAAACAGCTTTCCGGCTATATGGAGTGCAATGCTTTAACAAGTTAAAGAGTTCCCTAATTTATATAAAAATATAGAACATTTTCATTCCGATAGGTAAATGATCTCTAAATACCAGAGCTCATGAATAACTATTGGTCATTTCTCAATGCATGCAAATAAGTGTCTTTCACTCACACTTTAATAAAACAAAACTCAGAGACCAACCAATCACATCGATTCTTCAACGAGCTCGTTTGCGATCGGCTCACAATCGGTTTCTTTTCTTTTGTTTCGCTCTGCTTGTTTCACGACCATTTGTCTATTACATATGTGTTGGTGTGCATGCGAGAGTTCACTTCGCTTAGCACATCAATTGTGTGTGTTCGTGTGTATGTGAAAGTGGAGAGTGTTTGCGATCTATTCGCCAACTACCTGAGTCTCATTGCGCGAACACCAATCGTGTCTCTGCCTAAACGATGTTCGTAAAAAAAGTCACACGAGTAGTTCGACTCACGCTCAACCGAAAACGAAAACGAACAGAACCGAAGTCACTCGCGAGAGCAAGTTCGAACGAATAGGATTGGTTGATCTCGTTTGCGATCGGCTCACAATCGGTTTCTTTTCTTTTTTCGCTCTGCTTGTTCTACGACCATTTGTCTATTACATATGTGTTGGTGTGGGAGAGTTCACTTTGCTTAGCACATCAATTGTGTGTGTATGTGAAAGTGGAGAGCGTTTGCGATCTATTCGCCAACTACCTGAGTCTCATTGCGTGAACGCCAATCGTGTCTCTGCCTAAACAATGTTCGTAAAAAAAAGTCATACGAGTAGTTCGACTCGCGCTCAACCGAAAACAAAAACGAACAGAACCGAAGTCACTCGCGAGAGCAAGTGCGAACGAATAGGATTGGTTGATCTCGAGGATAGAGCATGCAGTTTCTAACTGTTAATAGTTATTTGCGAGCTCTGCTAAAATCGTATTGGCTGACAAGCTTAAAGTGATACCTTTTCTCACAAGTATATTCCAGCAGCTGTTCAACTTAATGAAATAAAAATTCAAGACTCTAAGGCCAAAGTAACATCCGAACTCACTAAACAAAGTCATAACAAATTGAAGCTACTTTTGCATTATCAGCTACTATATATATTATTATAGCTCAAATCATTTTTGTTTCCGTTGCTGTCATTCGGTCAGTCATATAATTCACAAGAGCTAAGCACTTTTTTTTATTTTTAACACGAGTCTCTTTAATGTTTATCACGAAATATAGTCCGAAAAACGTTTAATGCAGCAAATAAAAAATTTATAAATATTTTAACATGAATAATATATACTGTACTACTCACATTTTACTATCTCACTTTACTGCACTCTCACCAACTCTTCTTCATGGTCAGCCTCTCACTCTCTCTCTCTCTGACTCTCCCGTTCTCCAAAAATGAAATACTCAGCTCTCAGCTGTATTTATGCAGGCCATAAAATGCATCTAAAGTTAACAACGACAGTAAATAAAATTGAGGCACGTATTTGTATTTGTACAATTTCGAGTATGGCTCCATCAAATCATAAACCAACGGCACGGCCCATAAACAAATTGAATTGCAAACGCCCAAACGACCAATGGCCAATGCCGAATGTCAAAACACCCAACGCCCAACATCTATCGGCCATTCGCTGGTGATTTAATGGATGAGCCACTGAAGCTGTGTTGGCTCAATGAAATACGCCAATGGACAAAAGCATTCATTACTCAAGAGCAAGAGCATACGCCTGCACTTACATTACAGACGCCTAACTTCCACAAAATTCAACTTAAATTATTGCCTAGCCTCAAGCATATTATTGAGAAATTTAATATCAGTGGAAAGTGCAAAATCTTTGCACAAATGAAATCTTTAACATGCCGCCTCAAGGTATGCAACAGAAATTTTATACGTTTATGTGGCAACGAAAATCATGAATGTTGCGGTTTTATATTACTGATCAAACACGCACACATACACACCCACACACACAGCCACGTATACATCATAAGGCAAACAGATGGCATCAAGTGTTTACTGAGCAGATGCTGAAACAGCTCACCTCAAGCTCATGTTGACTAGTTTTAAACAATAAGAAAAGCATTTTAGACAGAGAGAGAGAGAGACAAAGAGCGAGACAGCAGCTAGCAAAAACTCAAAGAACATGTCTGTGTGTGAAGCTGTTTAGTCACAAAGTTCCCATGGACTTAACTTTAATTACAACTTTTGTATTAGATTATTTACTCAAAGTCTTTAACTTGTACTTAAGTTTTCCGTTTCCTGTTTTATATAGTAGAAATGACTAAATATTGAGTTGAGCTTTAAGTTGAATAAACAGCAACAACTTAATTCAAATAACTTGCTGCAATAAAAGAATATAATAAATAAAATATAAACAAAATTACACAAGAAATAAAATAAAAACAGACAAAATTACTTAAATTTCTCTGTTGCCTTTAAATTTCTCTGCTCAAAATCATTTCATTTTGGAAACCCATTTTATAAATGATCTATAGAAATCATTCCATATCCCAAATAAAACAATTCCAATATTTACATTTTTCTAAAATAAACAACTCACATTATTTTAACAATGTCTAAATGTGATTTGAACTTCAGTTTGTCTAACATTAAATATTTATAGCTTTAGGAAAATCAATGAGCTTATAGTTAAGCTAGCTGACAGTTAACTAAATATTTATAGCTTATTAGAGCAAACCATTGAATAGCTAATTATAGAATATTCGAATATTCCACTCTAAGTCTTTAGTAAAAGTCAAGTGTGCAATGAATTACGAAACATTTGTGTAAATAATTTATGATTTGATTAGGCAAAAGCTTAAAATTTAAATGCTTGAGCTAAACACAAATCAAGCTGTTGAAAGCCATAAATAAATGTAGCTTAAATATTTACAAAATCAAGCAAGTAAAACTAGATGAAAATGCATTTGCAAAAAATAATATGGGACAAAATTGAAGTAACTAAAATTTTGTAATATTTTATATGCCATTTTCAAACAATTATGGATTAAATAAATATTTTAATGCAGGTAATTTTGTTATAGTTTTCATAACATTTTTTATTCAATATACATAGACGAAATTTCAGAAAATATTGCAACTATTTCAAAGAAAAAGAGCCTCAGAATGTCAGAGGATTAAAAAAATATATATTTTGATAAATATTTGAGTTAAATATATCAGAACATATCTAGAAAGAAATTAAAGGAACATATCTAGAAATTAAATTAATTTTTTTTTTCATTAATTTTTTATATAATTTTTTTTTATTTAATTTTTTTTTTTCATTAATTTTTTTTTTTAAATAATTTTTTTTTATTTAATTTTTTTGTTAATTCATTTTTTTTCATTAAATTTTATAAGCTTAAATTTATGTGTTTTCAAGCAAATATTTATTACTTAAATATTTTCGAATATTTGAACTTAAATTCATTTCATTAATTTTTAATTTTTCTACAAATAAACTCGCAACTTTTTATGCAAATTCAAGCCATAAAAGTCTCTTGTTAAAGCCCCTTTTTATAGCCGATTTCTAAATCTCTTGACATACAGATATTAAATATATAAAATAACTTTTTGTAGAGCATTGGCTAGTCTGCAGCAGCTGTGTGTTTTTTTTTTTTTTTTTTCGCCTTTTACTTGTATTCTGCAGCTGGCTCTGACACAGTTTGTTCATTGTGTTGATTTAGTGCTTATGCAAATTTAATATTCGTTCGTCTGTGCGGGCGAACCCAACCGCCCATATGCATAGACGGGCAACACAGTTGCATTATAAACAAAAGTACACACTCAAACACTCATACTAACACACACACACACACACACATTCAGTCGCCCACAAATTCCCATACCAAGCAAAGAGACATTTATCTTTTGGTCTGGCCATTTATGAGCGTGCATCTGCATAGCTACATTTTTATGTCCATCAGTGTATTTTGTGTTATTTATGAGCACAAGTGATAAATTGTTGCTGCCACGCCCACCTGATAATACATTATTATTTTGTATTTTTTTATTTTTTTTTTTTTTCTTTTGCTGTGTCAATTGTTGCCGTGCTAAATGCAATTTTTGTGCATTGAATTAAAAAGTTGCCAGTGCCATAATTTAGACAAAGTGCAACAAAAGAATTTGCTAGCTGCTGGCTACGGTGCAGGCTTTTTGACACTTTAGTTTCGACACTTTGAAGTGCTTTTGTACAAGTTTTTTCGTCCGTCTCCAAAAGGACGAGCAGACAGACAGATGCACAGACACTTGAAAGATACGAAGCAGGCAAAAGTTTTAGCCCAGGATAAACTTGAAGCCAACTTGTTGCCAAAATAGAAAACTAAAAGCATGTAGATGCGGGCCAACAAAAGAAGGCAGCCAAATAAATTCTCTCCTAAAAAAAAAAAGAGAAAAAAGAAAAAACTTCAGACAAAACATTTCGCGAGCAATAAATTTGCAACACAAACACACGCACACGTACACACACGCATGCACATTCAGTTTGAGAAGCTAAGAAAAAATCACTCATACGCACTGCTGCCAGTGCCACAAACAACGCAACGAAAATTATAGCATACACAATAGGGAGCTTCTCAACACTGCCAAAGACTTCCTGCTGTTGCCTTTGTACGTCCGTCTGGCTGTCTGCTTACCCGTCAGTTGCTGCCACTAGCAACCGCCGACTGCTCACTCTACCCACTCTCCTTCTCTCTCACTCTCCCTCTCTCTCGCTTTGCCTTGTCTTGTCGTCAGCGTCTTTTGTAGTTGTTGAGCAGAAAATTGAAAAGTATTCTCAAGCATTGTCTTCGTGTTGTTGTTGTCTGTGCTGCTCACGTTGTGTCTGCGTCCTGTGTAACAAATAACTAACTTGCAGGGTATAACAACTGTTTAATATACATAGCACCATCGAAACATATCAACTATATCTATTTTTTTGCTATGTAAACAAAGTTCTATAAATATTTGTTGCGAGCACATGGAACACAGTCTTGTCTAAACTATTCGCTTAATGCATATCTTAATATGGATATCTATATATGACTAAGAATATATATATCTCAAGCAATAAAGCAATATATTGATAAACTTTTTTATGTAAACAAATCTCCTTGAGCACAAGTAATAAGTGAACGTACTATAAAGTTTCTATAAAAGAGCTAAAAATTAAAGAGAAAGCTCTATTATACATTAAAGAAAATAACTGCTAGAGCATAACAACTTCGACTTGGGCAGCTAACAAAGTTTATAGAATTTTGTTGCTATTTGAATGCTTGACAGTCATCAGTTAAAGGGCGTATATATAGCTCTGTGTGTGTGTACTTTTGAATTGTTTATATTGGATGCACCAAAATCAGCACTTGAAGTTTTGTTTTGATTGCCATTGATGCGCTTGTATCGAAAAAGTTGTGCGCTTTCCACTTGCTTGTGCGATGTCAGAGATAGAGGCAACAAACAGTGCTACGTAAGGCTGTAATGGATGCTGAAGAGTGAGAGAGAGGGAAAATGAGTGAGTGAGCGCAAACGAAAGATAACTCTTTCATTGCTTAATATAATGAAAAGTCATTCAATTTCACTTCGATTGTATACATTTGTTTGTAACCATCTAGTTAAGAGATGCTTGAAAAAAAAAAGCGCCTGCAGCTTTTTTCCGACACTTTTTTTCAGCTGCATCGTGCCTAATGAAATGCCTTGAATGGAATATTTTGATGCACTAATTGAAAAGCAGCAGAAAAAAAGGGAAAAAAACGTATATTTGAATTTTTTGGGTGATTTTTCTTTGAGCAAGCGTAGTGCACCTAATGAAAGTTGATTTTGTATCAAATGCAAATGTATTAGAACTCAAGATAGAGCAACAAGCATCAGTAAATTGAATACACTTCATGAAAAATTCAATGAGTGAGCATAAAGCAACTCACAAACAATGCACAACTATAAATAATATTTGCCAAAAGGTCAGAGCTTTTAATAAATATATAATATGAAAAGCATATATATGAAGTTTGCATTTGCAATGCGAGTAAAAAATAACAAGTTTTATTTATGAGCCATTTACACGCCGCACGAAAAGCGACAACTTTAACCAACAGACATAAATTTTTAATTAAAAGGACACAGAGAAATTGTTGCAAACTTCATATGAACTGAAACGTAACGTAACGTAACGTAACGAAACGAAACGAGACGAGATGGGACGACGTGAGACGTAACGGAATGGAACGTTATGAAACCGGACACAACTTGCACATTGTGGTGCCATCAATTAATGTCACTTTCTCAACTCTTTCCCTCACTCTCCCCCTCTTTCAATCTCTCATACTCTCTCTCTCTCTTTCTCTTTATATGTCTGTCCCGCTTCGTTTCATTGTCACATCACGCGAATGTCAACGCCGCGAACGAAACAGGCTCAAATTGTGAGGAAAATGTGGACGAATGCATGTCAAATCCATGTCAAAATGGCGGACTTTGCCGTGACCGTAACAATGGCTACACCTGCACCTGTCAGCCCGGCTATCTGGGGGATCACTGCGAACTGGATGTGGCCGTCTGCGATACGGGTAAGTTCTATGGCGCCTCTGTCGAGCTGCTAACCAAAACCCGCTTTTGCTTATATTGTGATCCTTGGTTACAGGCACTGGAGCGCGTTGCCAACATGGCGGCGAGTGCATTGAAGGTCGCGGCTTGGAATTTAGCTGCAAGTGCTCGGCTGGCTGGCATGGCCGCATCTGTCAGGAGGAGATCAATGAATGCGCCTCCTCGCCATGCCAGAACGGCGGCGTATGTGTGGACAAATTGGCAGCCTATGCCTGCGCCTGTCCCATGGGCTATACGGGCGTCAACTGTGAAGAGGAGATACTCATCTGTGCGGACAACCCATGCCAGAACAATGCCCTCTGTCTCATGGAGGAGAATGTGCCCACATGCTATTGCGTGCCAGATTATCACGGCGAGAAGTGCGAATTCCAATACGATGAGTGTCAGCTGGGACCGCGTTGCATGAACGGAGGCGTTTGCATTGATGGTGTCGATACCTTCTCCTGCTCCTGCCCACCGCTGCTAACGGGCATGCTCTGCGAGTGCTTGATGGTGGGTGAGGAATCTCTAGATTGCAACTACACAGCACCAGCAACTTCTGCACCACCGGTGGTCACATCCGTTACACCTTCGATGCCGCTTTCCTCGACCCTAGCACCACCCACTGTGCGTCCGGTAACGCCACCAGAAACAACCATGCCGCCAACTACACAGCCAGCACCGGCTGTAACCACCATGCCGCCAATGGAGTTACCCTCCTCATCCGCTTCGTCCTCATCATCGGAGGAAACCATGGTGGAGATACGCGTAACAGCAGCACCACCCGAGAGCGAGAGCCACAGCTTGGACAAGGTGCCAACAACAATTAGGCCGCAACCACAGCCAGAGAGCTCAGAGTCCACTGCCGAGGCACAACCATTGCCTGGACCCACCACACCACCAGTTGGCGGCATTTCTTCAGTCTCCACCTCGTCCTCATCCGAGGAAAGTCACGGCATCTACACCACACTACCCCCAATGCCGGCACCCGGTGTCACCTCCGCAGCCGCCTCCTCCTCTGGCGAAACCTCTTCGGAGTTGGTTACCTCCGGAGAATATACAACAGTGCGACGTTTCGATGTCAGCAGCAGCGGCAGTGGCAGTGGCAGTGGTTCCAGTGAGGAACCCACCACCACAATGCGAACCACTGTAACACAGCCGCCCTCCATAACGATTGCCGTCGATTATGCATCATCGAGCAGCTCCGAGTCCGTGGAACAGCCCGTAGTGGCAACCACATCTAGCAGCATCTTTGTGCATCGCGTAACCACATTTGAGACAAGCATCTCTGTGGACTATGCACCCACACCGACACCCTATTTTCCGCCAGAAACCACAGTGCACCCAACGAAGACACCTCTGGAGGAGACAACACGACATTTGTGGACCGAAATGCCCACCACAGCGGCGCCATTCTTCACCGATTATCCAGCTGAGGTGCTCATCACAACACATCGCACCAGCGCCGGACGATTTACGACCGTGCAGCCACCCGTACAGCAAGAAACCACCACAGCACCACTGGACTATGAGCCGCCCAGCATGGAGCTAACCACGGCACAAACTCCGCACATTGTGGTAACCATTCTGGAGAGTAATGCAACGTTACCAACCACCACACAGTTTCCACCAATGACAACCCAGCGCCAGCCTCAACCACAAACAACTCATGCTGCTGCCACTGAAATATCGGCGGAGTGGGAGCCAAGCACCACACAATTTCCACCACCTGTAACCGTACCCATGCCCGTGGAGATAACAACATCCCAGGCAATGACAACAGAGGATTTGCTTGGACCACCAGCGCCACCTTTGATGACCGTCGAATCGCCTCGCGAGACAACCACGCCAAGAGCTGTTGTCACGCCAGCACCCACTCCATTGCCCACGGAACCACCAACGGTACCCAGCTTGCCTGCAGTGACGGTACCACCAACTCCACCATCCACACAATCCGCTCAGACTATGCCACCACCCACACCACCCATATACGTGTACAGTACGCCCGGACAGCCAGAGACAGTAGCGCCAACCAAGTCCCAGGTAACCGAGAGCAGTGAGGAGACCGACGGTGCCAATACGGTCTCCAGCGGTGGTGCTGGCACTGGTACGGGCGGTGCTGTAGAAAAATCTGGCGATGTTGATTGCATTAAACTAGGCTGCTACAACGGCGGCACTTGTGTAACCACATCGGAGGGCTCCCGGGTGAGTAACCACACACCATTTTTTCTCTATGAACCCCCCCCCCCCCCCCCCCCCCCCCCTGGAACCAACATGGACTACATGTTATCCAGTAAAATTTACCTCAATTTCAAAAGAGCTTTTGGTATTTTAATGTAGAAAAAAAAATTATATAGTTGTATGGGAACCTTAAAGATCTCACAGAACTTTAGTAATATTTACTTATTTTAATGTAATGTAAATGTCTGAAATATTTTTAATATTTTTAATCTAATTTAATAGGCGAATGTTAACCAAAATAACATTCAATTTTAGTATTAAATAAAAAGATAAATAGCTAAAAATAAACTTTTTACTCAGCTTTCGAACTTGTCTAAGTCTCTTGGCTTTAGCTAGTTTTTTCTAGCTCATTAGTTAGTTTCTGTAAAGCTTTAATTCTAATTAAATAAACAGCTTTCAAACTTAAACAAGACAAAAAGCTCAGCAACAAGAATATTTCGAATTTAGCTTGCAAACAGCTAAAACTTTAATGAGCTTTAAAGCTGTTTAAACAGCGCCTTAAATAGAGGGAGAATAGTGTTGTAGATGGCAAATGCTGTCTAACTTCTGTTCAGATTCAATCTAAATTAATTTTTGTTTTCATTATGAATATTATGTACATAATCTTCTTCAAACATATTTTACGCATAAAATGCTCAGTGTTACATTACTTACAAAATCTGCATATGCACTCTTAGAGCAACTTAATTGAAAGGGTATATTTTATCAACAATCAACATGTACTTACTACGCTACTCACTTTTCAAGCAGAGCTGACAAAAAAAAAACAAAAAACTAGCACATGGCGAAACCTAGATATTATCTATTTAGTAAACAACAACATGAGCAACAATTACTTCTCAACTAATATGGTATGCATAAATGTGAAAACTAGCTTTAAGTTTAATGATTTTCACAAAACTCATACAACTTAGAGTTGAGATAAAAAAGTTTCTCATTTGTGCAGCAGAGAGAAACTTTAATCATAGCATTTAACAGGCAACAAGGCGTTGGACGAGAGATAGAAACCGCACAGACACACAGATACACATAGATATAATGACAAGTCGGAATGGCAAACACACACACACACACACAATCCACTAAAACCCACAAGCACCCACACATAGATGCACAGCGACCAGAGCAAAGCATATGCAGACCTCATGCGCCTGGGCCAATGCATAAATAATCATGTATGTAGCTTGTCGAGCAACAAAAGGCAGCCAACAGCAACAATAACAACAACGATGAGGCAACAACATTTGTAAGCTGCTTACATAGACAGAGCCGAATCCTGGCTAGGCTGGCAACGAACTAGAGTTACATTAGAACAAGTCAAGTTCCTGATAGAAGCCATTCCAAATTATGTTCGACTAACACAATACATGGAAAGGCTTTCATTTAATTCTGACTGCAATATGACAGAAGCAACTATGCGAGAGAATTTAGATAGATGAAATTGTAAAATGTATCAAATAGATGAAGCACAATAATTATGGGCTCAAGCAAATTTACATGAATTAAAGTTACCTGACTTAAAATATATATATGTATATATATATTTACTTGTCATATACATCATTTTCATATATAAATATATATACTTAACTTTTCAGTTAATTTGATTAGCAAAATCAATTTGTACTAAAAGCATAAAAACTTTCTAATTAGCAGCAAATCAATCAAAAAGTTTTTGTTTATACATAGATAACGTAAAGTGATATAAGTAATATATATATATACAAATATACAGATATACATATAAATGTATGTATATACATGTTCAACTATTTAGACAGCGTAATTTACACAATTTACCTTCATCTCAACTCACTTGTCAGGTAAAAAACTTTTCACAACTTGTCTGAATAAGCTGTCTGGCATTTGATGGAAAAGATCTCGTGTACCATCATCAAATGCCAATTGCTTTTGCAACAGAATAGTTAACAATCTCACTCTTGTGCCAGTTGGCCCCAAAAATTTCAGGTAAAATCACACAAAATAGCACAGCAACAACATTTTGTTCTATAACAAAAAGCCACAAAAGTGTCTGGGGGGGACTGTGCCCCTCCTCATCCGTCGTGCCATGCCCAGACCAGACGAGGATTCAGAACTAAATGGGCCAGATGTAAAGTATGCCTATTCAACTATTTATGGAAATACTTGTGGTACGGTAATTCTACGAACAACAAAAAATAAGGTTTATTTTTTTTGTTGGGCAGGGTTTTTGGGACTAGCAGCACAGACACACACACTATTGAGGGGTATGGAAGAGCATTTTAAATTAGTGTCCGACAAATTGAGCACAATTAGTAGTGTAGTGTTGCTACACTGAGAAATTATAATATCTCACAAATCGGCAATTGCGAAAAAACAAGTGAAACTTATTTGGCCCAACTACAAAAATGCAAAAAGTTTAATTTCATTTATGCAAGAAATATTTTAGCTGAAAATTTGTTCTGTGAAATTTTATTTTTTTAGTTATTTACTTAATTTTAGTTAATTTTACATTTATGTTTTTGAGAAATTTTTTGTTGCTTTTATTTCATAAATAATTTTAAATTCATACTTAATTTATATTATTTATTTATTTTATTTATTTTATTTATTTTATTTAATTAATTTATTTTATTTATTTTATTATTTATTTATTTTATTTATTTATTTTATTTAATTAATTTATTTTATTTTTTATTTATTTAATTTATTTTATTTTTTAATTTTATTTGTTTTATTTTTAATTTTTATTTTTATTTTTTCTATGAATCAACATAATTTAAGGAGCTTAATAGTTAATTCCTCCATTTTGTTTAATAAATGTTAAGCAACGTCTGCACTTTTCTTATGTATATACAGCCTAAGTATCTTTAAATGGAAACCAGAAAACTACTTTGTCTCGTTGAAATTATCCTATTTACAGACACACAGCGACAATTACACTAGCTCACACACATACGCACACTCACATTTAACTAATAAGTTAAATATTTAATTTTCATAACAAATTTCATGCCAGAGCGTGTCACACAGAACCGCAGAAAAGTAAAAGCACAAACAGCAAAATAGACGAAAAGCTAACCAAAACAAATGACAGGTGTCTGCGTGTCTATGCAGATACACAGGCAAATGTATATATGTATGTATGTGTGTTGAAATTATTTCATAAAGCAAATGCCACTTTATTGTTGCCAAGTGATTTAACTACACAGAAAAGTGCTGAGTGTGGGCGTCTGTGTGTATGTGTGTGTGTGCTTGTAGTTTATCCGTTAATTTTGAGCGCCGAAAACGTGCTACCTACCCAGACACATGCACACATACATACAAAAGCTAAAAAGCGAGATAGACAGAGAGAGAGACACACATACATATAGTTAGACAGACACTTACATATGTCAGCTGTCATTTCGTTTACCCTTGTGTACAATGCGCGAGCGGGAGAGAGTGCGAAGAGTGCGAACTTATGAAAAAGCATATTTTTAACGTGTCTAGTCTGCCAAAGACGGGAACGAGAACGAAACAGAGAGAGAGTGAGCAGAGAGACAGAGCGAGAACTGCACGCAAAGTGGCACTCGCACTCAGCGAAAGTCACTCGTAAAGTGGCATTAAGCACATTTCAAGTGCCAGCCGCCGAGTTTGGGGTTTTTGCAAATGTTTGCCTGGTTTTTGACTTACGGCCCGCTGTTCTACCTAACCCTCTCTCACTCTATCTCTTTGTACGCGTGTGTGTGTGTGTGTGTCGTATTCTCTTTTCATTTGCCACACGTCACATTTGCATTGCGCGCTCTGCCAACGCCAACACCAAAAGCTGACGCCGCCACTAATGAAAACTTTGTTGAGCCCTTTTAAACGCTCACCACATGTCTGCGTGCGTCTGTCTATGCCCCGCCTGCATTGGTTACACGCTCCGCTCCATATCTCCAAATGGCTCTGCAAGGTCTCAGCTCACATTTGCCTTAATGCGCTCTGAGTGCCGTCTTAGGCGCCGAGCATCTGCTCCAAAAAGTCTCACTCAGCTCTACCCACACAGCCTTTAATCATTTCCTAGTTGACACTTGAGGGTCCTTTTACAATTAGTGTTGTGTATAGCGCGCATCAATGCAGCAAACACAAATCCTTTTAGCAATGCCGTGAATTTGTCAGGATATGAAAATATGTAACTAAAGCAGGTGATCAATTTAACTTATATATATATATAAATTATACCATAGCTGAAGGCTTAAAGATCAGAATGAGGCAGATTAGATTAGGTAAACTAATAAATAATAAATAAATTATAAATGAAAGAATAAAATGAATGAAAGAGTAAAGAGTGCTATAAATATAATTATCATATGTATATTATAAATAAATATATTCTATATTTTTAATAATTTTTTTTATATTTATATTTTCTATATATATATTTTCTATATATATTTTCTTATGAAGTCAGTTCGACAAATATAAATATTTTCCCAAAGTATAATAAAGTAAATCTGTCTGCTTTTCTAAACTTTTAAACAGCAAATATTTATATAAATATATATATACTTCAGGCATCCTATGCCTTCTCATATATATATAAATATTTTACCCATTTACGCCTTTATAAAAGTTCCAACAAAATTGATGTGAAATTCAGCTATAAAGCGCAATTTTACCTTATGACGCTTTACCTGAACTGCAAGAAATGTGGGTAGAAAGCATAGTCAAACAAAGAAAATTATATATAAAAAAGAATTTTGTTATTTTATATTTATGAACCATAAAGCTGACTAAAGCAAACTAAAAAGTTCACTTAATTGCAAAGTTTAAGCTTAAAATATAGATTTTTAAACGCAGTCGCTCAACCATCGACTTTAAACTTGCTGAGCAGCCTACTGAAAATAAAAATAATCTAAGTAACAGCATCTATCGATAGCTAGCTAAAAATAATAAATAAAAAATATAATAAAAATGTGTTTTCATTTATCTGAAACATGCAAAAATATGTTAAAAAAAAAAAAAAAAGACAACACCTGAAATACAAACATTTCAAATAATTGTTAACACTGCGAACATGAACAGCAATTGTTGAGTTTTCATTTTCATGCAACTACTAAAAGCCGTGAAAAGCTGATGCATCAAAACTTTACACATAACGGAATGCATGCGAAAATGGCGTGCTCAAAACAGCGAAAAAGCAGAAGAAGAAGAAGAGGAAAAAAGTAGACACAAAAATTACTTGTAGCATGTAGCTACACAATTTGTTGGTCCCGCAGGGCACTGGGGGCTTCGCTATATACGTTATGCGACCTGACCCTGGAAAACAAGGCCTCGCCCCCTCGAGCTGCAACATGAGGCGTTGATTATTGTGTAATACCTCGAGCCCGAGCTCGACAAATACAAAATGAAAATATGCCAAAGTACCCTATGGCGGGCTCGACTAACAAACATATATCCTGAACTGAGCCAGCAGCTGAGCTGAGCTGCATTCTTACAAATTTTCGAGCTTCCTGCTATGCATATCTCTTACATACATATATTATATATGTATGTATATTTTTGTAAAATTGTGTACAAAAACCCACGCAAACCTGCAAACACAATTTAGCCGCAAGCTGTGCATTTTCTTTAGAGTAAGGGAAAACGCGGATGCCCAGGATAAATATTTTGAGATACTTAGATATAGATATAGATATAGATATAGATATAGATATAGATATAGATATAGATATAGATATAGATATAGATATAGATATAGATATAGATATAGATATAGATATAGATATTATAATTATAAGTATCATAGATCTCTTCCACATACTGCATAATATCCATAATTTATCCAATTTTCTTCAAGAAAAAGCCTCAAAACTGTTATAAATATGCCAAAAAAAAAAATATCAGAAAGATTCTCTGAGCGAGGTCACAGCAAATTGCTGTAATTTTAATTTATTTCTTGAAAGTGCGGCAAACAAAGTTTTGAGCCAAAAGGAGTCCTACGCAACTCCAGTTTCAATAAGCAGTAGCCGGGCCAACAGCAACAAAAATGCCAATAAATTGAAAAGCAATATGAATTAACTTTTTGGCTCTATCTCTCTCTCTCTCTCTCTCTCTCTCTCTCTCTCTCTTTGTCTCGCTGGTTGGCTGCAGTCGAAGCATTGTCCTGCTGCGTCATTGTCCCGGTTTTAATAATTTATGCCCCACCAAAGGGACACTTAAAATGCAACTGAACTGCAACAACGAGCTAGCAATAGCACCCAAAACTTTACTTGTAACTTCTACTTTAACAACCCGCAGACCAGACAGAGAAAGAGCAAAGCCGAGTGCCAGAGAGAGAGAGAGAGAGAGAGAGTGATAGGGACACCAGAGCCAACCCCCTCAAATTGAACAAATGAAGTGCAAAGCAACTGGAGACTGCGAGCTGGGTGAAAGGGCAAACTATTAACTGGCAACAGCCATAAGGACTTTCAATGAAACATGAGCGAAGGTTCCACCAGGCCAAGCACCTAATGGAACTTGGTCATATGTTTCGCAAAATATGAAAAATGTTTCAATCTCTTTTCTTTATTTTTCCTTTCGTATGTGCTTTCAAGTAATTCCCTCGTGTTGTCGTGTTGCTCCTAGACACAGTTTAATAACAATTTTGAAAAGTTTTCAACTTGACTGATACTTAAGGCTATATACTTAAATTGATAGTTTTAAGTTTGAGCGTCAGTACATGGAAGTTTTTTGATATAATAATAACAGTATTGGTATCAGTTAATGGCATTTATTATTATAGATATAAAGTTTGTTAAGAAATTGATACTTTCTGATGTGATGTGAGTAATTATTAATATATCATTTTTGTATTATTTTAATATTACATTATAATTAAATATTAATGTCGAACTATAGAGCTGACTTATAGTCTGCTTATCATTGAAGTATTTACTTTAAATATAAAAAAAAATATATGTAAAAGCCACCAGAACTCTTCCTTAAAATCTTATACATCTTATTATATATTATCCCATACTCTCACAAATTATAAATAACAATATAATCTAATTTCTTTATCTTTCTCCCTCTCTCTCTTTCTGCTGCTCTTAGTGTGTTTGCCGTTTCGACCGCCAGGGGCCGCTTTGCGAGCAACCAATTGTCATACGAAATGCCGCCTTCTCGGGCGATTCATATGTGTCGCATCGCATCTACAAGGATATACCGCAGCACGAGGCACTCGATGCTGTGCTGCCCATGCACATACAGCTGAAGGTGCGCACTAGGGCCACCAATGGACTGATCATGCTAGCCGCCGCCCAGGGCACCAAGGGCGGACACTATATGGCGCTCTTCCTGCAAAAGGGTCTCATGCAATTCCAATTCTCTTGCGGATTGCAAACGATGCTGCTGAGCGAACTGGAAACGCCTGTGAACACGGGCCACGAAATTACCATTCGAGCTGAGTAAGTGAAATGCCTGGCCACGGAATGCAATTATGTGGTTCACAGCGAACTCGACCCAGCCCAGCCCAGCTCAGCCCGGCCCAATCCAGGCCAACTCATGGATCACGGGTCGGGCAGTTAGGAGGGCAACTTTGATAGAAGGGAGGTCGGCACGTTAATTAACTTTTTAAATTGCGCCTGACACGAGTGTCGAGTGTCGAGTGTCCAGGGGCAATGGCTGCTGGGGTTCAGCATGTGGGTCACTGTCAATGCTGCAGGAAACGGCAGCAGGATGCCGCCATGCAGCCCAGGCCATTAAAGTTGCCTTATGTCGATTTCCATGCCGTTTGACCACCACAAATTATAATGCTTCAAGTGTAGAATAAATTGCGCTAGTGCCGCTTCGCGTTATTTTTTTTTTTCCGCTTCTTTCGGCTATACCCCAGCCATAGCTCCGTTCTGCTTCATGCCGACGATCCTTGGCTTCGCATTCATGCGTAATTAGTTGGCGTAGTTGGTTTTTGGCTCAAATTTAATTTGCCGCATTTTCTGCGTTCGTTCGCACAGCGGAAGCGGAAGTTGAATGGCTGCAACAGACCCCAAGAGATAGAGATTGAGTAACTTTGTCCCCCCCCCCAAAGGGAAAGGGAAAGGGATAGGAAAAGGGGCAGGGAAAGCGGAGAGAGGCCCTTGCGTAATTAATCGTTTAACTAACAGTTCCCGAAACTGTGCACACCACTTTCAAATGAGAAATTTAATGGCGCAAAGGACAATTGCGATAACAAAGGCAAAGAACTTAGACGTTCAGCCAGGCAGCAGCTGGCCTGGCCAGCAGCAAATAGCTCAGAAAAACCTCGTCAGATAAATTATGCTGCGGATAAGCCAAAAATAAGCTGAACAAATATGTTAAGCACAAATCCACTTAGCGCAATGAGATCCAAAAAGAGCATTTCATGTGTGCTAATAGATTGCACAGAAAACTCTTGCAAGATAAAATTAGCGAAATGCGCGTGGGCACAAATTGATAATGAGCGAGTTGTGCGTCTGGCATTGTAATCTAAGAGCGGCAATTCGCTCCATTGCAATGCATTGCTTAGCTGTGTGAGAGATTTACAGTTGTTCACAATTTGCAGTCATTCGAGTTCTCTCTCTCTCTCTCTATCTCTCCTGTAACGACACATCGGCACGATTATGCTAAGCCGACGCTCGTTGTTCAAGTGAGAAGGGAACCATGGAACGATCGTTGAGAGCAGTTGCTCGTGCTTCGATTGCACGGAACTTATGGGAAACGAAACATCGTTCGATTAGTATAAATGCTCGTGCATCGACAGTTCTGATCATAAGCTCGGAACTTGTGGGAAACGAATCGTCGTTCGATTAGCTTAAATGCTCGTGCTTCGAGAGCTCTGCAATTTTGTAATTACTTTAATAACTTGATCAGCTGAAATAATGAGAAACTAAACATCGTTTCATTAGTGCAAATGCTCAAGCTTCAAGAGCTCTGCAAATTTGTCTAGCTTGACTATATTATTATGATTAAATAATTAAAGAACAGCATATCAACAAGAGTCTTAGCCCAAATTAGGTAAATACTATATTAGCAATTGGGTAAACATTTCAGAATGAATATAAAATCATGATCCAATCTGTATTAAAATTGATGCAGGAATAATGAAAAGAAAAATGTATAAAAATAGCTTTAGACACATACTATAGCATAATATATAATATAAATAGAATAACTATTCAGGTATATTAAAAAGAAAGAACAGAACAGGAAATTTCTGTTATAATTAATTATAACTCAAATTATGGAATATAACTAAAGTCCCTTCAATATATTCAATATCAATATTATCCCAAAATTATAGAAAAAAAAATATTTAAATTTTTTGGCAGGCATATTAAAAATGAAAAAATTACCCTTTTGCAAATTACAACTATATAAAGTCTCTTCAAATCAATATTAATCCAAAAATTGCAATATTGTATAAAAAAAACTATTTAAATAATTTTGCATTCATAATCGGCAGCATTGAGCAAAACCACATAATATTTCAGCAGCTGCTTAACTGCCTGCCCTTATAGGAAATTTATTGTTGTTCTACTTATGCTGGCCGCAGAAACCAAACAGAAATTTATACGCATGGAATTCAATTCGAGTGCTCTTACAACATCATGTGATCATTTACATTTAACAGGCAATTCGCAAATTTACAATTCAGTCGAGTGCAATTACTTAGGACGTAGATGAGAAGAGAGGAGAGAGCCGAGAGGAGAGTGGAGAGCAGAGTGGGGTCTGGTCAGGCTCGATGGGGTCAGCCATATGGAAAATGACCAAGTAATCATTTTACAAAATCAACAAGCAACAACGAATTCCCACAACGCCGCAACGAAGAGTGGCATAAACAGCACATTAAGGAATAAATATATCAGGCAAATAGGTCGACCGGCTGACTGCAAGAGCAAATATTGCTGCCAGACATGGGCAAGTGAAGGAGAAAGCGAATAAGATGAATGTAAACAGGTCGAACTGACTGACCAATACACGCTCAGAATTTTAAGTGCAGATTAGATGAAAGCTATGTACATAGATATAAATCTAGAGCAGTTATGTGTATGTATGTAATACATGAGGCTCGCTGCTCGACTCTATAAATCAAACATAAATACAAACTAATATACTCTCCTTTTGCTGTGTGTGTCTATAAAATAAAAACCCGCACACACACACACATGCACATACTAGACTGGACTGGCCTATATAAATAATTTACTGCTTAGAGCGAGACGGCTATAGTAATGGGCATTTGATATCTCTTTCTTGTTTTTATGACTATCGAATCGACCACAAATTTACTTTTTAGCACTTGGTCCCAGCTCGGGGCATGCTCATGTGGTACAAAAACTGCGCTCCGCCACTGGATTTACGAGCAACAAATTTATGTTTGTTGCCTATTTTTATTTGACTTGCGTGCTTAATGGCCATGCCACCAGGACACTTCATGTTCACCACGACCACAACGCCTCCGACTTCGACTCCTGCTCTCGCTGTCGGTCCCGCTCCCGCTCCTACTTTCCAGCTCTCAGCTCATTCGCCCAGAAGCGATTTAGCGTCTCCCATGTCGACGCGACAATGGCAATGAACATAGACCTTCAAATGAACTAGTTCGTGACACACACACACACACACACAATTATGATTGGCTTGAGGCGAAAGTGCTACTTGAACTTTTGTCGCATTGTTGCCTTTGGCTAAATTTTCATTGAGCCGGATCGCGCCTAATGAGCCTAATGCTCCACGCAATTGACATTTTACTTAAGGATTTCGCAAGAAGTCCATGTAATTAGAAAGCAATAACAATTACCGCACAATTATGAAGCTTTCGCTTAATCTCGGCTAAAGCTTATGCCGTTCCGCACTTCCGACTTTTCTGCTCAAAACAAAATGAAGTGCATTAAGCATTAAAGGCCGCAACTTTGCCGCCAACTTCAAATTAGAGTAGAAAAAATAAAAAATAAAAATCTCAAAACTTTTTGCTGCTTAATCAATCGCAGCTAATTGCTCGAAATACTATTTATATTTAATTATGAAATGCTGTAAAATGAATGTCCTTGATTCGAGTTGATTCATTATTTTCTGCCATTGACTGCGGCTAAAAGCCAATTTCGAGTACTTGGAAAACTGAATTGCTGGCAAAATTTGTTGTTTATGAAAAATCATTAGCGAATTCTATGGTTAATGCCAACAAGGCATTAAAAGCAGCGGCTTTTAACGGCTTTTGCTGTTTGATAATTTTTTAAAGAGTTTTTATGTTTTTTATTAATTTTAGGCGCTGAGTGTTTAAATGCTTAGTTAAATGCGAAAATGGCTACAAATAAATATTTTAAATTAGCTGATTAGCTTGGATTGATTTGAATTATTTTGCTCATATTCTAAAATATATTTTATATATATTTGTTTTATATAATGTTCACTGAGCTGCTCTCATTCATCTCATAATGCGGCCTCAGCTCAGTTTTTTCCACTAAAAACAATTTTTGATCCAGCTAGCTATTTTCATTATTTTCAATAGGAATTAAAACTATATTATTTTTTTATTAATATTTTATACTTCAATACTATTTTTTTTTTATATTTTTCTTTTTAGTTTTTAAATTTACTTCATGCTCAGCAAAACACATTTAAACTTTTATATTTATTTTAATTTATATTAATTTTTTATTTTTATTTTTTTTATTATATCTTTAGGAATATTAATAAATTTTATTTTTATAATACTATTTTTATATATAATTTTATAAGTTAAAACAAACTAATAATAAAATATATTCAATTTATTAAATACACAGATTTTACTTGAATACTTCTTATTCATTGAATATTTCTTCTGAATATAAAATATAACCAGAAGAAATAATAAATTGAAAAAAAATATATCAAAGGATATACAAAAAATGAATTAAGCGCAATTTTAATATATTCACAATTTTTCTTTACAAAAAAATACTTATAAATTATTTAATATTCCATAATTTTATAATTCAACCCACTGACTACATATTTTCTATCAATTAACTTAGCATTTTTTTCTGCTAAAATATTTTTTCACGAATCGTTAAATATTTTCCATTACATTTCCAGCTAATTCAATTAATAGTAAAAACTGCATAAAATGTATGCAATCTTTTCAGATTTTACTATATTTTTTACAACTTCCCCAACCTACCATCCCTATCTCTCTCCCTCTCTATAAGTATAAATGGAGCCAAAATATAAGTAAATAAAAAATTGTATCAATAAAATTTTGGTGTCCCATTGATGTCTCCCTTTTCGCATTTAATGTCAACATTCAAACGTAATGAACGCACTGAGATATGAATCCCAAATCGAATATAAAAAAAAAATAAATAAACAAAAAGAAAAACAAAAGCTGGCAAACCAAATAAAATCAGAAATACTTTCTGGCCAAAGAGCGTTGAACAAAAAAAAATAAGCATTCAAATAACACCAGGTGACATTTACCGTTACAAAACAATAAATACAAAAATTCCACAACAACAAAGAAAGGGGCACAGGAATCTCGGTGGCAGCATAAAAAAAAAACAAATATGCCGAACGGGGACTTTTTTTTATTTTTCCCTGAATGTCCGACAGGCGAGACAAAAATTTGACAGTCGATTGACAATACAGCCTATTGGGCGCAAACGGGTTGCACAGTGGCACAAAAGCTATGAAAATTACATAATCATACAAAAGAAAGAAAGAGTGTTACAATATTTATTATATAATTAATTAAAGGCTCTGCATATATAGTTAAATAATTAAATTTTGCATTTCAATTACGTTAAGTTTATGGCATTTCGTTTGCGTCATTTAAAACTGTTTGTCCGCCACGGTGCTTGGTCATGGGGTTATGTTTAAAGGGGGGCAGGCAGCCATAAAAGGTCAGTTGAGAGAAAAAATGTTACCCGTTGGGGGTGTGGGGAATTGAAGTGGAGCAGGGGGCTTTATGAGGCATCTTTGTGCGGGCGTCATAAATATTTGCACTGAAAATAACTTTTTTTTTCTTCTCTCATTTTATTATATATATATAAATATGTTTGTTGTTGTTGCTGCTGCTGAATGCCCTACGCAGCGAAAAAGTTGCCCGCAGTGTGCGGCATATTAAATATTTTATATCGGCCTGGCCCTGCCCGACCCTGCCCGATCCAGCCTGACCCTGCCCGCAAAAGGACATGGAACATGGGCGTATTCGCTGTGGGCGGTGAAACTTTTATCGCTGCTCATCATCCTCAAACCAAAAAAAATGCTTCTGTCTGCTTTCAGATTGGACTTCAGCCGCAATTACACGCACTGCAATGCCTCGCTGCTCGTCAACGACACGTTGGCCATGTCCGGGGATCAGCCGACATGGCTGAAACTGTTGCCGCCACGATTGCACACGCCCGAGGTCATATTGAACACTTGGCTGCATTTGGGCGGCGCACCCCAGGCGCCAATTGGCCTCATTATCGAACTGCCGCCAGCTCAAAGCGGCACCGGCTTTACCGGCTGCCTTCATACACTGCGCATCAATGGACAGGCTCGCGAAATCTTTGGGTAAGTCCTCTTAAACAGACCAACTCGTCGAACCGGACAGCCATTGGCCATAGCCATAGAGTCTCTGACTGGCTCAAAAAATGAGCAAGGCAAGGCAAGTGTAGCGAAGTTATGACACTGCCTCTTAAATATTTATGCCCCATACGCAGCCGAGCTGAGCTGGCGGCCAAAGCGTGCCGCGTGCCGCATGCCACAAAGTTGCAGGTAGCACTCAGCTCTGCGGGAATATGCAGTAAAATCGTCTGCAGGATTAAATGGGCAACTAAACCGAAGCAATACGACGTCGCCTTCGCACAGAACAGTTGCAAAACTTGGGCACATCAAAAGAAATAAGCTAACGAACATTTTCTGCCATTGAAGTTTACGTCGAAACCTCACGAAGCAGAAGAATACGTCAATCATTGGCAAAAATAATTAAAGGCCAAATTTAACCTGAAAAGAACAAAAACTATTCAAGAAGTTAAATCATTAAATTCCATTCAAACATTTTACGCACCATGCAGAACAATGAAGGCAAAGTCAGGCAATTAAAGTTGTAGTCTCTTCATCATAAATGAAATTAGAACAATCTTTAACAAAAGCGCTCGAGAGCCAACTAATTGCAACCGTATTATCGATAAGCTGACTCAATGCTCAAGACTCTTATTACAATCCATTGGGTTTCCGTTTAGTCATTTATAATTGGCGAAGATTTTATTCGAAAAGCATTTGATGTATAGCTTTAAAGACTAAATTCAATAGCTTTTGCTTGAAATGAATCATTCGATAAGCAAATATCGATAAAAATATGCAGATAACATGTAGACGATAAACATGACAAATTAGATAAAAGATGCAATAAATATACTTCGGTAAATAACATTTTAAAAATACATCTGGTATATAGCATTCAAATAACAACATCCGATAAACATCATTCGATAAACATCAGTCGATATATGTTAATCGATTCATTTTATTAGTAGAATGTAAAAGGCAGTATTCGATATGCCGCATTCGAAGGATAGTAATCAATTTGCAATAATCTATACAAATAATTTGATCAAAATCTATCGATAAACATACTTCGATTCGATGAAAAGCAGTTGATAAGTAGTAAAAGATGATAGACAACATAAACATAGGCAACATAAATGGACAATAGCTAACAAATAGTACTCCAAATAGATAATTTAATAAACTGACGCCAATAAACGACAATCGATAAATGGCATTCGATAAAAAAAAAAAACATTTGATAAGCAGCTCAAAGTAATTCATTAAAAACACATGATTAGTGTTAAGGAATTACTTATGTAAATTAACATACATAATCTATAATATCGATTAACAGCCATAATTTACTTTGATGAAATCTGTAATATCGATTAAATGCCTTCATTTACCTAAGTAATTTCTCTGGATATAAAATCTATGTTTATTTGATGAGTCAAAAAAGTTAGTTATGGCAATATAATTTTATGCAGCGCTACATACAATAGTAAAGCATATTAATAGTTGAATACTGGTTGCTACAAATAATCGAAAATATAATCGATAATATACTAGACCAGACAAGGCAGCCAAAATAATATTTTACACTAATTTCAAAAAGATATAAACCGTTTAAAGCTAGAAAAAAGCTAAAGATAACTTGAAGCTTGAATAGAAACAATCGATAATCGATGTGCCCAAGCTATTGATATTTACATACATACATATGTATATATATTCCCATAAGCATAGATACAAACTGTATTTTCTGTTAAATACATATAATAATTATTATTATTATTGATAAACATTGGGCTGTGTTAACTCTTTGACAATTTAAGCTAGCAAATAGAAGGCAGACAAAATGTCAACGTTAAAAGGACATCAAGGATTAAACCAATTTTAGCACTTTGCAAACGAAGGATTGTATATAGATAGTCGGTCGCATAAGAAGGAGAGCGAGTCGAGAAATGCGAAAGCCATTTGTCAGCGCATTAAAACGCGTTCACAAACAGCCGGTCAGGGCGGACAACAAGACAAATGGTCAACGGGGTGAGCACCACGCAAGTGGGGGATGACACGCTGACAACAGTGGGCGCCACACAATGGGCGGGGGGAGAGGAGGGGAGACAGTTGTAGGTTGGGACTCGAACAATTGACATGCGAATTAGCAGCAGGGTAATGAAATTGGAGATGACACTAACCAGCCTTTTAACCTATCTCACCCATCTCCGGGCACTTTGCGTACATCCATGGCAGCGACGCTCTGGATGGCTTTGGCATTACGGAATGCGGCTCATTGGCCTGCCTGTCGAGTCCGTGCCGCAATGGCGCCGCCTGCATCAAGATTGAATCGAACGAACTGGACGAGAACGGTGACAAGGCTGAGAAATGGAAATGCAAATGCCCCACCGGCTACATGGGCCCCACCTGTGAGATATCCGTGTGCGAGGACAATCCCTGTCAATATGGTGGCACCTGTGTCCAATTTCCGGGCAGCGGCTACCTCTGCCTCTGTCCGCTGGGCAAGCATGGCCATTACTGCGAGCACAGTGAGTGTGATTCAACATATTCCCATTTTAATTCATTTACCTTGGCGATTTTTTTTTTCTTTTTTGCCTTGACAGATCTCGAGGTGGCATTGCCGTCCTTCTCGGGCAGCGTCAACGGTCTCTCTTCATTTGTGGCCTACACGGTGCCAGTGCCCTTGGAGTATTCGCTGGAGCTGAGCTTCAAGATCTTGCCACAGACCATGTCACAGATATCACTGCTCGCTTTCCTGGGTCAGTCTGGCTATCATGACGAGAAGAGCGATCATCTGGCCGTCAGCTTTATACAGGGCTACATTATGCTAACCTGGAATCTGGGCGCCGGACCTCGACGCATCTTCACACAGAAACCCATCGATTTTCGACTGGATGCACCGCGTGTGCCCTACGAGATCAAAGTGGGTCGCATTGGTCGTCAGGCCTGGCTCTCGGTGGATGGCAAGTTCAATATAACAGGTCGCTCGCCCGGTAGTGTCAATCGCATGGATGTTCTGTCCATACTCTATCTGGGCGGTCATGAGATTGCCAACTTCAATACATTGCCGCACGATTTACCGCTGCACTCCGGATTCCAGGGCTGCATCTACGATGTCCAGCTAAAGGCGGGCCAGGTGACGGTGCCGTTGCAGGAGACACGCGGTGTCCGAGGACGTGGTGTCGGGCAATGCGGCACGCGTGAATGCCATAGGCATGCCTGCCAGCATGACGGAGCCTGCCTGCAGCATGGCGCCACCTTCACGTAAGTAATTTTTAAAATTAAAATAATCTCAGGGAATTACATTTTTTTGTTTTTTTTTTTTTTTTTTATTATTTATAAGCCGCTAGATCAAAAAATCGTAGCAAAAAGTATAAGTCTTAGTCATGAGAGTTTGCTTACTTCAAGCCTTATTTTATATAAATTTTACAAAAAATTTAAAATTTAACTAAAAACTTTAAAATCTGACTTTTTTATGCAATTCAATTCATGATATGCATTTTATGCAATTCAATTAATTCATGGATAGATTAATATTTAGAGAGATACTTTAATGTCTGGCATATCTTTTACTTCTATTTATTTAATCCACTACAAAATCATGAATATATAAATAATACAAATTAGCTATAAGGCTACACAACTCTATGCGAGTGTTATGGTCAGAAATATTTGGCAAATTGATGTCTAAAATTTGTAACAGCTGTCGAGCAGCAGCCGTTAGTAAAGTTGACTAAAAGCTAACGAGTCTCATATAAAATCGAATGATTTTTATTTCTCTTATTTCCGACACAGTTGCATCTGCCAGGAGGGCTGGTATGGACCGCTCTGTGCCCAGGCCACAAATCCCTGCGATTCGTTCAATAACAAATGCTACGAGGAGGCAACTTGTGTGCCGCTGGTGAATGGCTATGAATGCGACTGTCCAGTGGGACGCACGGGCAAGAATTGTGAGGAAGGTGAGCGGAAATTGCATATATATATAATGATTTATATATTTATATTTATTTATATTTATAATACATATTCAATAATCAATTTGTAATATCTTATTATTATCTTTGTAGAAATACGTTCACTTAGCGATGTCTCACTGACCGGTCGCCGTTCGTATCTGGCCGTGCGTTGGCCCTATCTGTATGATGGCGGGGATAAGCTGGGCGCCAAGCGTTCCCAAATGGTTAGCTATCGTAACTTTACCAAGAAGCTGCTGCCTCCCAAGCCCATCTCGACGCCGAGCACACACTTTGTGATGAAGCTGCTCAACGAGGTGGAGAAACAGCGCAGCTTCTCGCCCGTGCCATTGATGGGCTCGAAGACGTTCGAGGAGCATCATCGTGTGCAGTTCTTCTTCATTGAATTCCAATTGCGTCCGCTTTCCGAGCGTGGACTGCTCCTCTACTTTGGCACGCTGAACAACAATCAGGATAAGAAGATTGGATTCGTTTCGTTGTCGCTGCAGGGCGGCGTTGTCGAGTTTCGCATTTCGGGTCCCAGCAATCATGTGACTGTAGTACGGAGTGTGCGAATGCTGGCCATTGGCGAGTGGCACAAGATCAAAATGGCCCAACGTGGACGCTGGCTAACGTTGTGGGTGGAGGGCAGCGCCTCTTCGGCCCTGGCCCCATCTGCCGAGGTGCTGGTCGAGCCCGATGCCCTGCTCTATATTGGCGGCCTCAGGGATCTATCCAAGTTGCCCCACAATGCCATCTCCGGATTCCCCATACCATTCCGTGGCTGTGTCCGCGGCCTCGTCGTCAGCGGCACTCGCATTGTTCTCAACGAAACGAATATCGTGGGTAAGTCACAAATGCACAAAATATGACAGCAAATAATTGATGGCCCCCCCAGCCTCAGCACATTTCCCATTAATGAAAAGTATAAATATACTTTCAGATATATATATATATATATATATATATATATATATATATATTTGTATGTATATATCAATTAAATTAATAACCATAAATAATAGGCGCGTGCAAGGCGAATGTGTCTGAGCGAAAAGTTATGAGAGTAAAGTAAAAGGAAGTCGGCTAGGAACTTTGGCAATTCTTTAAAAGAAATCGAAAAAAAAAAAAAGAACTCTAAGATAATTAGTTACAAATTATGCTTTTGTTTAATTATATGCCATCTTTATAATTTCCATATATAAAGTTGCATCATTTTTGATAAATCTCAAAAAAAAAAAAAGTCTACAACAAATTAACTTAATTGAAGCTCTAGCTCCGAAGCTTTGAAAGATATTGTCTTTTACGATTCGCCACGCATGCTTTTATATATCATCTTTGTTAAATTAATAGTTCAATATAAAGCATAATATTATATATTGAGAAAGAACTTTAATTCGGATGCAAAACTTTGGGAGATGCAGATTATATTCGATTTTCCACGCCACGCCACTGAAGGGTTGAATCAATAGAGAAGATTGACAGTTTCTTGCTATAAAATATATAGTTTCCGATTTGCTATGCCAAGGATAGCAAATCGACCAAGTCGGTGTCATATTTCTATGAATCAATTCAGTGAATCATTCTTAGATTCAACAATATGAAATAATTTAAAAATTGATTTTAACAAAATAATTAAAAGATAAAAAATATTTAAGAGTATAATATGCATATTGCCAATTGTTGAACATTTTTAGATTTGTTGAATTTTTTAGAAATATTGATTTTTATATTTTATATTTATATTTATATATTATATTTTATATTTTATATTTTATATTTTATATTTTATATTTTATATTTTATATTTTATATTTTATATTTTATATTTTATATTTTATATTTTATATTTTATATTTTATATTTTATATTTTATATTTTATATTTTATATTTTATATTTTATACATTTATAAATATATTTATAAATATATTTAAAAATATACAACATTTTATATACATATACAATTTATAAACAATTTGTTTGATTTTATTATTATTATTTTTGTTATTTTTTATTTTATTTATTTTTTATTTATTTATTTATTTATTTATTATTTTTTTTTTTTTTTTGTATATTATATACAACATATATTTTTTTTATCATATATTATACATTTTTTTACATACATATTCAAATACTTTATTATATTATACATTTATATATTTATATACATACATATATATTGTATATTATTTATTTATAGAATCGCGTAACATTCGCGACTGCGATGGCACCGCTTGCGGCGGCGACTCCTGCGAATCGGGCGGACATTGCTGGCTGGATGAGAAGCTGCAGCCGCATTGCATCTGTCCGGACTATGCCAAGGGCGATCGTTGCGAGTACTCGGAGACGTGCAAGCTAATACCCTGTAAAAATAATGGACGTTGCTTGCGCAGTGGCCGCTGCTCCTGTCCCAATGGCTGGGGCGGCTTCTATTGTGAGATTGGTAAGTAGCTAAGGGGGTAGAGGAAGCAGCGGAGCAGCGCATGTCTAAGCCAGGTCAATGAACCCAATGTGGGCTCTAATTGAAAGTTTTTGGATGCGCTGCGCAAAATCTGTGATTTTTGTCTGTCGTTTTTATTTATTATTTTTTTCTTCTCTGTTCATAATTGCCAACTCGTGTGTCGAGCTGTCATTTCCTGACTGCAACTCGGATAGAGCAGGTTGGGGGGCCAGGCAATTCGTCATCGAATTAGTCAAGCGCCAGATGTTTAGTTAGTGCTTAATGTCCGTAGCAACAACAACAAAAAAAAAAGAGTAGAAGCAACAACAACACAGACAGCAACAGCAGAGGTAGTAACTGGGCAACAATGAAAGGCATAAATCATTTCACTTGAAAATCTTCAAAACGAGTTTCATAAATCTCCAGAGCCAAGTTGAAGTTCAATGTGTCAGCAAAGTAAAAGTTGAACTTACAGCAACATACAGAAGCTACAACGAGCAAAGATCTTAAAATGTCAGAAAACTGATTTTATTTCGTTTTTTTAATGTATATATAGAAATTGCTTTTATCTGATGTTCTCGGTTCAAATGCCGAAACAAGTTTTCAATTTCGAATGTTAAAAGCAAATGACAAAACCTACAAAAAAAACCCAACAGCAACAACAACAAAATACAATCTAACACAACAATATTATTATTATAATTAGAGATCTACAGCGAGGGGGGAGACATGAAAACAAAACCATTAACAGCACCACGAATCTTACGGTTCGATGCGCAGCGGGGTCGGGAAGTTGATATCGCAAAAAAAAAAGTAAAAACCAAAAAAAAAGAGGCAGAAATAACGCTAAAATTAGTGATCTGCAATATACATATATATTTATATATATATATAAAATAGAAAAGCCTAATTTGCATGACTGGGAACATGCTTCAATAATGAAAAGAACAAACGTATGGGAAATTCTGCGAAACAAAAATTATATTATCATTAACAAATAGAACAGAACTTGGGAGAGCTTCGAGCATATAAAACATGTAAAATAAAACAAGAAAATTAGTAGGCAAAAAATTTATTTATTATAAAAAAAAACATTGCAATTTAAAGCATAATAGATCAGAATTAAAAAATAACTAAAATAAACAATTGTCGGCTTTACCTTACTCTATTGAGCGCCTCCATTTCTTATAATAGAAATTTATAGTTATAAACATAGTTATATTTAGAAATATATCTATGGATGAAAGATCCATCTAGATCATAGCTATATCGAAAGAGCAGCTATTAACTTGCTATGACATTAGATCTGGGCTTAAAATTTGCATAGCAATAGTTTATGCTGGATGTGAGACTTGAATATTATGTTTGATTCGTAAAAAGCTACGAAGATCCATAGTTTCATTCATTGCTAGCGGAAGCAAACTTAAATATATATCTGCAAATCTTATAGTTTCTGGCTCGATAAGTGAAGATGATTTGGTAATATTCCAATTAGATTTGAGCGTATTCCGTAATTGTAATTTATAAGTCGAGTATATATATGTATATAAAATTTTAGGAGTCTAGCCTAAGCATCAGCTCTTCATTCAGGGCATCTTTCAGACCAAACCAATATACTCTTATCATTTCATGACAGAGTACAAATTTTAATATTTGCAAAACATAAAGAACTATATAAGAATAAAGCAATTAAGCAGTCGTAAAAATTAAACAAAATATCGTTTTGTATATAGATGTAGCTAAGCTGATAAGAAACTTGAATTATAATAGTTATCAAGGTTTATATATATATTTGAAAACAAACTTTTTTTGAAACAAACTTTTGTTGCATTTGCATAATTTCAAAGTATTTATAAAGCGGCTCGGCGCGATTTCAGTTTTTTTTAAACAGATTATAGAGAACCTAAAGATATATTGAAATAATATATATAAACAAATATATAAATTTTAATATAATTTTTTTTTTTAAATTATTATATATATTGTAAATTTTAAATTTGCCTACTTAAAGCTCATGTCCCTACTAAATTTTGTAGAACTCTGACAATTTCTCATTAAAAATACATAAAATTAAAATGTGATAAAAATTAGGAAATGAAACCGCTTAACTAACTATTTACGCAGGAAGCCTGAAAGTGATAAAACAGAGTTTTATGATTATTTGTTTTGTGGCTGGCCAGGCTGGCTGAGTTATTCAATTGGCAGTTTGGTATAAATTCAGCTAGCTAGCTAACTCTTTGCCTGGCTGGCCTGGCAGCCTTTCACTTATTAGCAAAGTGAATTAACATGCCACTAATAACAATAAGCCATAAACAAGCTGGTGAAAACACGAAGCAACAAGTGCAATCAAGTTGAGTGGCAGCAAAATAGGAAAGAAAACAAAACAAAACACAAATTCATAATAAGAATCCAAAATGTTGGCAACCACATCAACGGCAGTTGAAGAATACGAAAAAGAACACGTAGATCTTGTCGAACAGATTAGATAGAGGCAGCCAAAGAAGCACCAAACGAGATCAGGGACTTGCAGACAGACGGAAAGACAACGGCCAAATGGCATAATGAGCCAGACAAAGCCAAAGTTGATAATAATAACATGGTAGCTGAGTTCTTTAAGAGTAGTCGCAGCATAGATACCCTATGGAAGCTGACTGCCCTATGCGGCAGTGAAAATATATTTTAAAATGCATTTTTTTTAAGAATTCTTTTAATAGATTAAACTAGATAGAATCCTTTTGCTTTATTTATTTTTAGAAATTTTTAAGTATTATTAAAACAATTTTATTTCAATTTTATTTATCCAAGTTTAAGCAACAAGTTGTTTTTTTTTTTAATATATTGATCGGCATTAACTGAATTATATTATTCAATGAATGTTCCATTTACCTATTTCGCGCACTTGAATATTTATTTAATTTCCATGTTTAATATATTAATATTTTTATATGTTAATTTATTGTTCAATTTACTTGAATTATAGTTTAACTTTAATGTAACATAATTTCACATTAACAATTTTTACAGAAATTTTATATATTTTCGGTTTTCATATTATTCATTTATTCAGTTCAATTTCGAGCACTTTATTTATAATTTGATTTTCATGTTTAATATTTTATATGAGAATTACTTCTTCAGTTTACCTAAATTAGTATATATTTTAACTTCTTCGTAACATGATTCTAATTTTCAAGAATATAAATATATTAAATAAATAAAGGCATTAGCAGAAAAGCATCTTCTAAACATTACAAATTTACATATAACTCAACTTCAATATGCTCTTTGAATTGTTATATTGATCAACATATGTAAGTCTATTGTTAATGATGAAGTAAATTGCAATGTTGTGACGCTGTTGCCGATGCTGTAATTTCATTATGCATTTGTAGCACACACACACACACACACACACACACCTGCAGCATGTGTGCATGCAATATGTTTTATGCATTTCAACTCACATACCCTCTCTCTCTCTCTCTCTCTCTATCTGGCTGTTTCTCCTTCGCAGCACTGAGCAAACCAACAACACCAAGCTTCCGCGGCAACAGTTACCTGATCTTGCCACCCCCTCGCATACCGATGAAAGACAAACGCCGCGGCCCTTCGCTCTATGCACGTCCATCGCGCGAAGCCGTACAAATATCGCTGAACTTCTCGACCATCGAACCGGATGGCCTATTGCTCTGGAGCGAACACAATCAGCTGAAATTCTTGGGTCTTGGACTGGAGAACGGGCACCTGAAGCTGGCAAGCAATTTGCTGGGCAGCATCAATGATACCGTGCAGGCGTCAGCAAGCGGCTTCATTGCTGATGGCGCCTGGCATGCAACGAGCGTACTACTGGATCGCACACGGCTCGAGCTGCAGCTGGATGGAGTCGTTATATTCACAGAGCGATTGCCCGAGATCAATCGAAGGCTGACAACAACACCAACTGCGGCATCATTGCAGCGACGAGGCGGCAAGGATCCAACGATTAGCTACGAGGATATTTTCTATTTAGGTAAGTGTTGGTCACACTTTGCTAATGCCAATTAGCACAGACTTTACTAAGCTTGTGACGTCACAGTTCTAAAGTATATCACCTGCTGCACAATTGCAAGCTCTGCATGCTATAAGTGCATGTTTCTCAGCAATTAAAATTAAATAGTTGCAGACTTACCCTATGTTTTGTAATTCATAAATACTGCTGATTGTTTCTTGGGCTGTCTTTGCATTCATCAAATGCATTCCCGACGCGCGCCTCAGCCACAGGTGTTAACTCGCATGGAACTGTAACGCCGGCGCAGAGATGTGCAATATGGTACAAGAAGAGAGACGCGTTACGCATTAACTGTGCACAAGAGTGAGCAGGATAGCTGCGAACTTTCAACACTGCACGGAGGGCCAGAGAACGTCTGCGCTGTGTCTGGCCGAAGCTAATTTAATACTTGTTGCGTTTCTGTTTTGGATTTCTGATATCCACGTTGCAAGCGAGCACTGAAACACTTTCAAAGTTTACATGGCAGACGTTCACACGAAATGCTAGATCAGTTCAGCCAGCAACAAACAATATTGTGTGATGCATTCACAAAAATATTCACAGTGCACCGCCGCGTCCAGAGGGCTTTAAACAATTACTAAGTCTGAGTTAGTAGAGATGTGCGTCGGGTCAAAACATTGAGTGATCGTATATCGATTAAGAAATATCGTCATCATGCACAGGTGATCTGTTAACACGAGCTTAAGCAACGCTGTTAAATTTAAAAAACAGCTTTGAGCTTACAAAATACAAGTTGATCTGATTATAATAATATTCTTATGTAGATAAACAGAGAGTTTAATATTTATTGCATTTAGAAAAAGCTTCCACATTTAAAAAAAAGTAACAAATAGATTTTGCCGTCTAACTATATAAAAATAACTAAACCATTCTGCTGCACAGTTTATATCTTTCAACTAGCACTGTTACTTAACGGAGCACTGTTAACGCACAGCTGACTCCAGCAGTTGCAAAGAGTTGGCAGCGCTGGAAATATCTGCATATAAACATTAACGGCTATTTGAATTTTCTGCTATTTAACAGGTGGATTTCCCAATCAGGAGTCGGTTAGCAAACGGACACAAGGACGCTTTTACGAACCATTTAAAGGCTGCCTGCAGGACATACAATTCGGTGCAGAGCCAACAGCCATTATAAGCGATTTTTCAGCATACCAAGGCGAAAATATTGGCTCTTGTGATTTGCACGGCGATGAGCCGATTCTTGTATAAATCGATAAATGAATCAAAAAAAAAAAAAAAAAAAAAACTCTGAAAAAAAAAAAGAAATTAATATTAATAAGAGAACTAATTGTATAACCAAATATTCGTATATTAATGTGAATTACAATTAAATAATTGTGGACGAAATTTCAAGTTAAACTGAACACAACAAAAGAAAATTTTCAAAAATGTAGATGTTAAGCTTAAGTGTTAAGGGAGTTTATATTTGCAAAAGCCTCCTTTGAAAACAAAAAAACAAAAACAGTTTAAAAACAAGAAAAAAAAAATATACAGTCGAGGCAAACGAAGAAACATAATTTTGTAAATTTTATAGAAATAACTGACAAAAAAAAGGAGAAAAAAATTAACTACCAAAAAGTTTAGACAAGTAAAAAGGAAAATGAAAATGAAAAGAATGATGTTTATCAATAAATCGAGAAACTAAAAACTAAAACATACTTGAACAAAAATTGTAGTTTAGGTTCTAAATCTAGCAAAAATACCAGATACTTCTCTTACGTACATAAGTGATATTTAATGTGGAATAATGGTAAAAAAAAAAAAAAAAAAAAAAAGTATGATAATGAAAGTAAAGACATGCTCCTTAACTAAAAGACATTTCTTATTTTACAATATATATATATATATATTAATGTGTAATATTGTTTTGTTGAGCCAAAGTTTTTGTTATGCAAATGTGTTATATATATTTATATCTCTA
This sequence comes from Drosophila borborema, assembly GCA_030914335.1. Lineage (NCBI taxonomy): Eukaryota > Metazoa > Arthropoda > Insecta > Diptera > Drosophilidae > Drosophila > Drosophila borborema. The sequence continues at coordinate 5,994,017 of JAUESP010000305.1, forward strand.
TATACCTTATTGTGTTCTCTAATCAAAACTTCTCTATATACTGCCCTCTATAAAAAAAAAAAAAAAAAAAACTAAAAACAAATTTAACAAGTTTCTGCCATTATAATTTATTAAAATTCAAATTTAGTTAGATTTAATATTATTTAACAAAACAAAAAAGAAAACAAATACTCAAATTGAAGCCATTTAGTTGCCTTGTAGTAAGTTAGTTATAAAACTCGCGCTCTGATTTTTGGTTTTCGTCAAGAATCTATTCAGCAACTTTGACTCTACGTATAAATTATGGAAACAAAAATTATACAACTCAAATAATTATTCTTATAAAAATGAAATCAACAGTAGTAAAAAAACCAACAAGAAAAAAAAAAAACAAAAACAAAAAAATCGATATATATATATATATATACATATATACAATACTTAATTATACAACTACAAGAAAAAACAAGAAGAACAACAACAATGTAACCGATATTACATTAAGTATGTAATAATTATTTCGAGTTATAATTTGAACAAATAAAAAACAAAAATAGAATGAGTTAAGCTCAGAGCAATGTGCTCGTCTTTATTTACTTTTGATCAGACTGTACGCAGTTGCAACGCTTTACAGCGTTGCCAGAGAACCAAATTATTCCATATCTTTCTTAGAGCAACGGCGTCGTTTACAAAACTGCCAACATCTGCCTTTTTCACACGGGGTTTCCTCATCTATTTTTAAAAATTTTTCATCGAATTGCGCTTGGATTGCTTTAGCTGTAAAGAGGTGTATATATAAATATATATATTTCTATTGATATCTATGTATACATAAAAGCTGATCTTACCCAATTCCATGAAACAGTTTTGCACATTCATGCCACTCTCGGATGATACTTCCATGAATATCAACTTGTGCAATTTCGCAAATTCCTTTGCTTCATTTTTAGTTATCACACGATTTGCTTCCATATCCGCTTTGTTACCCACAAAAACGATCACCAAACGCTGTGACACCTTGCATATACATATATAAATAAATATATACATATATTAGTATAATTTTAATCCACTCATTCACCATGCTATTTGTTAAAGGTACCTCTTCTCTTAGTTTGACCACCCAATCCATTGCCTCTTCGAAGCTATTACGACACTGAATATCGTATACAACGATTGCTCCTATGCAGTGCCTATAATACAGGCGTAATAGATGACTGAAACTAATTCGAGAATTATATAATTTGTAATTCGATGAATTTCTATCCACATACCGTTTGTGTCCAGATGCATCCCATATCTTTAGTTTCACAGCTCGATTTAGTAGGGTAATTGTTTTCGTCTTAAACTCAGCTCCAATTGTGGGCGATATCTGAGAAGTGCTGGGCGCTACATCCATTAAGTATCGTCGCAATAGCGAAGATTTACCCACAGCTGAATTACCTAGCAGTATCACTTTATATTTGACAGATTGTCGAGAACTTTGTTGAGAAAGACGGTTCATTGCGTACGATCTGAACTCGACGACTTGATGTAGAAAACTAATATATATTTTTCGAGAAATTAAATTTCTGGCAGACTCATTGTATATACTAATATAATTATTGTTATAATTAAACTGTGGTTCTTAAGCGATTTCTCGCGCTCTCCCTATGGTTTCGTTATAAATATAAATAATTATATGTGTGCAGAGAGTATGCGTCTAAGAACTTTCCAAGTTTTACTAAAGTAAATAAATTATATATTTCATATTTGAAATTTTTCACTAATATAACATACAAACATATATAGTTAATTTATGTAGATCTTCACGAACCAACTTTTTTTAGTTTTCTTGTTCAATCAAATTATTATTTTTCACTCCTCGAAGTACTTAAAAGATCATTTTATAATTATTTGTTCCTTAGATGCCGTCTTTATCCTATTATATTACAATATTTTGTTATTTTATTAGTATTATTATTTAACATACTAATATCTAATGCAATTTCGTTGTCGCTCACATCCACTCTATTGTATTCCACAATTGCAGTCGCAGAAAGTCTCCTTATCTAATCTGGAGAGCTCGGAACGTTTCAGTTCTTCAGCTGAAAAAAAGTAATATCAGACTAATACCTTGGCTGAATTTATTTATCTTTCTACATACCTATAGCAGTAAAAATCTCATGAACATTTTCGCCTGTTTTGGCCGATGTCTCCATGAATATATAGCCATTATCACGAGCATATCTGCTCATATCAGTGGAATCAATGCATATATTATCCCACAAATCTATTTTATTAGCAGCGATGGCTATGACTAAAGTCGGCGACAACTGAGATAAGATAAGATATATGGATCTCTATATATATATGGTACAAACCTTTTCTCGTAATTCCTTGATCCACATTTTGCTGCAAATATAACTATGCGGATCCTGAATGTTATAGACAATGAGCGCTGCCTGAGCATCGCTATAATACATATGCGCCAGGCCCTGCCAGCTGACCAGAATCAGATATATTACAATATATATACACTTTATGATTTATACTTACCGCTCCTCCCCCGCCACTTCCCATGTATCAAATTTAATCTCTGTATCCAGATGTAAACTGGCAAACGATGCAACTAGAGTTCTTTCCTGATTTTCTACAGTTTTCCCATTGATAAAGTAGGAAACCAGAGAGGATTTACCAACCGCTGCAGCACCCAATATAACCAATTTGTAGGGCTTGATCAGCCACGAAATTGTCTCCACGTGTTTAACTGCGCCTTTATTCAGGCGCAAATGTAATTTAGAGTCAGGCATTTTGAGAGCTCACTTCTGGGCCATTCAAATGGGACTGAAGTGCATGCTCCATTTCATCTTATCGTAGCCCTTTGTTCTTAAAATATGCGTTATGAAATAAGCACTTATGACTTTTAATTTTAAATTAGTTCAGCTCTTTCTCTCTATTCTATTGAGAACAGCGAATTATTATTCATAGAACTCCAGCTCCAGCTGGTAAGATTCTCAAGAAAATGATGACAATTCAAGTCGGTTCTCATATACCTGTATTGCTCCATATAGGAAAAGTTTCTTATTCAGATTATTATTTACCTTCAAACAAATTCCGTTCATTGAACTAGTTCATTTGTGTACCCTTATAGCAACTACTTTACCGTAGTATTTAAGAACTTTTTACAACTTTTGAATAATTTTAGTTTATACAAGGAATTAGTTCCATTTATGCTAGAGTGTATATATAATGTATATGTTTGCTTTTTCAATACTTACGAATCAAATCTTCTGGTAATTATCTTAGAGCAAGTCCAAATTCAATTACATCTAAGCTCTTTTCTTTAAGCTCTTTGTACTATTTCCTATAATGCCGCTTAGATTTTTAGATTTTTTCCCTATTGATCGAACTTGTTTTGTTAAAAAAAAAAAAAAATATATATATATATATATATATATATAAATTAATAGTCTACTCAAATATATGCCCAAGTTTCTAAATTGGAACCAACCAGCAAAAATATTAAATAAAAAATATATATTTTTTAAATAAAATCTAAATCTATTTAACGAATTATTTTCAACTGAATTCCATTAAATGCTATTTCGATTTTTTATATATGTATATATATATATATATACGATTTTTATTATAAATGTTTAATTTTTAAATACATACATACAACATAAAAATTATAAATTGGAAAAAATACACACATCTGATTAGGCGTTGCTTCTGTTCTCACGCTGATTCATTGTTTCTTTTAGGTTTTGTTTGCTTGGTTGATCGCTGGTTGATATATATATATAGACATATATACATCATATACATCTATATAGTAAGTAGATTAGAAATAAAACACGCTTTGTGAACCGAGATAAATAAATTGTGAACTTATCTTAATGTATTTTTAGCAAGTTTTCAATTTGTGATTCTTTTTATATATACTTCAACTTGATCGGCTTAAGAGTTCATCTTATATGTTGCATAAGAGGGTTTACGATAATTGATTTGTATCTTATTTAGTTTTAGGTATAGCATTAAATCTTTGATTGTTGCTAGAATGTGAAAAAAATAGTAGACAAAACATAAACAAAATAAAGCTAAACATAAATGAAACCAAAAAATTTATAACTATGATTAATTTCTTTCAATTTGTTTTGTATTTTTTTAATTCTTTTTTTTTAGATCTTCATTAGATTTTTGTTTTGTTTTTTTTTTTTTTACGTGTATATATATAATTTATATAAATTGCAACTATCACACGTGCCCAACGCAGCTGGAGAGAGCCGGATAGGCACACACATTGCCACAGATCGAGGACGAGCGATTCTTCTCTACTACGGATCTGATCTGAACTGAACCAAAACTGAACTGATCTTTCGGTTTATCATTATCTTCGCTATATATATTTCTCTTATTTGGAACGCTGCTGAGAACAACTGCAACTGGAATTTGTTTCGGCGTTCTTAAGAACATTCACGAAAACATTTGTTTCTCTCAAGTTTTTTTTTTCTTTTTATACAATGCAAATTTTTTTTTAATATTTCTACAACACGACGTGAACTTGAATCCGCTTTCATTAACGTTAAATGTTAAATTTAATTCAGTTTGAGATGAAATCGAAGTGGGAGCTCTCTAAGTGGCGGCTATGAACTATTGGGCCAGATATAGTAGAAATATTGTTTTAAGAGCGCATTTGTTGCTTGCTGTTAACGGGGCTATGTGTTGATTTTTTTATCATTTTATTTAAACTAACTTTTTGCTTTTACTTGTTTGTTGTTTGTTTGTTTTCAATTTAATTTAATTTATAATTAATATTATCTTTATGTTTTTCATCATCATCCTCATCATCATCATCATCATCAATCATGAAAATTAAATTGTTTGCCCCTATGAGCCGGCATTAGTTTTAAATTTTAAATAATGTTTTTATTTATAATTATCAGCATAAACTTTTCAAATCTCTCGTTGGAAATTTCATTTTCTGCAATGACAAAAAGCAACCAATTTAAAATTGAAATTCTGTACGATCCAATTAATTTCGCTGATGGGCGCACACAACACACACCTACAAAGGGACATCACTTGCAACAGTTGTTCGTCGTTTGAGTTGATTCGTTTCCATTTGGCTTTATAACAGTTCCTGGATTGTTGTCATTCTTGGGTAGTTTCTTGGCTGTTCAAAATAATTAGATATGATTATTTGCTTTCAATTCAAATATATGTATATGCATATGTAATTAATTACCAATTGCCAAGAAAATATCATTGACATTCATGCCCGTCTTCGCTGACGTTTCCATAAACAACAAACCATTCTCTTCTGCATATTGCTTCGCTTCATCGAACTCCACAACTCGAATGTTCGATAAGTCCGCCTTATTGCCAGCCAGCGCAATGACAATGTTCGGTGAGGCCTGTAAATTAAATATATATGTGTAATAATATAAATATAATATATATATATGAATAATAAAATCAATATGCCTTAGCGATTTGCTGTGTACATGACATTATCTTTTTCAATTACAACTAAATTCGCTGTCAGTTTCGTAAAGCAGCACTTGAGTCATACAGACAACAGTTCAAATCCAAATTATTATTCATAATTGAATCACAATTCTACAGTAAATAGGAATACTTTCAAACTAATAGTATTTTCATGCTTTTAGAAATATAAAAATGTTCTCTAATCTATTGAAAAACAAATAGATTTAAACTAATATTAACATTTGAGTTATTTAATTATAAACTGACTATTGAAGCTTTTCTAAGCTCAAGCCTATTGCCAATTGTATTGGAGATATCCTCGAACTCATTTCAAATTGGATATCAAGTACTTTAATTTATGGACTTTAGTCTTTGAAAAACCTTGTGCTGGCCGTGATTTCGTAATGCCTGCGATGAGCCGTAAACAATGATGGAAATAATAATAATAAAAAAAAAAAAGAGTTCAATGCACAGCAGAAAGCTTCAATTCATTAAATGTATACATTTATATATGTATATAAAACAGACAAAAACAATTCCATTTATGTTTATGAGCATATTCTGCATTGTTCTTGTTCGCTTGGGCTCGCATTTAGCTTTGCTCACTCATGAGAAATTTAGAGGAGATCATTGCCATTTACTCACTTGTTTATGCAGTTCCTTGACCCAGGTCTTTGCACGCTGAAAACTGTCCTGATTTTGTATGTCATAGACAACGATGGCGGCCTGCGCACCTCTATAATACATGGGAGCTAAGCTGTGATACCTGCAAGAAAGAAAAATATATTAAACAAGTGTTGGATATGTGCAGACTAAATGGTCTAACGATTTTATATACATATATATCATTAATTAAAGAATGTATATACAAATTAATTACAAATTAAAGATTTTAAGTTATGTAATTCAATTATTATTCTATTTTTCTAGATTTTTACTAATTTTCAGGCCTCTCTCAGCACTTTAACGATATGTTTAATAATCATGTTAAGTGAAGCATTTACGTTTAAATTTATGGTTACATTAACATTGAATATTGAATCATTAGCATTCACGTGACACAGCCTTAACAGCTAACAACATTAATAGTTACATTTACATTGAGGCACATAACATGAATGTAAGTATTGATATTAACATGATTATTTACATTTACATTACATTAACATTAAAGCATTAATATTCACAATGAAGGTAATATGCTTATGTTATTACTCTAAGTTACATTAAAACTGAAATATAAACATAAACTAGAATGTTGAATATTAATTGCATATACTAATACTAACATTATAGCAATAACATTGTTGGGTATGGTTATATGGATAGTAACATTAAAATTAAGTTTGGTATTACAAATATAAATTACATTAATGTAGAATAGCTTATTATAGAATAGCTGGAACTATGATTGCTAACAATAAACTTAATCTTCTAATTCTTTTGACACTTACCGCTCCTGACCAGCTGTATCCCAGATCTCGAACTTGACCACTGTATCCTCTATGCAAATGGTTTGTGTTAGAAAGGCCGCACCTATCGTGCTCTCCTGATATTCATGGAATTGGCCCTTAACAAAGCGCAGCACCAGCGACGATTTGCCAACGGCCGATTCGCCAAGTAGCACCAATTTGAATTGACAACTTTTATTCTGCGAGGTGCCATTGGGACGTTGTGCGGCTCCAGAGCCAGACCCCCCGCTACGTGGTGTTGTTGCCATTATTTTTCTGTTGTTGTTTTTGTAGTTGTTGTTGTTGTTGTTCTGGTTGCTGTTGTAATTGCGCTTAAAAAGTAGGAAAACGCCTTTTGATGCGAGATTTGTTGCGGACGGTCAAAAAAGATTCAATTTTCTCTCAATCTCTCACTATGGCCAGCTCTCTCTATATATATTTATATATATATATATATCTTGTCTCTGCGTGTGTGTGTATATAATCTAGAAAAAAGAATAAATATATTATACACAAGTTTATGAGAATTTCGCGGCTGCTGATAAATAATAAAATAATGCTGTCAACGTCATTGGCCGTGTGGCGCTTTCAGTATTTGCATCCGTGCTAATCGAAATCAATTAAACATAAAAACTCTCATGTTATATATAGAACTGCTTATCGGTGAAGTGATGAAGCAGCATATAAATCAGAAACGCCCCATTAACACAATCAAAATATGAACATTTTGAAAAAGTGAAAGAAATTGAAGATAAAAAATAAACAATAAATAGATAATGAATAAATAATATCGAGTATATACTCTGTAGTACATTGAACTGAAAGCTGTTGCAACTGAAATTAAAGAGCTTTTCAAGCAAAAGCTTACCAATACAACTACAGAATCATATATTCATGTTGCTTGCGCTCTTCAACAAGGCCGACTGAAGGCCGAAAGCTTATCAATAATCTGCTATGACCGCATATGAAATACAATGTACATATTGTATGAATAACTGACTAACATCAAATATGCATTTTATAAAGTTTTTTGGGATAGCACTACATACATAGGTATGTATATGTAGTATATGCTAATTGAGCGACAAAGTTCAATGTCAAGAACTTGTGTGGTGGAGAAATACTTGCGTGTCAGCAACAAGCACAAACACAAACAAACACTCACACAGACACATTCAGTTAATTGCAAATTGCGCTAATCACAACAACAACAACTAAAACTAAGCAAAGAGCAACTAGGGGAACAACTAAAAATACTTCAAACACGCGCAACACAATAGGCGAAACCTTAAAAATGTTTAGGCGCAATTATTGTTTTCAAGTCTCTCTCTCTATCTCTCTCTGTGTGTTTCCAAGCTTTTTAAACAAATAAATAGCAAAGTTTTAAAGCTTTGTTCATCTGGTTACAAATTGTTTCAGTTCTTGTTGCTTTTCATTTTCAGCTTCAACAAAACACAAACTCAGACAAATGTAAATTCTTATCAGTTAAATGTCTATCTTATCTGACTTACTCATAATACAGTCAACAAATTGCTCACTTTGGCTACTACAGAAATTATACAAAAATTAAACAAATATACGCGAAACGCACCCATAAAGAACAGTAAATAAATATCTGTACGTAAAGGTTAACAGCGTTACCGAAACTGTAATTGAGTTTAGCATTTAGCTGTCATTTGCCTAAATATCAAAAATGTTAACTAACATAAATAGAGCATGCTGATTTATGCTCCCAACAGAGCAGAAAATTCCCCTATATTAAAGAATACCCCCCAAGCATACACTGATAACGCTAGAGAAACTCCAGAGTAAAGCCGACGAATTATTATAAAAAAAATTGGTTATGAATCACTATATGTTTTTAATACACCAAGAATTTCTCTGGAAAGCTATGTTTAATTTAAGTTAAATGGAATTCGCAAACTCCCACATTAAGTACGCAAACTCACGCGTTTACATTTCGTCTCTACAATTAATTAACAGCAAGTAACTAAACTGTACAGAGAAATCTCGTCTGAAAGAGTGTAACAAGAGAAACAACCGATTTGGAAATGAGATTGATAACTGCGGATCTTGCGTTGATGAGAACAGGCTGAAAGCGGATATGTTAGAAAGAGAGAGATTCAGAGCGGTAGGTAGCTGCGGGTGTGGGCATCAATGCACAGGCCAGGCAATGGCTGGACTATGCGACAAAAGAGCGCGACAAAAATCAATGCAAAATGATTACATACATACATGCATACATACATATGTATACAGTTGGCAGGCGAGTAAGCGGGTAAGCGAGCAAGCGAGCAAGCGGGTAAGCGGGTAAGCAGGCAGGCAGAGGAAATGCAAGGAGAGAAAGTGAAATGCGGCGCATTTCGTTATTGTTCCATTATTAAATTAAGCGTCAAAGCAATATTACAGCAACGAAGGAGGCGACAGCATCAAATCGAATAAAAACTTGATGCACTGACATTTTACGTTTTCTATTGTTTGCTGTGTGTGTGAGACTCGTTTGAGGTTTTGGCGCTTTGGAGCAAAGTGCAAACAGGCAGGCGCACACACACATATATGTATATACATACAAACACACACACACAAACAAATAGAAGAATCAAGTTGTCAAGCACGACTTACACACATACACACACAAACTCGCAAGCTCAAATATGCCAAATGTATGAATGCGAGTGTCGCTATTTTATCTCTCTCTCTCTCTCTTCTCTCACTCTTATTCGCTTTCTCGCTCTGTGTAAGGAAAAATGTTCACTTGTTTTTTTTTTTTTTTTTTGTATTTCTGTTTGTCGTGACGTCGTTGCATTTTATCACAATTGTATTACAGGTTAATTATGAACGTCTCTCTTGCTGCAAAGCTCGCTTCAGATTTTAATTAATCAAAAGATCACATGATTTTAAAAAGCAAGCATTGTAAATTAAATGAGCAATATTGATAAATGCTTTTGCAAACACACGAGTGGCAAATCCAACAGCTGGCCTCTCCTTCACACAGCTAAAGAGCGTAGTGAATTATGAATCCTAAAAGATGCCGTTTTGATCGTACCGAACGAAGAAAAATAATGAAAACATTCAACACCGAGCACAAACAAAAGCGGCGCGCAACCCCTTCAAGGAAAATTCAATAAAATATAAAACAACGGTACAGCGACTAGTCCGGAAATTACCGTAGGCAACACTTATAGAACAGCTGACGATGCGTCATTCACACAGAAAACGAAACGGCTGACAAACACAAACCAACACACGCATACCACAAGAGAGAACAAGTGGCAAAGCGAAACAGCAAAAGAGAGCGCACTTCATACAAGTGGAGCCATTGACATAAAAACCTTGCTGCTAATATTAAGAATCTGCGATCAATGGAATTTTGCAATTTATATTGTTAAATTTTCGTTTATGATTATATTATCAAATTACAAAATTTAGAAAATAATATTTAAATATGGCTAATTATTTCACGGAGGAATAAATATGTATTTAAATAACTATCCTAGTATGGGTATAAATTCCACCCAACAAGTGTAATATGAGAATAATGGAAACATAAGAAAAGGAATAACAATTGGAAAAATGAATAAAAACAACAACAACAACAAACCCCTATATATTAAGTTTGAAACACGTCGACATCATTTTTGTTCATTTCAGCGGCCTCTGCATTAATGACAGCGCATTAAAAAGGCGGATACAAAAACAAAGAAAATAAAATATGCGATTTTGTTTACATTAAACCACAGAGAGCTTCAGAATTTTGCTCTTGCCCAGGGTGGAAATATCAGAGGAAGGCCTCATGAAGCGGGGGCGTTGAAGCTGGTATGACGATAAGCAACGATTGTAGATAAATCCGTAGACACACACACACACACACACACACATACAAACAAACAAACACACATACACGTATACACACGCACACATTCGTAGAAAGTACTACACATTCTAAGACGCAAAAAGCGAATGAACAAAGAAGCAGGTGGACAGGGCTAAGAGCTACAAAGCTTAGCCGACTACTGATTACTAGACAGTGCCTTTCATCACTTTCCCGCACCTGTAATTGTATTATTCACAGTTATATTGCCCTTTGGTTATCATGCAAAAAAACAAACCCACATTTATTACGCTATGTATGGCCACTGTGCGCTGCATTTAAGCACCAATACTTGTGAGAGAACTCGTTCTGTCTTGCTTACTCACATGCTTTCGCATGGAACGCACCCAATTTCAGGGACAGCTATCGCACTCGCTCACTCAGGCTCGCAGAGTAGAAGTATTCGCATGCATGAGTGTGTATGTGTGTTTTGTGGGGCGAATTGATTGCTGCTCGCGCTCTTTTCTCTCTTTCTCTCTCTCTCTGCTCAGCGCCAGCTATCGATGACGATTGTAATGGTGGACATGAAAAATTTTACACAACTTTCTTAATTAATGGAAAAACAACAGCGCCCTTTTCACATGCACTTCTCTTCTCTCATTAACTGTTACGCACTTTAATTGTTGCAACAACGATTTATACACTTTACTGCTGCGACTCACTCTTTGTTTGTGTTTGACTGTGATTTACGATTTCTTATTTGCGTTTTCGAACGTAGCACAGACAAGGAAACTTGGAAACAAACGCACGCAGACAGAGATAGACAGCGACTGACTCTGTCCCCACGACTCTCCAAAGTTTCAGGTCTTGTTTTTGTCGATTTCGGGGCGGCACATGTATTGTGAAACGTGACTTGCACTATTTCTGTCGGCCCTTTAGTTTTGGGTGCAGTCCGCGATTATTATTGTTTTTACCACTGTTTTATTTTGCAAATACTGCCTGGATTATTGCTGAACTTGAATCCACTTACAATTTTTATTAGTGATGTAAGAAAACATCGGATAATTGTTGTACATTTTAGCGATATTGACTAATGCTCAATCGATGTACATATTTTTATCGTGACATTCGACTTAAAATAACTGATTTCCGTAAAAACATCTAATCAATGTTTTATAATGTAACAAAAAAATTATAATTTTAAAATATTCATATTCATATTTAGGAAGAATATCATGCAAATGTAAAGCTATGAACTTTCTGCCATATATTTTTATCTAGTTTCATATATACGGAAAACAAAGAATCTTTATTTCATACTCATAACTTAATCGAATTTGTAAACATTTAAACTTATAACTTAATTGCCGATGTTATAGTTGCCTCGTAAAATACAATATTGAATATTTTTCCTATTCGATTCATGGTGTCCATTGTTGGGCAATCGAAATTAAAAATAATCGGCATTCGTCCCAATTTTACAATGTCTATAGTGGAAAGATCTATATAATTTATTCAATCATTACTTTATTTTTTAATTATTATGAAAATTTCAAATTCTCTCTAACAGCTACATATCGTAAATTAGTGTTAAGAGGGAAGTTTGTTGTCCATCAATAGCATTCTAATGTTCCCTATTTAAAATGCCCACCTATCGATAAGAATACTCTCTTCACACTTTACGAGGCTTTCGGTAACTGTTCTTTGAAATGATGTCATCTTTGACCAATTACAAAAGTGCTTGCAAATTTCGTGCCAAAGTCGGTATTTTCGGTATTTTGGCTTAATAAGGTCACATTATCATTTTGAGTATTTTGTGAATGGCAGTAAATGGTAATAACATTGCGAGGCGAGAGAAGTGAAAACGTCAATCGTGAATCCGAAAAAGAAGGATTTGATTAAATAATTAAAGTTCAACTTCAAAAGTGCGACCGAGCAACAGTATAATCGTGCAATCGTATTAAATTGTGATCAATAGCAATACATAGAAACTGTGCCCGCCTAGTTGCGAAGCCCCTTGCATACGCACACACACACACACACATAGCCATTGACATTTGTGATCTGTGCTCTGCGCCTCCTTTGCTCGTACACTCAAACACATACACGCGCACACACAAACACGTACACTGCGGTCTCCCCGTTTCGTCGTAGTTTTCACAGCTGCAACGCAAATTCGAAAAAGGAGTTTGCAAATTTGCATCAAGTGTCCCGGGAAAGCGCAATCAAAGCGTACTGTGCTAAATAATCGGATCAAAGGTTTGCAAATTATTGATTTTGCTTAGACTTAAACAATTTTCATACGAAATTCATTGCATTTTTTTTAACATTCGCTCCATTGCAATTTCAATAAATTTTCATTTGCCACAAGCTGTTGCATACTGGATACCTATGTAATTTAGATAAAATTAGAGTTTTTTCACTAATCCTTACTGCATTTGCACGTGGCGTTGAGCCTAGGCCTACCTAGGCGTGCCCTTCGCATACACACACTGCATACACCTAACTGGCCCGGAATTTTCCTTTACCTTGCCGCCTCTATAGGCGTCGAGTCGGAAAAAGCGGAAACGTAACGCGAGAACTTTCATTTCGTTCGATCTGTTGTACACTTTTATAACAAAAATGATTGTTAAGGCAAAGTCATAAACTGATGGATGAATAGCTAAATCAAATGAATAACTTTTACTGCTGACAGAATCCAGCAAAATCTACGCAGACAATTTTCACAGTACAGTGATTACTCACAAAAACGAACGAACAGCTATGCCAGAAGCAGTCAATTTGTGTTATGTGAATTGAGAGAATTTGCTTTGCTCATTTCTGCTATTCATGAAATAGCTCTAGTGAAAACTCTTAACGTGGCGTTGGTCTTTCTTAGTTGGCCAATTTTAATCAATTTTCAATTGTTTAAGTTTACCTGATTATGCAAAATAATTCAATCTTCAGAATATTTGTTAACTTTTACTAAAATAAAAGGATTTAAAATTAGTCGGATCTAAAGCTTGAACTAATAATATTGGTGCTTTTCACAAATAAAAAAAAAAAAAAAAACCAGGCCTACAAAAATAATTTGTAAAAATTTGAAAATATAAACTTTTGCATGATTATGTCATAAATAAGTCCTTAAATATGTACGTCTAAGCTTATGAGAGTTCAAATATATTATACAAACCTTTAATACGAGTATATAGGATATCTGTATATTGCTTTATCCATAAATAAATATAGATTCATATACATATTTCTTAAATAATTCTTATTTTTTTTTTCATTCTTTTGAACAATTTATTAAGAATTTAAATTTAACGTATCATGAAATATTTTCAGGAAAATTCTGATTGATTTCACTCAGCTATAAATATATAGTAATTAAATCACGTATATTTTTTAATTCAAGTAAAAATGCTACTTTCATAAAATATTCAATTTAACAACATTTGAAACACAAATATTCTCCACATTTTGATCTTCCGCAGATGGAATTGCTGCTACAGACACGTTTAGCTGCAAGAAGGCCAAACAACTAAGCTACAGCTGGGTGAGCCTTTGGGGGCGGTCATGAGAAGCATGTTCCGTCCGATCAAGAAGATTTTTACGTACATACAGAAGAATGCCAGCAATGGAACCATGTTCGGCAGCACAAGCAGCGTGAATGCCGAGAATGATGCCACCGGCAGCAGCAGCAGCAGTAGCTGTGGAGTTGGTGGCGGCGGCGGCTGCGGCGGGGATGACGACAGAATGGAACAGCCAAAAGAGCTGGTTCTGGAGGAGCAGCTTGAGTTGCCATCATTGAATAGAGATACAGGCGAACAACTTGAGGATGAGGACATAGAGCGTCAAATAAAAACTTCAATTATCGATGCCAGCAAAGTGCATGCGGCCAAGTCGAAAATTGTGCTGCCGCTGCAGCTGCAGCTGGACGATGAACTGGCGGACTTTGCGCACGAGCCGGTGTCGCTGATTGTGGAGGAGGACGATGATCTGGAGGAACAGTTTCTGGAGCTCGATAACTTTCCCAACAATGAGATTATTGTGCTGAGTGATAGCGAGCTCAATTCATCGCTCACCTCGGACAACATATCCGAGGATCCGTTGGCAATAGATGATTTTACACAACCATTACTGCGCGAGGATGGCAATGAGGTGGAGCTGGAGGTGGAGGCGGAGGAGGAAGTGGAGACCAGCGACCTGTGGCTTAAGCTGGACACGCCAGCGCCAGTCGACAGCGCCAATGTCGACATCAACAGCAGCAGCGGTAGCAGCAGCAGTGGCGTCATCGTTATCGGTCCATTGGCCAGCCGCAGCAGCAATGGAACAACGGCTATTATCCAGCCGCCTACAAAGACCAAAGAGGAGGAGCTGCGCAGTGATGGTGGCTCCGATTCGGGATTGGGCAGCGAGAACGATCGACACAACACAACAATAGCAACAGCAACGGCAACGTCCGCATCAACAGCAGCAGGAACAACAACATCAACAGCAACAGTAAATGGCGCACAGAAGCCGCTGCGCTCGAATCTAAAGCGGCGACTGGACGACGATGCCATGGAGCTGGCTCTAGTGCCAGAAATGAGCAGCAATATCAGCTGCTCGTCAAGCACACAGAAGCGCTCGAAGCGCTGCATCAACTTTGATAGCGTTAAGGTCTATTATTTTCCTCGGCAGCAGGGCTTCAGCTGTGTGCCCACGGCCGGCGGGTGTACACTGGGCATGGGCGCTCGGCATATTGCCTTCAAGACGATGACGCTGGCGGAGCATGCGGCCGAGCTGAGGCGTGCGCATCGTAGCCAGAATCAGGAACAGCAACAGCAGCAACTGCAAACGCGCGGCTCCAGCAGCGATGACAGCGAGGAATCCGAGGAGGATTATTTAAGCGAGGGCAGCAGCTCCGATGCGGATGATGGCTCCAACGGATTCCTGCAGCCGGTGACACCCAAGCAGCGGCGAGCGCTGCTCAAGGCAGCCGGCGTGCGGAAGATCGATGCCAGCGAGAAGATCGACTGCAAGGATATACGCAATTCGCGCGAGGTGTGCGGCTGTTCGTGTCGCGAATTCTGTGACCCAGAGACGTGCGCCTGCAGCCAGGCGGGTATCAAGTGCCAAGTGGATCGAGCGATGTTTCCGTGCGGCTGCACACGCGAAGCCTGCGGCAACACCGTCGGACGCGTCGAGTTCAATCCTACCCGCGTGCGCACCCACTACATACATACCGTTATGCGGTTGGACATGGAGCAGCGCCAGAGCCAGGGCCCGCCGACACCATTGGGTAATAATGGCCTTGTCTATGGCAGCAGCAGCAGCAGCAGCGCCGTCGGCAGCAGCAATGGCGTCGTGTCACCAGCTGCTGCTGCTGCTGCCGCCGCTTCGCACTGTTTCTTTATGCAGCCGCAGTCCAACTACAGCTCTGGCTATGCCTCGCCAGCTTACACGCCCGAGACGAGCGTCAGCTATTACCAGACGCAGCAGCAGCAGACATCGGGGCAGACGTCAGCCTCGTCTGGAGCCACAGCCAATGGCAGCAGCAGCACGGCGCAGCAGTCGAGCTATGCTGCCGGCTATCCGCAGCTGGACAGCCTCGATGCGGGACTCTTTACGAGCGGTAGCAATGCCACGCCCTCGTATGGTGAGCTGTTAACGCCCACCTATCATCCGACCGTCAGCTATGGCAGCGCACAGGTGAGTGGAGAGTTGATTCTCTGAGTGAATAACAGATTTTTATATAACAAATTCTTCTCTTGCAGCTCAACTCCTACAATGCCTACCAGCAGACGACGAGCTTGTCGGGCGGTATCGTTTCGCCCGGGACATACAGCTCGTGTGCGGTGCCATCTGTGCCGCCTTTTGGAAATGCCACCACCACCGCCTCGAATGCCACGCAATATCAGCATGCGAATGTGCGGGAAACTACCGCAGCCGCCGCGATGAATACCAGCAGCAGTCTAGCCATCACGGCCAGCAGCTGTGCCACGGGTCTGGGCCGGCTGACAGGCAGTGTGCCTGTGGATTTTATCAATTTGAATGCACCCATTAATAGCTCATCACGCATCTCACAGATCAATGATCTATTGCAGCACAATCGTAATACCACCGCCGCTTTGGTCGCAGTGTCCGAAGGCTACACCACTGTGCGCAGTAGTAGCAGCAGCGGGGGTAACACCAACACCACCAATAGCAACACCAACACCACCATCAACATCGACATCCATTCAATTGACACGCCGCCCATTGTGGAGGAGGCTGGGCAACGCAGCTGCATGACGTTTGAGGAGCTGCCACCGCCCCTAATTAATCCCACGCCCATCGTAGCTGTTGTGGAGCAGCCACAGCAGCAAAAGCAGCAGCTGCATATTGTGTCCACAACGCCACAGCCGCGCCAACCGCTGGAAACCAGCATCGGGATCGAATCCATGTCAAGCTGCACGAGCAGCAACGGCGGCAACAGCAATTGAAAATGGATTTGCCCAACAACTGTGGATAGTTTTTATAGCAATTTTACACAGCAGAAGACTTAATTATATTTAAGTGGCAGCGTCTGAATCAAAATGCGTGTTTAGGATTTATCAACATTATGTTTGTTTCGGGCCAGCATGTTGCCGCCCGCCTTCCTACGTCACTGACGTAACCAAAACTTCAACTGGCAGCTGGCAATCATATGCTATGCATGTTATGCATAAATCCGGCTCGTCTTGTATAAAATCAGTTTTAATTGTTACAATTGTAACTAGTCTTTAAGTACACACTGTAATTTAGTCACTTCGTTGCTTAGGTTTCCAAAATTATATTTTTTTTCTCTATCTATTCGCCCTAACCACCAAATTAACAACAATTAATATCATCTTCTTCCCTTCCGCACCGTCTAGCGTTGTTTCAACGAATTTAATCCAGCTGGGCCTTGAACAATTCATGTATCAAATAAAAGTAATTAAATTTTAATCAATTAATTTTTAATTTAATTTTCTTTGACCTAATTTATTGCTTTGCATTTACATTTGAGAACTAAATTCTTAATATTTTCAATTTCTTTCAAATGTTGCTTTGTCTTTGTTTTTTTTTTTTTTTTTTTTTTTTCATTTTTAATTTTTTTTTATTTGTCTGTTGCTTTTAAGTATTCCTTTAGCTTTTAAGTTCCTAATTTGACCTTAGCTGATTAGCCTTAATGAACCAACGGCGACAACACAACAACAACAAAATATACATTAGACATGAATTAGTAATATTTATGTATATGCAACATAACAAACAACTCTAATAGAAATGCAAGAAAGAAAAATCTTCAAAATGAACTTAAAAAGTAAAAAAAAGTAATTGCAATTATTTAAATAAAATATTGAATACAAAATATATAAATATGATTGTATTTTTATATGGGAGTTAAAAAAAAGACAATTTATTTTTATTAATTTCCATTTTTTTATGTAGCAAGCAGCAGGGGGCGGGGCAAATCGTAATAACATATAAATATTGATAAAGCGTCTACTTGGGAACGTTTAAAGGGCTACAGACTTGAAACTTATACTGAACCAAAACTGGTTTATTTTTATAAAAATTATGCAGATTTAAATGACTTTGAAAGTTTTAAAACAATAAGATGTCAAGACAAAAAAAAAACTTTACGTTACGACGAGACTATAGTTTATATTAGTTTTGATTCAGCTGCTTGTGCATAAGTAGATTTAACATTTATTGAGTAGATAATTCTGAGAAATGCTTTAAATATAATAAAGCTCTTCTAGGTGACTCTCATGAAATGAAGTCAAGCTTTTCTTCATTTCATTATAAATTATTGTTGTTGAAGTACATTTAAAGTATAATTATCAATTCTATCCTACATTGCTTTCAACTCAATTAAATGATTTCCCCTGAATATACAAAAGCCCTTCAGTTTTATTACAAATGTCTAATAGTTTTTTTTTCTTCTCCATACAAACTGAGAAGAAAATGTTTTATTTATCATATTTATCTAAATATATTTGAATATACAGCCAATTTTTAGAAGACTTTTGTCCTTCGTTCAGTCCACTTTTTAGAATAAAAGTTATATAGACTTTCTATAATCTCTATATATGTACATATATATAATATATATAAATTGTTCTGTATACAAATCAAAATCTCTCTTTAAGCATTCCTTCCCAGCACATTATCATAATTAACTCCAATTGTACTGCGTATCTGATCCGTAATGGCAATCACTTCCAGGCTATCAGCATGTGTGTACTTGGGACTCTCCAGAAGACGCTTCTCGATGCAGCGACGCACTTCCTCCGCCTCATAACGCAGTCCACACGAGTTCGTATAATGAAAATCAAATTTAGCTCGGGGCAACGGCCAACATTCGGGCGCGTGATTGGTTAGCGTCAGCTGAGTGGGACACCAATAGTTGGAGAGCTGCAAATGAGTATTATAAGGGAAATTTATATATAAATGTAGCACAGAATTCGGAAGCAGATTTAATCATTAACTAATCTCTAGTTCTGTTACGTAAACTCTTTACAATCTCGTCGCACAGCATTTAGTGATAAGCTCACCTTAATCTCGCCTTTGGTGCCCAAGATGATTGCATCGTTCTCCAGATTTTCCAGACCTGTAATGAATGCCATCAGTCGTCGATTATCGCCATAGTCTAATATGAATTCGGTCTGAACATCAACGCGCTCCGCATTCAGCTGAGTGCCACTGGGAATAATCTTGACGGGCGCAGAGCCAAAGACGAATTGGCCCAGCTGTAGTGCATAGATGCCAATGTCCAGGGTAATGGAACCGCCCAGGGCGCGACTGGCCACGCGCTCTACATTGGCCAAACGGAAACCGTGCTGCAGCTTCACTAGCTTCACCTCGCCGATGGCATCGCCCAAGAGCAGCTCACGCAGCCGTTCATAACTGGGAAAGCAACGACTCCACATGCCTGAAAATCCAGTTAACTAACAATTGCCATGTCCAACCGATTCATTCACTCACCTTCCATGAGGAATACGCCTCGCTGCTCGGCCAGCTTGTAAAGCTCCTGAGCCTGCTCTAGACCCAGGCATAGCGGCGTCTCGCAGAGCACATGCTTGCCCCGGATGAGCATCAGCCGCACCACAGCATAGTGAAAGGGATTCAGTGTGCCCACATATACCACATCCACCTCCTTGTCCAGGGAGAGCTCCTCAAATCCATCGTAGTATCGGGGGATTTGATTGCGCTGAGCAAACTCCTGGGCCCGTGAGGCCTCGACATCAGCAACGGCCAAGACTGAGTGCCGAGAGTTTGGAATCGTGCCCAGAGCAGTGACGAAATCTTGGGTGATTCGTCCAGCTGCTGCAATGCCCCAATTCAGAACTTGACTTTGCATTATAAACTGTCGATGTATATATATATTATATATATGTCTATAAGTCCGTGTGTTGACGCCACGGAACTGTTGACACAACTGTCGGAACGGATCGGACGCGATGAGCGCCAAGTGCTCTAACTGCGCGTCCTTATCAGACCCAAACATCTGCATTCACTGCATTTGCACTATTTTACATTCTCTGCTGATAACAGAGAATAACACGAGCCGCTAGTTCTCAGAGCTCCATTGTAGGTAAACCTTAGGTATAATCAAATACATATATATACATATGTATTTCCCCATATTCCCTTTGATTATAGTCTGAGATAACTGAACTTTCATCGAAACCCTTTAGAAAAAATTTGAAATATATATTATTTATATTTTATTAAAATATATATTTACTTTAAAATATATTTTTATGTTTTTTTAAATACATTACATATATAAGCTTCCATGAAACATCAATTAATTTAAGGCTTAGGCTAAACTATGGGCTTCAGGCTTGGATAAAAAAAACTTATATGATGGAGTAAAAAAAACATGACTAAAACAAATAAAAATAGTTTTTATAAAAATGAAACAAAACTAAAAAAATTTTAAAAATAAATAAATAAAATACAAAATGAAAGAAACTATAACAACCTAATTTAAAATAAAACATAATAAACAAATAAAAATTATTTAAAAATTTAATACAATTTTGTTATTTTATCGTAGGAAAATATTTTTTAAAATAATAATATTATCAAAATAAAATATCATATATAATAAAATTGTATATATATATTTTTTTTTATATTTTAAGCAATTGAAAATGGGGAAATCAGGGTATTATACCCTGAATTGTTTTTTAATAGTTATTTGTAATTTACATAGGTATAATATCACGCATTCTAATAACTCTTGCCACATGTCCAACGTAGATTCAGCCTTATCAGTATATTTATTATATATGAAGACGAGCCTTCTTTTTAGGTACTGATTAAAGGTTGATGATTTCACATATTACGAAATGCTTGTTTTTTAAAGGTCATTTAAGGTCATAAAGGTTCTAAACATGTGGCGAAGTTTTTATACTTTGTTTATAATTAAATTATAAATGTATAAATGTATAATAATAAAAAATTCCATTAAAACTTAAAATTCTATAATGCATACAAATCTAAAAAAAAAAATAATAATAATAATAATATTTGAATAACATTAAATAAATGTAAATAAAAAAGAATATACACTATAAGAGAAAAATATATTTTTTTCATACAAGAAAAAATATTGTATAAAATTTAGAATATATATAAGAGTGAAATATTTAACTCAAGAGTATAATAGAAATCCAAAAAAATCAGTATTGCCTGTAAACCGATGTATGTGTACATATACTTTTACATTGAAAAGAAAAACAATCTTGATGTATATATTTATTCAATATAGTATATCTCATTTATAAACTCACAGTATATATGTATATTCAGAGAAGCTCGTCTATATACATATATATTAAACTTATAAATATTTATTTTCAGGCTGCAGTCGTGACTGAACTGGCAAATGCTTGCCTCTAGCTTGACCTAAACAAAGTCAAAGCCTGTGTGAATTGGTTTGTTCGCCATATTTACATGTATACAGACCACTTCCAATAGAGGGCTTATCACTAAAAGGAAAATGATTTAGAGTACCTAAACTAAATGACTTGGCATAGATTGTAATTGAAATTTTTCGATGAAGATTAGATAAGTCACGAGAGAGCGAGAGAAAGACAGAGAGGGAGAGAGCGGGATTTGATGTAACTAAAAATGAAATATTTAAATATTGTTTTTTATATATTTATTTTATTATAATATATTAATATTTCATATAATATATTAATATGTTAGTTTATGTATAAAATTACTTTTTAATTAAAAAAAGAAACTGTTTTAAATTATTAAAAAAAATTTTAATATATATATTTCCTTTAGTATTTACAAAAATATGAATATTATATACATATATTTTATAGAATTATTGCTCATCATATTTATTAAGCACACCGATCTGTTTCCTGATCGTATCCTCAATTTCGGCAAATAGCAAACTGTCCGCATAGCTGACAGTCTTGTTCTCTAGCTCGCCCGCGAATATGGATTGACGTACGGCCTCCGCCTCGTAGCGCATGGCCTCCGAGTTGGCATAGTTGGTTGCATGCTTGCCCTTGGGCGGCAGCCACTCCTTCTCCTTGCCATCGATGTCAATCAGTTTGTTTGGTGTCCAGAAGTCGATCAGCTGAAATGAGCAAATCAATTTTGATAAAGAACCAGAAACTAAAGTATAATTCTGACGTCACAGCGATTCGATCACTTGAACAACGTTTATCAATTTTTGTTTCGCTTCCTCACATAATGCCAATTCATTGTCTTACCGTCACTTGTCCTTTGGTGCCCTTGATGATGGCCTTGTTGTCCAGCTTTTCGCGTGATGAGATGCGCATGCGTGCCGTACGCCCGCCGCTGTAGGTGAGCGTAGTGCTGACATCGTCATCGATGCCCTCGTCATTGGTGTGGCCAGTCGATTCGATCTTCTGCGGTGGCTCCTGGAAGGCCCATTGCGATGCTTGAATAGTATAGATGCCCAGATCATACACGACGCCTCCACCTAGTTCCCGTTTCCTGTAGTAAAACAGATGCGATTAGCTCTACATAATTATCCACCACAACTGTCCGAGTCCCACTTACTGCAAACGATCCACATTGGCCAATGGAAAACCAAAGTTAACCTGCACTTCTTTGATCTCGCCGAGAGCCCCGGTCTGGATGAGCTGACGCACATGCTGGTACGAGGGGAAGAAGCGTGACCAAACAGCTTCCATGAAGAAGCGTTTGTTCGCCTTGGCAGCGGCCAGAATGCCCTCCACCTGTTTCTTGTTCATGGCTAGCGGCTTCTCGCAGAGCACATGCTTGCCATGGTTGAGCATCAGCAGCGAAACCTCATAGTGCTGCGGATTCAGCACGCCAATATAGACAACATCTATAGATGAAGGCGGAAATAGGTCAAGAGTTGCAAGAGGAAACTTACAGCCAAGATACATACCTACATCTTTGCTCTTGGCCAACTCCTCGTAGCTGCCCAGCGCTGTGGGTATTTCGTGCTTCTTGGCAAACTCTGCAGCACGTTCCTGGGCGCGTGCAGCCACCGCCACCACCTGGTGATCACTGGCGGGCAGTGTGCTAAGTGCAATGACAAAGTCCTCGCTAATCTTGCCAGCGGAGGCGATGCCCCAACGAATCAGTTTGCCCGACGACATGTATAACGCTTCTCTAAATACCTGCAAGTGAGCACACAGTGAGAACTGCCGTTAGTTAAATATGAAAAAGTTGAGGCCGGTAATTCATATGCTGCGTGTTATCAGCTGTGGGAAGAGAGAGATAGAGAGAGAGATACAGGTGAGGTACTTTTAGAGGTACTTTTAGATAAGGCTTATTAGTAGCAGTTCAGTATTTATCTAAATGCCCTTTGCTAAGGGTAAATAATAAACATTTTAATATTTATGTTTTGTGTGCTTTAAGAATTATAATAAGAAAATTTTAAAAAATTTATATGTATACAAATTTTTATATTTTTTAAAGGCTATACACATAAAAATTCATGTATGTATTCTTAATCTTAAGATTTTTTAAATTAAAATATTAAAGGTAGTTATGCATACTTTTAAGTTTAAAATTTTTGGTATGCATATGTTACAGACTAACTGCAGTATTCGTTAATATTTTTATACTATACAAAAAAGTTACTGAGCAATAGAATAAATTAATTATGTCTAATGGAAATGTCATTTCCACTAGATAACGATGTTCGAAATTAGAAATATTAAAATTCCAATTCTTATGGCAATATTAGGAAATTAATCAATAACTCATTAAAGATATTTGTTTACTAATAGCATTATTAACTCAACTAGCCCCCGCACTAATCCCCTATAATATTTTTAATATGTATGTGAGCATGCTGGCCCAGGTACACAGTTATTATTCTGTTAAAGTACATTTATTTACATATGTATGCGTATGGTAGCTACATTTGCAGAGATACAGAGTGAGAGACAGAGCTCACTCTGATACACATATATACTATGTAAAATAACATTACATCTTGTCTAGTGCAAAACTCTTTTGTTTTGATTATGACCTGCAGTTAACGAAAAAAAAAGCAACAGGTGTCATAGCAGCCATATTCGCATGATTAATTCTAATTGCGCATGGATACTTGAGCAATGTGTGCGCACTTTACCCTCTCCTCTTCTGTTTAAAGTTTCTCTAAGTAACATACAACATCTACCTAAATGTATATAGACCTATTGACACACCTTTCTTAGCAAATCACAATTTTGCTTTCAAATAAATTACAACGCGGATGCGGTAGTTAACCGTACACTGGCGATATTGCGTTAGAACTATTTCTATAATTACAAACTTTTCGCTGTCATGTGTTTGTGTAGCAAATAGACAACTTTTAAAAGTTTATTTTAACATTGGAATAACAGCAGCTATTACTGTTAAATTGCTCTAAGGTGAACAAAAATCTCAAAAAGTGCTAACATTCATTTTTAGTGCAGCGAATATTATTTTCTTTTGACATATAACAGTTTTTTGTCAGCATATATGTACCGAGTGTTTTTGTGACTTATAAATTTACAATGCTGAAAGATATTAAAATGAACCGCCAATTAAAAGCTTGCCGTTCACAAGTAAACGTTGCGCCAAATTGAACGAAAGAGCAAAACCAGGGCTAATCACTTAACGAACTGTCTGAATCGCTGCAGCCCTGGTGTTGGTACTGTGCGCGTTGCAAGTAAATTTTTGACTGCCTTATTTTCTGAACTATTTCGCCAACTGTGCGAATAAAAAGCATTTTTGCTGTGCCCGCAACTCGCATTGCGCAACCCCAAACCGTCTGGTTCAGAGCGCTGTGCCGTGCTAAAACGCGATTGTAAACATGTCCGAACGCTCCAAAGGTGACGTGTCGTCGTCGTCGTCGTCGCGCGTCAACAATGCAAATCGAATTGTTAAAAACCCATTGCTTAGCGCCTCCGTGACGGGTCTCAGCTATGATGATTTTCCCAATAAGCCGCTCCTGTTGCCAGCGGCACCGCCTGTGGTGCACCATGCACCACCACCCGCACAGCCAGCCAACGCTCTCATCGCTGGCATTCTCAAACGCGGTAAGTGTGTCAGACAAGAAGAGAGGGAGAGAGCCACAATAGAGGGAGTGTGAGAAAGAGAGGAGTTTGTGACAATGAGAGACAGAGCGAGAGGGAGAGCAGCGAGTCAATTGTCACTTGTTGCTTCCCCATGTTCCATATTTCGGCTGATAAGCGTTAACAGTTAACAGTTTTCTGGTATTTTTATTGGGCAACACTTAAAGTTCGTTTCTATACATATGTATTTAGTTATTGTAGTTGTTTATGTATTGGCAGCTTGTCTCCCCCTCTCCCTCTCTCGCTCTCTCTCTAACTTAAGCTATTCCATGCTGCGTGTCGAATGCGAGCGATATGTGGGCAGCTCCAATGACACCTTGCGCCGCTTACAACACCACACAATGCTCCAGATCAGCAGCACAATCAGCAACAACAACAGAATGGCGCCCAGACAAATTGCCGCAATGGCCGCCTCCGTCAGCACCACATCTCGCACATCAATGTTGATGCTGCGCTGATTGCCCGCCGCGTCGTATGCCGTTATGGCCACCTTCGGTTCACAGCAGGAGGCCATATAGGTGGCCTTCATGGGCTCCGTGGTGCCGGCCGTGTAGTAATTGCGATAGAACAGACCATCCGCAGGCGCTGTCTGCAAACGCAAGATGCCCGAATGCCAGTCCTGAGCGGTGATATCCAGAGTCCAGAAACGATCGCCACAGCTTTGACCATCACTGTTCACATAGTCACAGCGATTGCCAAACTCCCAGGACAGATTGGGGCCAGTCGTATCCTAAAGATATTTTCATATTCGATATAAAATTGTGACTAGTTTTAGATATTTCTGCTGTTATACCTGCGCATCGATGCTGGACACGACCTTTAGGCTAACCGCCAAGGTGGCTGTTTCGCTGCCATAGCTAGTGAATGTTACGCGGTCCGTGGTGCCGGCCGCGCTACCGGTGGGCGCCAACACGGTTAGACGCACGGTGCTCATCTCACGTGGACGCAAATAGAAGCTGCAAGAAAAAGGGAATCGAATTCCATTTACAATTCCTTTGCCTTAAGTTTCTGTGCCCACTCACCCCGTTGGGCTCAGCTGCACCAGATAACGGCGCTCGTCCGTCACCTGTACCGTTTGATAGACACGCTCCGCTCTCATATTAGTCACCTCGAAGAGTAGTGTGGCTACCTGACCGGCATTCAGCAGCAACTGCGATTGCGTATTAAGCTCAATTTTGGTGCCGCAACGTTGCAGCAACATGGCATTCAAGCTGGCGCGTTGGGGCTCACCCGTGGCAGCAGCAAATTGTGTTTGATTCAGACTCGTCACTAGCTCCGTTTCCGAGAAGGTTTCCACTTCACTCTTAGGGGAATCTACATCGTTCTCTAGCTTCTCCCGCGACTCGGGAAACTTCAACTTGGCCGAACGTGCCAAAGAAGCCAAAGGACTTTCGTGCACAGCATGGGCATAGTAGCTATCGATGCGTTTAATTATATCACCTGGAATTTGGCAAAGTTATAGTACAAAGTTGACCGGAAATAGTTTCTAGAAATAGGATTCTGTTAGTATATATAATTAATGTTATTGTTGTTGTTATTGTTGCTGCTGCAGAAAAGCAGCTCTTTGGATGGCGTCAACAATCATTCCGCTCAAATGACGCCCAAGGTTGATACGGTTATCAAGTACAGGCGGGCAGCGTTATCTCTACAAGTGAGCCCCGAGCACCGGTTAGCTTGTTGTTGTTGTTGCTCTTGTTATTTCTTTATTTTTCTATATTTTCGTGGTTCAGAAAACGACGCATCTTAATTATAATTTGTTCAGTTGTATGCGTCCAGCGCGTTCGCCAAGTTGATTTTTAATTGGATTAGCTGTGTTGAAACTTACCAAGAAAAACATCAGCTTTACGTTCGGCGCGTATGAAAACATTGTAAGCGGCCTTTGTTGATTCCGGCGTCAGCTGCAGCTTTAGGATTGTCGCTTTGCGCAGCTTATTGAGCGGTACGTAGGCATCCAGTTCATCGGGGCTGGTATTTCGTGTATCATTGCTTGATTTAAATTTGACCAGCTTCTTTAAATTGATATCTGAACGAAGAAAGAGAGGGAATGTAATGCATACACGTAAACAAATTAACAGGTGTGTATTGTTGCCATTCACTGCGAACGCTATGCTGTAACAGCTGTTTGGCATGCAGCGTTACCAGACTGTTAGCGAACACATTTTGTACACAAACATTAAATATTAGCTAAATAATTTTACGCAACTCAAGAAACGAGTGCATATAATTGCAGTTATGTCATGCAGGTATTTGTGCAATTTACTATCATTAGTTGTAATTATTAACTATGTGTATATTTATACGGCTTGCGCAGTGGCAACTCTACGTTGAGCAGCTGCTCTGTTATGGCTGTTATTCGTACTGTTGTTGTTGTTGTGCCAGGAAACTACTTCTGCAAAACATTTAACATCAAAACGATTGCTTTTTCGAATTGTGAAATCAAACAAATTACTAATAAACATTTACCAATTGAAAAGCGCTGCAGTGTTAAGTGTTAGGCCGCATCATTCGATTTTCAAACAAAGTCAACTTGCCAACTGACATGGCCCGCGGCTTAAAATAGTATTACCAATTCGTGTGCATCATCAACAAAATCGCATTAGATTTTGGTCAGAGGCCACTTTTGAACTTGGCCATGGCAGTGGCCAAATGCAAGCCAGCCGACTAATTGTGTATGTATTTGACCATATAATTGTGACTAATGCTGCAACGTCGAAAATTTGGCAACAATTTAAACAAATGACTCTCCATGTATGTGTGTGCATACGTGTTTGTGTGAGTGTGTTAAATATGTTAATGAATATAGTACATTTAATATTTTTCGATTTGTATAGTTTTTAAAACACAATGCGCAATATTTTCATTATTGCGACAGGCAATTTTAATTGATTTGTACAAAAGGAAAATGTTAAAACGGCGCCAGCATTGCATGTGTGTGTATGTGTGCTTGTGAGCTAGCATTTGTGTGTATAAGTGTATATGCCAGTGGGAGTGTGGGCTGTCATCGGCTTCACTCTTTCCTTCTCTTTCACTCTCTCTAACGAAATAACTTCCGCAAATTCTTTTATAACTACGTTCATGGCAAAGTTCACAGCGTAGTTATGATAAGTAAACAGTGCAAATAATTGATAATTCGCTAAAGGAATAACAATGAATGAATAAATATTAATGTGAAGTAAGCAAAGATCAACGACGCTTGTTATATTAAAGAATTTTATAACTGATTATTAGGTTTGATGTCAGCCCTTGAGTCATAGGAGAAGTTATCGTTTAATTGATAACCGATATATATATGTATATCGACTTTGAGCAGTTACATTTTGAAGAGATTTCGTATCATCACGCTTTAATAACTTTTTCTGATATGTATAATTTTATATAAGCTTGAATATGCTAATATGATGCTATTCTTATTTTCGTTAATTTTCTTCTTTCTATTGCGATAAGCCGTCTTTCGCATTCAAATCAGTGCTGAGATAGACAGTACGCGAGTGCTTGAGTCATTATTGCCTTTAGTCTGGTTGCATTAGCGTAATCTATTTCGGGAATTTTTGAACTTTGCACCCAGACAACGTGTACATAGACGTCGGTGTGTGATTAATACGCAAGTTGCTCGATTCGAGACCAATGTTGATAGCAATAATAGAAATCAAATTAATAAAAGTGACTTGTGGTTAGGAAACATTCACAATTTGTGCGGTAAAGTTGAGTTAGTTAAGGTGTACAAAAGTGCCCAGACAGATAGACATAGAAGAAACATACAAATACTTTGTATACTTACGCTTGGGACAAACAAACATAAACAGAGATCGACAAGTGCAAATTGTTGTAGTTAAACTTGTGCTGGGGTCGGTTTGGAAGCTAAAGTTAAAAGTACGCCGAAAATTTATTGTTTTTTTTTTTTTTCAAGTTATTTGCGAAATTATTTGTGTGTGTCGTTTGTTTTTTTGTTTTTTATTGTAGACCCTTAAAGCTAAACATTTATTACTTTCATAAACATAAACATATATCTGTGTCTGTATATTATATTTGAAGAAATTCTTTTGTACTACAAGTTAATGTTAAGTATTTAGCATTAGGCTAGCGTTTTGGTTAAGGAAAGCATTGGAGGAGGTATTAGTTTTCATTTTGTTTTCTTTCTTTTTGGCTATATACATAAAAAATCGAAGGAAATGTAAATTGGAATAGGAGTGGATGGGGTTGGGTAAGGAAGACGGTTAGTTAAAATATAAGACTTAAAGCTAAGTACATATAAATAAGTACAGTTGACTCTTGAGACATTTTACAACACTGGCGTTTAGTAAGAAAATATAGGTATTGAGATAGAGATAGGCGCGTGTGTGTGAATGAGTTAAATCATATATAGTATATAGAAATACAAATATATATATAGTTAGCTACAAAACAACTTAAATCGATGCTAGCCTAGGCGCGGCCATTCGCATGTGCCACGAAATTGAAGATCCCTTATTGTTGAACCCGCACACGTTGAACGTTTACAACACTATTAGTATGAAGTACAACCCGATTTTGTTTTTGTATGTTGTTCTGCTGCTGCTTCAGCTCCAACTACTACATGGTTAGTACTAAAAGTGTGAGATAGCTTATTGTGTGATGTGTATGTGTGTGTGTGTGTGTGTATCTGTGTGTTTGGGTTTGGGTTTGAACTGTTGAACTAACCACCATTGGGTGTTGCCAGTGTGGCACGTCGCATGTTGGCATCTATGCGCACATGTAAGCTGGAGAGCGTTGTATCAACAGGTAGCTCTAGCTCCTGGTTGCCTTGATACGCATCCGAGACGAGCGTTAACTGCAATTAGACAGGAGAGAAACAGAGAGAGAGGGAGAGAGAGGGAGCAATGGTTAAAACATTTATCTAGTTGTTGTTGCTTTTGGAATGTCTAGTTTCCTTTCTATAAACAAATTTGCCCTTCACTTTTCTTTCCATAACCTAGTTTTGCACAAAGATGCAACATCATCAACACACCAACAAACAGCTAAACAACAACAGCCGCAAATCGCGTCGTCGTGCTCTTGAGCACCTGTCTGAAAGGTAATCCAAGCTGCTATTTGCGTCTCACTTGGTTGCTTGGGCAACACTTGTTGCTGCTGCTTTAGTTGTTATTGCTGTTGTTGTTATTGTTGTCGCCACTTTCAATTTCAACACTTGGCAGCAGGCGAGCTCGCTCGCTGTTTGCCATGCTCCATCATATTTTTAATTATACTAATTACGCTCGTACGATCATTTGTATGCTCTTTACCGTATTGCCCGCAATATGCTGTCCATGCTCGGTGCTCACAATATGAATAATTTCGCCACCCGATCGTATGGCCACCTCGCCCAAAATGCCGCCGACAGCATCTTCGGTCTCATTCTCATTGGCCGAACGCTCGCCATACCACAGCATAAACAACTGTAAAGAGAGCATGATTAACAACAGTTATACATGGAGTAGCACTCTTTTAAATTAAATTTACTTACGCGTATACGTTTCTTGAGCAACGTAATCGCCGCATCCTGCACAATGTCGGTGTGCGGCGGTATGGCAGCTGTCGATATGAATATGGCGCTATCGTACGGCACCAGCTCGGCGGCCTGTAACACGCCCACAAAAGCATTGCCGCCCTCAAGCTCTTTGGTGCTATTGAGGCCCGCAATGAACTCTCGCGTATTGTTGAAACTGAAAGCGGAGGGCACACCTGAAAAGAGCAAATATATGTTGTTAATCAGTAAGATAATACAAATTATATTGCTGTCAATTATATCGATAGGGTTTAAATTTGTATAGCTATATAGAATATACAAAACTTTCATTAGACTCCATTGATTTATCATATTTCTTCAAAATTAAATTATAATTATTCAATATTGCGAATTTCTAGCATTCATATTATATCTCAAAATATCTTAGTATCTCTTACAACTATCGATAATCATATTTATCGATACATATTTAAAGCTACATACCTGACGCATTCAGCGTAACGAGCACAATTTTAATATTAATATTCTTGTCCTGCAACGCATCTATGTATAGTCGTTTGGCCTGATCTAACGATGCTGCCGATGGATCTACTATAACCGCCAACGGCATGCGTATATAGACATCCTTGATGTAGTTACGCAGCTGATCGGCGGGCAACAGTTCCGGTTTGCTCAGGTGTATGTGTTTCGATTGTTTGCGTGGTGCAGACGTTGTCGGCGTTGTTGTTGTCGTTGTGGTTGTTGTTGTTGTGGTAGTTGAGCTTGGAATGGCCACTGGTGGTGCATTAGTTGGCACGGCATTGGGTATTGGTTCGGGCCAGCCACCAAAGCCGGCGAAACCACCGAAACGTGCCGCCAACACTGGCA
The DNA here is from genome assembly GCA_030914335.1 of Drosophila borborema. Taxonomy (NCBI): domain Eukaryota; kingdom Metazoa; phylum Arthropoda; class Insecta; order Diptera; family Drosophilidae; genus Drosophila; species Drosophila borborema. Next base: position 6,025,634 of record JAUESP010000305.1, read on the forward strand.
ACGGTGCCTCAGTTGTTGTCGTTGTAGTTGTTGCTCTTGTTGTTGGTGTGTTCTGGATTGTGGTTGTGATGCGATGCTCTATACTATCCTGCTCATCGTAATAGTACTCATCAGAGCTGGGCTTGAAGGGTTTGGCTCTGTGGCTCGTGGGCAGCTGTTGTATGTGTGCTTGTGGCTGTGCCGGCTCATCCCGATAGATGACGTCCTCTTCTTGATCCCTGGGTGTATTAATGGGCTGCGTTTGCTGCTCAACCATCATATCGTCATTGGCATAGTCGGACACGGTCTGTGGAAATCTTTCCGCTTTGGCTTTGCGCACATATTCGGGCACTGTTGTTGTTGTGGCTGTGACCTGCTCCTCCTGTGGCTTCTTGGGCTGTTCGGCATGCTGCTCCTCCTGCTGCATCTCCTCGTAGTAGTACTCTTGTGAATGCCTGGCCGGCTTCTCGACTTTCGTCTCCTGTTTCTGTGTGGGCGCATCTTCCATAACTTCGGCTGCCGTATTCTCATCGTACTCTGTGGTTGCCGATGCAGCTGCGGGCACTGACATTTCGGTAACAGCCGGCGGCACCTTGTCCGTGGTCGATTGCTGTTCCACGGACTGCAATGCATTGACTGTCTCTGCGGGTGGAGCATTTTCTTCGGCCTCGATGCTATTGCGTCGCTGCTGTGTTTCCGTTTCAAGTTCAGCCTCCTGCTGTGCCGGCTCATAGATGTCATCATTGCCGCCAATATCACCATCCCCCAAATCACCGCCATAATCCTCGCCCTGGGCCTGCAGCAAAGTTAGCAGCGTGAGCAGCCAAAGCCCCAGCAGGCAAATTCTACTCGTTCGCAGTATCATTGTAATGGAATGTGTGTGTGTGTGTGTTGGGTTTCGATATTTAGTTAAGTCTTTTTTTCGTTATCTCCCGTGACTCGATCAGCATACAAAAAAAATCTGCGAAAAAATGAACAACAAGAAATGTCATAAATCAAACATTTTTTGAAAGCTACCAAATGCGAGTCTTGATTGATTGATGCTCAGTAAATTGACGCAATTATGCGCCATCATTATTATTATTATTATTAAAATTTATTATTGTTAAATTGCCGTTGTTTTCGTTAGTTTCGACACTTTCGCAATGCGAAAAAGTGAAATGCGTTTACAATTATCCTATTATTCTGTTATTAAAAATATTTTCAATTTAATTGTCGTTAATGGAGTCAAAATATGGAAAGAGGGAAAAATACATTTACAGCTTTAAATTTTGCTGATTCTAATTAGGAAGAGAGAGAGAGAGAGAGAGGAGAGAGATAGAGAGAGAGAGAGAGAGGAAGAGAGAGAGAGGAGAGAGATAGAGAGAGAGAGAGAGAAAGGCAGGCGCGAACTAGAGTTAAAGTAAAAGTGGGTAAAGATTAACAAAAATAGCAAAATCTATTTATAAAGCTTGAGATGACAATTAGGAAAATTGTTGGTTTTTTTATCTTATATATTTAGACATCTGATCTCTGCTCTGAACTTGGCATATATCTTCAAATATATAATCCAGACCCTTAGCAAGACTTCCATAAGTCATTATGGTTGTTTAGATCTATATTTAATACCTATAATAAAAATAACAAAAGCCATATTTTTCCTCAATAAAATCGCCGTAGAGTCTTAATTCGCTGCACATAAGCAATTCTCTACGTCTCCTCGCATTAAATTAAAAAAACTTTTTTTTTGGTATTTAGCCAACAATTATTTTACAATTTGCTGCGGCTGAAAGCCAGTTATAAATAGTCAAATATAAAATAAAATAACAACAATTCGCGCTGATCACGCACTTTTCAATTTGCAACTTGAATAACGCCAAACGAAATATTTTCCAAAAGTCATGTTCATGAACATGAGTCAATGTAAAACACTAAAAGCCAACGGGCAATAAAATATGCTTTAACAATGGCTTAACAAAAAATAATGAAAAGACAAGAAAAAAATGTATAAAATAAAATGCATAAGCAATTTTAATAGCTGAAGAAATGTTTTTCTTTCCAAAACATATAAATTAATAAAAGCCAAGCAACCCGTGTTTAAATTGAGTAGCGCATTAGAAATATGTATAAATTGATTGTAAAATACGAAAAAAAAAAACAATCAAATCAACTATATGGTCAAGGTTTTTGACTATTTTTTTGTTTTATTTGTTTTAAAATCTTATCGAAACCTGCTGCAGCTGCGGAAAACGAAGAGCAGGCGGCGCTTAAGCCGTTGACATTAGCAAATGATTAAAGAGTGAGACGCACAAATGCAACAACAACAACAACAACATCAACATTGACTACAACTTTATGAAGACATGTTTTTATTAGGCCCCATCAAATCATCAGTAAAAAAACTAAAAAACTAATAACTAAATAAAACAGATGCCTGCGCTTGATTAAAACTGACATTTTTATGGGCTTAGATACCCTGTAAAAGTTGGCAGATCAAAAGAAAGAGCTATAGCTCTTGAATTGAGAATTTATATATAATATATTTAAATTCTCAATGGACCAACTCTGTATGATTCAAATTCTTTATAGATACAGAATCTATCATATATTATCATTTCTTCAAGCAATATTTTTGATTATATTTTCTTTCTGAATTTCGCTGAACACTCTCTCTATTAAATCAATTTCATTTCTTCAATGCATACTTTTGATTATCTATTTATTTTCGTGATTTCTCTGAACTCCATATTTTGAAAGGTTTATAAATATTAAAATTATTGTTCACTTTTTCAAACTACTTTTTATTCTATTAACTATTAAACGTTCTATTATTAACATTAATTTAAATTCAAGAAATACCGTCAACATCTTTTTATATTAAATCCAATTTATTCCGCTTACAAAGAGTATTTGCTATTCGTATTCTTTTCAACTCAGCTCATTCTTATATATTGTAACTATGCCTTCGCCATAGCCAATGCTGTTTCGGTCAATTTGATCAACTTTTAACATTTAATTAACTAAATGCAATTAGCACTTGGATTGCGCGTCATGCGAACAATAAATATCAACATATAAAGACAAATACATAGGGGTATATATATTATATATATATGCTTTTATTTACTTTTATTTTGTGGTTGAATGCATTTTGCGAGCTGAAGAGCATTGTCTTGTTTGAATAACAAATTAGCAACAAATAAATTTGAATGATTGATTTCTTGGCTTCTCTTTGGCTCTCCGTGTGTGTCTCGTGATGTGTGCAACAACGTGGTCAACTCAAGCTAACAGCTGTCATTAATTAACAACATGCAAAAAATACAACAAAAAAGCATTTATATATAAATATATATGCATACTGAAGCCCCTAAAACTGAAACGTTTTTTATATGCGTGAACGAACGAACATGTGGAAATAAATTAAGTTAAAATATTCTGCGTTCGATTTTCTCGTTTTTCGATTTTTTTTTTTTTTTTTTTTTTTTTTTTTTTTTTTTTTTTTTTTTTTTTTTTGGCAGCTGCTCACGGAGCCTTTTTTTTTATTTTTAAAATCGAAAATTGATTTGTACATTTTTCAGGCGTTGCAAGGTCAATGCGCATTTCGTGAAGCCGGTTCGCTCGTTCATAGAAGAGAGGCCACAGCCGCTGCCACTTAGAGGCAGATTAAAGCTTCTGCTGCTGCTCTGCTGCTGTTGTTGTTGCCCTGACATCAAATCCCCTATACGAAATGAGAACTTACATTCCTCTACACGAACTCATTTAAGATTATATGCAGTTCCGCTTTCAATGAACGATAAATGCGGAATGCAGCCCAATAACACGTTCGATTTGTCAATCGTCTGATTATTGACCTTATCGAAAATGTTTAGCTTTCATTCATGAAACAATGGGAAAAGCAGTGAAGTTATTGTAGCACGTAGCTCGCACTTGTACACTGACTTCTTCACATTTAATAGCTATATGTATATATTAATAATTACATGTGCATTTATAGTGTAAAAGGTGTCTCTCTAGAGGTTAAACACAGTTGCTAACATTGCAAACATCAGTCATGCAATTAGTTAATGTCAGATTGCATTAACAGAGCTGCTCCTCCCTCACGTCTACATGCTATTGACAGTATTATGCGCTGTTAATAGCATAACTCCGACTCCAGTTCTCCTACTGGTTCGCAATCGGGGATTATTCTTCTTTCTTTGCTGGACACTATACTTTTAACTACATTTAACTACTCAATAAAGTCGAGTCAGACACTTGTCAAAATTATAATATTTCCTTGCCTATTTCTGAGGTGAAGTGTGATCCAAGGCTGTAACTCAATTCTCACATAAACATACAACAATTTTACATATTAATTTTTCACCAGAATGATGTAAAGAAAACTCTATTCAATTTAAGAATTGAAGTTATTTGTGAATATAATTATATGATGCGACAATGAGACGATGACAATGAGCTATGAAAGTAATTTATTCATTTCCTATAGCTTGAGGATGTGATTGATGCCGTTAATGAGTTGAAAACTTATCTGTCATAAAATTAAAAGATTTGTCTATGAAATTTGTAATTTTGTATCGATTTTCCTAGTCAATCCTTAAATTCTAGTATACAAAAGTCAAACTATTATTTTCTTGATTGTTATGTCAATAATCGTCAAATTTAAACTCTTGTTTACTAAACCCTTTTGGCCTGTGTTATAACAGATATAGTAAATAACTATAGCCAATGCTGAGTCACAATTATTCATTCATTCGCATAGACGTATTATTTGCTATTACTATACATACATATATACATAAATATATTTATATATTTAGCATGATTGAGGTAATGAACTTGTTGATTTTTACCAACCAGCAAATTAACATTTGGTTTAACAAGCAGAGAATGGGAGCCGGTTGTCGTTAAGGCTCTTTCAAAAATCTACCGGTTCTATTATCAGTCTATATCTATCTATATTAAAATTAAATATAAATTATACTAAAATTAAATAACAATTCCATTTCTCATTTTATGATAAGGCACACAATTAAAAATAAAACGTATAATCTATGATAGAATGGCATATCAGGGAAGTTTTTAATACTCTAGAACATTCTTGTTTGATAAGATAAATATTAAGAAAGAGAGAGAGAATATTAAGAGAGAGAGAGAGAGAGAGAGAGAGAGAGAGAGAGAGAGAGAGAGAGAGAGAGAGTGAGTGAGAGAGAGAGAGAGAGAGAAAGAGAGAGAGAGAGAGAGAAAGAGAGAATCAAATTGTGAGCGCTGCAGATTAGAAACGTGAACAGACTTTAAATATTCTCAGATAATTTGAATCAGTTTATCTAAGATCTAAGGCAATGATATGCAAAATATACAGATATATTTATATATATTATATTTATATACGTGCCATCATTAAAGCACCGTAAAGGCAAATCTTTGCATCGCTTAAATGAGACGTGCTTATTTTAATCAACAACAGCGTCAACATCATCAAGATCTTAACTCTGACATCAATCAGAGCTACAGAGTGAGACACAGAGAGAGATAGAGATCGAGAGAGAGATATATATAGAGAGAGGGCGGGCGTGAGGTACATATTTCACTTTTCGATTGCAGCTGACGTGAGATTGTGAATTCTGCGAGAACTGCGAAGCAGAAAACGATTCGTAGCTGAACTAAACCGAATTGAACTGAAGTGTTAGCTCAGCCCGTAATTTGTTTATTATTATTTATAGGCAATTTATTATTTTTAATTAAAGAAAGACAACAGGGAACAGCAAATTACAAAACCAAAGCCAGCTGCGTCAGTTCATCAATCAGCAATAGCAGCAGCTGATACTTTTTATTATTATTATTATTTAAAATTCTCTAAACAAATTAGAAACGCGCAATTATTCGAGTTCCCTGTGTGTAGGTGTGTGGGCTACAGGGGCAGTCCCAGGTGGGGCGGATGTAATTGAAATAGCGCGTAAGCATTTGAGATATGCTATGACTTTTTTTATTGCCCAGCAAATTAATGAGAAATAATTGCAAAAATTATAAATTCAAATTGCGTTTTTGCACACATTTTATTTCGTATTTTGTATACCCTAAGCGTATCTGTGGCGGTCAATAGCTCGTTTACTTTGAAGTTTTTGGCAAAGAAATTGATTAAGGAAAGTCGAATTTTTTTTGTTCGAGAATTTAGAATTCAAGAAATGTTGTGTGAGAAGAAAGAAACAGAGAATCAAAAAGAATTAAACTTTCATATTGTCTGCTGAATGCAAAACTATCTAATATTAAATGATCATTTCTGTTGTGTCAGACAATGGATAATGTTAAGATATACAAAAAGTGAGACTGCGAATGATAGTAAGAGATTATTATACAGATAAACTCAGATGCTGTGAATTAAACTTAGTTAATTTGTTGATCAACAATAAATATCTTAATAATATAATAATAATAAATTAATATGAGAGGTTCGATTTTAACCAGAACGAGAGCTAAAAAGAGATTTTTGGGCTTAGAACATATATGTTTACAAATCTTTTTAAACACTTTAAACTCAGCTAAATTGTTAAGTCCTGAACCTGTCTAAAATGTGATTTCACAAGATATATATCTTTAAAAGCCATTCTTAAGTTAACTTTTTATTTTTCTTGAAATCGCAAAAGCAACAGACAAAAGCTATAAAAACTGCTAACAAGCTTTGAACTAAAATTTCCACTGAGACGGTAATTCCCACTAATGCCCATTAGCATAATAATAATCGAAATGTAAAAGTTAATAATAGACCATATGAAATAAAAACGAGAACAACTACAATAACTTGGATAAATTTAGAACAGGGTATCAAGCTAGTTGAGCAACACACACACACACAGAGAGAAGCTGCAGCTCGTTGTTTGGTTTCTAGCAAATTGTGTTTGCTTTAGAAATGCAAATAGCACAACAACAAAAATTGCAATTGCAATTTGCAATCATAAAATGAAAACGGTCTCTGGCATTTGTTCTAGTATAGACGATACGGCGCGTTGTGCTCAAACCCTTTTGGAAGAACCCACGCGCCATCGGGCAACGGCAGCAGCTGTTGCTGTTGCTGTTGGTGTTGCTGTTGCTGTTGCTGTTGCTGCTGCTGTTTTATTGTTGATTTTTCTTGACATTGAAATCGCAGTAATTTTGTAAGTGAATCGTTTGGATTGTTGTTTTTTTTATTTATTTTTTTTTTTTTATAACTTTTTTTGTATTATTATTTCGTTTGTGATTTATAAAGAACGCTTTTTAGATATACATAAATTTGTGTTCTTCTTTTGTTTGACATTTGGCATTTCGAGCAAAAGATTTTTTTTTAATTTTTGTTAGCTTTTGCTCTTGCTTTTGTTGTGCCCCTCACACTTGCCTTTTATGCGACTTCTTGCTGACGACGTGGCTGGCTGGACGGTCCAAATTGCATATATTAGCAATAAATTGCGAGTATTATAAATAATTAAGTTTTTTTTTTTATTAATATTATTTTTCCTTTTTGAAAGTATGGATAGTTGGCGCTGGCAAACAAATGACTTAGGCAACGAACTTGTTTAGCGGCCGCACTTTATAAGTTATGCGACGATTGAATTTGTTATTGCTGCCGTTGTAGTTGTTGTTGTTCAATCAATATGTAAAACGAATGCACTTTATTTATGCATTTTGCGCACTTCTTTGCATTGTTTATAAATTACCAGGGCTTATGCAAAGCACAACAACATTAATAACAACAATAAAAAGCAATCACTTGCACTTTAATACAAAACGCAGACAGACGAAACTCACGCACGCACACAGAAAAAACTCTAAATTCAGCGTGCTGTTGCTTTTGTTGTTGTGCGCTCGTATATTGATTAACCCGTTTAAATTTTTGTTGTTTTTTGTTTTTTTGCTTCTTTCTTGCGTTGGTTTATATGTTCATTTAGTTGAGAGACAGACACACACGTTGCGTGTTGTTGGTGTTGCTATTGTTGAGCTGTTTTCAGCACTTGCGGCCGCGACGACGTCTCAAATGAAACTGAAAGCAGACACAGAAAACAGTGACCAACGAACAAGCCGAACAAACCAAACCAAAAACCAACTCAGCTCGACTCAACTTAGCTCAGCAGCGCTGTTGACGTCGGCGTCGCATCGCAACGCTGACAGCAGCCTCAACAGCAACGAGCAACAAGCAGCAGCAGCAGCAGCAGCAGCAGCAGCATTCAGTCTCGTTCGCTCTGCTTAGTTGGAATCTTAAGAGCGTGATGCTGATAAAGTGGCAACGTGCTGGCCCCCAAATTTGAATAGGCGCCATTTAGATAGAGTTATAGATATGTATGTGTATGTGCTCTATGTGTGATTAGTGTAGTATTAGTGCTTAGAAAATATGACAAACGTCAGAATGTTTAATCGTTGACATTGATTGACTTTTTAGATACCCATTATATCGTTTGTAGAATTTCTGAAACAAATATATCATCTTTATTTGCTTTTGACTAATGGGCACAGGAATTTGAATATATATTTATAATATACATTTGCTTTAGTTAACTAATTGATATATAAAGAAAGAAAGATTTAGAATTGTTTACTTCGCTTAATTCAAAGTAATTGAATATTGTTAAGAATTGTCTATATGATATAATACCAACTGCTTTTAGATGCTACAAACTAAATTGCTTTTTCTTTGCATTCATTATATATTCATAAAATAAATAATTATAAAAAATATATATATTTCTTTTCGAATAAAAAATCCACTCTAGTCACTTATATATAATTGGTTTAAATATTAAATATTTGCTTTATGCTGTGACACAAATCTTATCAATTAAAATTTATCTATTTAATATTTATAAAATGCTTTTTCTGAAATCCAAGCTAAACTACATTTAATATTTATTTATTTTCTGATAAAGTTTTTTGCACGTTGACCTTTTGATTTGTCGCTGTCACTAAGCGCATTAAAAATAAAATAAAAATAAATATATGCTTAACACAAGTCATCAAAATTCATGCAAAAAAACAAAGTATAAAAAAAAAATAATAAATAAATATATATAGTTAATTATAATAATGTACAAGGCGAACTGAGGTCTGTCACACTCTGTAGGAGGAAGTTCGTCTACCCAAGCGCCGCGTTTAAAATGGAGCGTGTATCGAATTTAATATGCTTGCTCTGTCTACCTCATAAAACTCATAAACATGGCCCCCATGTAGAGCCGGCTACGTTCGATTTGTCTATCAATAAAAATACAAATAAAACGTACTAAAGCTCAATAAATACACGCGGAACTATTTTGGACATACATTAAACTGCATAATCCAAATCCTATGACGCATGTATTCCAGTTTGCTTCCAAAACAAATTATATACATATATATAAAATATAGTAGAAAATGCAGAAAACAAAAACTAAACTGAAACTTTGCTTTCTTTGTTGTTGAAAATTTCTTTACTATGAAATCGCGTTGTGGCTTGATTATTGTGTTGGCGTCTCAAGGTTCTTTCAATGTTGCACTTAAAACTAAAGCGTTTGCAGAATGTTCAGCAAGAGCAACAGCAAACGAGAAATTCTACACGCTAAATATTTATATTCTTTTGTATTTTTTTTTTTACGAGACATTTTCTCGACTCGTTTCCAACTAGAACAACAACAGCTACAAAAGGCAGCACGCAGCATTTGTTTTCGAGTGTTCTTTTTTTTTTTTTTTTTTTTGCTCTCAAACTTTCGTGCAAAATTTGACGGAATTTCTATACAGTTCTTTATTTCGTGTCTCTAGTTGGTGTAATATGAGAATTTGATACCTTATATCATATACCTGCAAGCATTTAGCCAGTTGGCTTGTGGATATCAAATATGCTGATGATAATTATACATTAGTTGCATTGCCCAAAAAAATATATATATACTATATACATGCAACTTTATAGACATATATATTATTGCGAACTTATAAACATATGTGCATATGTGTATATCTATTGTATTTATAGAACCTTCAGAATATGCTTCTCTCTCTCCTGTATTTCCCGATTCTTTGACTCTCTAGCGATTAGAGAGAGAGAGAGAGAGAGGGAGAGAAAGCTAGTAAGCGATCTCTCTCTCTTTTTGTTCTTTTTGGTGTCGAACTCTCTTATCTCATTCATTCTCACGCTCTCTCTCTCTTTCACTTTCTCTGACTCCTTCTTTCTATTTTATATGATATCTTTTAATCAACAACAAATTAGTCCCATGTTCAAAGAGATATCATATTATACATAACTATTTCGTTTTTTATCGTATTCTACAAGTGTATTAAATCAGCGACTTGATTTTTTTTAATGGATGTTCTCTTATTTTATTTTACTTTTTATTTAGCCTTTTTATTTATTTCTTTTTTTTTTTCATGCTCGCAGCTTTTTCAATGAAGTTGTCGCTTTTTATGACAACAACAGCAAATTATGCGTCCATCTCAGCTAGTTGTTGAGCAAAATATTAGCCGGCATTATTATTGTAGATTTTGCTTAAAGTTGTTTTTTTTTTTTTTTTTGCACAAAAAAAAATCGTGTACGCGCTGTGACCTACGTGCGTTCCTCAAAACTTCCTCAATGTGGCTGAGTTGCGTCTTTGAAATTTTTTTCTTTTTTCTGTGGTTCGTTGAATTTTTTATTGCAACACTTAGTTTATGACATACATATGTAAACATATATACTTATGACACAGAAATGAATAGATGTAAGAAATAAATTGAGGAAAGAATTTAAATCTTACAAAAATCCTCTTTAATTTAAAAGAATTTTGATAATGATCTAGTTATAATAAATTTGTTTATATTTCGACTTGGGATTTTATGGATTGAAAACGTTTATAAATACGCATATAAATATACATATTTATTCATATATCAACAAAACCACATCGTTAAAGAAAGCTGCAAATCTTGAATGAATTCGACTTATAACTGGAATCTCTTACCCACTCCTTTGATATGATTCGTATTTATATAACGTTTTTAATTTCGACTTTATTCACTTAAATTTCACGCTCTATTATTCATTTCTTTTTTTTTTTTTTACTTTATGTAAATTTTATAATACCCTTTTTTTCGTTTTTACAGTCAATTTATTTATTGCACATTTTTGCGTTGAGAATTTATTCGCCTCACGCAATTTTTATGCACTTTGCGTTTTTGTTCAAAATTTTGCAATTTATTTTTTGTTTTTTATTGCATTTTATTTTCACAATATTTTGATGTTTTTTATTTAAAGGAAGTAAAATGTGAAAAACCCAAATATACTGATTGAAATTAAATGTTTGGCAATCGTTTCGTGAATCTATATAGTACACTCGCAATATGTATTAATTGACTTGATTAACGCTAAATTTGTGATGATCGATCGTTCGATTTGATTGAAAACACACTTATAAAGTCAAATTTATTTGATTTTGTTGTTGTTTGTATTATTGTTTAACAGATGCTAATCAATCAAAAAATGTACCAACTTGTTGCATTCAATGCCCAATAAACGTTTCACGCTCTTCGAATTGGTGAGAGGCCGTACAAGTCGCGATTATTTCTAGTAATGTATTTTAATATATCCTTACGTGGGTGATCACACTTGATAGATGTATATATTCCTCAATACGGTTGTACGAGCTAACGATCGTAACGATACTAAAACAACGTTTCCTAATTACACGCCCTTTTGTAGTCACAGCTCATCAGCCTGACTTATAGTTGTGCAATTATCTGAGTGTGAGCGTGTGTGTGTGTGTGTGTGCTTAAATTTGAGCGTGTCTCATAAATTGTTTAAATATTTAGCAATTGGTTGCAAGCGGACATAGGCATAATACGCTGCAAACAGAGCGCACCTTATTGATAAGATTATATTGCTAAGAATCTATATTGGAATTACCAGGCAGTTGCTCGAAATGCGTCACAAGGCCGCTAAACAATGAGTGACTTGAAACTGGGTGTGTGTATGTGTGCTTGGCTTTTGGGCTGGGGTGGAAATAGACATATTTTGTTGGAATTACCCAGCTGGCAGAGTTTAACAGGCATGAAGCCTTAAAAGGAAAAAAAAAAGCATTTCACTTGAATTTTCAGCTACCTGAGTTCGTTCTCTAAGTCTTTTGTTTTTGTGTCTGCCACTTGGACTATAAAGGGCATGACTGCTGGTTTACGATGTTTGTCGGACATGGAATGCGCTGTGAAGTAATTTTATAATCGTTCAAATTCGCAATGTGGTTAAAGTTCATATTATTTGTAGAATTATTGACAGGGGCGTGGCACAGCAATGGGACAAGCATCTCTTCTTTCTGAAAGGGTAATATTTTGAGGAATTCATTTTGATTAGTTGGAAATTTGCAAATGGTTTAAACAGAGAATATATAATATCTACAAATGATACGATTTGAACCAAAAATGGTATAAAAATATATATTATAAGCTATTCGCCTTTAAAAAGAGAAACTTCTTAGTGGAAGGAAGCAGTGTGCACTATATGAAATAAGTATAATCATATAAAGATAAGAATAACTCAATGAGCATACTCTCTATAGATGTGCAAGGATCTTGATAATAATAATGTTCAGTTCCATGTGCGAACCGTTTCAGTTAATATATTTTGTAAATGGACATTAAATCTTTGCTGAAAATTTCTAGTTCGAAGCGGTTCAATTATAATATAAATTCCTTTATAAATATATCTTAACAAGAATTTCTGTAGTTATTCTTCCATATTTTAAAAAATATTTATTGTTATATTCATAATTTTATTTACTATTCCTACTCAATCTTCCATTTGCTCAAGTCAGCTCTATGAAATTCCTCAAACTTAAAGCTCCAACATCTTACATTATATATACATAGGTTAGCCACAATGCTATCTCGCTAATCGACATAATATTTGGCCTCTACGAAATGTTCTGAAATAAAAGCCAAGTGTATAAATGGCTTCGACAACATCAAGAAAACATGACAAAAACAAAAATGTTGAACATTTTCAACTTCTTCTTCTTCGTCACCGTCTTGTGTTTTATTGGTTGTTGTTTTTTTCTTTTGGAGCTGTTGTGATGGTTATAGAAAAATCGTGCATTTTATTTATATCATCGTTTTGCCGCTGGCAGACAAACCGTCGTCTCGAGCATCGAGCACAGCGTCTCCAAGCAGCTCCAAGCACGCATTTTTATTGAGTTTTTTGAGTTTTATTTTGATTTCATTTCGCTCTTGTTTTTTGGGCATTTCGTTGCCGGAGGGTTCAATGCCAAAAATGCCAAGCTGGTGTTTATTTATTTATTTTGATTTTTTTGTTCATCTCTTTTCCTTTTTTTTTTTCAACATTTCTTAAACATTTTTTGTGCTGGATCCCTCATTTTTGGCATGCGACCTGCACGAGCCTTAAACCCAAATTGCTGGCAATCTTTTCGGGGCATCTTTATTGGTTGTGCACAGTCCGTGTCTGTATGTATGTATGTGTGTGTGTATGCTTGTTGTCTGTGTATCCTGCAAATGATTTCATCGGGTCTTGACGTGCTTATGTGTACCTTAATTGTTTTATTTGAGTGCTATTATGTGCAGGCACTTGGAGCAGACGACGGCGACGGGTTTTTTACTCTTTTTTTTGCTTGTCTTAAGTGCTTATGCTGGCTCGATTCGTTTATGATCGTTATGATGTCATGCCAAAGCGAATTCCTCTTCATTTCTTTTTAGTTTTTTTTTTTATGCCTAATGTGCGGTTCGGGCCATATTTGAACTGTGCTGTTCTACTTTTCATATGTGCCTAGACTTTGCGGTTAGACAATCGTGCATATATGTACGTCTATGTATATACACATATATTTGCTTTAACAATTTGTCAAAAATGCGTCATTGTCATTGCGGCCTTTTGTAAATATTAAAAAATAATATATAAAAACAAAAATACGTAAAAAAAAAAACTACAACAAAAATGAGTAAAAAAAAAAAACATTTCCAGACAAAACTGGAAATTTTCGCTGTTATTTAATGACTTAAAGTCCCCCTTACAAATCGTTTTCCAATACAGTGTATAGCTCAAAATTTGTTTTAAGCTGTTTGCTGTAGTTGTTTTTTTTTTTTTTTTTTTTTTGTTTTGTTTGGTTTTTTATTGTTATTTGTTGTATTTGTTTGCTTTGAGCGCTTTATGGAGTTACATTAGTCAAACAATTGGCTGACGCCTCAAAAAAAACTATGAGACGTTAACGCAGAAAAACGATAAAGTCAAGTGAATGGAAATATATATATTCCCAATGGAAAATATGGCATAATATCTCAACTTAACTGAAAAACAAAAAAAATGCTTTTGTTTATCTCTAAAACGGTTTTCCGGTACTTTTAGCTGTTTTGTGATATATTAGAATGCTATGTGAGAATAAACAATTATAGTTATTTTGCCAGTCTTGACAAATAGTTTCTCGTCATTTTTTGCCCTCTTAAAGTTCAGGAAAAGCTCATAAATAATTATTTAATATTCGTTGCTTTAGAGAATTGATTATTTTTAATTAATTTTATATCTCTAATGTCTTTTGACTTTCTCAGTACATTTTATACCATATAGCAAGTATCTCGCGTATAGCTGGGTATTTATATTTATAATATCTGTAGCTAATTGCTTATCATTTCCATCAAGTTTTATTAATGGTTTTTCGCTTAATATGCATATTCCAACTTAATTTCTGTTATGTAAACTTGTTATACTCTGTCGCTGTCAAGTCTTACAATTACTTATAGCGTAGCAGCAAATGAAATGTTATCGATTATAATATTACAATACTTAATTAACATTTGTCTTACATTTAACGTACTTTTCGTTATGGGAAAAATTTCCCTTCAAAATTTCCCCTTTTAATTTGAAGCTATCGATACGACGCTTAATACGCACAGTGTTGTGCCTAAAGATGATTGAGAGTGAGCGGATATACAGACATTCGTGACAATTGAGATTAACTGGATCGTTATATCAAGTACCTGCTCTATCACTAGCATTCAGCTAGATGTAATCACAGTTAAGCAATGCACAGAGACGCCAGACACCTGATAAATTCTAAGAGTTCTATCTATCTAACTGTAAGATATGAGCTGCTATAATGGTGATCTCACAGCTCAGTTCTGGCTAGCTTTTATCGCTGTTGCAGCTGGCTAGTGCTCGCAAATATGCCAAACGCGAGCATAAATATTTACGATTTCAAATTGCAATGCTTGGAATACTTGAGCACTGGTTACAGCGGCTACAACAAGGTGTTAAAAAAAACAAAGACCAACCAAAGGCCGGTGCACACCGCAGCCACAGTCCACAGTTCGAATCACGTTTTAAGATCGAGGTGAATTCTTACTACCGTCGCTTACCCAGCCAAATGGCACGTTTGCTATGGCATCGCTCAACAGCTTCAAGCCCTCAGTCTTAGTCTCAGTCTCTGTCAGCCTTAGCCTCAACTTCAGCTTCAACTGCATCTGCATTTGCAATGACTTTCTTTCAGGCCCAACTAACACACATATACACTCCTGCAGATGATAGCAATAACTAAATAAATAAAGAAAAAAACCTGCTAAAACTAACAACTTATTCAAATGTCATGACATTTCGAGCTCAGCTAATGCCAATTTTTGGCTTTTTATGAGACTCGGACCAGCGCAGGCGCATAAATATTTTATTTCCAATCAAATAATTGAGCAATGAGGATCGCCAAAAATAATAATGATATTTTAATGAGAAGTTGTATATTCTGCTTTGAAAATAAAAGAAAAATTTATAAAAAGAACATGAAAAAAAAGATTTTTTTATGAAAATTTGTAGAGAAAACTAATTTATTAAAAATAAATAATATATACGAATTTTTATAAAAATATTTAAATAAAAGCAATTAAATTATAAAATAAACGACAACAACAAAACTTGCCTAAAATGTAGAGTAAAAACAATGTATTAAAATTTTATATCCAATACTCAATTCAATCATAGATCAACTCAACGCAAAACTCCGCTCTAGAGCTAATCACTTGATAATGAGCAGTTGGAGGCCGCGTTGATTTTGATTAGCATATTGATTAGTTTATTACGTTTACTTCCGTAAACTAAGGCTGCGAGCATAACCAATTCTTTTTTTTTTTTGTTTTTGCAGAGCCCAAAACTCTGGTGACCGTTGGACAGCCATCTGGTATTGACGAGAGCGAAACGCTTGACGAGATTAACTTAAACGCCAGCAGCAGCGACGACTCGGCGACAGTGAACTCATCCATCAATCCATATCAGAGTGTTGCCGATGCCAATGCGAATCCATTGCTAGAGCCGCCGCTTGCCGCAGACTCTTTGCTTAGCCAGGCAGCGTCTTCATTTGGCGCTCTGCCCTCGGTGGCCTCCAACGTCTTTTCGACATTCTCGAAACGCATATACGCGGGCACTAGGGAAGCGGACGAGCCACAGCCACAGCCTCAGTTAGATATACAACCAACTTATATACAGCAGGCAGATCGAGTGCACGCAGCTGCTGTTGCACCACCGCCTTTCTACGCCGCACCACCGGCATATGCCGGGGAAGCCGCACCAGAGCCACCAAAATTCTATGCGCCCACAGAAGTGCCTGGCTTAGCAGCTGGAGCTTTGCCACCACCACCGTCGTCGGCTGGGCAGAACACTTATCGCATCAGCGCCAGAAAAAAGATTTATGCTCCTATACCTGGTCTCTCGGAGCAGCAACAGCCGCCAGTAGCTGCTGTTGATCCCTTCCAAGCACCAGCATATCCAACGCAGCCATCGGCAGCAGCAGCATTTGAGCAGCCTGCACCACCGCCCGTTCAGGAGGAGCGCAAGAGCGGTGGTCTCTTCTCGCTCACTAATCTAGTGCCCACTGGTGTCCTACAAAATATTTCGGGTCTAGTGCAATCGGCCACAGGCAGAAGCAACGAGCCAGCGGCACCACCACCTCAGACCACATACAATCAACCCGATTCTGTTGGCTACTTTGACATCAACACATCCTCCGTTGTCGTTCCGCAGCTGTCTGCAAACTATTTTACACCAGCAGCTCCGCCGGCTACTGCAAACTATTTTGCGCCAACCGCAGCACCACCCACTGTAGGTGGTTTCTTCAATCCCCCAGCAGTTTCTGCAACACCGGCTACACTTGGTAATTTCTTCACGCCAGCAACAGCTGTTACTGCGCCAGCAATACCTAATCAGCCAGCGGCAGCATCTGTACCACTGACATTTACTCACCCAGGGACAATTGCTCAGCCACCGACAATCGCTCAGATTTCGACAGTTTCCCAACCACCTACTGTCTCTCAGCCACTGATCGTCGCTCAGGCAGCACAACAAGTGACAGCAACACCACCACAAACAGCAGGTATAACAGCACCACCAGCACAACCAACAAGAGTAACACCACCAGCTGCAGGAGTAGGAGCACCACCAGCTGCAGGAGCAGGAGCACCACCAGCTGCAGGAGCAGGAGCACCACCAGCTGCAGGAGCAGGAGCACCACCAGCAGCAGGATTCGGAGCACCACCATCAACGACAACAGAGGCACCACCACTAGCAACAGCAGCAGCAGCGCCACCAACAGCGGCAGCAGCACCACCACCAGCAGCAGCAGCACCACCATCAAGAGCAGCAGCACCCCCGCCAGCAGCAGGTTCTGCACACTCCTCGTACCGTCTACAGAAAGGTACGCGACTCTACAAAAGTCCACTGACAGCGCAGGAAACTGCAGTTCCCACAGCAGGCTTTGGACAGCCAACAGCATTAACAGCCACGCCCTTTGCGCCCTACACAACACCTGCTGCTATTTTTAATCCTTTTGGTGCAACAGAGCCGAAGGAAGTTGAACTAGTTGCGGCACCAACTTCATCAGCTGCACCAGCACCAAGCCAGGAAGTTCCTTTACTAGCGGCTGCACCACCACAAGCGGGGCCAGCAACATCGCTCTTCACACCACAGACATCGTCAGGACTCTTTCAGCCTCACGAAGCAACTGCACCAGCTGCCTCGTTCTTTGCGCCAGCGCCATCTGACCAATTTCAAGAGGTTTCTCTCTTTTCCAGCTCAACTGAAGCTACAAAAGAACTTCCAACAGATACAGGCAACAATATTTTCTCGTCACAGACTCAGAGTCCAGAGCTAAACAGCACTTCAAATCAAAGTCAGGAAGTTCAACTATTTGCAGCGCCTTCAACTGCAACTGTTTCGGAAGTTCCACTATTCCCAACATCGCAGAGTTTGCCCATAGTTTCACAAGGAGCAACAGCAACTCTATTTACGTCACAGTTGGATGCTCAGCCAGAGCCAGAGCAAGCAAATCAGCAAAAGGAATTAGTTCAGGAAGCTCCCTTGTTTGTTGCACCACCAACAGTTGGAGCTGACCAATCAGCAGCAACGAACAAGCTCTTCGTGGCAGCAGAACCAAGCGACGCCTCAAGTCAGGCGACTCCCAAGACACCACCAGCTGCTTTAATTCAAGAACATTCAACAGCACTTGTTCAAGCAGCTACTGAAGCTGTTCAGCAAACTCCATTATTTGTGCCAGTACCAGCTGCAGCTAATGCTGAAGCGACTCAAGGAGTAGAGCTCTACCCACCAGCAGCGACAACAGAAGCAGGAGTCGACTCAACGACTGAGGAAGCTGATGTAGCAACCAGCGCGCCACAATCAATCTCCAACACCAACAACCTCTTTGCACCACCAACAACAGGTGGATCAGCTCAGGAGTCTCTTGGAATATCAGCAGCAGCACAGTCAACAGCTGCATCATTTGCTCCCCCACGTAGCACCAGCGATTTATTTGCACCGTCTGTACAGGCACCGACCTCTGTCTCTAATCTACCTAGCGTTGCGCTGACCACTCAGACAACAACAACATTCTTTAATCCGTTTGCGCAGACAGTTACCACACCGCTGCCCCAGGATCCATTGCCACCGCCCATTGGCTTTGTAGCGCCGAGCACTCAGACGGACAGCAACGCACTTTTCGCCGCACAGACTATTGAGCCGGTGTTGCCTGAAGCCGAGATTGCTAAACCTGCAACAACAACAGCAGCAGCAGCAGCACCGCCACCACCACCACAAGCAGCGATTAGCCAGGACAACGCCTCACAGGCCAATCCATTCCGCAAAACCAACGAAACAGCTCCAACATCATCAACAGCAACTGTCGCTGCTTCTTCTGCTCTGCTTAGCTTCTTTACGCCTGTATCAAACGGCAGCGATTTCAATTTCTTTGGCGCACCGCAGCATGCCGGACAATTTCCGGACTTGCCGCCAGTGAATAGCGTAGCACCACCAGCATTGGCAGAAGAGCCACCTGTTGGCGAAACCGCCACGTCTCATTCCACGCACGCACTTGGCTTTGAACAACTAATCAGCGATTCCCAGCAAGCTGCACAACAAACGCAAAATTCTAACGAAAATATCTATCAAAATTCAAGTGTTAACTCATTTTCTGGCTATTTCGGTGGGCCCGGAGAGGCGGTAGTGCCAGCCGCACAGCCTCAAGCACAGCCACAGCCATTGACTGGCTGTAATTCGGCCAATTTCTTTGATCATTTCGGTGCCAGCGGACAGGGGCACGAGGATCAACGTATACAGAACTTCTTTAACAATCCACCGCTGCAGGATCAGCCAGCCGCACCGGGTGAACTCAAATACGATCTTGTGCATAGCGGCTTACCAAATAAACGCTTCGAACAGCGTTCCCAAACGTCTGTTTCCAACATTGTTGAGCCGCCCTCATCTGCTTGCTCGGAATTCTCCACAGCTGCACCGGCGACAGTGGCCAATTCAACAAACAATCAACCATCAACAAACGATCGTCAGTCCGATTTCTTATTGCACTTGCATCAGGGTGAACTACCCGAAGAGATCCTGCAACAACTGAGAATGGCCAACGAGAAGAATTCGTCCACAGTGCCATCGGCCGAAGCTTTGGTAAATCATAACTCAATTTGAAATATGTTATTCATAGACATATATTGATATTGATATTTTCCTCTTTCAGCAGGTCTACACGCCCGTATTGCAGCATTGGTTCTACAAACGCAACGTGGATGGCAAATCCGTGTGGACACCATTTAGTCACTACGATTCAGCGCTGCTGGAGACCAGCCTGAATAGCGGTAAGTAGGAGGGATAACAATGAATAGCCCGATCCCCAAATTTGGTAACCAAAATATAACAAAAATCAATATAAAATTAAATTCTAAATTTGGAATAAATAGCTTCAAAGGCTTCCGAGATATAATTTAATAAGTGTATTTCCATGTTTTTATCGATAAAATAAAACCGGGTAAACCTATCGATTTTTTTTTAATAATCCAGATCTGTGCCTACTCCAAAAAACTCTCAAATCTATATCTCTTATAGGATGTGACGTATTCGAACATATAGATAGACGGACGGTCGGTTAGGCTGTCGAATAGACGACAGAACAGCACCACTAGTTAGACTCATTAGATCATACTACATATACTTTATGGAGTCTGCCACGCCTCCTTCGACCTCTTATATACATCTTAATAAAACCATTTCCTATTTTTGAGTTAAGGCCATTAAAATATATCCAAAGTCTAGTTGACTTTAAAATTATATGAAATTCGTATTAATATATTCTTTTTACTACTCACAGAGGAAACCGATTCCTCAGTCATCGTGCCCGTCGAGGGCGGACGCTACGATGTCAACATCAAAGAGCGAACCAAGACGCCCGTTTATTGGGAGGGCAAGGCGATTGAGGTGCGACGCTGTTCCTGGTTCTATAAGGGCATCGATGGTAAATATGTACCCTATGCAGAGCAAACTGCAGAAGCGCTCGAAATAGAATATAAACATGCGACCGAAACAAACGAATGGCATAAGAAGATACCGCTGGCCAATGGTGAGCAGGTGACCATGCACGGACCCAGCGTCATTGTCCACTTCATGCCACCATCGCCCGCCGATACGTGGGGTGGCAGCGTGCAAGGCACAACACGGCCACTGGTCGTGAAGCGGGATTTGAATGACTTTAAGATACAACAGGGCGAATCTCAGCGTGTGGATCATCTGCTATTCATGGTGCATGGCATCGGCTCGGCTTGTGATCTGAAGATGCGCAATGTCGAGGAAGTCGGTAAGTGAAAAGGGAACTGTATTGAGAACAAGCTCATTCAACAATTGCATTTCAGTGGATGACTTCCGATACATTGCCCAGCAGCTGGTGCAGTCCCACTACAAAAACTCTACGGACATGGGCCTCGTGGGACGCGTCGAAGTGCTGCCCATTGAGTGGCATGGACATTTGCACTCTGAGGAGCTTGGAATTGATGAGAAACTAAAGTCCATTACCCTCGAGTCGATACCACGACTGCGCAACTTCACAAACGACACGTTGCTGGATGTGCTCTTCTATACCAGTCCCAAGTACTGCCAGAAGATCATGAACACGGTGGCCGATGCCTTGAATGAGGTCTATTTAAAGTACCGAATGCGTCATCCCGAATTCAATGGCGGTGTCTCGCTGGCCGGGCATAGTCTCGGCTCGTTAATACTCTTTGATCTTCTGTGCCACCAGGAGCCGCTCAAGGAAAGCGAAGAGGAAAATAAGGTGAGCAAACAGAAAAAAATAAAAAACTTTGTTAAGCAATATAAGCAATATAAGTTACATTTTCAACAGGAGAATCCGGATCAACTGCCACAGAAGAAGGGCAGCGAATCGAAAAACGTACAACTTCCGAATAATGATGAAATGATGCCCAAGCAGGTCAGCTACGCCATGGGCATCGGGCCGGCTGGCACTGGGCAACCAGTGATCAACTACACACAGCTTATTTTCCATCCCAAAAAGTTTTTTGCCCTGGGCTCACCCATTGGCATGTTTGTGACCATACGTGGCATCGATAAGCTAGGCCTCGATTTCCGGCTACCCACATGTGCGGGCTTCTACAATATATTCCATCCCTTCGATCCGGTTGCGTATCGCATAGAAGCTCTAGTCAATCCAGATATGAAGGGTATTCGCCCGGTCTTGATTCCACATCATAAAGGGCGCAAGCGCATGCATCTTGAGCTGAAGGAGACAATGACACGCGTCGGAGCAGACATAAAGCAACGATTCATGGATACGTTCAAGACGACATTGGATAGCGTAAATTTTTTGGCCACAGTGACCCGGGTCAAAAAGGAGGCCGAAGAGTCGCTGGAAAAAGAGGTTAGCTCAGTAAGTATATAATCGATAGAAATTGATATTTACTTCGGAGACTAACCAATTCTAAAGAGTACTTCACAGGTATTCCAAAAACAAACTGAGGACATGGATGATATATCGACAGCGACAACTTCAACTCACGCGCGTAATCGTACCGATTCAGAGTCGACGACAACATCAGATCCTGAATTCGTAGAGCTCGATTTTCCACTGGGAAAATTGAATGACTCGAAACGCGTGGACTACGTGCTGCAGGAGGCGCCGCTGGAGTTCATCAACGAGTACATTTTTGCGCTCAGTAGTCATGTGTGCTATTGGTGAGTAATGGATTAAATGTTAGGTAAATCGGAATTCTAGTTCTGTATTTCCTTCTGCAGGGGCTCTGAGGACACCATATTGTTTGTGATGAAGGAAATCTACGCTGGCTTGGGCATTAGCACCGATAGCCAAGTACCACAGCAAACTATGACTATAGAAAGGCCCAGCTCACGAACTAGCAGTGTCGGTCCATCGCTGTTGCCGATGTGAGTTTGCGTTGACATTTGGACACATTCTTGTAGACCCCTTCCGTTTTATACAATCTATTATTACAAATATTTAGAGACAATTTATTTAACTATGTTATTTGTTAGCAAAATCATACAAAGAATTTTTAACATGTGCAACTCTAACTTGGTTAATGGTTTTATGAAATTAAGAAGAAGAACTGCATTGACATGAATATTAATGAAGGAAAGAACATTAATTTAAGGAGCTTAACAAACAGTTAAAGTCTATATATATACAAAACTATTCATTGCATATCTTCTTTGTGCTGTTGTTCTTTTTGTAATAATGCGTTTATAGTATAACTTCGTAATTTGTATGCTAAAAAAAAGTGTATGTCTATTATAATCAATCAATAAATTGGAATACATCAAAAATAAATTTATTATGAGTTCAATTTAGTTTCAGTGCTTTGAATTAATCGTTTTCGATAAATTGGGTGCAAAATATTGTCTTATTATAATCGACGAAGCAATCGATTTTTTACAATAGTGTTGTAAAAATGATTCACAAGGTTTTGATTTATCGGAATCGGGCGGCCACCACTAATCTATCGGTCGACTACCACCAATTCATTCATTACTTTCTATTTGTTGTAAATATTTATAAAAATGAAATAATTTCGCGTAAATCCAATCAATATTAGTCCAAAATGAGGCATTAAAGTGTAAATAATGTTCAGTGCATGTTGGTGAACAGCAAACAAATCACTATTGCGTATTTTCCGCCTGTCAAGTGAGCGCACAAGGACGGGGCTCTGCTATCGTTGACGTCGTCGTCTTTTCGCTATATTTTCCCAGTGCCAAAAAGACAGTAAAAAAGCTTGTGGTGGTGTTACGCGCGCTAAAAGGCAATACCTGGTTGAAAGAATCTTTCAGCACACCAACAATGCCAAGACGATGACGAAGTGGACTATAAAAATTCAGCAGGTAATCAGCAAGCTTAGTAAGCAAAATGTGCCAACAACAATTTGCAGCGCTTCAGTGACTATCAAACGCCACTTGCTCACTTGCCTGCCCAAATAAATACATTCGTCTGTCTGTCAGAGTGTGTGTGTGTGTGTGTGAATGGTGAGAGTGTGTGATGCAAATGCTTGTATATACATACATATACATTCTTGCTGCAAGTGTTACTGTTGCTGCTGAAGATGCATTGGTCAAAGCTTATCTGTTTGACGCTTTCGTTTGTTTCAGCTATAAAAATCTATTTGTAAATTTGATGTATGGGAACGAGAATACTCACACAAAGCTCGGACAAAGCACAAACTGCAAGATAACAACAATACATGCCAAACTACTACTACAACTACACTTTTAGCAGCAACGCCGCCAAAGCTCAACGGAATAGCGGAACGGAACGAGCCCAACCAAAAAATGAGTTGGCTTCGTACGAGTCCATTGCGTCAAAGTTTGACGCGCAGCAGTGGCAATTCGGGCAATGGCAGCTCTGGCACTGCAACGACGATGCGTCAACGGCCCATAGACGCAGCCACAGACTGTGATCCGCGCGCCTGCTACGATAGCTTCTGCAAGCACTGGCAGCAGGCGCACGAAATTATTCAGCATCCGGGCACGCCCACGCATGACGATGTACTGGGCGTGGTCTCGCATTTAGATTATATGGTAACGCTGCTGCTAGTGGAACTGCATCACTGCAATAAGGTGTCCCTACCCTCGGCCGATGCGGCGCCACCGGCAGCTCCCTGCCTGGAGTACTTGCTCAGCGAAAATCTGCTGGACAAGCTATACGAATGGGCCAGCACAACAGGTCGCTATGCGAATGCTGTGCGTCTGGAGCAACTGAAGCTATACGAGCTGCTGGTGAGCCACTCGCGTCATCAGCTACTCTGCCACGAGCCATTTCTACGGCCGCTGCTCAAGATACTCGCTTCTAGCCAAGGCGAAATCTTTCCGCCTGACCTAGAGAAACGTTTGGTCATACTGCTGAATCAGCTGTGCGTCGTCCTCATGCAGAATGTCCATCTGCTCGATTTATTCTTCTTTTCGGCACAAACCCAAGTGCAGGAGCAAATACAAAATGGAAGCTTGCCTGCGCCCAAGAGTGGAACAACAACCAAGTGAGTCGAAAGATGCTATAAATCTCTATTGTAAATGTTTTCATTAACATTTATTTCCATCTGTCCCGTTTAGCTTTATTATATTTTCGCTGCTCATACCGTACGTGCATCGGGAGGGCAGCCTGGGTCATCAGGCTCGGGACGCTCTGCTGCTCTGCATGGCTCTCTCGCAGAAGAATTCCAACATTGGGCACTATATAGCACAATACTCATCCATTTGTCCGCTGCTTGTCACCGGCCTTGGTGGACTCTATTCGCGCCTTCCGAACAGCATCGAGATCAATTCCATTGACTGGCATCGCATCACGCCGGACGATGTCACCGAAATACCCGAGTTAACACTCTTCATGAACGCCCTCGAGTTCTGCAATGCCGTGGTGCAGGTAGCACATGAGATGATTAAGCAACAGTTGCTGGACTTTATGTATCAAGGCTTCATAGTGCCGGTGCTGGGTCCGGCTATACTCCAGGTGAGTCTAGCGTTTTTTTGCTTTGTGCTCTCACACGTAAAAACTTGTCTTCGATGCATTTCTGTGGTGTTGGTTGCAAACATTTTTGTCAATTGTCCTTGGTGCTCTTGTCTCAGTGTGTGTTTGCTTCTATATCTTTATATCTATAACTACGTTTATGCGCAATAATTATGATAGATTTTTAATTAAATTTCAAATATATTTACCAAAGCAGAGCAACTGTTAAAATAAATTAAATATAAATATAAATTAAAAAAAAAAAAAATAAATATAAATATAAATGTTGCTTCCTGGAAATCATTTGATATTCATTCTACATTTAATAATAATAATAAAAAAAAATGTATTAATTGAATTAAATTAAAAAATATATAATTAAAAAACAAGCTTTGTTATTAAACATATGTTTAATAATAATATTCAAAAATAATAAATTAATATAACTTAATAAAATATATAAATTGTATAAAATAATAAAAATCTCAAAAAAATGTTTTATGTACAATAATTTAATATTTATTCAAATAATAAATTGCCATTCGTGATGCGTGCGACATAAGCGTAGTATATAGTGTATATGTGTGCTATCCTTTTCTTCTCTTTGGGCCGACCCCATGCTAACCAAAACAAAAACACCTCGCCTCGAAATCTCGAAACAACTTTTTGCGCTCCAATTCGCAGACACTGAAGGGCAAACATTTTCAGACGAACATCGATTCACAAATTTCGGCAATGTCCTATCTCGACCTGATATTACGCTCCATTACGGAGCCCGGCCTTATGCGTGCCTTTGTCAAATTCCTCTTGGATACAGAGAAATTTGATGGTGAACGAATTCTGGATGCTCTGGTGGAGCGCCTGCATTCGCCCGATGCTAATTTATGTATGGTTACGATGGCGCTTTTTGATACGCTGTTGAGTCTGCACTGTGAGGACTTGATGCTGGAGCTGTTGCTGAAGTACATGCTGCCTGGCAAGCATGTGCCCATCTCGCATCGCCACAAGATCAACAAGATCGATCCGTATCTGAACACAACGGAGTTCTTTTTGGAACTAACGCCCGATGTGATGAAGCGCGCTCGCGACTTGGCGCGGCCGAAGAGTGTTCAGGAGGTGGTTGATCCGGCCACGGTGCCAGCACCTCCCGTGCTGCTCAGCTTGCCCTCGCCGGTGATGAGCAAGACGATTGGAGCCAACTGGAACTACTATGGGCACTATACAGGCGACAGCCTGTATGCCAACGTGCAAGCGTATCTATTTGAGGCACATTCACGGATCGCTCAGTGTCAGCGCGACTGCAGGAAATGGGCGAACAGCTATCGATATCAAAAATGGCCCAGGCAGAGTCAGGCACGGGCTACGGCCCATGCTCTGGAGCTGGCCAAGCAGTTCTTCAACGAATTTGGCACAGCAACTCCGGTGGCTGCGGCGCCAGTGGCCAGCGAAGCGGGTGAGAAGCAGTTGGATAGCCTGCAATCGATAGGCGAATCGAGTGGGTACGAGTCGTTCAAGTGGCGACCTACTGATGAGGATGCCGAGGGCATCGATGTGACCACCACAACAACAGCATCAACTAACGACATGGATCTGGAGCACAATAATAACAATAGCAGCAGCATTAGCAGCGGGCGACGCGACTCTTGGCGCATATCGCACAGCAGTCGAAACGAGATCTTGCTCACCGACTTGGATTTCTCGGAGGATTTGTTTGCGCAGGGCACCGTAAGCTTAGGTGAGTAGTCAGCTGAAAATACTTTCAAGAAATATATTTCAATATACGAGTATTTACCTTTCAGGTCCCTTTCTAAATGCCATTTGGGGCAAACTGCAAACCTTTACGAGCAACTCGTTGTATGTGAACCTGCATTTAACTGGCCTAATCACACGACTCGCCTGGTATCCACTGCCGCTCATCCATTCGCTGTTACTGCGCTCCGACATTGCCATCACCTCGGACACGCCATCGTTCCATCAGGTGTTGCGCATGCTCAAGCAGCAAATCGATGCTGAGCTGCCGGTTGCCGAGAACTCGCTGGAGATTATCGATGTGGCGCGCTCGTATCTAATTGATCGCGAGTTTCGTTTGATCAATGTGCGCAAGATCAGTGACAATTCGCCGCTGCATCAACAGCAACAGCAGCAGCAATTGCATCAACAACATCAGCAGCAGCAGCTGCCACAAACCAACAATCACTCGCAGCAGCAACAACAACAGCGTTCCACCTATGCAACGTTGTCGGCAGCGACGCCTGTGCAGGCCTCGCCCACCAGTGCCTATGATCCGTTCAGACGCAGCGATAACAAACGTCGCAGCATTAGCAAGTCCATAACGAGCATGTTCAGCCGCAGATCAACATCATCCACGCCGGCAACAAATGGAAATTCAGGTAGGTGATGCTGTGCTACATGACTTATCTAACAACAATTTGCACAATTTACGTTTTTAAATAAAACAAAAAAAAAACGAACAATAAACAAAATCCACAAGTAAACAAAACATAGCAGCGGATGTTGGAACAAAGCCGGTTTTGGGATCTTTGTCATTAAATGCACACAAATACACACACAGATACATACAAACACACATACACTCACATGAATTCACATAAACACTTTATAATTAACTGATTCCAATAGCCAAATAATCATAGCTAAAATTGCAGAAATTTGCTCTCTTAAAATTTTAATTGAAATTGCAAAGCTGTAAAATATATTCAAAAATATATTCGTATATGAAAATTCATGTTACGGGATACCGAACAAAAATATATATAGCCAATTTATCTTATGGATTCTCAACCAGAATATTTAGTCAATATATATCGGCAGAAAACAAAATTAGAGACAATTGTCTTATATAATTATTATAAATTAAATATAGAGGCAGAAAAAAAAAACATAATGCTTACATTTTTAGAGATTATATTATTTAATCAAGTTCATTATTTATTATAAATTAACAAACAACTACATATAGAGTCAATCAAATGTGGTTATATATTGTTGTCATGATATGAGAATAGTCATAAAACTTGTCATGCTTTAGAGATAAAAGGCTACGTGATGGTCAGACCCGCACGCCTATTAATTCTCATATTTAGTTGAAAACAAAAACAATTTAAATACATTTAATGATAACTGTCTCATAAGATAACAACATGATATTTTTGGCCCTTGGAATCGAGTTGATATACATTTTACGTAGATTTTGTACAATGTCTGCAGACGTCGTTGCTTATAATCGAATTTGTCTCTCTTTTTCTTTATTGTTTATTTTTTTGATCGATATGAAAAACAAACAAACAAACAAAATTATTCTACTACGAAATACTTAGCTTCATCTGGCTTATCACAAATTTACGCATTCTTCACCGGTAAATATTTCACGCTTAAGTAAAAGTTCTATAAATACTAAATATATATTAAATATATCATATATGCCGATTTAACCCGTAATACAACCTGACTAAAAAAAAAAAAAACAAAAACAAAACAAACTTCATTATTATTGCATTGAAGCTGTTGAGTATTTAGACGCCTCCTGTAGCTTTGTACATAATTGCTCTAACTGTATTCACTTGAATAACCTACGTTTATCTGTTCTCGTTAACCCATCGACTAAATCTGTTGTGGACGTCGTAACTAATCCCATTTGGTATATTACAGGCGCAGCATCCACGCTAGTGGGTGGCAATGTCGGTGAGGGGAGTAGTGGTGCACGTGGTGGTGCTGCGGCGCAGGATAGTTCGCGAGGCAACACATGTGAGACAAGCCTGAGCACCGCACCACGACAGGAGGCACAAGCAGCGAATGTGGGTGGCAGCAGTAACAGTTCGATTGGTGGCTCTACGCAAACCTTATCCGGCACACATTCATCGAGCACGCTGCACGGCGGAGTGGAGAGTGGTTTGCAAACGGGCAGCTTTAATTCAGAGCCAGTTTCGCTGGATTCGGTGGCCTCCATGGGCATCATAGCGAACACCAGCGGCACAGAGCGATCACGTGATTTGGCCCTGTGTGCCGTACTGCTAGACGAGTGGCTCAAGGAGCTGGCGGCAATTGCGCTGGAGCAGAGCGTTGTGCTGGTCACGGAGCAATTGCTTTGACAACGGACAGGAAGTTATGCAATACGCAATGGTTATTGGATTTGTTGACGTTTATTTATTTAACCAGTTTGAATTATGTGTTTTTTTTTAATGATGCCCCATTTTTTGCTGTTAAATTATCAATATTGTGTTAGTGTATATGTGTATTTTAAAACAAAATTCGTACGAACAAAGTCGCACTTTTGATCAGAGACAAAACAAAACAAAAACAAGCTGAAATTCACTCGTTAATCTATTTAGTTAATAAGCTTAATGTTGTAATCAAAAATCGTTGCTAGCTGACAAAACAGACAAATTAAGTGTTCAAATGTAAAAATTTATTCTAATTACAAGCAATAGGCATATACATATATTATATTATATTATATTATATATATACACCTTTATAATAATGAAATTAGAGCAAGGAGGAGGAGGAGGAGGAAATTGTATACACCACAGCATACCATTTAAATATATGTATACATATGTCTATTTTTGCAATATATATTTTATGCTTTTATGTATATACAACATGAAATTATAACAATTTTTAACTAACGTGAAAGTATTAAATTGGTCCAATTAATTGAAACAGCACAATCAATAATGTGTGTGAATTTGTATTTATTTTTTGAAATTAGATTTTTATTATTTAATTATTATTTTCAGGGTCTAGCAATTGCTTTTCAGAATGAAATGAAAATCCTGAATTAAAAATGAGAAAATTTAATAGCAAGAGAAAATTTTCAAACTGCTCATTTGCGCGCCAAAATTGTAAGCTGTCTGGCAACACTGCTTGTGCATGCATAACATTGATTGACAAGCCAGTGTTGCAAAAGAGCATACTCATTCGGCTGCTTCTGATTAGATTGTGAAATAATAGAAGTAAATAAATTGTAAAAGGCAAACACACAAGCACACGTGCCGTACAAACATGCAGAAAATGTTGGGCCGATTGCAGGCTCACATCTTACGACCAAATTTCACACCGATAGCCTTTGCTCTGCGCCAGAGCTCGACAGCTGCAAAGCCAGCAGCCACATCAAAAGGTAAAAATCTAAATTGAATAAAATACAATATTTAACATCGATTTACGTTTGGTCTTGTTAGAATTTCGTGAGCGCCAAGTACGTTTCAACATCAAGAATGAGCAAACAGAAGGACGACCCTTATATTTGGATGCACAGGCCACAACGCCAATGGACCCGCGCGTGCTAGACGCAATGCTTCCGTATTTGACAAATTGCTTTGGTAATCCACATTCGCGCACGCATGCTTACGGCTGGGAGACAGAGCAAGCAGTGGAAGTAGCACGCGAGCAGGTGGCCAAATTAATTGGCGCCGATCCCAAGGAAATTATATTCACATCCGGCGCCACCGAATCGAATAATATAGCAGTCAAAGGCGTCGCTCGCTTCTATGGCACGAACAAAAAGCATGTGATTACAACCCAAACGGAGCACAAGTGCGTGCTGGACTCGTGCCGGGCACTGGAGAACGAGGGCTATCGCGTCACCTATTTGCCGGTACAGGCGAATGGAATCATTGAACTAAAGCAGCTGGAGGAGGCAATGACTCCGGACACATCACTCGTTTCCATAATGACGGTCAACAATGAGATCGGTGTCAGGCAGCCCATTCAGGAGATCGGCAAACTGTGTCGCTCACGCAAAGTATTCTTTCACACAGACGCAGCGCAGGCTGTGGGCAAAATTCCGCTGGATGTGAATGCCATGAACATTGATCTGATGTCGATATCGGGCCACAAGATCTATGGACCCAAGGGCGTGGGTGCCTTGTATGTGCGCCGTCGGCCCCGGGTGCGTCTCGAGCCCATTCAGAGCGGAGGTGGACAGGAGCGCGGGTTGCGCAGTGGCACCGTGCCCGCTCCTCTGGCCGTGGGCCTGGGCGCAGCAGCTGAGCTGGCATTGCAGGAAATGGATTACGACAAGAAGTGGATTGACTTTCTATCGAAGCGCCTGATGGACACCATCATGAACGCTCTGCCGCATGTGATACGCAACGGTGATCCGGTGCACACCTACAGTGGTTGCCTCAACCTATCCTTCGCCTACGTCGAGGGTGAATCGTTGCTAATGGCTCTGAAGGATGTCGCCCTGAGCAGCGGTTCGGCCTGCACTTCAGCCTCATTGGAGCCATCGTATGTGCTGCGCGCCATTGGCACCGATGAGGATCTAGCACACAGCTCCATACGCTTTGGCATTGGACGCTTCACCACCATCGAGGAGGTGGACTATACGGCCAATAAGTGCATCAAGCATGTGGAGCGACTGCGCGAAATGTCTCCCCTCTGGGAGATGGTGCAGGAGGGCATCGACTTGAAGACCATCCAATGGTCCCAGCACTAGTTACACCCAACCCAAGCGATTAATTCAAATGCATAGCATGTACGACGCAAATGGAAAATAAATGGAAAAAATGTTTTTGTTTAATTTCAATTTGTACACAAAAAAAGATACCCCTGTAAATATTAGCTAATGCTCGCTTCAGGCGAGTAGATGTCGGTGTGTGGTGTCGGGTAAGCCAAGGTGCGACGCGCTTCAAAGTGCAAAATTTAATTTTTAATTAGCATTGCAATGCCAACGTGAGGCCAGCTGGGTGCAGTTCCGAGCGCTGGACTGGCTAAAGTTCAGTTGGCCTTCTTTTTGCTGTCCCCTCCCAAGATCTTGCGACGCAGCGTGAACATGTGCATGTAGAGCTGCGGGAATATGGGAATGTAGCCGAGCATGACAATCCAAAGGAGTGCATAGTAAGAGAACGTTGCATTTAGTTTGTTGGGCATCTCCAAACTCCAGACACTGTGCTCCCGGGCGTAACGCTGTGCCCACCAGAAGCACAACAGCTCACCAGTCACGCCAATTGGGTACAAGCCAATAAAGGTAGTGTAGCGCAGGAAGGTCACGAATTTAGGCACGACCTTGATAATGTTCAGGGCATAGAAGCCATAACGTATAATCTCAGTGATGGACCAGGCGAAGAGCGCAATGGGGAGACCGGGCGATACTTTGCCTGTGGGCGTGGCCATCACAACGCCAACGACCACCATCATGCGGCTGAACACCTGGAAGGTGGTGACCACAGGATTCGATTTGACCAAGCCAAAGACTGCGTTCAGGATCTCCACAAAGGCGGCATTCTGAAAAATGATCACGGCGAGACGTGTGTAGTCCCACAGCGTGATCTGGGCACGAAATTGGGGTCCCTCCAGCACATAGTAGTTGATCAACTGATACAGGATATAGCTCCAGCCGCCCACCTGAATGGCATTGTAGGCAAACAGATAAATTTTTGTCAACGAGGATGGCTCTTTCGAGGCCGCTTTAATCGGTTTCGTTGTTGTCTTGGCGGACATTGTCAACTCTCTGTGAACTTTCACCCTGTCAGCAAGGTATTACATATGCTTTTAATTAACTAGTCGCTATAACGCAACCGCCACTACTGATAGCCCCACTTTCACCCGACGACGCGATTGGCGTTTGTTGTTGTTTTATTGACACAGCTGTCGATATGAGTTAAGCGATGAGAAACCTATCGATGAGCAATGCTAAGTAGCATAAATGCTCTGTTAAATATAATAGTGCGCTCTGTTGATAACAGCTGTGTGCAAACTTAAAACTCATTTGGCTACTTGGCGCGTGTTGCTGCTACCCGTTGCTGTTCGCCGGGTAAAAACCGAACCGAAAACCGAACGTGTCTGAAAAGTCTGGCACGGTCTGTGCACATGGGTCGCGCGCACACACCTGCCAGCACATGTGGTGGTGGGGCGATTCTTTCCCCAACTTTGTTGTTCAATTGCCCGCCGCTGTGCGGCTGAAGCTTCTCTGTCAGCATGCTGATCACAGCGCGGCTACTGCAAACGCAGCAAAATGTCCCGCAAAGCAAAAATGAAGAAAAAATATTTTGCTGCTTATTAATTTCGCTTAACTGTAATTTGAGAGTACTTAGAATTGCATGTTAAAAAACGCATGCATTGCATACACACATACACCGCTTGTATGAATGTATTTGTACAACATGGGCTCTGGCTACATGCCATGCCGAGCTTTGTGCGCAATGGCAATTTTGTGTAATCAACACGTGCTATGTGGGCGGAGGCCTAACAACCACGCCTACCGTACAAATTAATTTGCAAGAACAGAAATTCTCCAGGCCCAGCCAGAGCACTGTTATCATTTGTCTGGCTTTGGGCACTGCCTTATCAACAACTGGCATCGCATCGACCGAGGGTTGCGGCGACGTGGTGACGACGGTCGATACAATTGGACTAGTTTAGACAGCGCCCACAAAAAGGCCGATTGGACAAAGCAGGAAAAACAAGACCCCGCCAAAAGTGAATTCCCTCTTTTTTACCAGGCGAACAGCAAAAAGAACTCAACAATATCTCATCACATTTAACACTGGTGGAGAAGGTGCGGCCAAGTTGTGTGTGCGAACGAGATGGCAGTAGTTACAGTGGCAGGGGTTTGGTTCAATTGCCATGCGACTGGTCGTATGTGTGTGTGTGCGCTTGAGTTGCTTTGCTTGTATTAGCGTGTGCGCGTGTGTGTGTGTCTGTTTGCATGCTACCAAGTGAGTTGGGCTGTTGTTTGCTCTTTTGCCGCCGAGTGTGTGTGTGTGTGAGCTGCTATAATAATAGAGTAAGTAAGCAGCGGGCGCTTTAAACAATTATTACTGGCAGTTAAGCTAATTGTACGCAAATTTGAGCTCAATTGAAATCTAGTACAAGGTTACGTGTTGAGGCTGTTGCCCTTTGTAGTTAGCAAAGTTGAATGTATATTTCTTAGTATATGTGTATATGTATTGCATTTCAGATACTTGTATTACTAATTGAAAGCAACAACAGCACGGCATTATCATTAGCAGCTCTTGCTAACGCCCCATAGGTGGCGCTCTGACAAATTGCAAATTTCCCTTGGCCAAACTCGGCAATTACATTCGACAAACAGGCTGAATACGCCCCCAAATGCGCCCGGACATGCCCCCAGCGACTTGCTAAGGCGTAACAGAAACAACAAGGAAAAAAAAACCTCTGCAGGTACACATACAGATGTACTCTATGTATTTGGTAGTAAAGCAACAGCGACATGTTTGTTTGAAATTCTAACGCAAACAACAGAGCTCTTCGCCTCCCCTTGCGACACACACACACACACACACACTCATACACACTCGTTGCAGCACGTCGCACGAACATTTTGCGCAAATTTGAGTAGTCATTTTGTTTGTTCACATCACAGGCCAACAGAAATGACGCCAACAATTGCGATTGCGGCTACACACACACATGAACACGACCGCAACTACAACTATGACGGAACGGTTTTAGATGCCATTGTTGTTGTTGTTGCTGATGGGCTGGCTGAATAGAAATTGAAATTGATTGCAATGGCGCCTTATAATCATGGCCCCCGGCAACGGAAGCAACACATTGGGGGCCCCGGACATTTTGTTTTGTGCCCGTCATTTTGCTTATTGCACAAAATTTAGCTAGGCTCGCAGCAAATGCGAACAGTACTCTCGCTCTCTAGCAGGTGGCTAAAATGCCCCAAGCGAGCAACTACAACTACAACTAGTCAGCGCGCGAGCATTCCACATTCGCATTCGCGTTCGCGTTCAACCTAAACAACTAACAACTACAACTAACAAACAAACAACAAACAAACAAAGCAAAAAACATCTATGATTGTGGGCGTTCAACGTTTTCCCACATGCATACTAACAGGCAAACAGCATGCTCAGCTACAGGTCCCCATGTCACACAGTTGCGTGCCCCAGCAGCAGCAACAACAACACACACTCAACTAAATAAAAGATAAAAGTCAAACTACACACACACACACACACACACACAAACACACAAGTAAGAGTACAGATTGCTGTTACATACATACATGAGTATGTGTGTCTGTCTCTGACATAAGTACATGTACATCTCTCTGCATGTATGTATATATGTATGGCGGTCTGTCTGTATGCATATGCGTGACTGTGAAGAAGCTGCCAACCCACAGGGAGAACCAGTTTTTATGTGCGTGCTGTGGCTGTGATTGCGACTATTGGAGCTGTTTCAAAGCTCTCAGCTGCTGCCGCTGCTGTTAATTGTCTGTCTGGCGGTCAGCGTGTGGTCAGCCTTGACTTTTTTATAGACATATTTCCATACAATTAGTTAAACTACCAGGCGCATAAAATATGTATGTAAATTTGAGTATGCGTGGCTACAATAATAATACACTTACATATATGTACACAGACATAATTATTTATATGAATTTTAATCAATTTACTAATTAAAAAAAAAATAATAATAAATCAAAAAATCTATGAAAATGTAAGAAATTTAAATGTATAAAATATGATTTATTAAATTAAATATATCTTATTGTTGCACTTCTGTGCAGTTGCCGATTTTATAGCTTACACAAAATATTCATAAGGTATACATACATATGTATGTATATCTATATTTATGAATATGTGTATATAAATTTGACATTATTTTTCTTTATATATTATGCGATGTAAAATAATTATTAAATATACATATACTCATCATATGTAACGTATTCATTCAATGTGTATAATATGACGTATTTTATTTGTTATTAATAATTTATTTGTAATTCTTATATATAATTAAGTAATTATTATGCTGTAAAAATGTAATCAAAATAGAAGTACATACATATGTATATACATACGTATTTTCAAATGTATTTCTTTGTGCATATGTATGTATGTATTACATTTGCTATTGTGTTTGAGAGATGCTTGGAATTATTTGCTCAGATGCATCCAAATATGCGCCCATAAAATGCATTCCATATGCATCTGTATGCATGCATATACAAATAAATATGTATATATGCATGTGAGTAAGTAAGTAACGTATACGACGTAATCATCGATAATCAACTCGTCCATAATAAACACGCGTCTCCCATTGGAGCTGCCCGCTGTTACGATTTACGCTGCTGCCGCTGCTGCTGCTGCCGCTGCTGCTGCCATTGGCATTGGGGCCATGGCGCTACTTGTTGCTGGGTTGTGTGCGCCTGTTCCCCAAACTGGATTTTGGGGACTGACTGACCGCACAATTAAAACGGGACGGACAGGCATATTATATATACATCTATATTATATATATAAATATATAAGCGCAGGTACGAAGTTTTTTTTGCGGCAACAATAGCAATTGGTTGGCGCACGTGTTGGGTGTGGTTAGTTACCGTTAGCGAGCGGCATTACATTTAGCGAGAGTAACCTTAACCTTAGCTTCCAAAAAAGCTCAAATCACAACCTGTGCTATGAGGCGCCCAAAATGCAGAGCAAGTGTCTGCGGCAGCCAAAATGCGTTGGTTGCCCCCCAAAAACAACAGCAACAACAACGAAAACCAAGAGAGTTCATTTCAATTGGCTGCCACGCATCGAGTGAATCGTGGAGACCCCTCCCCTGCCCCATCAACACACCAGCCTAACACAACTTGAACGAAAACTTGTTCCATGACTTTCAATGCCACTCGAAAATAATATCAGCTGTTTATGTCATCAACGCTCAGCAGCCAAAAAAAAAAAAAAAAAAAAAAACAAATCAAGTCAACGGCAACAGCATTTGCTAAATTTCGCTTTGACCCACTGGCAAACCAAAAATGTTTGCGAAATTTCGCATGTCGCGCAAAATCCTTGAGTTTCAAGGTGCGTCCTTCACTTGGCAATGGGAACGGCCTCAAATTACGGTCAAGGCGAGCTGAACACTCAACCCAACTCAACTCAACTCGGCCAAACGAGAACGAGAGCCGAGTACGTAGAACCGAGAACGACTCGCTTTAGCCTTCACGAATTGCGGTACGCGCGGCATATGAATACATGCTCTAATACAGTCAATAAAAAGCGTTTAGACAGACTGAGAACAATTGATTGAGCTAATGCACCAATCACAACTGACACATAAGCATAATAGTAGTATAAGACAACTCTTATACTGCTAGAGTACAGGGCGCATAGAAGAGTTCTTTGCATACGCACTTGAGTTTGTTGTATCGTAATATCTTGTTCGCTGCGTTGTAGGGCGCACAAAGACGGATATACACAAAGCAACAACAGCAACAACAACAACAACGACAACAGTGACAACAATAACAATAACAACAATAATAAATACAACACGTATCTGCCAATACGTAAACACAAACAAATAAGCAAATTATTCTTTTGCCTCGGCTGTTGTTACGTTGTTTCTGGCCGCCTAATGAAAATGTTGCTGTTCTTGTTTTTTGTTGCTGCAATACACGTTTGTTGTACAAACAGCATACAAACAGCACGCACACTCACTCACACACAACTCTGCTGTGCTGTGTCAGTCGTCAACACTTCGTCGTGAAGGTGGGTCATTGTGAAATGACAGCGCCGAACCAACCAGGCGCCCAGCGACCAATGGCAGCGCCAGTCGGCGCTTCGCATGCAATGTGCGAGCGAGACAACGCGTGTAGCGTGCGTCGAGTGTCAGACGCGTTGTCTCGCTTGCGCCTGTGACCCATTGGCATGTTGCTGTGCGCCGGTGCGCATTTTTGCGTTTGAAAGAAACAGGTCGAACGCACGAGCGCAAAAGACCCGCGGAAATGCGACGACAGGCAAGGCTCGCGGCGGCACGTGCGCTCGCTAGCTGCCTCACTCGCTCACTCGCTCGCTCGTTTGCCGCTGTGCTCAGAGATGGTTGGAGAGCGAGCAGCTGTCGCGTGCTGCTCACCTGTTACTTAGTGTCATATTTCGCACAAAAGTTCTGCGACAATTTACGAGTTAGACGCGAGAGAGAGCGAACGCGCGAGCGAGAGCGAGTGAACAACGAACGAACCAGCCGTTGCCGCCGCAGCCGTTGGAATTTGAATTTGAATGTAGCTAATAATGGTGGTGGTCATGGGGCGACGAAAATTCAACTTAAGCTGCACACAAAAATGTCTTAAGACAGCAGGGCTGGGCAACTAAGCTCGGCTAATCCGTGACTAAGTATGCCGTGTGGCTTTTAATCCGCCTTAATTAAATTCCAAGCCCTCAAGCAAGGAGCACTATAAAATGACCATCGCCCGATATGTCAGAGGTCAGCCAAGAGGTGAGACATCGACGGTGAGCATGTGGCTTAATTCGAAGCAGACGCAGCAGCAAGTGTGATTCAGCCAGCTTAATGTATCTTAGCCAGGACGAGCTCGCGGGGCCACAGCCCTATGCGAGCTACCTGAACGACAGCTCCGCGGATGCAGTTTTGCCACTGGGTCACGATTATCCGGCGGAATATCAGCACATGGTGCACGCCCATTGGCGTGGCTTTCGTGCGCCTCCAATCTACTATCGCGCTGGCATCTACATAGCATTCTGTGTGCTCATGTTCCTCAATCTCTTTGGCAATGGCTTGGTCATCTGGATATTCTCCACGTAAGGGAAACCATATATGCATATCTAATATATAATTGAGATATTTTCTTTACAGCTCGAAATCTTTGCGTACGCCCTCCAATTTGTTAATACTTAATTTGGCCATCTTCGATCTGTTCATGTGCACCAATATGCCGCATTATCTGCTCAATGCTGCGCTGGGCTACATTGCTGGCGGGGATTTGGGCTGTGAGATCTATGCACTGAATGGCGGCATCTCTGGCATGGGCGCTTCCATAACGAATGCATTCATTGCCTTCGATCGCTACAAGACCATATCAAATCCCATCGATGGACGTTTGAGCTATGGCCAGATTATCATGTGCATCATGTTCACCTGGATGTGGGCAACGCCCTTCTCGGTGCTGCCGCTCTTTCAGATCTGGGGTCGCTATCTGCCAGGTGGGAATTTGATGATCTAATTTTATCTTTTTATTCTACAAAAAATATATATATATACTTTATTATTTATATAAAAAATAATTTATTTATTTATTTTTTATATATTTTATAATATTTAACATTTGTTTTTAGAGGGCTTCCTGACAACGTGCAGCTTTGATTACCTGACCAATACGGATGAGAACCGTCTGTTTGTGCGCACCATATTCGTGTGGTCCTATGCCATACCGATGACCATGATACTAGTCTCGTACTACAAGCTCTTCACCCATGTGCGCACTCACGAACGCATGCTGGCCGACCAGGCCAAGAAGATGAATGTGAAATCGCTGTCGGCAAATGCCAGCAATGATTCCATGAGTGTGGAGCTGAGGATTGCGAAGGCAGCTCTAATCATCTATATGCTCTTTGTGCTGGCCTGGACGCCCTATTCGGTGGTCGCCTTGATTGGCTGCTTCGGTGAACAGCAGTTGATAACTCCGTTTATCTCCATGCTGCCCATGCTGGCATGCAAGTCGGTGTCATGTCTGGATCCTTGGGTTTATGCTACCAGCCATCCCAAGTATCGCCTCGAGCTGGAACGTCGTCTGCCCTGGCTGGGGATACGCGAGAAACATGCCAGCTCCGGCCCATCAGGCGGCCAGGAGAGTGTGGCCAGTGTGAGCGGCGATACGTTGGCAATGAGCGTGCAGAACTAAACGGACATGGAACAGATACAAATACATTATGAGATATATATAGGTATATAGAATCAAGCAATGAACTACTAAGAGTTCCAAAAATACAAAACCAAAAAAAGTTGGCATTCAAAAAGCAATTACGAACAGGTGTGCATACTTTTCGAGCCAATTGTTTTAAGAGTTAAGTTTGAAGCAGGTAAGGTTCCGTAGACGCGTAGGTCGTAGTTGCAGTTGCAGTTGCCCATGGCCCGTGTCCAATGAATGGACAGTGGCGTTCCAACCACCAACACTCGAACAGGGCAATTGAAAATGTTCTCATTTCTCATTCGACGCGTATATCGCGACTGCGCCAGCTGCAAACGCTGCTGATTTCTATTGCCTGGGGCCCCAAGCAACAGCAGTCGGCAGCAGTTGTAGCAGTCGCAGCCAGCACCAGTCGTCGATGAAGTTGAAAAAGTTGCGCTTCTTTGTTGCTTGCGCACATCCAACCAATCCGCGTGGCCAACAGCGGCGTTTCAATTCAGCGAATGTTCCACATGCTAACAGGCGAACAGCAATAATAGCACCCGTTTACAACATTTCTACACTCAGTTGAAAGCCTGATTGGCTGAGAAAGAGCAGCGCCGAGTGATTGGTGTGCGCCAGTATAAGTGTGTATCTGTGTGTCTAACTGTTGACTGTCTGCCTGCCTGCCAGCCAGCCAGCCAGCCTACCGGCTCTATCTGTGTGAGAGAGAGTGAGAGTGAGAGTGAGAGAGGGGCAGACAACGAACTCATTCCGTGTCGTGCCAGCAACATTGCCAAATAGACCGAGCCCCAACGACAGCCAACCCGAACCCAAGCGAACAGCATTCACACCCCACACACACACACACTCGCTCACTGCCACACTCACACATCGGGCTGGGCCGGGGCTTCTTCTTGCTCTTTAAGAAACAACAAACATTTTTACTAGGTCTGCATGAGATTTAGCAGCATGCTCTCCACACAGCACGATTAGATTTTCAATGAAAACTCAATAGAAATTATGTTAGAAGTCTCGCAACAGGTGCGACAGAGATAAATATATATCGTGTAGACAAAACGTGAGTAGAGCAGAGCGTGTGCATGCATGTATGTATTCGTGTGTCTTTTTGTTTATGGGGGATTAGAGATGTTTCTGCTGTGGCTGGGGCCTGGGCTGATGCTGCATTCGTTTGATGTGCTGTTTGTGCTCTGTGCTCCTCATTGTCGTAACGGATAATCCAATTTGCGGGCACTCAATTGAAATCACTTCCCCAATTCGAGTATAAGAATCACACTCTAATTGGCCTCCTCATCATCTACTCATGCGATTCGATACCGCTTTGCGGTCCTTGTGTGTGTGCGTCTTCGAGTGCCAGTGCCAGTACCAGAGTGTCAGTGCGAGTGTGTGTGCGCGGTGGGCGGGAGGGAGAGGGAGATACAGGCAGCGCCGACAACGACTTGTTGCATGTAATAATAATAATAACGAACGAAACGGTATCTCGTAGCTGTTTAGTGGATGATTAAACTGAATTTAATCGTTTGCGAACAGGCGCACAGCATTTGGCTGTATGCGGCGGCGCTATTTACGGGTTGCAGTTTCTTTTTCGAAATTAAAACGATTTCAAATTGCCCACTCAGAAGCGTCGCACACAGCCACAGCCGCAGTTAGTCGAACCGAGACGGCACAGCTGTTATCTCGCTCGCACCGCTGCATCGAGCGAGCCAGTTGCCAATCTGCTGTGGTGGTTGTGTTGGATGCGTTGATTGGACTGTTGAATCAGGGGCGGGAAGGAGAGCAATGCACACTCATTAAATGGATTGTTCACTTCAAATAACTCGCCCGTAATTCTTTATATCGTAGAAGTTGTACACTACTCTGCGCATGCCCTTTCGCAACAGGGCATTCATGCTGAGTTATTCGCAGCTCTCTCGCTTGCACTCGCCACTTTCACAGGCGACCAACAACTAACTCACTGTAGGCTATTATACTCGCTCAGTTCGGTCGACTCTCACTCTCTCTCTCTCTCTCTCTCTCTCTTTTGCGCTATCTCTCCGCAACACAGCAACAGCAGCAACAAGAAAATTGTTTCCTATTAATCGTCTTGCTATTATTTTGGCAATCCTAATATGTAATGCCAATTCATGGGGTGGGCGCCTGTTAACTGTTAGCAGGCGGCGAGCGCGTGAAAACATGACGAAAATATCGATATGCGGCCAAATGGCGCCGCTCGCTGCGCCCAGTTCTGTGGCTCTGTTAGCATTTGAACGTTAAAAATTCGATTTTATAGAATGCAGAATGCATAAAGGCCGCGCGCGGTCGATGCCGTTGAACAGCGGCGCTAATTGTTGAGAGACAAGCAGAGAGAAAGAGAGAGAGAGAGAGAGAGAGAGCTTACACCGCCCAGCCCCCCCGCGAGTTGTGATAAATGGTAGGTAACAGCGGCGTCGAGTTCGAATCTCTATGTAGCTAACATACCAGCAGCTACACATTCTGCGCGCCTCTTAGTTATTATGTCAGATCTGCAATGCGCGACTATAAAATACGTAGTCGTGCTCTGAGAATTTATTGACTCGCCGCCCCCGGGCACCGGGTGTGAGTTATAAAATTGATGGCATAAACTGTCATGAATTTATAAATATGAGTGAGCGAGCGGCGAGCGCGTGAGCGGGCCACACTGTTCGCATTCGCATACTGCTGGGCCCGATATATGCCAACTGGGCATTGCTGCTCGCCTGCTAGCAATTTTCGCTTGTATGTTGGTAACATTGTCATTTTGAGCTCCGAATCTCTCGCCGCAAGTGCTGCTGCTGCTCTGGCAACGCCGCTCGCACCTGCAGCGCCGTGGCGCATGTTAAGGTTGTCTGCCTCGCTATGTAAAAGAACAACATGTTGCCATTTGTGGTGGAGCTTGTCTGTGCACTCTCGAACATACACAGATTATTTGTTGGAGGCACAACCTCACAACCTCAACAACACATTCTCTTGGGGTCTGGTGGCAGTGTTGTCGGGCTGCCAGATTCGATCGCTGGCCGCCGCGCCACAACATATTCGGCCCGAGTCCCGAAGCGTGCGCTCTGGCAACCCTGCCGTTGCCCGCTCAGCCCGCCACGCGCTTCATATGAAACACCAACAAATATGCCGAAAGCATTCCAAGCATAACAATGCCGTCTGCTTTACGCTGCTAGCCTGTTCGGGCAAGTAAGTGAAATTTCATGCATTCGGAAATTTCGAATTCCCCACATACTTTTGTCGCGGTGTGTGCACATACTGCTACAAATAAATATGTACATACATATACATACATATGTATGTATATTTTTTGGACTGCGTAATCGTGACATGATGTTTGAATGGGATTTTAGCTGTTGACGTTGACGATGTCGCTGAATTTGTTTACTTTGATTATTTATTTAGTGTTTAATAAAAAAATTCGTGATTTATTAACTACTTTTATTTGCTTAGACAAAAATATTTTATGGCAAGTATTTATATTACGTAGGCATTTCACATTTAACGTAAGTAATACTATTACCTTTTGTAAGCTAAAACACTTACGTTACAAATTACCCCAACCATATACGTTTGAATGGGGAAATTTGAAACGTAACTACATTTACTAAAGTATATTTCTATGCCCATACATATGTAATATATGTAGCTGCGGTCAAAAAAAGATAGTAACAGAAGCAGTACTGTTAAATAAAAAAAATTTAGCGTATGATTTAAAAAAAATTTTAAAATGATATTCAGATTAATAAGAAGTAAATAGATGTAAATATTGAGTTACTAAATTATTGTGTACAACATTTAATGTCACTACTATTTTTATGACCGCCACTGTATATGTACATATGTATGTATGCCACTGTATATATTGTATATGCAATAAACTTTTATATTAGAGAAAATATTCTATTTACACATACATACATACATATGTACATATGTACATATATTTTAGCCAGCGTATTTTGCTGCACTTTCCCTTGCTTTATAACATGTTCGAACATATAGAGCTGCTTTCAACATTCGCTGCATGCTGCAAGCATATTAGCTGACATCGCCTTGCAACATGCAACAAAAAAAGCAATTCGCATCAAGGCCAACTTGTTGCCTTGGTCCAGTTAAGCAGCATTTATTGTTGTTGTTGTTATCAAATGCACAGACATTTACTTACGCACGCTGCAGATGCCGCTGCTTGCAGCGACGATTCCTTAAATTCAAGGTGAATCAAGTCAAGAAATGGGGGGCGGGCAGGGCAATGGGAGAGATATGCGTTTAGGGTGTGTGGAGCTGCTCCATCTTCGGAGTTAGACGCACTATTGTCCTCTGTAAGTCCTCATTGTAACAAGCGCCCAGAATCAATGTCTTACGCATACGTCGCCCAGACTCTCTGCCGTAAAGTGCATACAGCAGCGCGACAACAATAAAAATCAGCAGCAGCAGCAGCACCAGCACCAACAACAACAATAACGAAAATGCCAATGCAAAAAGTTGCCTTAAAAAGAAGCCAAGCGAAATGTCGTAGCATCGCTGAAAGTCACTTTGCCAGGCGTCGCCCAAAAATAAATGCAATGCGGTCTCCATATACTCACTCAGTATTCATCCTACACACACATACATACATATACACACTCTCATATGCAACCACACACTCTCACTCACTCACACACACACACACACGCACACACAGTAGTTGCCTTTGAGATCGCAACTCGTTGATTAACAGTGCTCCAAGTTCATTGGCCGAACTCAAGGCGATGTGGAAGAGAAGGAAATTGAGAAAAAATATACAAATAAAACGAAGTCATTATAAATACATATAACCAAGATTGCATGTTTCTTGTAAGTTCTGTGCTCCCATATGATGTTTCAGTTTCGCTTTGTTTTTGCAAACTCCTTTAAAGGTCATGGGAGCAGCGACACAGCATCGCTGTAAAAAAAGCCAACAGTAAATTTCCCTTTTGCATTTAAAAAGAGAACAACTTCTTAGGCCAACTCTTAAACGGCAGATGAACAGCTGAGGTGT
The DNA here is from genome assembly GCA_030914335.1 of Drosophila borborema. Taxonomy (NCBI): domain Eukaryota; kingdom Metazoa; phylum Arthropoda; class Insecta; order Diptera; family Drosophilidae; genus Drosophila; species Drosophila borborema. Next base: position 6,070,476 of record JAUESP010000305.1, read on the forward strand.
ATCAATCATTAGCATAACTCTTGCTCCTCTGCCATTTGCAATGGGATGCAGCAAAATGTGTAGAAAAAAACTAATGTAATATATTTTAAGTAAAAGTACATTATTATAATGCAAATTTATTTCTACACATATAATTACCAAATTATTTTGCCCCTTAGCTAAGTTTACGCACACACATACTCGCACTCCTCTCTTTTTCGAGCTCTGATTAGTGTGTCATTTAAGATAGGAAGAGAGAGAGAGAGAGAGAGAGAGTTTGAGTTTGAGTTTGAGTTTGAGTTTGCCAAATCTGCACTTTATGTCAATAGATGACACATATACACATGCATACATGCATAGGCAAAACTGCACTCACTCTGTTAATTGCTTTGGCTCTTGGAGTAGGACTGAAAGCTGAAAACTGATTGGCAGCTTACGCATGCTACGACCACACACACGTAGGAAACTCTGTTTACTCTCTTAATTATTTCGATTATAGGAGAGGAAAGTAAAGTTGTTCGATCCTGCAGCCTGCGCATGTAATGACTAGGCACACACAAACGAAACTGCCCTCTAATTCGAATGCTGTTAGAGAAGACAGTTTATTTAGAAATGTTGAGACACATAGATATGATTGCACTTGAATTTGAATTCTGTTAGAGAAGAGAGTTAATGAATGCTGAGGTTCTTCTTGAATTCGAAATGTTTTCATCTGGACACTCAGTACGGCCTGGAATGTCGAATGAGCAGGTAAGTTTATAAATGTGGCTGTTTTTAAATGTTATGAAAAATAAAATAAACTAGTCATTTTATATATTTGTTTGTTTATTTGCATGTTACAAACATGTACATAAATACGTACGTATACATAGCTTTACCAATTAATATAATATTTATATATAACTAGATTGATTGCCTAAGTCTAACCCTTGAAATACACATCTTCTGGAATCGAATGGGGAATCTAGCCGCTGTCGAAACACAGCTTAAATAAGAACCTCTAAAGTGCCGATTGAGTATATTGAATAATTTCCTCAGTTGTATTAAAATAATATTTGGTGCCATTCAATTAGAGCTTCCCCAGAGGTGACTCTAAATGCTATAACTAATAAATATGTATGTATTAATGTATATATATAATTGTCTTTATATGTAGTAATATCAGCTCCGTTAGCAGAGCAGCGTAATGTTGCCACTCTCGTTGCCGGCAAGGAAGGCTCGATTAAGTGGCAGCACAGCCAGTGAGGTGAGAACGCCCCGAAACGTTTCGGAGCGCAGCTTGGTAATGGTATGAAGGGCATGAGAGTTAGCCACATCCGCATAGACGCCCACACGATTCCCGGTTGTGGCATAGACCAGAGAAGAGCCAACGCTTTGCAGGAAGTGAGCTGGTTCCGGCGGTGGTCTGGAAGGGATAGAATCATATTAGTGTTGCATCCAATATGGAAAACTTCAGAGTTCATCTTACTTCAACTGATAGTGCAGAATGCCATCCAGGGCATGCCACACGGCCAGGCTGTGATCCAGCGCCGAACTGATGAGCACCTGATCGCTGGGCGCCGTTAACTGCAGCAGATCACACTCCATGGGTCGCCAGTTGTTCAGTACGATGCCGGTGCGTGTGTCCAGCTGTACAATGACGCCCGAGGATAGGCCGGCGGCCAGCCAATTTCCCGACGGAGCCACCGCCAGACAGCGCACCGTAGCATTGGGTAAGGCAGCATGGCAGACTCTCCACTCATTCACATACTGCATGGTGCGTGCATCGATGATGCGCACCGTGGACTCGGCCGTGCCGGCGACTACCAGCGGGGAGTGTGAGGGCAGGCACTTGACAACGGTGACGGCACTGTGCCTGGGTGCATCCAGTATGGCCAGAGGTCGGCCTATAAACGGATCCCACAGATGCACGCCCGAATCGCAGGAGACGACATAGCGCAGGGATTCGAGAAAACTGAGCGAATTGATTGACTTCTTGTGCGACGTATAAGTGAACTGGCAGCCGGTGCTTTTGCGTCCATCGCCCTCGCTGCGCAGCGACCACAGCTTGACCGTTTTGTCCTTGGAGGCGGATATGAAACTGTTCTCGTTCTCCAGCGCGTAAATGGCTCGCACGGAGTTCGTATGACCCACAAAGGACTGCAGGCGAATTTGCTTGAGATTCAGTGGCTGGTTGTCCTTCTCGCTACGCGTCGTCTCGTGCCGCCAGTAGGCCAGCCAGTTGCCCTTGAGATGCCGCGTACTGGGCATGTGGTCTAGCTTGTAGGCCACCATATCTAGGAGCTCCATGCTGCTGCTAGGCACCTGCAGCCGGTTGCCAACGACCTGGGTGCCGAAGCTATTCGCTGCCGTCTCACAGGGCGCCTGGGCATCGGTGACATCCACGGGACTGATGCGATTGGCCGACTGGTTAAGCTGTGCCTTGTCCTGGCCAGTAGCGGGCTGTTCGTGCTCATGGCACAGCGTGAGCACGAACTCCATGTTGCTCAATGTGCGCTTCATTATCGACTCGCCCAGGAAGCGTAGCAGCGCCAAGTAAGCTGTATGCGCCAACTCCGGCCCAAACACATCCCGTAACTCTTCCTGCGCTCGCTCCTGTTGCCCCTGACCGCCACTTAGCGAGAGATTCGCCAGATTGCAGCTGAAGTCATTGGACAGTCCGAAGGCCTTATTGAAGATGAGAAAGAAGGGCGCAAAGAGCGACTGACACAGATGCTCCCGCGTCATATCCGATCCCAGACGAACGCTCAGTGCATAGCAGGCATCCAGGAATTTACGCGCCAGCACTGATCGGCCCAGATAGCCGCTGGGCATGAGAAGATTCGTAGAGCTCAGCAGGCGCAGTATGGGCAACAGGATGGCATCCAGTAGGATGTGCTGCAGATGCTCCATAATGCTGGCATCCATGAGGCAGGGCAGCATGTACTTCACCAACTGCAGCGAGCTAATGATGGCGCCCTCCAGGCTGCCCGTCATGCGCTTCGAGCAGAGCCCAATCAGCTCACTGATGTGCGGGAAGTACTGCAGCAGCAGAAAGTTTTCACCATAGAGAGCTGCAAAATAGAAAATGAGGTCAGATAATAGTAAAATTCCTGAATTCCCATTTTCAATGGGTTCAGGGTATACAAATTGATATATAAATAAAAAATAAAGCAAATAATTCATATTTGTTTATCTTCATACCTTACAAATTTTATAAATATATTACTTGCATAACATCAATATCATAACACTACTTGATCATAGTATCGATCAATCAAAAAATGTTTATTTTTTTAAATTTATATAGTATTTGGTAAGTGGGGTATTTGATTTGGGTTTTTATATACATTCGACTGTTGAAATGTGCCTAGCTACAAGGTCTAATCAGAACACGCAAGCGGTTAGAAAAGCCCTGAATCAGTCGAATGTGAACTATGCAATATATACTATTTCTAGAAAATAACTTCTATTAAAGTCCAGTAAATTGATTAGCAAATAAAAAATAATAATTAAATAAATAAATTACTGTGAATAGATGACATCATCTTCATCATCATTATAATTATCATTCCCGACTCACCCGCTATCGACATGAGGCATTCCAGAACCCGTGCCGCGCTGCGATCTCCGACGACACGCGCGTTGGCAATGCTGAAGTAATTGAGATGGGAGGCATCTGTTGATGATTCACTGGGGCTGCTGCTGACTGCATCCATCTCGGGCAGCAGATTCTCCTGTCCGACATAGCAGAGGGAGAGCAGTTTCAGTAGATTACGCGTTATGTGGCGTGCCGTCAGCACCGGACCAAGACGATGCGATAGCCAGACGAGACTTTCGGCGCTCATCTCGCTAATGCGATTATTTTGCAGGGCCTTGGCCTCAGATATGCGCGATATGACCGACGCCTGCAGTGAGTCAGTGCCCTCGGGGTCAGCCTGTGGCACCGACTCTGCCGACTCATTGGCCGCTGTGCTGGTCACCTGGCTGATCAGCTCGAAGCTATCGACACTCTTCCTGGAGCCAATGTCACAGTCGATGGCGCTCAGCTGGAAGCTGCGTCGCAAACTGCTCGCGGGTATCTCGATGGTGGGCGACCGTGGTCCGATAAGAGGAGGCGGCAATGCAGCAGGCGGTGTCTGTTCCTGGCTCTGCAGTGAGAGCTTATCCGGCGACAGCTTCGCGCCGTACATGAGCTCATTGATGGCCAGTTTATCAGGTGAGCTGCCATCCGATTCGCGTGCCTCCTCCGCAATGGCCGTGGATGAGGGACGCATATCGAAGGAGTCAATTGATTTATTCTCCTGATCCTCCTCGAATGTGAAGAGCTCTTCGACGTCTGGCTTAGGTTCTGGCTGTATGACTCGTGTTGGTTCCTCTGCCGCATAGCTGAGATTCTTGCTGGTGCGCCGACTACCTGCGCTGTGGTAGTGATAGCCATTGCCCTGCTCCGGCTCCTTGTAGCCACCGACAGCTTCTATGAGTGGTGCAATGAAATGCTGCAGGAAGCAGCGCAATCCGAAGCGCACTATCAGGCGCAACAGGAAGCTATGATGATAGAGCTTTACAGATTTTCTAGATTTGAAGCTGCTGCTCGAGGAGAAACGCAAATGACCTCCATTATTGTTGCTGCTGCTCATGCTGCTGTTCGCCTCGTCCACCAGGGCGCTGCTCTCCACGTCGTACAGCTTCAGCAGTGGCTGCAGCAAATGCTGCTGCGTCTGTGCAATGCCCAAAGCTTGGGCAACGGGATCAAATAGATTCCAGGCCGTCAGTATTGATGTGCGCTCGTCTCGCAGCAGATCTATGATGTGGGGCAATAGCAGCTCCACGGGTGCAAACTGTTCGTAGGCATAGGAGAGTGGTTCCAGCAGGCGACGCATATGGGCACACGATGACATCACCTTGCACTCGGCTATCTTGCGCTCGAAGAGCACACGCTGCCGGTCCAGCTCTGTGAAGCGGGCGCACTCACTGCCGCCGCTACAGTTGAGGTGCGTGTGCAGGTCGAGCAGCTCAAAGTTGAGCTGGAAGGCATGCAGGGATCGCACAAAGGCATAGATTGCAATGTAGTGACTGGGGAAGGGCAGTAGCGCATGGCTGAACATTGGCTCCAGCAGCTGAGCCGCACTCGTCGGCACGGGTAGACCCTGAGCTGGTTCGCCTTCACTCCTCTCCAGCTGCAGCAGTTGACGCACAACTCGACGCACCGGCATCGGCAGCTCCTGGCTGTGGATCTGCGTGAGTGTGCGGCAGGCAGCCAGACGGCATTCAAAGTTCGCACTCGGCCCGTTGCTAGTCAGCAGTGGTCGCAGTCGCTGCATGGCAAACAGCTCCACAATGAGGCAGCCGAGCACCTGCAACTCCCTCATCCGGCAATCGCTCAACAGCTGCTGCAGACTCTGCTGGCTTCGCATCGGCTGCACTAGCAAGTTCTTAGAATTGGTCTGAATGGCGCCATCAAAGGCGAACAGTTGATTCGTGAACGAATGCTCCGCCGAATTGTGCTCGAACATCAGGTCGCTGCTAATCATTTTCTCCTCAGGATTGGCCGAGGCACGCTGCTGTGGAAAGGTGCGCGCATAGAAGGTCTCCAGCGTCTCCAGCTGCTGCAGCAACAGTGCCGGATTATATTGCTCCGGCAGCTCAATGAAGTTGGTCATATTATAGAAATTGGCGCCCGAGCCCGATGGCTCATCGCTCGGACGCAGTGACATGCGCGGTGAGCTGTTCTCAATGGAGCTGCTGCTCTTGTTGTTGGCAGCTGCGTGCAGATTCTCGCTGCTTCTGGCCAGGCGCCTGTTGGTGTGGCTAATGTTGTTGCGATAGAGCTGCGACATGCGCGGCGCTGTCTTGCTGAACCAGGGCGACACATAGCGACGTGGCGGATGGGCCTGTGTGAATAGCTGCACGATGCCGCGCTGGCTGAGATTACTGTGCTGATCCACGAGGCTGAGGCAGACATTCTTGGACTTGACGGCCGCCTTGCCGCTCAGCTTGTAGCTGTAAAAGAGAGAGAAATGGGAATATGAGAAAACGAACTTCTATTTAAGCTATTCAAATCTTACCCAAAGTTCAAGTCAATCCAATGATGCAGTCGCTCGCTCACGTACTGTGACTCCAGTGCTTCGCGATGTTTGCATATAAAGTCTTCGGGGCAAGTGGCCCATGCTGGCAGCTCCAGATCGGGCAGGTCTTCGTGTATGCTCTTGAATATCATTGGGTCTGAGTAGAACTCGGGTATGCATTCGTCGGGTGTCCATTCCTGCAGTCGCTGTATCGACACCGGATACTCGGCGGGCACCCAAATGGGTCGCACATGGGCGCAGAGTATGGACTGGGGTGTGCGCCGGGCCATATACACAAAGTACGTGATCTCTGAGAGGAAATCTGAGACATGATGAGCTACCTGAAGCTGCTCCACAGGCGACACAGTCTCAGCCGCAGAAGCATGCTGGCTCCCATGCGTATACATGAGATCCAAATGGACGTCACCCTTGTTGAGGCGATACTTGCTCTTGGTCAGATCACGCCAATTGTGGCCGTTGCGCGCTGCAAAGTCCGTGACCCAAGGCATTATGTGGTGATGGGCGGCATTCGTGAGGCTTCTTCCGCAGGCATTGTTGAGTATGGTGAGATAATCGAAGTTAGACAGCTGTCCATTGCACCACATTTCGCAGTACTCGCGTAGATTGAACTGAGCCGGATCGTAGGCCAGCTTGAGATCGATGGTGCTGCTGGAGGGTAGCTGTTCCGGTGAGCCGGGCAACTCAGGGCAGCTGAGTGGCGACATGTCCACTGCTGGCGATGACTCGCTCATCAGCAAATTGCACTGCAGGCGCGGCAGCACCTGTAGCCAGAGATTCTCGCGCAGCATCACATGTTGCAGTCGCAGATCGCCCAGAAATAGGCCCTGGGATTGCAAATGCCGCGACAGCTGCAACAGCTGGTAGATGATGAATAGTGTCTTATTGTAGCCTCGGCCCAGCAGGGCGGGACTATAGCTGATGCAGTCATACAGGCTGCACTCCAACGCCGGCGGATAATGAAAGATGCAGAAATGTGAGCTCGTCTCTATGGCCACCAGAGCGGGCAGTACATTGGCATGACAATCGCCGGTCAGGTTCACATCGTTGTTTGAGATTCCATCGCCATCTTGTTGACACGGGATCACGGGGCAATTGTAGATCCGCTGTATCAGCTCCCGAAGCACCACATCATGTGGCTGAAATCCTCCGCCATTCGCTGATATCTGCTTGGGCTGAGTGCCTCCATTGGACCTACACTGTTTGACATGGGCGCCCGCATATTGCTTGTAGGCCTCCTCCCACAGCTGCTTAAAGTTAAGATTGGCCACATTTGCCACTGCCTGAGAGTAGCTCAGTGGAAAATGTGTATTATCACCACTCGCTCCTCTTGCTGGCAATGGATGGACTTTACGCTGCGACTGCTTGCGATACGTTTGCACCAATATGCGTGTCCACGGGTGCTCCAGTTGCCCCGTCGGATGTGCGCGTCTGTCCAGCTGGGGCCAGGCTGCGAATTGGGAAAGTTTACGATGACGCTCGAGCGCTTGCAGCCAGGCCTTATCGCATATCAGCTTGTAGAGGCCGTCCTCTGATTCACAGACAACATGTTGAGGATTAATACCGATTTCTAGCCATATCGCGTCGTCGCTATCGCTCATGTCTAGGCCTCCGACATCCACCTCCAACTATATGAAGTTAGATTTAGCACAAAAACAAAACGACTTGTGCAAAAATAGAGATGGGCATGCTACACAAGTTCCGTGCACGAAATGTAGCACGACTGAACCAAGCGATATATTTGTGCACATATCAGAATGAAAAAGTTAATTAATTAAAAAGATAATAATTACAATATTGTACTTGTTATACAAATTTAATTGGATATTTATTACAAATTTTGTTTGCATTAAAGTAATTCAGCTTAATTTTATTATATGCATAGCTTAATTTTGCGTGAAATATCGCACCGTCAAGCGCGGTGTTTCGAAACACTATCAGCTGTGACTCGATGCGCCAAAAAATACCAAATGAGAACGATTATTATGAGGCTTCCGATAATATACTACGTATTCTCGATAACATTTGAAATTTGTTAAGCTCTGAGCCATGTTGAATGTTAAACCTACAGCACTATACACTTTCACCATTAAGCCATCAGCTAAAGGTTAAATCTACTTATTTCTGGTTATTTGGAAAACTACTCGTCGTTAGGTCAACGGCCAACAAAATTTGTGTCGAGTTCAAAAGGCCAACAGCATCCACAATGCTGCGAAAACACTTGATGATATCTTGTTGACTGGTCGCACAAGCCAATGCCATGTTATTGTTATTATAAAGAATCGCGCAAAGAAAAACAAAAGTATATGTTTGTATATATATTTATATATTATAGAAATAACGTTTATTGTTTGCGGAACAGTAAATGAGGAATAATCTGCGTTAATTTATTGCAGAGCTTATGTACTGCAATGGGCGTATTTTCACTTTCGTCGTTGCGTTATCAGCGAATTGTTGTGATTTGTATTTACTTATGCAAAATATGTATATAAAAGCCGTATACTTAATATAAAAATGTAAACAAGACAGAAGCACTCACGTTTTCACGTTTAGAAGACGTAACTGAAGTATCTTTCATGATTTTTATTGGTGAATGGAATTGGAGCATGTTCCATTTTATTTGTGCCATTAGCTCTCACAGTAATCACTTAAATGTCAATAAAACGTATATAAGGACTTGTTTGTTTATGCTTTACTTTTATGATCTCTTCTTCTTTCTCTTCTGCTTCTTCTTTTTGGATTTTTGTTTTTGGTTCACATGCCGCCTTGCCTCGTGGGCAGCCTAATCTAATCAACGAATGTCTGCAGACTTGAGATTTTATACTACCTTTATTATAACTGAAACTGTATTCGTAAATATTTATTTACTTTTGAACTGCTGTCGGCAAACTTCACTTGAGCACATTATTACACCTGCTCGTAAGGTCAAGGTGTTTCATTGTTTGACTTGCTTTTGTTGTGTTCGTATGTCTGTGTGAGAGAGTATGTATGTGTGCATCTCTGTTTGTATTTAAATTAGTTAGTTTTATCACACATCTGTTGTAGAGCCTACTAAATGAAGCCTTTATAAACCGTTAAGAGACAGACAAATAGAATTTCGATGGGCATATTTAAATCTTAAATTTTCAACACTCCGTCAAAAAAGAAAACATCTTAAATATCACATGACATCGAATGCATTTCACTTCCGTTGCCTGCTAAAAATATATTTTACACAAATTTATGCATAAGACATGTGTCTGAAGTTTTTTTTTTTTTTTTTTTTTTTTTTTTTTTGGTTTTTTTTATGCGTCCTGCCCCCAGCTACCGGTTGTGTTTATTAGGAAACACTCGAACAAATATTACAAATAAAAAATAAACGCTTCAATTAAATATTTAATTCCGCTGACAAACGAACAGACAGTATTTGCGTGCTAAAGGTTCTTACAGCTTTTCACACTTTTAATGACTTGAGTTAAGATAAGTTTTTTTTTTGTGTTATGCACAGGTGTTTACAGGTGTATACGGGCTTATGCATAGGCCGGCCTGCCTCCCTGATCAGTAGCGTGGGGTTTTTTTTTTTTTCATTTTAAATAAATTCTTAATCATATTTTATGTACTTGAATTTGGCTTGTAAATAATACGGCTCTAAGCACATATAATTGGGGCATTTAAAAAGCCTTCGAAAGTGTTGGGAAATTCGCCATATAGAATTCAGGTTTTTTCATTCTTTTTGTTTCTTTAGAGGCACTATAAATGCAATTGAACCATTAATGAGCCGCGCGCGCAATTAAGATATTAAGGTATTACGAATTTCGATGACACACCTATGAAAAGTAACGAGTAAGAACTTTGCAGTCGAGCTTAGTTGACTGCATGATACTCGCTTGGCATTGGAATAGATGAAGATAAAGATAATAGATGAAGATTTTGCCAGAAATAGCAATTATTTTTTTAAAAATTATTTTTAATTAGCTTTAGACCTTAATCTACATTTACATTTCACACGCTTATCTTCATCTGTAGATTTTATCAAGAGTTATCTTGCATATATCGGATCACACAGCTGACTGCATACAGCTCACTGTGGATCCACAATCTTATATCTTAACACTATCAAGAGATCAAGAGTTCCCTCGCAATACCTGAGGAAATGATTTCTGGGGGGTGATAAGAGGCGATTATAATTATATATAATTATCTTTTGCTAAATCGTAAAATATCAGAATCCTCACAAAAAGAGAGTAAGTCGAGTATGTATAGAACATTTCAAGGCCCTAGCTTCAAAGACGCCGAATGGCTTCGCCTTCACATACCCACACACATACAGCTCTACCATGGAAGCCTATATACCCCATTTCACTTCTTTAGCAAGTGTAAGGAATGAAAAAAACGAAACAAAAGAAAAAAAAAATAGTTTTAGTTACATTCTAATGTGTGAATTGGCGGCGTGCGACTTCAATAAACTGAATCACATGCTGTCAGATTTATATCAGATATATGTTTCATTATCGCGCCCCATGTCGAAAATAGAAACCCTAAAATCTTATCTGGCTGCAGTGGATAGTGCGTTGCGAGCCATTCTTTAAAGTCAACCCATGATGCTCTGCGGTACAAAAGTCATTGAATATAAAGCCGTTGGGGCTATAAAGATTAGACTCTATATTACTATTAGTACCGCTGTAAACGCTATATATAAGATAGCAAGTTGCTAGTTGGGTTTACGACATGTGCATAAGTTAGATAATGCGACTGAAGGAAAATTATTTGCTAAACAGAAAAACAAAAGTAAATGAAAAAAAAAAATATTTTTATATATATGAAAAAAAAAACCAACATAGCGGCAGGGTAAAGATCAAATCGTGTTGGCCGATTCCAATACACACACACAGATATACAAATACATATATTATATATATATATATATATATATATATATATATATATATATATATATATATATATATATATATATATTTATATATATATATATATATATTTATATACTACACCTCAGTTGACAGCCTTCAATTTGTTGGCACTCTCCTCTAGATTACTTAACTCAACTCTTGAGCTTGATAGCTAGAAAGGCACTTGTACGTGATCCAATCCAGCCAAAGTAGTTCAAGTCTCGTGACAACTTTTCATGACAATTCCATAACATGGTTAATATCTGAACTAACTAGGCAAGTTAGCCGATCAAAACCTGTGCTTGTTCAAAGTCACGCGACCCTGAAAATGTCAGAAGCTGTCTGCAGTGCTCGATTCATTTGTGGGGCAAACTATTTTAATTATTTAAGTATCTATTAACTGGTTTTTCTTCTATATCTCTCTCTTTTTCTTTCTCTCTAAGTCTCTCTATCTCTGTTTCTGTACGGTGTTTACCCTCGTGACCCTTCAGTTCATGGCATAACTTCTTAGTTGTATAACGAAGTTAATAAAAAATACCCGTACTATTTTAATATTTCATAGAATTTATTATATTCAGTTATTTGTATTTGTTAATTCCCAAACGTCTAGCTTTAGCTATTTATAATATATAGAGTAGTTAAGTTTATTAACATGCAAGCTAGATAAATGCCAAATTTTTTAAATTAAGAAAAAACTCTCATTATATAATTAAAGTGTTATTTACAATTATGTTTATAAATATATTATAGCGTTCGTATGATTGTTGCGACGATAGTTCTTACATTATATGAGCAAACTCTTGGGGTACAAAAAGAGAATCGAATTGTAATTGAATTGCAAAAGAATCTTGTTTTCTTGTCTTTCCCCCCTGCCCAGCTCAGTTGGATGTAACCTGAATGAAACTATTATAATAAACATACATACATAAACGAAGATATATGTATAAATATCTTTGGGGAGACACAAGGTCAGGGGCAGCAATGTATGGCTGAAGCAGGTTTCGAATTATAATTGTGATCATATGATCATTACTGGAGACAGTGATATGTCACTGCCATATGGGCAGTAAAATGTGTTCCAGCTGCTGTTCTGGGGGCTTCCTTGTCCTGTCCCAATATAAACGAACGTGCGTTACGCAGTTGACACTTGAATGTGGGACACATTTCCACTGACATTGAGATTATTGCATTGGGCCATTGCTTTTGACTTTAAGCACTAATCAAGTGCACATTCTACAGCAATGCGTCTGTCTGGGGAGGGCGCAAATATCGAAAGTTGTTTTGCCTACGCCTTTGGTCGATGTCTTAATTAACCCAAGCGCTCAATGTGGCGCCTATTGGAGCTCTTGGTTCCAGTTACAGTTCCATCAATTCAAAAGGTCACAGTCCGCACTCTACTGATTGACAAAACTCTAGCCGAGACGAGCAGCAGCGCCATAAATAGACGGACGGCCATCCATAAAGGCAATTCATTTCGTACGCCTCAATTAATTTGGTCGAATAAATAACACAAAATACTCGAATGGAAGTTAGATATGCAGAGTATGAGCACTTTGTGTCGATTTTCGTATTATATCTATATATGTATATGTGTATGTTTTTGTGGCCGACCAGTTGCAACCGGAAATGTTTTCGGTCAGGGACACACGTTTAGCGGTTTTAGCCGGATTTAGGACTTTACATGGAAGCATACCCGGCTTTTGCATACATTTTCCGAAATACTCTAACTTGTGCGCTGCATTATTAATATTTTTAGTGACTTGTCAATATAAATAGATTTGAATTAGGATAAAAACTAAAATACCGAATTGAAATTAATAAATAGATATATAATTATTATAATTTATACAAAAAAATGTCTAAAAATAAATAATGATAAAAATAAAAATAAATATAAATATTACATTACATTTTTAAACTAATTTAATGAAATTGTTTAGCTTACATAAAATTTAATTTAAAAAGTTTTGTTTTTTTAAATAAAATTATTTCAAATTAATTTTATTACAATTTTTTTTTATTTTAATATTTAAATCATACACAAAACGAAAATTTTTTTTTTTTAAATTTACCAAAAATAATTACATAAATAAATAGTAATAAATAATATTAATGAAAACAAAATGGCTTAAAAATTTGAAAATACATACTCAAATTATAACACTAAATAGTGAATATTTGTTTTTTTTTTATTTTATAAAATTTTATTGTTTGCTAAATAATCTTAAATTTAAAAGAGTATTTCAAGTACGCCAAACTTGAGAAACATAATATTTTCATGATTATTTGGCATAATTTTCGTTGATTAAAATGATGTACAAACAATTCAATTTCAATTGCAGAATGGCTCCATGTGAACTGGTATGCTGCAAGTCACCAGGCCAATTGAAGAACCAACAACAACAATAAAGATCATCACACGCAGCTACCGAACTGTCTATCAGATCGTTTGGGATTGGATTGTATCACATGCGTGGGCCATTTGATATGTCTGTCTGGTTGGAGGAGGCGCTCTTTAATTTAAGCTGTCGACATTCATTAAACAAAAAAAATTTGGAGTGTTTCAGGGTTAGCTTGTTTGGTGGAGAGGAGAGAATAATAAATATGCTGATAGCATTAGCAATTAATAAATATATGTTTTATTAGTGGACGTTAATATCAATGAATATGCCATTTCCTTTTTAGACACTTTTAAATATAAATTCTTAATAATGTCAGTATGTAAATATATACGTATATATATCTAGAATATATATAATATGTCATATACTTTGCAGCTTGTGAAGTGTTGGCTCTTGATAATCAGACTCTTGTTCAGTTCAATCGCTGTACATTTGCTCGGCAGCCTGAACAAAGTGTGCCATTGATAATAAAATACAAAAACTTGGCTGATAAACCTGCAATGTCCATTAAAACGCACATACAGATGAATATGTGAATACATATGTATATATAGTTAACTGTCGCCAAGCAGCGACCCTTTCGCTTGATAAATAATCTATAATCTAAAGCCGATTGTGATTTACTATAATCTCTATAAATGTACATAGTTGTGGTTAATACATATAATAGAAGTTTTCGAAATCCAAACGTAGTTAGATAACGCTCGTCTATGATTGTCTTTGGCTTACGGATCACGTTGCGCCTATAACAATTAAACACTGGCAATGATCATTCATTTAGATCGCTCATTAAGTTTTAGGCCACAGCTCGAGTTGCGCTCATCAAAGAACTATGTAGTAAACAATGCTGTTACAACAATCTATAGATATATATAATTTATATATATACTATAGTATATACTATCATAGCTCAACCGCAGTAAACCGCACAATTTGCACCAAGCTAGTGTCGATTATTGTAAAACAAAAAAAAAAAAAAAAAAAAAAACGAAAACTGAAAAAATACTGCTGAAAACCAATTTTGGTTAGAATTATAGATGTAGTTGCATATTAACTACTTGCATATATAGTATATAGCGTGCTCGGTCAACTAATAGTAAAACCATTCACTTTAGCACCCAGCTTGAACCAGCTACAGACGCCTACCCCTGCTCCAGCTGTCTAACCCCCCTCTTAAAACATTATTTAATTGCATTTCACAAAAAAACAAAATAAAATTTAAGCAAAAAAAAAATATATATATATAACTAAACATATTGCTATATCTTAACTAGTTAGGGTTTTCCTTCTATATTTGTTATATTTTTGTAAAATAAAAGATTTAGCTGGGTAAAGTTGTTTTAATCGGGCTTTTTCTTTGACTTAGTTGAAAATAATTAAGCGGAATCTAGTTGGAAATGCTGCACTTGCTGAGTACCATTAATATTGTATTTAATCTATGCGAAATTGACTTAGCATTTAGGTTGATTTCTTAAAAATCTATTTGCAATGTGAGTATACGAGATAAGTATATAGATACGAAATTTTATAACTCTACTTCATATAGTACTCGAGTTATACTTAAAAATTATATTTGATATAGATTTTTAGATATGTGGGGCAAGCAGGAAGATAGCTAGATATATTGGCATGTATTTAGCATAGAGGAATATAGATATTACAGATCTTTATGTGACAAGTTGTTATAATTAGTATTCAGATCGAACTAGCTGGAATTTATTCCTTTATAAATATTCCAATATATAAACTATTTTAATTTTTTTTTTATCTATGTCAAGTATTTAAATATTAAATGTTTGATACTTTGAATATTTTAATGATTTAAACATATTTATGCCTATTATAATATTTAAATATACTAATCTTGTAACTATAGCGTAGGGTATATGTTGTATAGACGATTGTTTCAAATTGAAGTTTAATGACCATTTGCTATATTTCAACTCTTATGGGTTATAGATTAGTAACTTTTGGCTGTTTAGTATAATTGTTTGTTCTGTGGTATCTGTGGCGCGTGTTCGACAAGTTCATGATTCATTGCGAAAAACCGTTAAAATATTCCATACAGCTCCGAATCGAAAGTCAAACGAAACGAAAATGAATTCGCTCAAAATGTGAAGTATATAAAAACATAGTTCCTTGGGCGGGAACGCACGAAGCATGTGAAAGACGTCGACGACGACGACGACGACGATGATGGTGACGCCGACGACGTCGTTGACCACGAGGACGGGCAGTTCGGTGAGATAGCGATTTTTATGAGTGGGGTCTCTAAAAACTATATGAGCGTGGAGTATGTATGGAGCATACACACAAACATACTTATATATCGAGTTTGCGATTCCTTGACGCAGTGATCGACGCTGGCAGTGACGCCAACAGCAATAACTCTCAATAACAGTTAGAGTAGAGCAGAGCAGAGCAGAGCGGCAGCTGAACAGCAACTGAGTGGCTGAGCAGCTGCGGCTGAGCTGCGCAGTAGCAGCAGCTTATCTGTTCGCATATAAACTAAAGTCAGTGGAAATAATTTCTCATTTGAAATTTAACAGCCGACGTGCGCGGAAGGCAGAACAAGAGCGCGGTAGATCGTGTGGTGTGAAAACCCGCTAAATCAAATAAACGACGACAGAGTAAAAGCGCCCACCCACACGAAACAAGAAGACGAAGTAGAAGCAGCAGAAGCAGCTGAAGCAGCTGAAGCAGCAGCAGCAGAAGACTGAAAAGCCCACAAGAAGTGCGTGTTTCCAGTGCACTTTCATTGCACATTCCAGTCTCGTGCGCGCAGTACGATTCGAGTTGTCGTTGCGTGCGGTTCTTCATCGCTGTCTATCCTAACTCTCTAACTCTCGCGCTTGCTCTTCTCATACGGTCGCTGTCTCTCTGTCTGTCGTGTATTTTGCTTTCGCTATCTGTCCTGTTGCGCGTGCGCCAAAAAGTGAAAAGTGTATTAAAGCAGAATAACTAAGAAATAATTCGTGTATTTGTGTGTGTGTGTGGGTGTCCCGAGGATCTGTCGCGGATCTGTCGATAGGCAAATTGTGAATTATTATTGTTATCGTCGCAACGCGCAACGTAATCCGTAACCGTGGCGAAGGAATTGTCCAATTTGTTAACTTTACAACAAAACACGGCCGAGATGACACAACAACCACAATGGGGTATAAGTTTATCAAAGTGTAAGTGCAATCAGAATCCCCAGCCAAGCCAATTGGCAGTGGAAGCAAGTGTATGCATGTACATATATGCATGTGTATGCATGTGTGTGTGTGTGTTTAGTGTGTTGTGCATTGAATTGGGAATTCGAAAACAAACTGAAATCGGATTTCGAATTCGTTGAACTCTGGCTCGACATTCTTATAATGTTGCTTTAATTATTGCTCAACCGACATTGACCGACAGCAACAACAGTAAATTGAATACATACTTAACTTTTAAGTGTACATACCTTATATAAATATACATATATATTTATATATACATGCACATAAAATAAACAATGACAAACCATTTTTTTTCTCTGCATTTGCACTTCCGATTTAGTTTTTGTTTTGTATTCATATTTTTTGTATTTTTTTTTTTTTTGCGTATTTCGTACATGATTTGGTTACGGATGCGATTCTGTTTGATCTTTGTTTCGCTACATATTTTATGCCAGGCACGCGTCAACATAATCATCAATAATCTTGCGGTCAATCGATCTCTAATTTGCCTATTTCTATGTACAAATGACGACGTCTGGCATCGAATTTGCATGTGAATTCAGAAAGACGAGACGATGACGACAGCAACAAGTCAAAAAAAAAAAAAAAAAAAAAAAAAAAAAAAAAATAAATAAATAAATATAAAACAAAAAATAAATAATAGCTGAGCTTAACTCAGAGAGTTCTTGGTATTCCAGCGCTGCCTACGCATGTTTGTAGGGTGCACAGTGCAGCTTATCGTTTAAAGCCAGCCATTTGTACAAACTAAATATATATCTCATTATACTTATACTATATGTAAGCTGTAGGCCAGACAGAAATTTACCTTAATACGCTACTTGGCAATTTATGACCGAGTTTAACGAAACGATGTCAAATAAAGTAGCAAAACGTGTTCATATATATATTCGTGTATTCTTTAATTTTTTGAATTTTTAAATTTTTAAATTTTTGATGCCAGACAACTTGTCTTTTACGTATTAAAAGTAAAAAAGTTGCTTTTATATATTTGCAAAAATATTATATTAATATTAAATAAAAATAACGTCCAAAAAAATAAAATTATTATAAATTATTATTTAGAGACTCTTCAGAAAAAAAAAACACACATAGTTGTATTCTAAACGAGAATGTAAATCTAGCAAATTTCGAACTTGAGCTAAAAAGAAGCGAATCAGTTAAGCTACAAATAAAATATTTTTTTTGTGCCTAAGCAATTATCACAAACCTGTTAAACTCTCTTCATAAATTTGAAACAAAAATGTTATTTATATATACAAATTCTACTACAACTTCGCCTTCTTCTTCTTCCAATTGAATGGAGCAACTGCGTTAGCGTGTGACCTCCTTATAAAGCCAATGCTCATTTCCTTTCCATTGTTTCTTTTTCTATCTCTTTTTGGGCAAGGTCAATGTAATAAAAGAATTTTCCTTCTCTGTTTTACACTCAGCTCCATCAATGCATTTCCCTCTTGCGTTTCATCACATGTTTGGCCGTCTTGGGCAAGCATTTCTTTTGTAAGAACTTAAGCATATATAATTATAATGATGTTATATAGTATGGTGTATAACGTCGAAAAAAGAAATGTTGTAACGCTTCCAACTGGAATTCGTATTCATGATTTTTTTTTTTTCGTTTTGACTCGTACGCTTTTATTTGTCGTATGCAAATGTTTTTTGTTTTTGTTTACGTTTAAAATAGCGGGAGAAAAATATTTTTAAAGTTTTTTTTTCCTAATTTTTTGCTATTTTTTTATACAATTTTTATTATTATTTGTTTTTGCTGTAAACGTGAGTTAGGTACTTAAGTTTTTCTCTTTTTGTTTGAATGGGTCTCTTGACACTTCTAATAGATATATACATATTGTAAAGAAGTTACAAAGGCTGGGGTACATCTCTCAGTCTCCCCAGGGTCATTTACAAGGAATTTATAAATTGCCGGAACCGCGGGATGAGAGTAATGGTAGGCTAGGGCAAATATAGGCCCGAAGTGGGTCGGTGGTGACGACTCACTCCGGCGCATGACGCGCGGAGTGAGAGCCTCGTAACGATGACCATCGCCATGCCCAACACTACACAACCACAACGCCCCTACCGGATTAAGCCCCGGCCGTGGCACGCCCACGGGCGGCCGCGTGGATCCCGTTCTGGCGCATAACGCTCAGAGCGGGGTCGAGTGGCGTCCGCGGGGCGCCACCTTGCCGTGACATGTCCCTGGCGGCCACGCGGTCCAACTCTAGCGCATAACGCTCGGAGCCGGGTCGCGTGGTGCCCGCGGCATGTCACGGCGAGGCCACCAACACACACAAACACTTAAACAACACTGCCCGGCCATGACATGCCCACGGGCGGCCGCGTGGATCCCGCTCTGGCACATAATGCTCGGAGCGCGATCACTGGCGGCCACGCGGTCCAGCTCTAGCGCATAACGCTCGGAGCCGAGTCGCGTGGTGCCCGCGGTACGTCACGGCGAGGCCACAAACACGGACAACACTAACGAACACTGCCCGGCCATGACATGCCCACGGGCGGCCGCGTGGATCCCGCTCTGGCACATAATGCTCGGAGCGTGATCACTGGCAGCCACGCGGTCCAGCTCTAGCGCATAACGCTCGGAGTCGAGTCGCGTGGTGCCCGCGGTATGTCACGGCGAGGCCACAACCACACACAAACACTTACACAACCCCGGCAAGCGGTGGCACGCCCACTCGCAGCCACATGGATCCAGCTCCGGCGCATAACGCTCAGAGTAGGGTCGAGTGGCGTCCGCGGGGCGCCACCTCGATGCCAAGAAACACAGAAAACACTCACGAACACTGCCCAGCCATGACACGCCCACGGGCGGCCACGCGGTCCAGCTCTAGCGCATAACGCTCGGAGTCGGGTTGCGTGGTGCCCGCGGTATGTCACGGCGGGGCCACAAACACACACGAACACTTCGCTCGCAACATAGTCCCGATGGGCACCACGTTAATCCGGCTCTGATGCATAACACCAGGCCTGATCTCGTGGCGCCCGCTATGTGCTGCGACACCACCCGACGAGAACACTTTTTTCACTTTAAAAAAAAGCACTTTATTATTTTATACCGTTCCCTACTTAACTACCCGGTCACCCATTACGTCTCGCGAACAGAAACGCTGATCAAACTCAAAAAAAACTCTACCTTTGAGGCCCGGTAACTTACCGGCGGTCTGCAGGCGGCGGCGGCATCGGTCTCCGTAGTTGCGTGCGCTTATTTGGCAAGTCAAGTGCGTCAGTGCACTTCGGCGGTCCAAAGATGATTAACTGCAGCGCCCACGCGCCCTTTGTTTCAGAGCGGCTGCTGCGCTGCCCGTTCTGCCCGCTACGCAGCCGCTACATGCATTTGCATCCGGCTGCGCATGAGCGTTTGCCTCTGCCCGGCCGAGCGCCAGCGCGTGCCTACGCTACATTGCGTGGGAGCATTCGGCTCGGCACGCGGCTATGCGCTCTCTTAGCGGTGCGTCGCCCGCTTGCACTGAGCGCTGTTATGTTCTCTTAGCGTTGCGCCGGTCGTTTGCACTGCGCGCTGTTATGTTCTCTTAGCGTTGCGCTCCCTTGATATCGTGGCCGTCGCTTAGCTTTGAGCGCTGTTGCGCTCTCTTAACGGTGCGTTGCTTGCCTGCACTGAGCGTTGCTGTGCCCTCTTAACGGCGCGTCGCTTGCTTGTACCGAGCGCTGTTATGTTCTCTTAGCGTCGCGCTCTCTTGATATCGTGGCCGCCGCTTAGCTCTGAGCGCTGCGGTGCCCTCTTTTAAGCGCTGCGCCGTCCGCTTGCCGTTTCGTCTCTGCGTTGCTGTCCGTTGTCTTTTCCTTGCCGTCGTTCGCTGTTGCTAAGCGCAATTTCGGCGAATAGTGCAGCCTGTACTGGGATCGCCGTTAGAATTCCACGTCTTGCCGTTTGTCCCGTTCGTTTGGTCGTTGCATTTGTCTGTTTGTCTGTCCGTTCTATGTCATTGTCTGCCGCCGCTTCGCCGATCTCTCGCTACCCTGTATTCCCCTTACAAATGAAACGTTTACATTATTATTTATTATTTATTTTTATTATCTATTCCGGCCGGCGGAATGTGATTCCTCACACCCCCCCCTTTGTTACCGCCACGGCGCTTCCCGGGTTGGCCGACGTTGTTTCCCCTTCCATCCGCTGTATTATCGGTGGTCCCGTGCGATTCTGCCGGACCCGGTAGCGATACCCTCCGAAGTCGCGCACGTAGTGGACACGCCGCCGACCCCGGGTCTCCATCTCGCGTGTCACATGCGCCACTAGGTCGTGGGGTAGCCTCGTCTCCTGGGTATGCCATCCTTCCGGTACTGTGACCCACTCCTCGGGTGCTAGTTGGGTTCTTCCGGGGGGTCTGGGGGGTTGCGTCCTCGGTTCCTCCACCGGTGGTTCGGGGCTTCCCCTGGGCTCTGCTCGGGTCGACCGGCGCATACGGCGGCTGCACCCTTCACCCCACCGACTGCTGGCATCCGGTAGTATAGTTTGGGGTAAGAGGGGCGGCAACGGCCCATCAGCTTCGCTCTCTTTAACTGGGCTTGCCAGACCGCTTGCCCCTCCGTCGCCGTCCGAGCCACTGTCGTCGCTGATGGTCCACTCTGGCGTGACTCCGTGGAAAGGGGGTGGGGTACTTGAACTGGAGGTATTTGCCTCCGGGCATCCGATGACTCCCGCTGACTGGGTGCCCTCTGTGAGTCCGAGGAGCTCCGTAGTCGGGACTGCTGGGGTCTCTAGCTGAGGCCCACCGACGTCCTCCGCTTCCGTCACCCTAAACACCCTGACGCGAGGGAGTTCGGGGTCTTCTCTGGTTCCGGGTTCGCTGCCAGCGTCCTGGGCCCCGGCCGCGGGAGCGCTCTGCCGTCTCCTCTCTGTTGTCACTGCCTCGTAGACCTCCTCCAGCAGACCTATGTCAGAAGGCCGCCTGTACCCCGGCAGGTGATCCACTCGCTCCTCTCCCGCCAACCGGATGCCCGTTCCAGGGGCGAACATGGCAGCCCGGGCCCTCTGCGCCTCGAGGCGAGCTCGCTGCCTCTCCGCTGACACGGTCGGGTAGTGGCGGTTATGGAACTCCACCCATTGGCGCGTTATGTGCGCGGCCAAATACTGTCGCCGCCTATCTGCCCTCCGGGCTTCCTCCAGCTGTCGCGCCTCCGCGACTGCGTTCTCCTCCGCCCGACGATTGCCGTCTTCACGGCGAGTCCGTCGGGATGGTGGTGCTCCGGTGGGGGGTTCTCTTCCCCGGGGCCGCGTTGTGCTAAGGGAATAGAATTGTCGTAATGTTATGTGATCCCTGGATGATGACCCTCCCTTTATCCCTACCTAACGAGTGTGACCTGGGCTGAAATTAACAACTTGTGCCTACCTAGTTCGGGTGACCCTTCGCTTAACCAATCGAGCTTAAACTAGTACAATGTTCTTAAAAACTACTCCCGTGTCTCGCCCTTCTTCTCCTCGTCCGTGGATGGCTCGTGGTACTCCTTCAGATCGGCCACATTGGCCGTGCGTCGCTGTCGTGTTCCTGGCCGCTGCAGACGTACGATGTTCGCTGACAGGAACCTAACCACTTTAAAAGGCCCATCGTAGCGGGGGCCCAGCTTTGCGGCGAATCCTTCCGCGGCTTTGCTGAGGAAGTGGGTGCGTACCAGCACCAAGGAACCCAAGGTGGGGCGCCAGTCTCTCCTTCGCAAGTTATAGTACCGACTCTGTTCCCCTGCTGCGTTTCTGGCGTTGGCCTGGGCAATTTTAAAAATCTCCTGTAGCCGCTTTGCCCTTTCCTCGGCGGTTGGTGTCGATTTGCCCGTTCCTGGGGTCACTTCTTCGAACAGTCCCCCTGGCAGCCTCGGCTCACGTCCCTGTACCAGGAAAGCGGGACTGTACCCCGTCGTGTCCGAGATGCTGGTGTTGATCGCCAGCCCGAATTCCGGCAATAGCGTGTCCCAAGCGTCTTGTTGTGTGCCCAGGTATTGGGCGATCATTGTTTTCACGGTCCGATTCGCGCGCTCCGTTGGGTTCTGGTTTGGGCTATAGGGTGCGGTGTGCTGTAGCTGTATGCCGGCCCGTTGCGTGAAATCCCTGAATGCCCGGCTGGTAAATTGGGTTCCGTTGTCACAGACCATTACTCTGGGCGTCCCAAAACGACCGATAATCCTCTCACGCAGAGCTTGCTCCAGGGTAGCAGACGTCGCCCTGCGCAACGGAACGAGCTCGACCCACTTGCTAAAATGGTCGAATAGCACCAGGAGCATTGTATGGCCCGCCTTGGAGCGCGGTAGGGGTCCCACAAAATCCGCACATACCGTGTGAAATGGCTCCATGACTTGGCGAGTCAGCATCTTGCCTGCCGCTTGCCGCTGGCTGACCTTATAGGTCTGGCACGTCGGGCACTGGCGTACGTGTCTGACCACATCGCGAAAGTACCCCGGCCAATAGTAGCGCTGTGCTACCCTGGCAGCAGTCTTCCTCACTCCAAGGTGGCCCGCCGTAGGTTGATCGTGGCACTCTTGGAGCACTCTGCTTCGCAAACTCCGTGGAACGCAAAGTTTCCATGGGTTATGCTCCTCTTCTGGAGGTCGTCCTCCGGACTGGCGGTACAGTTGGTCATTGGCGACCAGGTACTCTGAGTACTGTTTCGGGTTGCTCCTGACTTGCTCCATCATCCGCGTCCACCATGGGCAACCGGAGACTACCTCCTGGGCAAAGCTGAGCACTTCCTCGGGTTGCCGGGATAGAGCGTCCGCCACGACGTTTTGTTTTCCCCGTCGGTATTTCACGTCGAATCGGTACTGCTGGAGTTCCAGAGCCCACCTAGCTATTCTACCTGACGGGTTCTCGATTGAGTTCAGCCACCTGAGTGCCAGGTGGTCCGTCACCACGGTGAACTCATATCCTTCGAGATAACACCGCAGCTTACGCACGGCCCACACGATCGCCAGACACTCCTTTTCGGTCGTCGTGTAGTTGACCTCTGCCTTGTTAAGCCGTCGACTGGCATACGCCACCACCCGCTCTTTCCCATCCTCCTCCTGGGTGAGTACCGCCCCGAGTCCGTGGTCGCTAGCATCTGTCTGCCGTGTGAACCGCTTCGTGAAGTCCGGACACGCTAATACCGGGGCCTCCGTTAGCCTGCGCTTTAGCTCCTCGAACGCCTGTTGTTGCGATGCCGTCCACTCCCACTTTTGACCCTTCTTCAGCAGTGTGGTCATCGGTTGTACGATATCGGCGAACTTCGGGACGAACCGCCTGTACCATGATGCTAGTCCGATACACTGGCGTAGCTCCTTCACAGTGGTAGGCGGCTTCAAGCCCTGCACTGCGATTATCTTGTCTGGGTCTGTGTGGATTCCCCGATCACTAACCATGTGCCCTAAATACGTTATCTTCCTTTGGAAGAACGAGCACTTATCCGGATTCAGCCTGAGATTGGCCTTTCGTAGGCGCCGAAACACCTCTCGCAAGACTCGCATGTGTTCTTCGAGGGTTTCGGCTATCACCACGATGTCATCCAGATAAGCGAACGCATGGGGCTCCATATCCGGGCCGATGATGCTATCCAGTGCCCGCTGGAACGTGGCCGGCGCGGAGTGTAGGCCGAATGGCATCACCTTCCACTGGAAAAGGCCCCGCCCAGGTACCGTGAACGCCGTACACTCTCGGCTCTCCTTAGCCATTGGGATCTGCCAGTAACCGTTCTTCAGATCCAAGGTCGAGATGTACTTCGCCTGTCGCAATCTTTCTAGAATGTGCGTCATTCTTGGGAGCGGGTATGCATCCGGGATAGAACGCTCGTTCAGCTGGCGATAATCCACGCACATTCGCCACTGATTATTCTTCTTCCGCACCAGCACTATTGGTGCACTGTGTGGACTTCTAGAGGGCTCGATGCAACCTTGCGCTAGAAGTTCGTCTACCTGCTCGTTAATGATCTGCTGCATGGCTGGGTTCTTCGGGTAGTACCTTTGTTTTATGGGTCTGTCGTCCTTCATTGTGATCTTGTGTTCGGTGATCGTTGTCGTCCCCTTGAGACTATAGAACTTGCAGAGCTCTTCCGTAAGGAATTCCACGACCCTTGGGTTGGTCGTGGCTGGATCCACCTCTCCTGAGCCCGTATCACCATCGCTCTCCTTGCGGGTATTTAGTGCCACTGATCGGGGTTGATCACGTCCTAGCTTCTCCGTCTTCGCTGTCTTCGTCGCTCGGTCGTCATCCGCGAACGTAACGGTTCGTCTCTTCCGAGAGGTTATCGGTTCGGAGCGTGCCGCTGTGGGTCCTGGAATCTTCTTCAGCGCCGTCGGTGCTAACTCCACCACAGTTCTTTCTTCTGCCGCGTTAGGGGCGAGTATGACCCCTTGGTGGATTGATGGTGTCGTTGCCTGCGCCCCCGGCCTTATGTCCACCCCATAGTCTCCGCAGTGGACGGTGGTCCGAATAGCCCCTAAATAATCCATTCCCAGGATCAATTCGTCCACCATCGTGGGTAGGACCAGCAGAGGAATCGTGACTGCCCGCGCTCCCATCCCGATCTCGACCGCGATGGTCCGGTCAACCTCCCGCGACGTCCCATCGGCCAATGCGACTCGAGTCCGGGTGGTACCCAAGGTATCCGTCAACTCCAGCTTCTCGACCGTGGCTCGTCCGATGAAGCTCCTTGTTGCGCCGGTATCGATGGTGCCGGCTAGTGGCCGCCCGGCGACTGTCACCGACGCAACAACCCGTCCTGCCTGTACCGACATCAGACCTGTCGCTTTGGGGATGCTGTTCGGCTCGCCTCTGCCGTATCCCTGGATGGGCGGAGGCGGGGGTCGTTTCCCGACTGTGAGTACCGACAACAGTCCCGCGTCCTAATCCCTCTTCGGCCACATTCCCAGCAAAAGAGTATTTGCGCCTGGCGACAGTCCCGCTGGAAATGTCCTACCTCCCCGCATCGTCGGCATGCTCTTCGCGCATCCACCAGCGCCTCGGTCCCGTCGGTTACCGAGCGATTGACTGCCTGGCCCCCACCCAGCGGTTGGGTGGAGCTTGGGGTGTTCCGGAAGGGGTTTACGTGTCCCCCCGGCGTGTTAGCCCCTTGAGACAATCTCTTGGGCTGCTCTCGGTGGTCCTCTCGACCCCGTAGCTCTTCGTACGTGACCGCTAACCGGGTCAATTCCGAGATGGTCCGACACTCCTCCCGCTTCATGTAGAGTTGGTATGCGGGCAACATGTTGTCGTACGCTCTGTCCAACTGTTCTACCTCCGGCAGACCCGCCCTCTGCATCATTACCCTTAGCGCGATGAGATAATCCTGGAATGGCTCGCCGGCGTGCTGCATGCGTGCTCGGATCTCGTCTCCCAGGCGTTTAAAATACCGAGGTGGAAGGAAGAATTGCAAGAAGTCATTTTTGAAAGCTTCCCACGTCGCACCTTGGAGTCCACTTCCCCGGAACCAGTCCTCGGCCCTCTCTGTCAATAATTCGGGCATTGCCCGCGGCAAGTGCCGGGCGTCCACCTGATATGCCACGGCTCGTTCCTCCAACTGCTCGATGAACCTTAATGGGTCGGTTTTACCATTGAAAAACACGCCCCATTTCCTGAGCTGAACTGCCTGCTGCGTTAGTGGTCCCTCTGCCCGGCTTGATCCCGCAAAACCTTCCGTCGGTGCCGTTATGGTGGGCCCCATTGGTCTCGATCGTGTGTTTTCCAGCGGCGGGATCAGCAAATGAGTGGATCCACTCGGTCGTGCCGATTCTGTCTCCCCCAGTTTCTCGTCCTTGGCCGGGCTGGGGCTGGGTGGTCGTGAATCCGGTGATGGTCGATTACCATACGCCTCGGCCCACTGGTCCAGTCGCCGTTGCACTTCCTCGCTGAGATCATCCCTATTGATGTATGCCGTTAGGCGGCGCCGCAGTTCGTCCACCACGCCGTGTGGTTCCAAGCCTAGTTCGCTGAGAATCGCCTCTAATTCCGCCTTCCGACGGTAACTGACCCAAGTCGTATTCCCCGTCATTACAATCTGATATGGTGACTTGCCGATGCGTTGAGGTCTACCCCGATGATGTGCTTGAATGTAGTAATATTCCCCGCTGTGGTGTTAAAGCGTCACGCTACGATATCCCCCTTGAAGTGTCCCGCGACGCTGTGACTATTCGTTAAATTATCCTTCGATGCTATCTGTAATCCTACGACGATATGCTATAGCGTTGTAGTGCCCCGCGCTGATAAGAAAACGTAATGTCCCACGCCGCTATAAAAAATGATTAAATTCAATGCCGTTATGTACACGATGAAGCGATCCCACGATGCAATGATTCCCCGCCGATATGAAAGTCAACGCCGATATGTACACGATGAAAGTCAACGCCGCTATGTACACGATGAAAGTCAACGCCGATATGTACACGATGAAGTGATCCCACGACGATATGTAAGACGATGTAATATGAAGGTCAACGCCGCTATGTACACGATGAAAGTCAACGCCGATATGTACCCGATGAAAATCAACGCTGCTATGTACACGATGAAAGTCAACGCCGATATGTACACGATGAAGTGATCCCACGACGATATGTAAGACGATGTATTGTCCTATGCCGGTATACTAAAACGATGAAATATCCCACGCCGATACGTAAAAACGGTGTAATGTCCCACGCTGGTATACAAAACGATGATATTTCCACGCCGATGTGTAAAAACGATATGTGTCCCACGCCGGTGTACAAAACGATGAAATATCCCTCGCCGATGTGTCAAAACGTTGAAATGTTCCACGCCGGTATAAAACGATGCAATTTGTGTACCCGTCAAGAATTGTTGTTGCTTCGATGTGTACTTATTGAAGACTCCTCTACGAAAACGATGTGCACGCTTCGAGAGCCCGCTGCTAATACGAGTTGGCCGTGATGTTCGCACGTCGAGAGCCGATAGTTTGGTGCCGAGGTATTAATGCCAATGGTCGCGCTTTGAGAGCCTGTATGCAGCGCCGATGTGCACGCCTCGAGAGCCGGTGTACGAATGCCTCTGTACCCTGATCGCGTTCGCCTTATATGCCTCGCCTCGTTGGTGCGTATGCTGCCGACACCACCCGAGCTCGGCCAAGGCTACTTCGTCTGATCTCACTCTCACTCTCTCTCGCTCTCCCTCTCTCACGCTATCCCTCTCTCTCACGCTTTCTGCCTCCTGCCTAGCTTTGCTGATTCGCGAGACTTCTGTCCACGTGGTTTCGTCTTGTCTGCCACCATTTTGTTTTCGTAGCCTATATGCTACTGCCTATGTGGTTCTTTCCATTGCGGGTTTTAATCCGGAAAGATACCACTCTCATCGATCCCGGGTCCCTGCTCGGGCGCCACTTGTAAAGAAGTTACAAAGGCTGGGGTACATCTCTCAGTCTCCCCAGGGTCATTTACAAGGAATTTATAAATTGCCGGAACCGCGGGATGAGAGTAATGGTAGGCTAGGGCAAATATAGGCCCGAAGTGGGTCGGTGGTGACGACTCACTCCGGCGCATGACGCGCGGAGTGAGAGCCTCGTAACGATGACCATCGCCATGCCCAACACTACACAACCACAACGCCCCTACCGGATTAAGCCCCGGCCGTGGCACGCCCACGGGCGGCCGCGTGGATCCCGTTCTGGCGCATAACGCTCAGAGCGGGGTCGAGTGGCGTCCGCGGGGCGCCACCTTGCCGTGACATGTCCCTGGCGGCCACGCGGTCCAACTCTAGCGCATAACGCTCGGAGCCGGGTCGCGTGGTGCCCGCGGCATGTCACGGCGAGGCCACCAACACACACAAACACTTAAACAACACTGCCCGGCCATGACATGCCCACGGGCGGCCGCGTGGATCCCGCTCTGGCACATAATGCTCGGAGCGCGATCACTGGCGGCCACGCGGTCCAGCTCTAGCGCATAACGCTCGGAGCCGAGTCGCGTGGTGCCCGCGGTACGTCACGGCGAGGCCACAAACACGGACAACACTAACGAACACTGCCCGGCCATGACATGCCCACGGGCGGCCGCGTGGATCCCGCTCTGGCACATAATGCTCGGAGCGTGATCACTGGCAGCCACGCGGTCCAGCTCTAGCGCATAACGCTCGGAGTCGAGTCGCGTGGTGCCCGCGGTATGTCACGGCGAGGCCACAACCACACACAAACACTTACACAACCCCGGCAAGCGGTGGCACGCCCACTCGCAGCCACATGGATCCAGCTCCGGCGCATAACGCTCAGAGTAGGGTCGAGTGGCGTCCGCGGGGCGCCACCTCGATGCCAAGAAACACAGAAAACACTCACGAACACTGCCCAGCCATGACACGCCCACGGGCGGCCACGCGGTCCAGCTCTAGCGCATAACGCTCGGAGTCGGGTTGCGTGGTGCCCGCGGTATGTCACGGCGGGGCCACAAACACACACGAACACTTCGCTCGCAACATAGTCCCGATGGGCACCACGTTAATCCGGCTCTGATGCATAACACCAGGCCTGATCTCGTGGCGCCCGCTATGTGCTGCGACACCACCCGACGAGAACACTTTTTTCACTTTAAAAAAAAGCACTTTATTATTTTATACCGTTCCCTACTTAACTACCCGGTCACCCATTACGTCTCGCGAACAGAAACGCTGATCAAACTCAAAAAAAACTCTACCTTTGAGGCCCGGTAACTTACCGGCGGTCTGCAGGCGGCGGCGGCATCGGTCTCCGTAGTTGCGTGCGCTTATTTGGCAAGTCAAGTGCGTCAGTGCACTTCGGCGGTCCAAAGATGATTAACTGCAGCGCCCACGCGCCCTTTGTTTCAGAGCGGCTGCTGCGCTGCCCGTTCTGCCCGCTACGCAGCCGCTACATGCATTTGCATCCGGCTGCGCATGAGCGTTTGCCTCTGCCCGGCCGAGCGCCAGCGCGTGCCTACGCTACATTGCGTGGGAGCATTCGGCTCGGCACGCGGCTATGCGCTCTCTTAGCGGTGCGTCGCCCGCTTGCACTGAGCGCTGTTATGTTCTCTTAGCGTTGCGCCGGTCGTTTGCACTGCGCGCTGTTATGTTCTCTTAGCGTTGCGCTCCCTTGATATCGTGGCCGTCGCTTAGCTTTGAGCGCTGTTGCGCTCTCTTAACGGTGCGTTGCTTGCCTGCACTGAGCGTTGCTGTGCCCTCTTAACGGCGCGTCGCTTGCTTGTACCGAGCGCTGTTATGTTCTCTTAGCGTCGCGCTCTCTTGATATCGTGGCCGCCGCTTAGCTCTGAGCGCTGCGGTGCCCTCTTTTAAGCGCTGCGCCGTCCGCTTGCCGTTTCGTCTCTGCGTTGCTGTCCGTTGTCTTTTCCTTGCCGTCGTTCGCTGTTGCTAAGCGCAATTTCGGCGAATAGTGCAGCCTGTACTGGGATCGCCGTTAGAATTCCACGTCTTGCCGTTTGTCCCGTTCGTTTGGTCGTTGCATTTGTCTGTTTGTCTGTCCGTTCTATGTCATTGTCTGCCGCCGCTTCGCCGATCTCTCGCTACCCTGTATTCCCCTTACAAATGAAACGTTTACATTATTATTTATTATTTATTTTTATTATCTATTCCGGCCGGCGGAATGTGATTCCTCACAATATGTAGGCCCAATAGCCTAACGTCTTGAATTCTTCCCGGCATACTTGCGATATGCCAGCCCGGACTCATCGAACTCTTAGTGCTAAAGCAAACTTTTCCATGCCTTATCCGCAGTCGAAGTGGATCAGTGCACGCATATCTTATATATGTATATATAGCATATATACCATATATTGCGCGTACTTCAGCCTCGTGCTTAATTTTCGCAAGAATCTGAATGTATTGCTTATAAAGTCATGTCTGAAGGAATTGTGTGAAAACGATGTTGCGCCAGCGCCAATCACAATATAAATATATATGTATATATAGTACATAAACTGATAAAAATAAAGACTCTACTATTTACGGCTTATCTCAGATCTTTGTCACATCGCGAAAATACATTTGCAAAAAAAAAAAAACTTTAGCATATGTAACTAGCAGTCATATTATATTCTAGTCAGTTAACTATTATAATAGCAAAATACTTAAACGAGGTGTGCTTAAAATTATATATTATTTATATTTTATATAATATTTACAAGTGAGCTTGGGTGTTAAAATAACTCCATTACAATATTGAAAATCTAATTCCAAATTTTGAGATACTTTTAAATAATGCTCGTTTATAATTATTATAGCTAATGTACAACAATTATTTTAAAATATTCTAAATACGTTTTGAAGAGACCTCCTACCATATCGTATATAACTATTAGAATTTTAATATTTTATATATATAATATAGTTTCTATTCAATTGACTAATGAAATTTTCAGCACGGAAATGTACTATACGTAATTCTCATTAATTGTTTATAATAGTAATTACTTGTGCTTATCGCTTAATACAAATCTAAATGTCAGCCTAGTGTAACCATATCTGCAGTGCTATCAGTCATCAGATAGCCAGCCGGGCATACCCATAATAATAAAGAACTAACTAGCTGATAGAAGGCCGCTAATCGTGATTGAGGATTAGAGTCGAGTAAATTATGGCCTACTTGATGATATGATTAGCGCACGATTTACATAGAAAAGCACACAACTACAAAGAGATTTTTATACAATATATATTTATATACGTGTATGTATATGTATATCTATCAATATCTATATAGCGCCATTGTTGCTTCGCCTTATCAATACCTTTTTGCCCATTTGTAGTGCCTCGTAATTGGATTGTATTTTATTTGAGAATCGTGTTGCTTATAAATCTTGTATCGGCTGTCGTATGTCGGCTTGCGGTTCAAGTATTTGTTAAATACTATGGTAAATATTGAGACATCATTAAATTGCCTGTCGCTCGTACTGGACGTACGTAAATATATTTATATAGAAATTTATGAGCGCTAATTGCAGTTGAGTGACGTCGCTTCGATTTACTGTTTACCTTTCTCAATTAAATCAAAATCCCAGTTTTCTATAAACTGAATTAACAACTAGCAGCTGGGAATTGGGTCGGGAAACTAGAATTCGGTATAAGGAACTTGGGTGTTACGGCCGATGCGGTTGCTGCTGACTGAAGCGTGGATAATTACGGCTATGGCAAAAAGCATATCAACAATACTCTATTTTTTTTATAAATCATATTTTTACTCTAATAATATTGTCATGAATTGGTTAGCGATCAGAAGTAAACAGATAGGAATGCTGCGAATAGAGCTTTACGGACTGCATGATACTTGCGCATGATTCCCAAAGATTTCAAAGATTTAAATTGCTGATCTATTAGGCGAATCACTGGCTGATTGATGCAACAATTGCTAAACTTTAGTTATTTCAAATGTAGTTTATAAATTTTAACCGATTAGACTCGGTTTCAATAGGCATATAATTAAATGGGTGGAAAACATAAAAATTACCAATTTATGACGCTTCTAGAGAGCGTATCTAATAAATCTTAATACGCTGGAAGCCGAACGTATACTTAATTATATATTGCAATAGATCTAATAGAGAGAAAAAGTTGGAGAGAGTGGGAGCGAGTGCGAGAGAGAGTGAGAGAAACAAAGACAAGCTGGACTTTCCATAAATCCAATATTCTCTCTTTAGTATATACTCTCAACTAGTATAACAAGTACAATTGTTAGCTCTTGCACTCCTCTATTATAATATAATGTACGGCATAATGTGTTAATAAATTGTTAAACTCATTTCTATTGACAAAAAAAGTTTTTGGTAATAAAAAAAAAAAAAAAAAAAAAAAAAAAGCCAAACGACTTTTGTTTACATTAATTTAACCTTGGAATTTCGTAAATTGAAAATAAATAAGAGAGTACATAAAACAACAACCAAATTGAGAAACCCAACATTCCCTAATTGAAATATCTCAAGAATCGAGCCATGAGCCATATCAATTTGTTGGTATTTATTATGTTCGTATGATTGTTTTCTGAATTTCAAATTAGAAGCCGAACAATAAAATCAACATCGAGTCCAAATGGTTAATTGCTGAGCAACTGTGCTTTTATGATTCCTTCCTCGGATTTGGCTACGTTAACTTATCGCGAATAACAACAGGAATTTGTTAACTTATCAAGACATAATTTCATTTAACAAATTATGATGATATGGTGTCATAAACTGCGAGGCTATAATTCAAAAGAAAAGCATATTATACAATAAATTCATAAATATTTATACATATGAGATTATGCAAGAACCAAATTGTTTCATAATTTTTTACAGTATTTATCGTTTTTATTATTATTTTTTTTTGTTTATGAATTTTCTTTTTTGTTGTTGTTGGGTTTTTTGAAGGTAGATTTTGCTAAGGTAGAAGGACGTTTTGCGGAAAACAGATTATGATTAGCTATGATTAAGTTTATAATCAGCAGATGAATAGACTTACATAGTTCTGTATAAATGTACCTTGTTCTGCTAGCTCTCAAACTATCCGTCCTCCATTCTTCGAGCTCTCCATTCTATAAGCACTCCATCCTTCTTTAGACTCTTATGTCCTTCTGCTTATCCGTCCCTTCTTTCCGACGTTCCACCTGTCTATTCGTTCTTTTCAGGCAATCTCAATCTCTCACTCTCTCTCTCTCTCTCTCTCTTTCTCTCTGTCTCATTTCTCATCACCAAACCGTCTGTCTCGTCGACATCGCACCCTCGTACCCATTACATGTAAATCCCCCTTGAGCACGCGATGATCAACTTTACATGACATCATCAATATATTTTGTTCAATTTAAATTAATTAAAACTAATATCAAACTTCAGTTTTTTTTAGCAACTCTCGAATATTTATAGAGCTCGACCAAATTAGCTAACGTATGAAAAAATATATAAATTATTAAATTTTTGAGATTGCAAAGCAATCTTCTAGTCGATCACTCCAAACTAGAGCCATTTAACTTAATTTCTTTTTATTCTAATTTCGCTTACGTGTTTGGGACACATTACAACTTGGCCGCCGACTAATTGGAATGAATATACTATGCTGGCTAGCTAGTTAGCTAGTAATCAAATTAAATTTGTCATTTAACAGCTGAAAATTGATTTGTCTACTCTAATTGAATAACTTTCAAAAGCAGCCCAGCAAATTGCTGGCTTATTCGCATGCTAAGTTTTTGAGTGCATTTCGATGGACATTCGCAGGTTTACATTGACGTCAACGCAACTTTAGCACTTAATTATAATACTAATTGAGAATTGAGTAACTAAACTTGATTCGAAATCTTTTACTCATTGTAGACTTTGTGTTGCCACAACGTGTGATATTGGCCATAATGGGCTTTCTGGCCATCCTGAATGCCTATACGATGCGTGTGTGTCTCTCTCAGGCGATTACGGTGCTGGTCATCAAGAAGAACAGCACGGAATCGGGAGATGGTGGTCCTGCGATTTGTGAGGCAGATGATTTGGATAATGGCGCCGCCTCCGGTAGCGGAATATACGAATGGTCCGAGGAGTTGCAGGGCTTGATTCTGTCCTCCTTCTACATTGGTTACATTGTCACCCATGTGCCTGGTGGTCTGCTCGCCGAGAAGTTTGGCGGCAAATGGACTCTCGGTCTGGGCATTCTCTCGACGGCTGTCTTCACGATGCTCACACCGCTGGCCATTGAACAGGGCGGCTCTGATTGGCTGATTGTGACGCGTGTTCTGATGGGTCTGGGCGAGGGCACAACCTTCCCTGCACTGAGCGTCCTCCTCGCTGCCTGGGTGCCGGCCAACGAACGTGGCAAACTAGGCGCCTTGGTGCTGGGCGGTGGTCAGGTGGGCACGATTATGGGCAACCTGTTGTCGGGCGTCTTCCTCGACATGTATGATTGGCCATTTGTCTTCTATTTCTTTGGCGGTCTTGGCGTCATTTGGTTTATCATCTTCGTAAGTATTTTCTCATGTTTTCATAGAGTTCTTTAAGTTATTTAGAAGATCAGGAATAGTGTTAAGACCAATGGTTTATATAAATGATTCTTCGTATCTTTTCATAATGTTATTTTTTTATAATTAATATTTTTTACTTATATTTTTGTTCAATTTATTTTATTTTAATTGAAATTCTTTTTGTAAATTAATTTTTGCCAAGTTCAATGATTATTTACGCTTAATTATTTATTATTTATTTTATATTAATTTTTTTATCTTATGTTCTTATTGCTTTCTTCTATGCACATCAGATGTAAAATTTGAAATTTTTGTTTTAGTTTTATATAAATTTCGAATTTATTCTCTAATAATTAAGTCAAGGACGACATATAAAATGAATCAATTTCATTCTCTTTTTCTGTGTTCAGGAATAAAATTAAAATTTGTTACTGGTTTAATCTTGTATTATGTGGTTCCACTTACTGCGTCAATCTAATATTTTAGCTGGCTTACCTATTGTTCCACCAGCTTATTTTAATATTTTATATGCCGCTATATATCATACATTCATATGTAAATTTCTTAATTTCGTATTACTTTAATCCAGTGTAAACCAGTTAAGCTCAGTTTCCAAAGAGCTATCATATATCTTTATCTCAATTTGATGTATTTATCAACAAAAGATCATTATCAAAGCTTTAAGCTCTTACAGTTTAGGATTTTAGTATGAGTATTAATTCAGTATTTATTTAATATTTCAACTGTTATATGACTGTTTCTTTTTTTTCTTGCAGGTCTTCCTGTGCTTCAGCGATCCCACCAGTCATCCCTTCATCAAGCCCTCAGAGCGGGAATATCTGAGCAAAGAGATTGGAACAATTGGCCGCAACGACAATTTGCCGCCAACACCGTGGAAGGCCATCCTCACCAATCTGCCGATGTTTGCTCTGGTCTGCGCTCAGATCGGTCACGATTGGGGCTTCTATATCATGGTGACAGATCTGCCCAAGTATATGTCCGATGTGTTGCAGTTCTCGATCAAGGCCAACGGCCTGTATTCCTCCTTGCCCTACGTGATGATGTGGATTGTGTCGGTGGGCAGCGGCTTTGTGGCCGACTGGATGATTCGTCGTGGCATCATGAATACGACCAACACACGTAAGGTGATGACTGGCTTGGCTGCCTTCGGTCCGGCCATCTTCATGGTGGGCGCCTCCTATGCCGGCTGCGATCGTGTCCTTGTCGTAGTGCTCTTCACAATCTGCATGGGTCTGATGGGAGCTTACTATGCGGGCATGAAGCTCAGTCCTCTGGACATGAGTCCCAACTATGCTGGCACACTGATGGCCATCACGAACGGCATTGGTGCCATCACGGGCGTGGTGACGCCCTATCTGGTGGGCGTGATGACACCGAATGCCACGCTGCTCGAATGGCGTACCGTCTTCTGGGTGGCCTTTGGTGTGCTCTTCATCACGGCCGTCATCTACTGCATTTGGGCGTCCGGCGACGTGCAACCCTTCAACGATGCCATGATCGAGCCACGCAGCGTTGACTTTGAGGCCGAGGAACGCAAACCTCAACCCAAATCGAAGGCCCTGGAGCAGAGCTCCTAGATCCACTGCGCTCCAAAGTGCCATAGCCTAAGTGCTCCAGTTCCAATCCATGCTTTCGAGCACCTGTTGAATTTCGAGAGAATTTTGTTGTTATGGAACCGCCAGAAGACATTGTTAATGTACAACGTACATCTTGCGATCATCTATTGCAATTGCTAGTTTTATAGTATGCCAAAATGTCGGCCCCCCCAGTGCGCTGTCTAAGTATATATATATATGTGTATATCTATAGTAAATTATAAGATTTTAGCTGCAGTTATTGTAACCCCCAAATCCCCTAAGCCGTCCCTTATCCCACGTAACTTATGCCTGTTTATTGTAGGATCTATCTAGGATCTCTGCTATCCATTCATATGTCACTTCCCCCTGTTCCTCTCCCACCAGCACCTGCAGCAATTTACTCTCTTAATTATTATTTAGTATTTAAACGAAACAGCAGAAACAACAAGAGAATTCAAATTTAGTTTAGCGAGAACAATAAAAAACAAAATAAGATAGCATGTACCTAATTTGCATTGCAAGATGTGAAAAAGAAGAAGCAAAAAAAAAAAAACATTCTGTTTTAATATTGTACGAAATTTTTTATTTGTTGATCAATGTGTAATACATGTGCTCTTAACTTTAACGTTAAGACATAATTGTTTTTATAATGTTAGTTCAAATAAAGTGCATAAACTTATTTAAAAAAACTTATTACTTATGAATAATAAAATTATTAAATAATTTAATTATTGTTTAAAGTAGATTTTTTCAAGAGTAAGAATTCGATTCATGAGATTCTTGGACAGCGTAAGCATTGATGGGCTTTACTATATATACTTGAAATTATAGACTAACTTTCGTTCTTTTATACTAAGACTTTGAGGGCGTGTTAATGACATCCATTGTAATTATATTTGCCAGGGGACAAAGTATTTGTAATGCCTGTTGAAGCGTTGGATTCTCTAAAATAAGAAGGAGGTTATATTATATTAATTTATTATTAAAGAATCCTGGAAACATTTTTAATAAGATCTAAATTAAAAATTGTTTAAGAATCATATATAAATATAAATATATATTTTCTTTCATTACATATTTAGCATTTTTGTGAAACATTCACTTCATAAACAGTTATTAGTGTATATTACTATAAATCATAGTTGAGTTGTGATTTATTTCACACAAATTTACATTTTTAATTTAATATTCAGATTTTTTATTTTTTAGTATTTTTTATTCGTATTTTTTTAAACAAATTGTATCAAATGCAACCAAAATTGCGTGAGCTTTTCGATTGTAAGTAACGATGAAGCGGGAATGGGAACTATATAAAGTTTAATCGTTATAGATCTGCAGGTGCGACAGCGCTTGGTGCTCTGCGCCTTTGCCTTGTTGGCAATTGTGAATGCCTATAGCATACGCTTGTGCCTGGATTTCACACTGAACCGCATCGCCAGGGATTGCAATGAATTGGCCGCACTCCAATTGGAAAATGCTCCGCGTGCGGCGAGATATGCTCCGAAGGAGAAATCCCAAACGGCGAATAGTCGATATACGGCGAAAAGCATCTTATCGGCCATAAATGATTATGCAGCTAAATTCTACTCTCCAGGGAGTAGTCAATATGTGGCGAGAAACTCTCGTGAATCGAGAAATCAGAAAAGGACCAAATCGGCTCAGGCGGCGAAGCGAGTTCGTCCGACGAGACAGCCGCGCACGAGGAAACAGTCGCGTACGGCGAGAAATGCTCCTTCGCCCTCGTATCCAAGACAAAAGAGTGGCATGACATTTCAGCCGGATATATACCAATATCCACAACGAAAGCCAGAGTCTATTACCATGAGCAACAGCTCTGACATATGGACCAAGGAGGTGCAGGTCTTAATCACAATATCCTTCTATGTGGGCTACATGATCACACACATTCCAGGCGGACGTCTGGCTGAGCGTTACGGCGGCAAATGGATATTGGGCGCATCGATATTATCGTCGGGTATTTTGACATTGCTCACGCCCACAATTGTGCGCCACGGCGGACCCAAATCTGTGATGCTGCTGCGCATGATCATTGGCCTATTCGAGGGACCCACTTTTCCGGCTGTGAGCGCGATGCTGGCGCAATGGGTGCCGGAGAAGGAGCGTGGAATGCTATGCAGTTCGGTGCTGAGCGCCGGCGAAATAGGCATCATATTTATGCATATGGTCAGTGGGTATACGATCGACGAGCAGGACTGGGCGGTGGCGTTCTATGTGGTGGGCAGTGGAGCAATATTGTGGTTCATTGGCTTTGTAAGAGATCTGTTCCCGATTTCCTATAATTTCAGCTCATATATTTCTCTACAGGTTGTCGTCTGCTACAGCAAGCCAGATGATTCGCCCTATATACAGAGCAGCGAGCGTGAGTACATCAAGAGTCAGGTGTGCGAAACACTGGAGACAGAGGCCGGGGATGTCAATGAGGTTGTGCCCTGGAGCAACATGCTAATGAATGCGCCCATTTGGGCACTGATCGCGTCCAATATGCAGCACGATTGGAATCAGCAGGAGTTCGCTAAGGAACTGGAGCAGATGCTGTATGACCTGGAGACCAAGGGCAAATCGTATTGGAACGAAATGGAGACCAGCCTGCGCCTGATGGCCCCACATCTCTACAGCTGGCTAGCATCGCTCACCTCTGGCTCATTCAGTGACTATCTCATTTCCGAGGGCATTCTGAATCGCACGCAGACGCGTCGGCTCATGTCCTGGCTGGTCTTCATTAGCGTCTCCATGTATTTCATCAATGACAAGGAGAGCTCGGCTCGACCTTGGAGCATACTGGCCTTTGGCGCCTATTATGCCGGCATCAAGCTGCTGCCCCTGGACATGAGCCCCAATTTTGCCGGCACTCTGATGGGCATCACAAATGGACTAGGTGCACTGCCCGGGCTGGTGCTGCCCGTGCTGGAGAAACTTGAGGAGGAGTACGCTATCATTGGCAGCATTCGAGCAACTCTATGGTTTATCTGTGCCGGCTATATATCGGGCGAGGTGCAGTCCTACAATCATCCGGAAACTACGCCAAATCGTGCCTTAACTTAATTGTTTTTTTTTTTTTTGTTTTCTTGTTTTTAGTTTGAAATGCTTATAATTGTTCTAAAGCTAGGCTAACATATTTAACTATATTATATAGTCTTCGCTTAGGCAGTACTATATATAATATATAGTACTACACGAAATGATACTTAACAAATTGTGTTTTACGTTTCATTATATAGACGACTTTCATTGCTAAAACTAGAGCACAATAACTAAAATAAGATTTTCCATATCTTTTTATGTGTCTTGTGTATATATATATAACAGGGCTGATCATTTGATTCCATTAATTGGTGTGTATTGCTGTGTGTGTTTGGGTGGGTGTGTGTGTGCGTCAGTTGGGTAGAGGTCATAGTAAATATACTGGAGTGTAGCACACACAACGTTAGTTGAAACGCATTTAAATGCTCCTTTATTTGGCTGCCTTCATCCCAACAACTCCGGGTGGTGGGGGAGGCAACGTTCTCTGTCCTTTTGGTCTGTCTCGTCTCCCTCGTCGTCTCTGTCTACATGGATCCCTGTGATAGAAAACTGGATTGGGCCATCGCCGACACCGA
This sequence comes from Drosophila borborema, assembly GCA_030914335.1. Lineage (NCBI taxonomy): Eukaryota > Metazoa > Arthropoda > Insecta > Diptera > Drosophilidae > Drosophila > Drosophila borborema. The sequence goes on from JAUESP010000305.1 coordinate 6,110,123, forward strand.
ATTCATGTTGATGCCCAGCTTGCGGGTGACATTGATTTGAGCTAGCGCCGCATTACGCAGCGAGTACACATGGACCAGCTCCGCCTGGCTCTTGGCATAGAGCAGCGCCTTCTCAAACAGATCAACAGCACGCTGCAGCTGGACGCGCTGTACCTCAACAGTGCCGAGCGTCTCGTACGCTAGCTCACACTTGGGATCCACTTCGATGGCACGATTCAGTAGTGAGACGGCTGCTTCGATGTCGCCGCGCCATTGCAACATCATGATCGCCTGATGAACGAGCAGGGCGGGATTTGTGGGCGCACGCTTCATGGCCATGTCATAGAAGTTTTGCGCCCTCGCGAACTGCTCCTGATCGGCCAGCACCTGCGCCATCAGACTGTAGCACTCGACACAGTCTGGGAAATTTTTGATCGCATTCTCAAAGTCCTGAATGACGCGCATCAGGCGCTTCTGATCGCCGGACATCAGTGACAAACGGTACTCGGCATAACATTTCTGTACATTTGCAATGGCATGATTGGGCGCTAGACGCACAGCCTTTTCGAACTCTATCAGCGCTGCATCGATCTGTTCCAACAGCAGCAAAATCTGTGCACGCTGATGATATACATCTGGATTGTCGGGCGTCAGTTTCTCAGCTTCCGCAAAGTCATCCAGTCCCTTGTCACGCTCCTCCGTCTGAATGAATAACGCCGCACGTCTAATATACGCATATGTACGCAGTGTGATGTCCGCATCAGCTAAAATCGAAAGAGAGAGATTTGGATTAGAGACGGAATTCGAAGATCTATCGATTCAATTACCATTTGCCAGTATGGCGTCAAAGTCGAGCTTGCTGTCGGCAAACGAACCGCACAGCAAATGGAATGTGCCGCGCATTAGCAGTGCCTCCACCTTGTATTGTGATTCCGCCTCTGAGGATTCAATTTCTTCAGTGCATGCTGCAATGATCTCATCGTATTTCTGTTCATCGAACGCGCGACGAGCGCGTATAAAACCGCGCGGCGGCGCATCATTTTCGTTTGGTTCGGGCAGGACGATTGTTTGCAGTGGATCGGCTATAAAGGAACGCATATAGGTATTGATGAAACTAGATGAGGGCACCACAGGCACACGATCCCGCAGACTCCGTTCGGCATCGATGCGACCAGTCTCCTTCAGGACGCGATCGGCGAACATGATGGTGTTGTTGTTCTTAAACATCTCCAGTATACAAGTGGCGGTGACATCGTCCAGGCACTCGATCATGTCTTTGGTGGCCTCATGAGCTCGCGCCCGCCTATAGTAGGCCTTGGCATAGTGCGGATTATATTCCAGTGACAGGGAACAATCCTCTTTGACCTTGTTCCACTTCTTCAACATTTCATAAGCAGCGGCGCGATTCTGGTAAAAGATTGCCATATCCGTGCGATGCTCGGCGGGACACTTTTCGATGGCCTTGTCGTAGAAGCTAATTGCCTCATCATATTTGCCATTCCTGTAGCAATGGTTGCCCTCCGTCTTGTAGTTGTTGGCCTCCTTCAGCGGCGACATCTGTTCGCCCAGCTCGGCGGACTTCTTCTTACGCTCCAGCTCTACATCTGTGGCGGTGCCATCGATGGAGAGGTTCTGCTTCTCCATTTTACCCTTTTGTCGAGACTTGCCCGCATCGCTGGACTTGCCTTGGGCTTTGCCGCTATTGGCGCCGTCACGCGAGCTCCGATTCAGCACATACATGCCCAGACCGATGGCCAGGGGCGTGCCTAGGAGGAGGGCCACCTGCCATTTGTTTAGTTTGACCGAGTTAATGTTAAGGAACGTTGCCATTTGTGGACCTTCCTAAATGTGTGTGCAGCTTGTAAAAACTGCAAAAAAGATGAAAACATTGTGTAATAGTCACTGCCTGGCCGTCTTATCATACGCACTGAGGGAACTCAGAGCGCGAATAGCGCGTCGCTAACTATGTATGTACATATGTACATATATACCGGGCAGGGGGCCCGCGATTTTGGCAGATTTAGCGTTGCCCTTCCCCTTATTGATTTTTAACACATGTCTGTGAGGGGAGTGTGGGTGGGAGGGTGACCATTGGCTACTCACGTTTGTCTTGTAATTTAACACTGCAATGAATTTTGCAAATATGAACTGTTGCTTGAATGCTTTTTAGTGAAAAGTAAATATAAATTAATATTATGGAATATAACTAGCCTGCTTAGAAAATAGAACACACCGAACTGTCGAACAGTTCCGTAACTGTTGAACTGTTGAACGGCTGTTAGGTACATGTGACAGCTGGCTGTGCTGTGCAGCTGAAGCTCTCTGCTACGGAACTCTGTTAAAAGATTCGTCACCAACAGTGGGGGATATTCCGATAACACCACAATTCATATTAGAGTTAACAGACAGCCCTATTTATTTGGCAGTAGAATAATAAATAATAGTCGTTTCTACATAGGACTCTCACACGAAAACACATTTGTTATTATTTTTATGCGTCGTTAAGGTCAGCTCATTGTTTCCTCATCGGCACTAATCAGACATTTTGCATTGAAGTTTTGTGATTACAAAAACAAAGGAAAATATACATACATACATATATGTACATATGTATGTATGTATGCATGTGACTACCGATGATCGCAAGGCGCAGAGCTGAGTGCAAATGAGTTCAACTAAAAGGCTATAAATATGTACATAAAACACACACACACTCGCCCAGTGTAAGAGAATGCAGTCGAATGCAGCACAAATATGAGCAGAGCTTTTTCAGCCTATGTGTGTGTGTGTGAGAGAGTTGTGTGCTCGAACTTTAAAGACCATTTCCAACGGAATAAATACACAATAAAGTCTCTAGATTAGATTTCATTTTTATTTTATAAGTTACACCTAAAGCAAACTTCATAATTTGAAACGTACTAAGCTTAAGACTAAATTATAAGTCCGTAAGTTTATGTATTAAGTTTAGGAAATTGTAGAAACTAGAACTAAATTCAATACGTAACTCCACTGTTTTTTTTTTCAGCGCCAGCCGACAGTGCCAGCTGCCGCTGAAGCAGCTTCCCTCTCTTTTCCTCTTGAGTTGCCTGCCTTGAGTTGTTTTTAAATGTCTCTTCCTATGCTCTTTCCTTTTTTTTTCCTTTTACAATTCAGTTATTTTTGTTCTTTCTTTTTTCACACTTTCAAGTCTCTCGGACGTGCTAGTGCCTCTTTGTTGGTATGCCTGGCGTGCATCAGTTTTTCAACAACTTCTTGTTGTTGTTCGTGTTCATGAGTTTGGTTAAAATCTTTCTAGAGTGGCCCGACGGGTCAAAGTGGTTGGTGTGCTCACTGGCCTCCTTCTTGGAGCGCTGCTTGCCGCTGTGGCCAGAGAAGATGTGTTTGCCATGGTCAAAGTTGTAATGCTCGTATTCATCAAAGTGTGCCTCAGACATGTTGATTGTTTCTTCTTATATGTATTTGAGATCTGGTTTTTATAATTGTATGTTTGGCCTTTCAGTTGTTTTTTCTTTCTGGATGAAAGTTTTTATTTTGGTGTATGCGTTACTTCCACTGGCGTTTGACGTTGTCACAACAGAGTACGAATGGAAATTGAACTTTTTGTCGCGTACGGCCACCTGCTTTTATACCCAACCAGAGCTTTTTCTCGCTCCGCTTACTAGGTTTGTTGGGCTGCGCTCTCTCTTTCGCTAATTCTCTCACAAACTCATGCCCTGTTGACAATTCAGCATTTGTATTTCAGATTGAAATACAATTTTTTGTATTTTTCCTTTAACCTGATCTGTTTTTTAAATTTGTTTCTTCTTATCTGCTATAATTTAAATAAAAAAAAAACAGATTTTTCAATTTGTGAAGAAATGTTGTCAGATTTTGAGTTCCAAATGAACTGTTTACAGTTTGTATATTTGGCAAACACTAAATACATTTTCGAGAAATTGTCTCAAAAGTAAACTGGTGTTTAGATTGCCTACTGAGATAACAATAAACTTATTTTGAATTTAATGTAAACTCTGGAAATTTCGATGACATTTACCATTGGGTTGTTTGTTGTTCTTCTGCTTGCCTCTCTTTCGCACGTATGCGCAAAAGTTCTGAGAGAGAATGAGAAGCTTTTTTTTACAATTATTGCTGCGCAATTTAATTTTTGTTGTGTTTACAAAATGCGCGGTAAACAAAAAAAAAAAAAAAATAAAAAATAAAAAAAAAAAAAACAAAAAAATATAAAAACCGAAACGCAATGGCAACGTCAAACACATTTCTCGCCTCGGCTATTTAATTTATTCGAAATGTCTTTCATAACAGGCACGTTTTCCAATATACATACATACAATATACATACATACATATATGAATGTATGTATGAAATGATGTGCGGGGAGTTTGTGCAATTGTTCTTATATGAGGCCACGTCATTGGCTGTATGTATGTATGCACATATGGATGTATGCATATATCTGAGGTTGCATCATTATCGTCACCAAGTAACGAACACATGTTGCATTTCCAAGTCACTGGCCGGCTCATTGCTAAAAATTTTCCGTTACAAATAAAATGTCAACATAGACGAAAACAAAATGAATGCTTATCCTCAAACAATAAATAGCAGACGTGTGTGGCAACACGTAAATACGTTAGATCTATGTATGTATGTGTGTATGTATGTATATAAATACATATGTGTACATATGTATGTATATGTATACGTCTTCGCTTTAGTGCTTAAGAACGAAGGCCTGTCCCCACGTCAGCTGACGCCCCCCTTGCCGACGACCTAGTTTCCCCTTATGCCCATAAGGTTTATGTTTAGCACAGAAGCTTTTAATTTGATTATTAGACCATTTGTTTATATAAATGCATTTACCTACGTATCAGACATGCCGGTGATAAGCTTTGTTTACCGCTATCAGCTGGCAGACATATTAGTCATTCAACACCTCGGGTTTTCTCGAACAGCGCCGAACCGAAAGTTCAACGTGCTTCGAAAAAAAACTTCGAGAAACGTCGTAATAGAAGATTCCCGAAGTTTGTCAAAATGAACGAATGTAGATATTGTTTTTGTTTTTGTTCTTCTTAGTTTTCTGATACGATCAGTGTACCGGCCTTACAGTGTTGTAAAAGTTGAAAATTGTGATTAGATTGTTGTCTACGCTAAGCTTTAAAGCGCTTTACACTTGGGTGCGAGTCTCGACTAAAAATGCAACAAGTAATTTTTTTTATATTATACATATTTTAATAATAACAAATTTCCTCAGGAATAGAATTTTACACAACCCGTCTGTGTTTTACTGAACTGCCGCAACGTTCTGGATGTTTATGTGCTGACTCTTGACATTCAGCATGTCCGCTACTTGATCAATCAGATTGATCATCAATTGGCTCTCTCGATGATTAAACAGCTTGCTCTCTATATGCCCCTTCAGTATACATTTTCGGATCTCCTCCAGTTCGTAGGAAATGCCAATGCGACTATCGTAATACGTTGGTTGCTCAGTCTTTGGCAATTCGAACTCGATTTCCTTATTATTGTAAAGCAATGTGGTGGGACACCAGAAGTTGTTCATCTGCAATGATAGAGTATTAGAAGTAAAAGAAGGAATGAAAGGAAGTAAAGAAGGAAGAGGGGAAGGAAGGAAGGAAGGAAGGAAGGAAAGAAGGAAGGAAGGAAGTAAGTAGAGATGTAAGGAAGGAAGGGAATGATGATCGAAGGAAGGTGGAGAGAAGTAAAGAAGGCAGGAAGCAAGAGAAGATGGAAGAAATACAGTAAGGTAGAATGAAGAAGGGGAGAGGGAATGGACGAAACACGGTGTGGAAGAAGGAAGCAAGGAAGAAATGATTAAGGAAAAACGAAGAATCACGATGGAAAAAGTTATCTCAACTAAAGAACTTACTGTGACGGAGCCTTTGGTACCACATATGCTGGCCGTGTTTTGAAGATTCTTTTCGGCGCTGAGTTCCAGGTTAGCGCATCGATTGTTCTTAAACCAGAGCTCTATTTGGGCTGTCATATCAACGCCCTCGTCATTGAGTTTGCCCGCAGCCTTCACGAACATCGGCACCTCTCGATAGATCCACAACGCCAGCTGTATGCAATCAGCCGCAAAGTTCTTGGTCACGCCCGCATAGGTCGCCGCGCTGGTCTGGCCGATGGGCAGCTGCCAGCCCAACTTACATCTCACATCATAGATTGTGCCCAGTTTAAATTTCATAATCTCACTGCGCAAAAACTGATAGGCGGGCAGGCAGCGCGGCCAGATGCCCTCCATTAGAAACAAACCACGTGCCTTCGCCTTACCCACAAGTTGAACCACCTGCTGCTCATCCATGCAGAGTGGCTGTTCGCATAGCACGTGCTTGTCATGGTTCAGCATCAGATGACACAGCTCGCAGTGCATGCAATTCAGAGGTGATATGTAAACGGCATCTGCAACATGTTCAAAATATTACCACATTTGATATTGATTTTACTATGTTGCTTACAATGTATTTCGTAGCTAATGAAGCAAATGTATTTATTACATATGTCTATATTAATCACTTAGTACTTTCCTGGAGTACCTTTATGTCTGTCCATCCCATCTATCATATCGTTCAGGCTTACCAGGATTGGCAAATGCTTGTTGCCATATATTTCTTATATATTATCTGTCATCTATAAATCTGTCTAACTGTCCACAAAGATATCAGTTTATTTCTTGTATTATTCCGTCTACAGCTTATAGCTGTGCATCGATCTGTCTGTCTATCCTATCGAAGTATTTTCTCTAACTGTATATGTGTCTATCCATCTATCTATTTAACTATATATTGATATATGTATATATCCATCTATCCATCTATCTATTTATCTATATATGTACTTATTTATCAGAATGTATTTGTATCTATCTCTCTATTTCTCTCTCTGCACTTACCCACATCTGGACAACGTGCCAGATCCTCAAAGCTGGTAAATACATTTGGCACCTCATACCGATTGGCAAAGGTGAGTGCCTGCGATCGATAGGCATCCATACAGGCGGTGATGCAGTGGCTCTGCGGTGGCAAAACCTTGATTGCTGTGGCAAAGTCTTCGGCCAAGAGATTGACGGGCGCAATGCCCCAGCGTAGTTTCCGTTGCGACTCGCCTGAGTTCCATGTAGATTCGCTCTGCCTGCGAACTGCGTCTCTCCTCATATGGTGCATCCAACATCCAGCCAAAGCTGCAAAAAGCGGGCAGATTAGCTGAGCAATTGCCATCTATAGCGAAAACTACGAGCTAGAGCTCAAACTCAAACCCAAACTCGAACTCGAACTGTGCAGCGAGTGGCGTAAAACGCATTTCATTCATACAAATCGCAATCGCATGGTTTGTTTTATTTTTATCTATATATATATAAATTGTTTTTTTTTTTCTTGCTTTTTCCACGAATTGGCGAAATTGCGGGTGTTGCTGTTCGTTGTCTATCTATCCCCAACAGGTTAGTAGTCGTAGTCGCTGTCGAAGTTGCAGTCGCAGTCGGTGTCGAAGTCGCAGTCGGGGAGTGGCAGACAGACAGACGAAGGCGACCAGCCCATCTATGTCGAAACGAAGACGACGATCGCATTATGTGGCACTGTTTAGTGCGCGCCAGTCTCAGTTCCTCCATAATTAGTCATATTTGTTTAGCATCAAAAGTTGTGAATGACTTCGCCAGCGGATCAGCAGCTGCGGTTAGCAGACAGAGATGAGCAGGTGAGCACAGACTGTACATAATCCAGTATGAAATGAACAAGGTTTTTCATGTTGTATTTATAGAAGATATATATATATAGACAATATCAACATGTAACAACTTGATAGTTTAGTGGTTTTTATGAGATTTATCTCCATTGATTTTTCTTAACAACTTTTTTGAAAGTCAAAGATATATAAGCAATTGCTCATATTTCAGAAGGCTGTAAAAAACGTTAAGCTTAAATATAAAACCCTGAAGAGAGCTTTTAGTAAGAACTGAAATTTTCTTAGAGTCAAAGATAATGAATTTCATATATTCATATAACTTTAAAAGCTTTTAGCTTAAGTGTAGAAACAATTATCGAGAGTTCCTGTTTCTAAAGTTTATCTCTTAGCTATCGGCTTGACAAATCGTGCTCGTGACACGACACGAGCTCAGCTCAGATTGAGTGGCAGCTGCTGTGGCTGGTCCTGGCCAACTAAGGCGCTGTACGTTGAGCGGCCATTAGGCGGCGCACTTTACGCTTAACGCTTACATTGAGTTCTGTCAGCGCTGGATTTTCACTTTCTTTTAGAAACCGTACGCTACGTATGCAGTTGATGTTTGTGTTTGTTGTTGTTATTGTTGTTTCTGTATTTTGTATTTTGTTTTTTTCACTTTTCAATAATTCGAATTTCGAATGCGTGCAACAATGTAGCCCCAAAGTGCGAGGAGCTCTGACTGGCGCGCCATAGGCCAAAAGCAAAAAGCGCATGAAACACAAAATTTGTTTATCTAATTAGCTATGCACCGGGCGACAACAACATTTCACTTGGTTCATTGTCGGATCGGTTTTCGCCAGTCTTAGCATGCATAGCAGGTGCGAACAGGTAGCAGCAGCAACAACAACAACAACAACTTGAGTAAATTGATACAGCCCTAACCCAAATGCAAGCCAAGTGACAAATGAAAGTGTTCTACGCAAAAAGGTAGCGGAAGTTGTGCAGTGGGTGAAATTATTAATATGGCTAGTGAAAGGTTGCCTAATTTCAGATCGTTAAACGTCCACCACGCACCACATTTCTGAGTCGAGCTACTGCCTCTGCCTGTGCGTGTGCTTGTGCGTCTCTCTGATGACTCTTTCCATGCGGCGACATGTTCATTAAAGCCGCACAGCACCATAAAACACAAAAACAACCAACAGCAACAGCAACAGCAACAGGCACAGCTGAAAGGAAAAACAAATTTGCATGCTGGCAACATAAATCGTTGCGCAAAATATTTAACAAGTCAGCAGCAACAGTTGAAATCAATAAATTTATTGATACAATTTATACAGGCAACGCAGGACGTTCAACATGCGGCACGCAACGCGTCGCTAATTAGAGGGGGAGCAGCAGATGAAGCGGACGACGACAGCAGGAGGCTGCAACAAAACTAAGCAAATGACCAAGTTTGCCTGCTCGCCTCCATTGCTCATTTGTATGAGTAAAGCCGACAAAGCAAACGCATGGGAGCGGAGCTGAATGGGGCTGTATGCATGTGTGTGTATTAGTGGGCGTGCCTGACAAACAATTTTATATTTCCACTTGCCAAACACAACTCACTTGGCATTCTTTTGTGAAAGTCATGCAACGTCAAGTTCGTTGCCTAAGTCTTTTGTATTTGTCTACGTTTTTTTTTTCTTGCAATTTTTTGACCAAAATTTCTGCAACATTTCGCTTTAATTAACACATCAAGCTAATGAGCCGGCTTCAAAACTAACAACAATATTGAATGATTGTCTCTTTATCCGTATGAGCAATTGCTATTGCTGCTGCTGTTGTTGTTGTTGTTGTTGTCGCAGTAAGCGCTTTAATAGCTTTACAAGTTTTATGCATGTCTCAAGTCGCGCGACGTCAACCAAACTCTTGGCAAAAACGCACACGCCCAAAACAGCAACAACAACAACAACAACGAATCAACAATAGCCAGAGCCCAGCATGACTGGACTGTCACAGTTTCTTGTTGGTGTTGCTATTGCTGCCGCTGCTGCCGCTGCTGCTGCTGCTGCTGCTGCTGTGGCTATTTGCCTTAAGCTTTTAACATATTTTTCAATTTCAGCACCAAAGAAATGTTGATTCAGTCAAATGCCAAAGATTGCTTTTTATGCAACACACACAAAACATGCCAATTGTACTTGTCCATGCAACAAAAGCGAAAGTTGGATCAGACATTGACCGCCCAAGTAGCAGCAGCAGCAGCAACAACAACAACGACAAACTTCTTGGCCAGCTGAAGCAGTTGCAGCTCTTGAATAAGTTCAAGCTAAAATATTATACATTACTAGAAAGTCTTATACATGTATAAGTCTCTTATATATACATATATGTATATAATCAACTTTTTTATTTTGCTTGAAATTCTTTTACATATTTTTGAAAGCTTGTCACAGCTCAATTGCTGATTGTTTGGGTGAAATGTTATTTGTTGCTTGTGCCAAATAGCTGTAAGCAGAAACGTGTTAAGAATTTCGAGTGCCTGGAGCAGTGCATCTCTATTAGCAATATAATAAGTTAACCTTATTTGTTTATAAGCAAAAGTGTGTTTAGAATAATTTCAAACTATTTTGTCAAGTCTGATCTCTTGCAACATAAGACAGTAAACCTTATTTGGCATAAAATGTTTAGTATTCATATTAAATATAGTTGATTTAAAATATTTATTTTTTGCTTATGAATTTTTTTTATTATAATTAGTATTATTTATAATTGTATATTTTAGATTTTACATTATAAATTATTTAATTTGTTATTTTTAAATTTTTATATTTGAAAAAGTTATTGTTAATAAATAATGTAAGTTTGCCAGCTATGTAAAGTTCATGTTATTCAAATTCTGAGCTGTTAAAACACAACAAAAATGTAAAAAATATGTATTAAACAAACTAAATAAAAAATGAAAAATGAATACAAAATAAATATTTAAAAAAAAAAAACAAGTAAAAATATATTTATAAAAAATTTATAATATATATTACATATATATAAAATATAATAATACAAAAATAAAATAAATAAACTAAATAAATAAAATAAATAGTAATACAAATAAATTTTATTGTATTGTAAAAATAAATTAATAAGTAATTTTTGTAAAATTATAATAATAATAACAAATTGTTTATATATTATATATATTATGTATTTTTAAAATAAATTGTTATAACAAAATTTTAGTAAATTCTAATTCTGCAAACGAATTGTTAATTTAATAATTTAAATAAAAATAATAACAAAATTGTCTACGTTTGAATTTGAATGAATAAAAGATAAAAATATAAAATAAAACTAAAATACGATGTGAATGTAATCTATAATGGTAGATAATACCTAATATTTTACTCACGCAACAAAATCAAAGGCGTGTCTATGCTTGTCTTATATAACACTATCTAAAGAACTGAATTACTCAAGTTCTGCAATGCAATATTATAATATTGTAAAGATGCTCTTCAGCAGTGCCTATGTGTCTGTCTCGGATGTCAGCTAAAGGAATATGATTAACATTTCGCTGATATCATATTAAGCGTAAACATTGTCTCCGGTTTGCTGTGTTTGATAATCCCCGCGTAGACAACTTCATGGTCAGGCTGCGGCCGTCAGTCAGTCAGTTAGTCAGTGAGTTAGTCAGCAACATGTTGCAGTGAAAAGTGAGTCTGTTAGCAGGCAGGCGAATCGAGGAGCTGTGGAAGGCGCGAGACCAACTGGCCAAAAGCAATGCCAAAGCCAAAGACAGCCGAAGCAGCCGCAGCCGCAGCCGCGGCAGCTGCGCAGCAACAACAAATAATAAAAGACGACAACTTTGGCGTGTGGTGACGTCGCGACGTTGACGTTGCCGGCAAGCAGCGACGCTGACGGCAAGCAGCGACGGCGACTGCGACGCATTTATATTGATTCGCTTTGGTCAGCAAAGCAGCGACAAGTGCAGCTGGCAATTGCAGAAGAGAAGAGAAGAGAGGGCATGTGTATGTGTGTGTGTGTGTGTGTGTGTGAGAAAGAGAGAGGAAGAGGCAGAAAGGTGGGACGAGGTGCTTGGAGTCTCAGTCTGGCTGCTTGTCTAGTTCGTTGTACTGCAGCAGCGACGTCGCTGTCGACGCTGATGCTTCTTGAGCAGTTTTCGAATTTGAGTTTTGGCCAACACAACGCGAAATCAGTTAACAAACGGACGCGTTTTGAAACGGATGCGCCAACGAGTCAGCCGCGTGCAGCCCCTAAAATCTTCAAGTTTCAGTTTCAGTTTCAGCTTCAGTTAAAGTTTCCTGCTCCTCGTAGCAGTGCGAATGACTTGAGAGTGTTCGGTCGGTCCGCAAGCAGCACAAGTGTGATTCGCAGCACGTCGGGCTTTGTCGCTTAAAAGTGAAATTTTACTGAATGAAATGAAATGAAATGTTCACCAGCCCCATGCAATTGCCATCGGAATTGGGAATGGGAATGGGTTAGCGATTAAGCCAAAGTCTGATTATTCACTTTTTCATTTGTGACTTGTGACAATTGCAGCAACAACAATAAGAAGCAGCCGCAAAGGAAATGACTGCAAATTATCTAAACGCAAAGTGATAAATATTTGAGCAAAAGCTAAAGGATTATACTGTGCACAGATTAGATCAAATTTATCTGCAATCAAGTGAATTGTGTTTCGTGTTTATCTCGCGTTGCATGGTAGGTATTGAGGCAGGAGCAAGTACCTAGATCTTAGGTATTAGAATAAAATATTTTTTGATTTTAAAATCGTTATATAATTATTTATTTATATATTTTAAATAATGCGCATACGAAAATGCATTGACTTATCAATTAAACCCTTGCATACTTTCAAAAATTTATAAATATAATAAAATACTTGACATGTGTATCAGAACAAAAAATAATAAAATAAATAAATAAAATAGAAAAATTTTCAAAATATAATAAAAATAAACATAAAAGAGAATAAACAACAAAACAGAAAAATATGAAAATAAACTTAAAATATAATAAAAAAAAGCAAAAGTAAAATACTAATAAAACAGTTTTAAGTAAAATAGAAAAATATAACAAAATTAAAATGTAACGTAAATATATAGGAACTATAAAATAAATAACAGCACAACAAAATACAAATATATAAAAAACGAAATATAATATAAAAAAAAAATATAATAAAAAAAATTGTCAGCAAAATATTTAAAAAAAAATTTATATATAATGAATTCTCATTTTCAATGGGTTGAGGGTATAAAACTTAAGAGAACATAAACAAATGTTATGAGAAGAAAATAGAAAAATATCACAAAATAGAAAATATCTAGAGTTAAACAGATATATACATTTAAATTAAAAAAAAAATCTTTATTATGTAGATAATTAATATAAATATAATATATATGCGGAGCAGATTTATTCAAAGCATTCAAATAGTCAAAGTATTTATAACTTAAACTAACTAATTATTGTGCAATTTAATCATAAATTTGTTAAAGCTTGTCTTAAAACGCATCTCAAGTTTGATTCATTTACAATCACTAATCGATAATCAGTTGATTCTGTTTACCTATCAATATTTATTATTTATTGTTGTTGTTTAGCTTTGAGTTTAAGCTTTCAGCAAACTCTCAGTTTTCGCGGCGGATGCTGCAACTCTTGGCGAAATCGAATGTGGCAGACTATTTGCGCTAAGAATTAAGACGCTAAGAGCAGCAGCAACAACAGTAACAACAACAACAACAACTGCAACAGCAACAACAATAAAATACATACATACATCACTCATACGCAGCGATGTCAACGACAAGCGCCAAATGTTCGCATTGCAGTTGAAGGAAAAGGAGACAATGCCAAACACTTGCAACTGTCGATTTTTCCAACTGTGTGTGTGTGCGAGTGTGTATGTGTATGTGTGTGTGTGTGTGTGTGTGTGTGTATTTATCTTTCACTTAAAGTGAAGATGACATTCTTTAAATGAAATTAACTGCCGGCAGCAAAAGCAGCAACCACAACAACAGTTGCTGCTGTTGTTGCTACTGCAAATGTTGCTGCTGCTTTGGCTGCAATTAGTATTTGTCTTTGCTAATACGCTGCCATGTTGGTATGCATCCCCAGTTTTGTTGTTGTTGTTGCTGTTGACCAGTTGCTGTTGTTGCTATTGTTGTGGTCGCTTTTTATGTCACTCATAAAAAGTGTCGCACACTTGAATGAATCTTTTGACTATGGCTTTGCTTGTCACTTAGTTGTTGAGTTGCTGTGTGTTGTGGTCGCTGCGCTTGTTTGTTTATTTATTGGTCTGTTTGTTAGCTTTTTATTCATGCATTTACAGCCGGCTCATTGGCTTAAGCGTTCACTTAACAGCAGCCGTCACTTGGCTAGCGAGGTCTCTGGGTTGGGCCATTGCCAGATGCAGTTGCAGTTAGTTTGAAGTATCGAAAGTACATTAAATACATATTGAATATATTGGCGAGCGTATGGTACACAAGCTACATTTGTAGTATAATAATATCCCACACAGCGTCACGTATTCCATGAGTTGATCTATCGTGCTGATAAGCAAATATAATACACTCGGCGAAAACTAGGATATAAATAACTTGCATTTTTCAATAAAGTGAAAAGTCTTGACTGTTACACAAATTTCTCAAATAATATTTGATTGGCTAAAGACAAATATAAATGGTGTTAGCATGTTTATAAGAGTAAGAGAGAGTGATTAAGGGAGGGGTGATAGATAAATGTAAGACAAACCAGACAGAATATTAACATAGTCAAATATATAATACTATTTTGGAACAGCAACAGATTCTGCGGTATCGACATGTTAAGTAAATTCCATTTAACATTTAACCTGTTTAGTTACATTGTACTGTTATTGCAATTAAAGCAAATTCTGTTACGAAAATTTACTAGTAAATGCTAATCAAGAATTCCTTTGAGCTGTAAATAAGCTCACAGGTCTGTATAATTACATTATGTAAAGCATAACATAATGCAAAAGAAATTGCACTTAGTAACATAAAAGAATTCTGTAAGCTTTCATATTATATGTAATTGCCTACATGACGTAAGGAAGCCTAAAGAAATCTCGTAACACTCTCTTACGTGGCTCTCATTATATTTTAACAGCAAGACAAGCTGTTAAAATGAAGTCAATCCCTGTTAACAGAACAATATAATAGAATAATGTTAGTAAGAAAAGAATATGCTGCTGAGCAAACGTAAATAAAATTCAATTTGATTTAATTAAATACCATATATTTACTCTGCCTGCTTCACTAAACGAGTCGAATATATTAGATCATAACACTTTGCACAACAACAGCTGAGAGCGGCACATGGCTAGACACAGACTTTCGATCCACTTCCTGCAATTCGTGCTGGCTTTTAAGATAAACTCGTTTAACGACCGACGACTGACAGCACATTCATGTAAACATAATAAAAGTCAATTAAATAACACAAAAGTTATGCATAATTAAATGTATTATGCAAAATAAATCGTAACTGCAGCAGTTAGCGAACGCATTAAATAACAACAATAGTGTGAAAATTGCAATTAACTGCCATTTAATTGGCACAAAACTAGGCCTAATTCAAATACACTAGGTGAGAGTTTGTTTTTTTGTTTTATTATTATTGTTTATATACAATAGTTGTGATGTAAAAAGTGGCTTGAAAATGGCTTGTTATATGCGCAGTGCAAATAATTTAAATAATTTGGAAATACTTCGTATATTAAAAAATAAAACAAGTATAATATTTAAATAAAATGAATTATCAGTACAGGCATGCAAAATTTGATCAAATTTAATAAGCAAGAACTCGAAGATACTCAAGAGACTTGAGTGGATCTACTCTTTCCTTTTTTTCTCTCTCTTCCTTACTATGACAGAAAATTCACAATTACAATTTTTTTTTCCAAGTAGCGAGGGTGGAGGAGGCGAAGGAATACTTTCAGATATATATTTATTCATATTAAGTTTGCAGATTTAAATTTTCTTGTTGATTTGTGAGGATTCCATCCATCAGCTTCAGCAGCTTCGTGTAATTCACAATTTGTATTCCCTCACTTTTTTTTTTTTGATGTGACATTAAAATAAAAGTAATTACCGTCAATTCTGTAAAGGCCACGCCCCGAAATGAAAACAAAACCAAAAAACCGCGAAATAATTAGCCAACTTCGGTGGCTTCTTTAGCAAAGCCATCGGTGAATTTTATTTGATTTTAATTGCTGTCCGTGTTGAGATGTTTGCCATTTAATGGCTTTATTTATGCGTGTAGTAATCAAGTTAATTTTTACGATTGCCGCCAAGCGGCAACAGACGCCGTGCAACAGCAGCAACAGCAACAGCAACCAGTAGAGCCGCAAAATAAATGCAAATTTTTGTTGTTCCAAAATCGAAAAACTTTGCACAAGTTTCACTTTCAACGGGAACACGTCCGTTGACAGCGCTGCTTGAAGAGCCACATTCATTGAGCAACGAACGACGAACGAAACCCTAAGGACATGTACCAAAAGATATTACCTTTTGTGATCTGCTGTCGTCGTTGGTTCGCCTTGCAGTGGACCACCCAAAACTCGGATGTCTCAGGCGATATGATTTTTAATAAAGTTGTCTGTGCGCCTCTTTCGCCGTCGAGAAAGATCTTGAGATAAATTTAAATTTTCATTAAGATGAGTAGTGAGAGTGAGAGTGACTAACAGATATCCTGGACAATGTGCTGAACTGGGGTTGCTTAGACTATAAGATATAAGCTAAGGTATCTGTTAGCCAAGACTTTATTCATTTTTTGGAATATATAAAGATTTTAGTGTTTGTTCAATTTACTTTTTTCGAGCAGCTCAGCTGATATCTATTAGCTGTTCGGCTGTTCAGGCTTAGATTTTTCATTGCATAATTTAATTTAAAATTTTGTCTTTTAAAAAACAAAAGACTTAAGCTACAAACTTGATATTCAAAATTGAATTTCAACTTTGGAACTTATTAAATATATTTGATAAATTTGTTCAAATTTGTTATTTTATGTTAAATTTGTTGTCTAATTTATGCAATGATTAGATATTTGAATTGATCTACAAATATATATACAAATATATTCATATATTACAAGTAAATCGACTATTGATGCTATAAGGATTGATTGATGCTTGATAATACAAAATTCTTTCACATATTTTCACAATTTACTTTGTTCAAAATATGATTTCCATAAAGTCGAGTTCAAGTCGTGCAATTAAATCTCAACTATCACTAAATACCACATATCACTTAGATATTGCCTAAAACTTGATCAATTACAAAGCGAGTTTGTTGCCTAAGTCTTTCGTTTGTAATAGCCATGGCCGATTGAATCATCTGAAATGCATAACAGAAGCAAAAAAAAAAGAAAAACTAAATAAATGCAAATTTGTATTTCCAGATAACCCGCACACCGTTTCATGATGATTAGCGAACGCCACAAAACCCTCAATTTGCTGGCAATATTTTGTAGCTGGCTCTGCCTATATGCCGCCTGCCACGCCCCCTGTGCAGCTGATGAGGTGTTTGAGGTTTTGCCCCAAACAGCAGCAGAGGCAGCAGCAGCAGCAGCGGCAGAGGCGGCCAACAGTCAACAGGATGAAGTGAATGTCTTGACGTTTGTAACGCCCAATGCGACAACAGGTGAGTGGGGAGACAGAGAGAGAGAGAGAGAGAGGGAGAGGCATGGGCAGTGCTGTTGACAGTGGGGTGCATTTGTTAGCTTGATGTTGAGCTGCCAATGAACTGCATGAAATGCAGCAAATATGAAAGATTTGCACTTTGATTTTGTTTTAACCGACCAAATGCCGACATAATTGACACGACCACAAGATCGAGCACCTGTCCAACTATTCAACTGTTTGCTCTGCAACAGTCGCATCGCGTGAGCAGACCCAAAGCAAGAGCGGGGTACAGTCTATTTTAATGGCCAGCATTAGGAGATCCAAACAATTTTAACGCAATCATGCGCGGTATTTTAATGTGGTGCAGCAAATGAAAGTGAAAACGACTTGGGACTTGTGCAATTATGCAAGGATAAATGGGAATAGCAAAATAAAATTAATAAAAAAAATATATATATATATATATATATATATATATATATATACACATACATATATATAGGTATATTATTTTTACAGTGAATGGCGAGCGTAGTTCGGTGCCGCCCAGAGCCATTTAATCTTTGGCCATTTATAAAGCGTTCACAAAAAATCCAATTGAGCCAAACAAATCGAAAATTGCCAGCGCATGGCCAACAACAACAGATGAAAATGCCAGAGTCTGTGTGTAGAGGCAATGCATTTCCTAGTTCGTTGCCTGATTCCTGCGCACGTTGATCTACGTCGCATTCAAATGGAAAGCGATTTGTCTGCTTTCAACTAATAACTTATACGGCTACCATAGGAGCGACTCCAATCACAGTCTCAGTCTTAGTCTTAGGCTCAGTCTTAGTCTCCATCTCAGCCTTCGACTCAGTCTTAGTCTTCAGCCTTCAGTCGTTGCCCGTTGACCAGTCAATCAGCTCCGTGTTGTTTGCTGTGTTGATTGCCTGCCTCGGACTGATGGCCTCCAGTGCTCTGGCTGGCTGTCTATCTGACTGGCTGTCTGATATTCCAGGTGATTGCCAGCTGATTGCCAGGTGGGCGCGACAGCCAGCATCACAGCGCTGCCTCAAGGCTGCCGAGCTTGAACTTCGACTTGAGCATTTATGGAATGGCCGGGCATAAGTCACAAGTCCCACACTTTGTCATGATTCCCAGCAGCTAATGGGAGGTCGGTCACTCACTCTTGTCATGAATGGCGCATAGTTTAATTGTATTTACAGGCTCTCCACGAGGTCAGTTTGAGAAATAACGAAGCAGAGTTTACATCTTATCCTCTCTGCATGGCTTGGCCTGTTGGCGGTGCCAAAACATTTGTTAACACTTTAACGAGTCGAGCTCTATCTAGTTCCATTTAGCTACACTGCTGCCCAGCTAGAGCTCGGCTGCCTTCAGGCCACATGGATGGGTAGCAATTAAAGTCGCTTTACATGTTTCAACTTAATTGATGCGCCGCTTCGTTTCATTGCAGCGCCTCGGTTGGATCCCAATAACAACAACGAATGGCGTCCACTGGGCCATGGAGATCCGTTGCAAAAGGATCCCACCTATGACTACAGTCCGCCGGCGCTGGACCGCGTGCGCTACTGGGCGGAGAGCAACGCGAGCAGCAGTCAAGATGCGCGGCAAAAGCTGCCTGCGGAGCTGTTGCGCAACAAGACGAAGAGCGAAATTCTGCTGCTGGGCGTGGCAGGTGAACGGCCCAGGCCAAAGCAGCAGCTGAAGCAGCAGTCGAAGCCAACCATGAGCCAGGCCAAATATGCGCCCATACGCCGAAGCTACTATGCGCCGCAGCAGTTGCAGCAGATGCAGATGCAGCAGCAGCAGCAGCAGCAGCAGCAGCAGCAGCAACAGATGCAGATGCAGATACAGCTGCAACAGCAGCAGCTGCAGCACATGCCACACACGCATCTGATGCCGCCGCCCATGCTGATGAAGGGTCACGTGGAGTATCGTCACAATGTCATCAACTCGCCCAGCAGCTCCTCCTACATGAGCTACAGCTCACCCAGCACCATCAGCAGCAGCAGTCACAGCAGTCATAGCAGCTACAGCAAGCCATCGAGCAGCAGCACACACTACTACAGCAGTGCCTCCAGTGCCACGGCGCCCTGGTATACGCATACGCACTCTCAGCCCAATTTGTCGAGCATGTCCAGTCTCTCTAGCCTGTCCAGCATGGGCGTCACGCTGCCACATCGCATGAGCTATGCGGATGCCCATCAGCAGGAGTCCATGCAGCATTATAGTTTCTTGCGCCCTCAAACCGTGAGCTATGCACCCAACTCCATACACGCGCATGCTTCGGGCGCCAAGCCCATACGCAAGCCCTGGCTGCACGAGCTGCTGCAGAAGGAGCTGGTCAAGCCGACGCAGAAGCAGCGCATGAAGCCAACCATGCCCGCCACAAAGTATCTAATGGGCACCACCAAACCACAGTCGCAGCAGTCGCCATCGATGGCTACGCGCCCGCCCTTTACCTATGCCCCGGTGACCTTTGTGCCTGGTCCACCCACTGTAGCCACGGCCACGGCGAGCAGCAGCAGCAGCCAGTCCGAGCTGTACATAACGCCCACAATGGCCATGCCCACAATCAGCACCGGTTTTCGACCCATGCTCATGTCCAGCCCACAGCCAACGACAACCACAACGGCAACTTCGACTACAGCTTTGCCCGTTTATAAGAATCCCAGCACGACAACGACGACAACAGCGAGGACTACGACAACGATGAGCAGCTCCCGGCTGATGATACCACAGACAAGCAATCTGGCCCAGCGACCCACTGTGGCACCCGCTCTGGAGCTAACCACCGATGCGCTCTTCTCGCACTACAAACAGCCGCCGAAGCCGCTGCTTGGTCCAATGTATCTGATCATCGAGGGTCACTCCAAGGTGAAGACATATGGACAAAACGAATTGGATCCGCATAGTCCGAAAATTGTGCCCGTTATATCCAAACGGGAGCCGGTGGTGCGCATTGCGGATCCCAATGAGAAACGTGGCACAGTCGAGAGCTATCAGGTCAAGCATTTGCATACGAAGACAATGCCCATAACAACAACAACAACAACAACAACAACGACGACGACAACACCAGCAACAACAAGAGCAACAACAAGAGCAACAACAAGAGCAACAACAACAACAAGAGCAACCACAACCACAGCGCGACCTCGTCTAAGCGCCACAGCAACGCCTACGCCTCCTGCGGCTACTGCTGCTGCTCCTGCAGCGACTAGCCAAAGTCCAGCAGCAGCTGGTGGGGTTCATGATCTGCTTAGCCTGCTGGACAACATGTTTGCCGATGCACAAGATATTGTCTCAAGCAGCACCCAAACCACGCCCACAGTGGACAGCAGCAGCACCGTCTTAAGGCCGCTGACAATGAAAATGAAGCTGCAGCCGCAGCAGCCAGAGCCGCGCATAGGCAGTCAGGGAGCAAGCATAGAGAGTCTGCTGGAGACAGCTGACACTGATGATGATGATGATGACGATGATAGTGAGAGGGTCAAAAATGGTTCAAAGATCGCGACCAGCACAGAGCCTGAACAGCCGCTGCGTGCGACAAGGCAAATCTTTGACTATGATCAATTGCCCGAGTCGCGTATTAAGGCCATGGCCAAAGGAGAAGCTGAATACGATGATGGTTATGATGATGACGATGATGATGCAGATGATGATGCCGATGATAATGATAAAGCTAATGCCAATGCCAATGCCAATGACGAGGAAGAGCAGGAGCAGGAGGACGAGGATGCTGGCCCACTGGACACTTTGGCAGCTTTGAGTGAAGAGCAGATGTCAGATAGTGAACATAATTTACTCAAACGCATCGATAAATTCGTCGATGATGGAGACGATGATGATGATTTGGATGATTTGATTGAGGGTCTAGCACCTGGAGACGAAGCTGACGACGATGATGTGGATGATGTTGAGCAGCGTCATTAGCATTAGCATTCAGCATTGTGTTTTTTTTATTGGTTTACTTAAAACTGCGCTCTATACCAAATCTATCAGAAATTTTTCAATACACCTAATTGTTTAACTTGTAAATAATAATAAGCTTTAACGAAAGAAAAGTTGATCGTTTGAGATCTGATGCTATTTAGTTGTTAGTCTTATCATATCATGTATTGTTTGTTGTTCGTATTGTAATTTAAATGAAATGATCGCAAAATGTCTTGTTTTTTAGTTGTTAAGTGTGCAATAATTGACAATAAATATTAGTAATTTATTTACAAATTATTTTTTTGTGAATTTGAATAAGGAAATGGTTTATGTCTGTGCTATAGCTAAAAGCAAGTAGTCAATATTTAGCGAATACAAAAACCTACACCATAAAGCTATCTAGTCAAAGCTATCTTAGCAAAGACTACAACCTTACGTTGATCACCTACACTCGCTCTTTCATTAAATCTTCTCTTACGTTTCCACGCTGCTGCCTTAATCAACTGGATATCGTTGCGTGCTCTCTTTCGCTCCCACACAGTTTGAGCTTACATACAAACGTTTGTAAGCATGTTCGTTGTCGGCCGCGCTCTGCAATTTCGCTTTGTTTATTTCTGTTTCGATTTTCAAAGCAACAGTTGAGAATTTGACTTCGAAGGGAACGGTAAAACAGACCGCTTCCAACGTTCTCTGGAAGAAGCTCCATGCGCGTCGTGGGTGACAAATAACAGCAACTACTCTACACACACACAGCTAAATTGTATGACAAGTGTTTAAATTAAGCTAATCTGCATAGAGTGTATATTGCAGTCAAATTAGATTAACTACAATTTTATGAGTGCATTGATTTAAGCGGTGAATATGAGCGCTTTGTGCAATTGTTTTTGTTATTGTTTACCTAGAGCGCCAAACTGACCGCTAAAAACGCAAAGCTGTTGCTGTTTTATTTTGTTCGTTGCTTCGCTTTCGCTTTTGTTTGCATATTTAAGAGTGAGCGAGAGGGCAAATAGCTGAAGACCAAACCAATTAAGTTTAATATGTTGGTTGCAGTTTGTCTCCCTCACTCTCGCGCACTCTAGCTCTCTATCTGTTGACTGTTCCATTGGAATTCGAAATTGCTGTTTGCAAATTGCAGCAACATAAAGTTAGACAAACACGTGTAGTTGTGCTCTTACTCTCATGAGTCAGAGGCAGACTCGGGCCTGTCGATAAGTCAATAGAGTGATAAAAAATAAAGAAAATAAGAAATCAGTCAGCAATGTAACAACTCATTCGCACTTGGACTTTGAAAGTGTGACTAAGTGTGTCGGTGTGTCCTAATATATCTGATCAGACTGTATATACATACATATGTATATACATAAATATGTATATATATGTGCGTATTTGAATAACCTTGATTTGTCTGCTAGCGTCTTAAAACAGATTGAACAAATATTTTGGGTTGTTGGCGTCTCTCGTCAAACGACAATAAAAAACTAACCAAACAAACTTCTAAGCAAAAACAGGTTCAGCGATTCAACGTGCAAAAACAGAGAAACCGCACGCAAAGAGAAACAGAAAGAGAGAGGGAGACGGGCAGAGTGAGAGTGCGAAGTTGAATGAGAGTAATGCATATAGCTAACAACAGACTGCAATGAGGAAAACTGTTCTTTCCTCTGAAAAAAAAAAAAAAAAATTGGAAGTCAAATTCCATTAATGTAAAAAAAAAATGCTGGTCTGCCTGTTACGAGCACTTATCAGGCAAATGTCAGACGTCGCTGATAGCAATTCGGTGGGCGCAGACACCATTCGCCGGCTGATAAGCTGTTCAATTCAATTGTGTGTATGGTTAAGCATCCGTTTACATTGTAAAAAAAAAAAAAGTATGCTTGAATCACTCACATACACCCACACACACAGACACAGTAGTTCTAATTGGAAGTGTGATAAGATGTTGCCATACGGTCAAATGGTCTATATAATGCATGCCAAAAAATTGTCGCTTATCACCACATCTTAAGTCAGCTAGGCAACCAAATTGACCCGCATCACTGACCTACTTTAGCTACTGGCTTCGATTCTCGCCAATTTTGCCGGTGCGACGACCGGTTTGTCTGTGTAATTAGCTCACTGACCATGTGCTTCAATTAACTGCAAGTAAGCACAAAATTAATGTATATATAATATAAATATTTTAAAATATATATAGTGTGTTTTACTCATTGCATTTCATTCAGTTGTCAATCAACAATTACGTAATATGCACATATAAACGCAATGGGAAGTGTGTTGGTCAGTCTTATTGGACTTGTTGTTATAAGAGTGCACGATATCGTAATGTCAATGCCCTGCTTTTAAAGTATAAGTAAATACGAATAATTGTAAAAAATAAAACGCAGCGAGCACCTTGGCCATGTAAATACCAAACACACACACAGTTATATCTAAATATACTTATATAAATACACAAATTCTTTATGTCTTCTACATGTATAAGTTGCTTGTCCCACATGTGTTGGCTGAGTGCAGCTTTTGTGCGCCGCATTCTCATTCTGCTTTGCTCTGCTTCGCGCTGCCGATGGGGCAGCTCTTATGGCTGGCTAATGACTTCGCGTCACGATGACTCGACTCTGGGCACTCAAGCATGCAGAGCGTATAAGAAGTTTTAATTGGCATACGCATGCGTATAAGAACAGTGCAAACTAATTAGATCAGCTGCTGAATGTTATGCGTTGAGTGGCGCAATGAAATGAGCAATCTTATAAGAGCTCTTCTATGATATGCTTATACGTATAAGTTCAATTCAATGATATACTAATGCGTATAAGAGCCGTTCAATGCGTGTGGCAACAGTTTTTGCTATCTGCTCCAATAAGAAACCCATAAACATTTTACAAGCCGCGATAAGCGGCGATATAAATCGTATTTACTTATCTCTCTGTTTACGTATACTAAAAGTTAAATATAGTCGAAGCTATGTTAATTAATTAAATTGCTTTTTTCTGATTCGGATTTTGTTTTTATTTTTATTTTGTTTAGTTCAACAAATGACGTAGAATATTTTCTGCCCAAGCAATTATTATATTCTATTGTGATAACCCCACCAAATCGCACTGTGATTCAATGTTTAATCTCTTTTAAAAATAAACCAAAATATACATTAAAATACGTACATTAGCTTGCAGTAATTGCTTAAACTAATTTCTAATCATATTTCTGCCTATATCAATAATCAAAACAAGTTACGTGAACGCAAATTGCGAATGCGAATGCGAATCGCAAAACTAAAATATATACTAATTCCCCATATATATGCATATAGTATATATACATACACACATATATATAGCTAGTATATCAATTTTGGAATAGTCTTGTGTGAGCTTGTTTGCGTATGTATATATAAGAGAATGTGCCGTCATTATTTAATTTTTGCTTCATAAAACTGCCCTCAAACAGTTGTTGCTTTTGCGCTAAATTTCATTTGGTGATGCATTCGATTAACAGCTAAATAAACAATAAACTTAGCTAATCAAAAACAATTTCACTAAATTTCTTTGTTGTTGACTGAATTTCATTTACCTTGACGTGTTTAAAACAATTTGAATTATTTTAATTAGGTGGTGAATGTTTCATTTGTTTGCTGATTAAGACCATTTTAAAAGTTAAAGCTACATATTTAATAATATTTATATATAATAATATAATTATATATATAGCTTATTTTATTGGTTCTAAAAAGCAAAGTCCAAATATATTTATTCTTATTTTAATAACTATATTTTCAAGGCTGTTTAAGCTTTGATTTCGCTAATCAGCTTAGCCTAAAAATTGCAAAAAATAAATGTGTCTGGTTCAGTTTAAAGTTCGCAAACATTCTTAGTTGATTTATAAATAGAAATATGTATATATATAATATATATAATAATATACAAATAATTTCATATTTTAAGTAAAAACAATTCAAATTGAGTATTTCATAGTAGAAATGTAACAATTGGACATAACCGACTACATAATACTCGTTCATTGGCTAGAAGCAATTCAATATATACTAAAGTACCAAGCCCCCATGCATATACGTCAAATGGCCTATAAGGTATGAAGAAGAAATATATAGAATAAATATATTGTTATTTCCAATTTGCCAATTTCCCAGTAGGCGTAGATAACTTATTTTTGATCAATTCGGCACTAAGGCTGCACATCTGTCAAAATCTACTGTTTGTCTGTTTTTAGAAATCTTGTTTGGTAAGTCAATAGAAAAGCTTAACAAACAGTAAAAAGTCAACATTCTGAAGTCTCTAAAGCTACTGTAAAGTTTTATAAGATAAGGCGTTACGAGTTGCCACGAGTCACACAATTCTAGTTCTAAAGTTGTCTTAGTCTTGATTAAATTTGCTTAAAGCTTAGCCAGAAAATAGCTATTGTAAAAATGAAAAACTGTTTACTTGTGTAACTGGAGAATATATAGATTTTACTAGACAAGCCTAGTATAGAAGCTTGACCTTGGTTTGTCAGCATGAACATTTGTTTTAAATTTTAAGCTTCTACAGCAGCTATAATATATGTAAGAATAATAAATATAAATTGAAATATAATATATGTAGCCCTACTGTTATGCGAGTTATAGTATTTTCAAGTCTCTAGCTGTGATAAAGCTTGAGCAAGATACTGACATTAAGATGGGCAATGCACAAAACTAATATACCCTATTCATTTAATGAACGAGTATAAATATGGCATCATTTATCTATAGCCTTAACTTGTGTATGCCAAATAAGCTTGAATAAATAGTAAATTATACTATAAATAGTAGTAAAGTGGAACTGACGTTATCCCAATAAAAATAGTGGCCCAATAAGACTATAGATGTATGTAACCTACATTTACAGAGACTATAGAAAACTATAATAACTGAATTGGTTTAATTTAATATTTACACTATAATAATAACTGAAACTTGTTTAATATAAACTATTAATTTATAGCTAATTTTCTTCAATTATAAATGCAATCTAGAGCCATTTTCTGATGTTAATATCTTAGACTTAGACAAATCCTTTGTTCCCCCCATGCTAGAGCTAACTTGGCTGACATTCAGCGTCGATTGCTCAATTAGAACTTGCAATGCAAATCGACGATCAGCGATCAGCGATTTGCGTTCTGCGATCACCTTGCGTGTTAAACTATGTACCATAGCTAATCTTCTCGATCGCGTAATGCCTGTTACCTGGGCCTGACTGAGCACATGCAATTGCTGCTTATCGCACAGTTCAGGTTTTGAAGCCAGCTAACAGCTTCCATTTACACAGATGTGTGAATATGCTTCTCTACAATATGATTACATATATAGTGGATAGGTAAATATCAATTAACTACAGTAAGTCGCACTCGCTCTCTCTCTCTCTGTCTGTCTCTCTTTGAAGTTGGAAGTACATGAACTTTAGCCGCAAATTGTTGCAAACCAGCTGCGGTTTTATGATACTTATTAACATTTGTGAGAGTTTAATTTTAGACAATCATTTCCAACTGTTGCGATCTGCTAGCTTAGCTCAAGAGCCTCGTTGATAAAGCGCTATTGGGTGCAACAAAAACTTAGTTTCTATTCTTATCAATTGCAAAAAGTTTTTAGTGCTAAAAAGAAGGCGAACGATAAGATTCAAAGAATGTAAAAATAAATAAAAAATATGTGAATTGAAATCTAATCGTTGTGTTGTTGCTCTTTAACAAGCACAGCCGCTTAGCCATGACAGCGACCAAAGATCCCAAGGATCCGGTGCCCAAGACATCAACGCAGCCGGCTCAAAAGAATGGCGCCGCTGGAGGAGGATTGATAAAGCGTCTACGACGCTCCGCCTCGGTGACTGAACACAATTTGAACAATTTGCGTAATCGCAACTCGACACAGCATCTGTTCGATCAGCATGGTAACCCGATTGATCTGCGTCAGTATCGCAAGGTGCTGGATAAGGATGAGAATGGAAATGGCACCAGTGAGAAGAAGTTGCGCTATAGACGCACCCAGAGCGTGACACGTGCCGAGGAAATCTCTAACAAGGAAGCCAAACAGCGCAAGGCACAGCCAGACAAACCGTAAGTTTACAGTGGAAGTATATTACTTGAATAGGGTATCAAACTGACGATCATTTTGTAGCATTCATCGTCCCCGCGATTCGCTATTCTCCTGGAGCTCAGGCTTTACCAATTTTACGGGCTTGGTCAACTGGGGCTTTCTGCTGCTCTGCATAGGCGGTTTGCGATTGGGTCTAGAGAATCTGATCAAGTGAGTACCGAGTACAGAGAGAATGCGAGAGGAAAAAAGTACTTATTTATAACCCTTGCAGATACGGCATACGCATAAATCCCATTGACTGGTATTTCTTTGTAAGTGGACGCGATCAAGGCGAAGGTCACAATGCTTTATTCCTAATCATGTGTAAGTATGCTGCGAGATCGAATTGAGCGTTAATTCTCATTGATTTATCATTGCAGACTCATTTGTGCACATCTCCCTGTGTCTGGCAGTCGAAAAGGGTTTGGCTCTGGTAAGTAGCAGATTTGATTTACTCACTTTGTAATTTCTGTCGGCTCAGCTGGTGTAATCGATGACCGCATTCATTCATTAGTGCCCACATGTTACTCCGGCGTACTTGCGTCTTCAAGGTTGCTGTTAAAAACTTAAATTTCCAATTTGAATTTATGGTCGAAAGGAGAATTAGTTTCAAACAGCTCCTACATGGCAGAGCTGAGAACTGTTCCAATTGGTTGCTTTTAGTTTTATCACCAGAAGGCAGATGGCGCTAAGCACACATGATGTGCTTCATAAATTGAGAACTAGTTCACATTTTGTTTTCTGATCAGAATATTTGATAGTTGTAAGTCTCACATGAAACGGAGTTTCAATTTCAGTTCAAATCAATTCAATGCTTCATCATATTCTATCTTCTTTCAAACATAACTATATATTGATTACATTATTACACTTAAAAACAATTCTTGTATGACAATTAATAATTCATGCATTTAGTGTGTATGTGTATGTGTGTGAGTGTGGGTTTGCTTGTATATGTATGAGAGCAGCTGTTGATTTATGCAATTCGTACGCCGGCTTGCTCACAATATTTCATCACCATTTGCTTGTAGTCCGATTCCAGTGGAGTGAGTAAATTGTTCACCTCGGCGGCCGACACACTCTGCGATAAGTTGCCCAACGCTCTGGCCAAATATTGGCGGCCATCGGTCACATCGGCCAGATGATCCTCCTGCTTGGGCTGTGCAAATGATAGCTGCGAGAAGGCTGCCTGATAGCCAGGCTCCGCATCGACCACTGCATTTGTGTCAGGGCCACCCTCAATGCTATCCAAGTAGGGCAACTTCTCGGGCGGCCGCTCAAACAGATCGATTAGTGATTGCATAAGACGGGCCCAGTACGTTTTATATTGTCCAGAGTAGAGTTCGGGGCATTCGGTAAGCAGCTTGCTAACGCCAACAGCGACCATTTTGCGTTCCAGCTCTTTGCTGACCTTAGCCATGTCCGTGATGAACACACGCTCCAGCAGCATGCCAAACATGCCCGGCTGTATCTGATCGATGAGCTGCACCAGCGGAGTGCCACCAACTTTGACCACATAGAAGCTGAAGAACACAATGATGCCATTCAGATACTTGGCGGTCTTTGAGAGCGACAGTCGTTGAAAGAGCAAGCCAAAAATCTGACGCATGTTCGGCTGCAGCTCGGCGGCGTTGTAATAGAACAATAAATTCTGCATCAGATAAAAGCCCTCATGATCATTTGCCTTGGATGCGATCATTTTTTGGAAGATGCCCAAAATGCCATTCTGAAATGTAGCGAATATTTAATGCGACAGTTCAAAGGGTTGTGTAAACTTTGTTTACCAATTTGCCAAGTGCTTGGATATGTGCAGAGCCTTGTTTGATAAAGATCGAGAGCAGTCGAATTAGGGGAGTCACATTGCCACGTCGATCCCATAGAGGCGGTGCCAGCAGGCAAGGGAAGAGTGCCCAATAGGGTTCAGGTATGGGTCCACTGCCCTCGCGCACCTCCATCAACACAGATAACATTTGAAATACGTAGGGCATAAACTCTGTGATATCCTGTTGCAAGATGCCTTGGAAAACGGGAAAAAGTGCTTCCTCAAAGGAACTGACAGCCGCGGCATCTGCTTGACAAACGATTCTAGGGAGATGATTATTAATTATAGATTGAAAATTGAAGATCTGTATAGCTTACTTAATTGATAGGGCCAATGTCTCGAAGAGATAGTGATTGAACAGCGGCCGAGACGGATTCTTGGCGACAAATGTGAGAATTTCGGTGAGGCGTGGCAAAGCCACACCCATATATGGCATAGCGCCTGCCTGCAGCACATGGAAACTGCGCATGATGGCTAAGCAACAGAAAAAAACGAATTAATGAATGTCTATATGCATATATTAAGTGTGACCTTCAGCTCACCTTTCATCACATACTCGTTCTCTGCTGATCCAGTCAGCGAGAGCGTTGCAAACAATCCGCTCACAAGTTGATTCGAGTGTGGACCAATGACCTGGGGGCCAAACAATAGAGCATTGCTGGCATCCCTCATAGTTAGCATCTTCTCCAGCGAGCAGGCCGCATAGCTGTGGACCACAATGCTTTCGGCAGGCAGATGCCGAATGAGATGTGGCAAACAGACCGCCAAAGTTTGTGGACCCAACAAACTGCGAAAGACCATCACATATTTAATGGCAGCTGCTTTAAGCACGGGCAATTCATTCACTGCGATAAGAGAAAAAAATTTTAAAATTTAACTGAGTATGTAATATTATAATTAATTAATTACCATTGGGTCGCTCCAGCTCGGGCACAATGTGCTCAGCGCAGAACTGTGGCAAGGGCACCAGCTCGGAGCTCTGTGTAATGCCATGCTTTTGGGTGCCGCCACGTGAAGCCCAGGAGGTGACCAAATAGATGGCCGTATCTTTGGCACGCCAATTGGCCACAGGATCCTCTTTGTACTTGCCCAGCAAGATTTGTAGGTACTGACCAAAAATGCCAAAGATCTTCTGTTCGAAATTGATGGAGAGCGTCTTGACCAGATCACAGGCGGCGCGTCTTCGCGTATCAATGTCAGAGCCTTCAATATCACGACGTATA
This sequence comes from Drosophila borborema, assembly GCA_030914335.1. Lineage (NCBI taxonomy): Eukaryota > Metazoa > Arthropoda > Insecta > Diptera > Drosophilidae > Drosophila > Drosophila borborema. The sequence goes on from JAUESP010000305.1 coordinate 6,140,504, forward strand.
TACTCATCCGGACTGTCCTCGAACAGCTCCTCATCGGAGGGTCGTATGTCCAAGTTGGGTATAACAACTTTGTCACAGATGCGCGCCAATATCTCCGGGTTTTCAAAGATGCCGTGATAATGTTTGCGCTCAGCGACCACCGAAAGGAATTGCAGGGCATTCGAGACAAGCTAAAGCAGATATATGACAATATGATAATGAAATCAATTGCAAATATAACTCTTACTCACCGCATCATATTTCGTATGCAGGCTGGTCTTCACCAGCAATTCCCAGACAGCAGTCACAAACTGCTCCATGTACGGCTTAAACTCTTCGTCGTATTTACGCGCATACAAGCAGATGTTCTCACACACCTGGGAGCGCAGATGCTCCAAGACGCCAGCATCCTCGTCATCGTCGGTCCGCAGAATGGCGACATCGACTGCCAGCTGTTGGAGGAAGGCGCCCATCCATGTGCTCATGTTGTCCTCAAAGAATTCGGGCAGATCTTGTGAGTTGAGCGAGAAGAACACCTTGTTGACCAGCACCAAAGAGCTGTAGATGACCCTCAAGGCCTCGGCATTGCCTTCGTGCAGTGTGGTCAGCTGCATGGTGGCCTGCAGCAATTCCGTCAATGGCTGGGCCATCCGGTCTAGCACAAATTTGATCTCCTCCCACAATGTTTGTGATTTAAATTCGTAGCGATAGCGCTTAAAAAGCGAATGTGCCGTTTGCAAAATGCCGTTGATAACATTGAAGTCACCCGAGGCGAATTTCTCAACCATTTCGTCGATCAGCTGCGGCCATTTCTTGGGAAAATCATGTTTCCCAATTATGCTCACTGCATCGCTCAGCTGCTTCTGCAGTGCCGTCGGCGAATGCAACATCAATGTGACAATCAGCGTTTTGATTGTGTTGCGATCGGTAGCGTGTATCCGATCCGGTTCATCGCTGTCCTCGTGTGCGGCCCAGTTGCGTTTGATATAGTTCTTAAAGGCAATGGCGCCCGCCACTCGAATGGTCATGTCCATGGTGGCCATGTCGATCAGGTTAAGCAGCAGCACCGGATAATTCTGCTGCAGCTCAGTTGATTCCAGCAGCTTTTCGGCTGTTTAAAGAACAAAAAACATGTTTTAATTCAGATATACACAAGATACACCAGTAAGAGAGTAAAAGAGAAAAAGAGTTACTCGATCAGCAATCTCATTTTTTTGCCGTTGATTTGATGAACCGCTAAGGCACCGTCGTTTTCCCGCGCGCGCATCAGTACGTTTCTCTCTCTCTCTCACTCTCTCTTAAGCTCGCACACAAATACACACATACGCATGCTCTCTCATGCTTACCAGGCCTGCGGACATTTGGATCTGCGCTAAGCGTCTGTTGCAAATAGCCGGCAAGCAATTGCACATTGACTTCGGTGACTTCCATTTTGTTGAATTTTTTTGTATTTAATTATATTTATATATCACGTTGGCTCTAGCGTTTTTGATTAGTCTTGTTTAACAGTATTTTACAACATATAACGAAATTGCGCACACAAAGCGTTAGCGAACAAGCGTTGTGCGAAACGGTGGAATGACGAATGTGCCGACGATGGTGATGGGGCGCTTAAACGATGAACGATAAGTAGGGCTATCGCTTTGTACACTAGAAATATATCGAGCATTTGGAAAATTTGGTGTATTCAAGACTATCGATTAATAACTGACAATATTTTTTAATATTTGCAGGAAATAATATCCGAAGGCCTTGGGATGGTTATTCAGATAGCAAACATAATTGTTTCAGTTTGTTTGCCTGTAGTGATAATACATCTCAAAGGATCGGCATTTAGCATAAGTGAGTATGAAGAGGAAATGTGTGTTATATATATTTTAATATATATTTTAAATAGTGGGTGCAACGACTGTGTGTTTCTACTATTCCGTACTGTTCCTTAAGCTCTGGAGTTATGTGCAGACTAATATGTGGTGTCGGAAGACCTATTACCAAAGGCAGCCACGCGAAAGACGACCAAGTATTACGGTAGCTGAGCTGAGTAAGTATTTTTCATTAATAAAAATAAATATTCTTAATGTTTACTTTTTATTTTTAGAGCGAAAACATTCGACTGGTGGTGAGGATGATGAAGATGTAACTAAGTTGGTACAATATCCCGAGAACTTGTGTTTCAAGGACATAATGTACTTCCTCTGCGCGCCCACTCTTTGCTACGAATTGAATTTTCCACGTACTTCGCGCGTCCGCAAGCGTTTTTTGCTGAAACGTTTGCTGGAAGTGCTGATTGGTGTAAATGTTTTAATGGCTCTATTTCAACAATGGATTATACCTTCGGTACGGAATTCCTTGATACCATTCTCCAACATGGATATGGCACTGGCCACTGAACGTCTGCTAAAACTTGCAGTAAGTATTGGTTTTCTTTCATATGATGATTTACATTTATAATATTATATATATGTATTTTATAGCTTCCCAATCATTTAGTTTGGCTGATCTTCTTCTATCTGCTGTTCCACTCTTTTCTAAATGCCATTGGCGAAGTGCTAAATTTCGCAGATCGTAACTTTTACTGTGATTGGTGGAATGCGAATAATATTGATACATTTTGGCGTACCTGGAATATGCCGGTTCATCGGTGGTGTGTGCGACATCTTTATATACCCGTTGTACAAATGGGCTATTCATCTCGACAAGCATCCACAATTGTGTTCCTATTCAGCGCTTTTTTTCATGAGTATTTGGTAAGATCTCTTATAAATCTTTTGAATTTAAAACATTTCAATTTCTAAATATTCTTTTTACAGGTCTCAGTGCCATTGCAAACTTACAAGATTTGGGCTTTCCTTGGCATGATGGGTCAAATACCGTTATCAGCTATATCTAGATACGTAGAGCGACGTTTGGGACCCCGAATGGGAAATATTATTGTGTGGGCATCTATTATATTGGGACAACCGTTGTGCATTATGTCTTATTATCATGACTATGTCATTACACATTACCAGAATGCACTGAACGGCACTGAAACTAGATAGACTTTGAGTAATATTATCTGGTCCGTACTTTTTCTCTAATTATAAGCCAAATGCAAGTTGAGGAAACTTGAATGCCACATATAAGTCATGCATAGTACTGAGTAACACAAATCAATTGTTATTTTATGCATTTGTTAATGATCTTAAGCTTTATGTAAATAAAGAGAATGGATTTTGTATATCGTAAAAATTGTTATCTATTTTGAAACTAGTTCCCGGGGTCGAAATGATATTTCGTGCTTTGTCAGCAGCTGCAGTTGAGAGGTAGCGATAGTTCACCACTAACGTGCCATATCGATGTTTTGGCTAGCACTATCGATAAGTTTGCTCTACTTAATTTTTCTCTCCTCCACCAGAACCAAGCCAAAACATATTTGAGTTATTTTTCAGAAGAAAATCAAGTCGCTTGTAATTGAAACTATAAATTTATGTGCGTGTATTGGACTAATTGAGTGCACTTAATAGCTTCCGTAATTGTGTTAAAGATAGCCATCATATTGCTTAGGTAAGAGCGTATACCAATTGCAAATTGGTCAATAGCTCATCGGCGTTTTCGCGACGCCCGGCACAGACACACACACACATACACACTATCCCACTCACACATGTAAGCAAGAACCCATATATACGCACACGCTCGCATGAGTTATCTGTGAATGTGTGTGTGTGTTACTCGTGCTTAGAAAAGAAAATTTTTTTATCGGTTCGCAAAAGGCGCAAACTGTGCGGATGAATAGGGCAACGCTTTAAATTAAAATGCTTATAATTTGCAGAAACGTTTGGCGTTGTCAGCAGCAGCGACTGCTACAATTCGGGAAATCATCAGCGGCCTGCAGCAGTTCAAAAGCAACGCAAAAACAAACTAACTTAAGTAGTACCAGCATTAGCGGCAGCGATCCCGCAGCAAAAGCCCCAACAGCGGCAGCAGTAACAGTTTGTAGTCACGTAAGTGTGGCGCACCGATTGGCGCAACGCATAAATCTCATGGTTTGCTTCTATTATTTTTTTATTCCAGATCATGAGCGGTCGGTATCGTGGTGGAGGCGGAGGAGGTGGACGTTATGGCGGTGGGGGTGGTGGTGGCTACGGGGGTGGCGGCGGCGGTGGAGGTGGGGGTGGCTACAACGACTTTGATAACTATCGAGGCGGTGGGGGTTGTGGTGGCGGCTATAATGACAATTTCGGCCCTGGTCCAAATCCCTTCAACAGTAAGTAAATTATTTCAATAAAAAACTCTGTATTTCAACAGTAATCTGCACAGTCGACAAAAATGTCAACAACGAGTTTGTTATCGTTTAGGGCAATTATCGAGAATTATATAAATAACTTTTCATATGGCTGAAGTGAATAATAATTGAGCTTTGCATAGCTTACACAAAAATAAAAATATAAATATTGCTCTACTTCCCCAAATATATTCAAAAATATTCAGCTATTGCTATAAAGAGCAGTATAATTTTTGAATTTCTCGAGATGTAGTAGATAGTTCATATGGTAACTAAGCTAAAGCATAGATAGAAAAGTATATATTAAATAATTCATTTATTTTTCTTTAGTGGGCCCCAACATTTCGGGCAACGATTTGATGCAGTTGATGAGCGCCATGGCCAGTAATTTTAGCATGAACTCGCAGCCACCACAGCCAATGCGTCAGAGTTGTGGAGAACTGCGGAATCATCATTGCGGCATGTTCGTGGAGCTGTCAGGGCGACTGTTCAAGAAGCGTGTGAATCGTTTTGCTGAGCTACGCGATCGTAATGGCGGCGCTTGTCAGTTGGTAGTGCTGGAGGACAAACATCCGCGAGTGGCACGTCGCATGAATAACATGCCAGAGAACACAACGCTTACGATTGTGGGCCAGGTGATGCGAAGGCCGCACAATTCGTGCAACCAGACAATGCCCACGGGCGAAATCGAGGTGGAGGTGCAGGACATACTCAGCATACATTTTCCGGCTACCGGCACGAAGCGAGCTGGCGACAAGCGCACTTACAGCACCATGGCACAGCAACAAAGCAGCCTGGGCATCACCAGCACAGAGTACAAGATTGCCAGTAAGTGGATGAATTGTTGATTCAATTTAAATTTATTTAACTTTATAATTCCACTCGCAGAGAATGAGAATATCTTGAAATACTTTGAGAATCGAGATCTCACCTGTAATGATCTACGTCGCGATGATGTCGGCAAAACAGTCACCTTGGTGGGCTGGATACCATCGACCAAAAACAATAAGTTTTTGCAGCTAAAGGATGGCTATGGCCAGACTCAGCTGATGATCGAGGATCAATCTGTGAGTGAATATATACAAAAGTGTTTTCAAGTGTTTTCAATGTATTTATTTAATTTTTTTTATTAAAATTTGTATATACCAGCTAATGAATATATATTTATTATATATTAGAATTTGTATACGAATTTATGACAGAAAATTTCCTTTTAGTCTATGAAAACTTGATTCTTAAATTATATTCTGTTGGCAGAAAGTATTGTAATATAAGAAACCGCAAAATACAGTAGAAGCTGTAGATAGTTTCACAATTATATCATACATTTTCATGAATCATTTGCTTAATTAATCACTCAATATATTTTCATTACAGCTAATGGACACATTTATGTCCACGCCGGAGCAAACTGTGCTGCAAATTGTTGGTAAAGTTCTCGGCAGGCCAAAGGCAAACATAAATTTGGTCAGTGAATTTCACTTTTTTCATATACATATTAATATCAGTTGCTTTTATTTATAGAAATATGACACTGGCGAAGTGGAAGTTAGTGTGACCAGTGTGAAAGTTTTAAATCCGGATGATCCCTACGAGGGTCCCATCAAGGTTAAGGAAAAAGTGCAGAAAATGTCGATTGATGATCTCGAGGCCGATGAGGCCGCAGCTGCTGCTCGCAACGCAATTAGCGCCAATAATGGTGAGGGCGATGTGGATGGCGGTGAGACGAGTGCGTCGAGCACAGTTCAGCCTAGTGTCGAGCCGCATCGTCAAAAGGTGGCGGACACCAACAAATTTGCAGATCGTACGCACAACTGCGGCGAACTGACTTCTAATGAAATCAACGAAAAGGTCGTTGTATGCGGCTGGCTGGAATTTCAGCGTATGAACAAGTTTTTCATACTGCGTGATGCATACGGACAAACGCAAGTGCTGATCTCGGCCAAGACAAAGGGTCTGGAGGAGTATACTGACACAGGTGTGCCCATTGAGTCGATTGTGCGCGTCGAGGGTACTGTGATACCCCGTCCAGCAGCCACCATAAATCCAAAAATGAACACAGGACATGTTGAAATCGAGGCCGAAAAGATCGACGTACTGAATGCGGCCAAAAAGAATCTCCCCTTCGAGATACGTAAATTTAATCGTGCCGGTGAACGTCTACGTCTCACGCATCGCTACTTGGACTTGCGCTTCAATGATATGCAGCATAATTTACGTTTGCGTTCGACGGTTATAATGCGCATGCGCGAATATTTAATTAACTACTTGGGCTTTGTGGAGGTGGAGACACCAACGTTATTCCGCCGGACTCCCGGCGGTGCCCAGGAGTTTGTGGTGCCAACACGCAAAGCGGGTCACTTCTATTCACTGGTGCAGAGCCCACAACAGTTCAAGCAGATGCTGATGTCCGGCGGCATCGATCGCTACTTCCAGGTGGCGCGCTGTTATCGCGATGAGGCTACCCGGCCGGATCGTCAGCCGGAGTTCACACAGTTGGACATTGAATTGTCGTTTACCAGTCGCGATGATATAATGCAACTGATTGAGGAAACGCTGCGTTACTCGTGGCCCAAACACTTGCCCAAGCTGCAGACGCCATTTAGGCGCATCACCTACGAGGAGGCCATGGAGAAATATGGCACCGATAAGCCGGACACACGCTTCGGTTTTTTGCTCAACAACGTCTCGGACATTATCGAGAAAAGTGAAAACTTTAAGGGCAAATATGATGACTTCAGCGCCTATGCCATTGTAGTGCGAGCCAGCGAAGCCTTCTGGAATGGAGCCGCACGCAAGCACTACGAGAGCCTGAGCAAGCTCTTCTCGGGCACACTCTTTGTGCGCAAATTCAACTATGCTAAGGATGTGCAAGAGAGGCTCACAAAGCTGCTGGGCACCGAGGTGGCCACCGAGATTATTGAGAAATTTGATTTGGAAGAGAACGATTTACTTTTCCTGTGTATTGGACCTAAAGATGAAACGGTGAGTAAATGAAATCTTATATTATAGTTCTTATGGGATACTAACTTGAGTCTTTCTTTACAGCGTAATTTACTGGGTCGCATTCGAGTGGACTATCATGATTTCCTTGTAGAGAATGCAAAAACCAAGAAACCCAACGATTATCGGTTCCTCTGGGTTGTGGACTTTCCGCTGTTTGAGCGCAATCCTACCACAAATCAGCTGGAGAGCGTGCATCATCCGTTCACGGCGCCGCTTGTTGATGATTTGGATAAGTTTGCCACCAGCTGCGACAATCTGGAATCGATACGCTCAGAGGCATATGATTTGGTCCTCAATGGTCAGGAAGTGGGAGGTGGCTCTATGCGCATTCACGATCGCGATATGCAGCAGTTCATTTTGGAGCAAGTTCTTAAAATTCCCCACGATCATCTAGCACACTTGCTCAGCGCACTGGAGTCTGGCTGTCCCCCGCATGGTGGCATTGCTCTGGGCCTGGATCGTCTCATTGCTATATTGTGTCGTGCGCGTTCTATACGCGATGTGATTGCATTCCCCAAGTCACTCAACGGACGGGATCCGCTCTCTAATGCACCTGTACCCATTTCAGATGAGGATATGAAACTCTATCACATCACCATACAAGAGCCTGAAGCTGAAGAGGATAACGCAAACAACAATGATGCAGCGAACTTACAGGAGGACGATGATCCAGATGCAGTGCGTGCCCCACCGTCGCCCATGTCGGGCACCAGCGACACGGATCACACCTTAATGGATGTGGATGTGAAACACGAGCCCACTGAAGAAGCGCCAGTATCAGAGCCAGTGTCAGAACCAGTGTCAGAACCAGTGTCAGAGCCAGTGCCAGCGCCAGTAATCACAAACATAAACGATACAGATAAGTCGGCAACGCCACCTGAACAGTTGTTAGAGCCAGCCATAAAAAAAGAAGATGATATCGTAGCATCCAACAATGCGGAAACATCAGAAACGACAACAGATGCGCCCGCAGCTGTACCAGTGACGCGTGCCAAACGCGTGGTCAAGAAAAAAGTGTAGGATCGCGTGCAACCAGAGCAACAGCGGAATTAAAGATACAACTTAGCATTTTATCGATAGGCTCAAATAATACATCAAGTAAAGGCATTGCAGGATGCCAATACCAAACACCAATCAAGATGTCACCGCTCTCTTTGTCAGTCAACCAGGTGTGGGGCGGGATCGTGGTAGGAGGCAGATCCTACCAAATTGTATTGTAAATGCCAATTGGGCTCGATTTCTTGTCCATTGGTTTAGTTAACCCATCTATTCTCCACACCCAATGCGGACGCATCTCACGCGTACGCCCACCAACATTCGTAAGTCCATTAATCATTATATACAAATATGGCGATTTATTACAATTTACGATATAATATACGAACTGCTATTGTATTGCGATTTGTTTAAAAATACAATAAACCAATTAATAAGATATATAAATGCATTTGCTACTGATTAATATTAGTAGGGGTATTCACTAAATACCTGTATTATATTTTAAACTCTCTTCCAACACTTTATTTTGACTACTTAAAACTAGGGGAATATTATTAATTAATACCTATTATTATTATAATTAGTCTAAGTTCCATTAGGTTATAATTCCTCCGCCACTGGCTTGGAATGTCATGTTCATGAGAGTTTCCTTGGAATACTCTCTGGATTAGGGGCAAGGGAAGGGTGCATAAGTATTTGTGGTTTTGGCTTAGTGCACGTTTGGCGTGCTGAATATATCATTGTCGATGTAACCATAGGTAAGATTGCGTCTGTAATCCCACCAGTTTAGTGGCCTACTCAGTTGGCGATCATCCAGCACTTCTATAAAGTCGCCCGAGTCCAAGTCCTGCTCCTCGATGGAGTCATCGTTCTCGTCCTCCGTAATTTGTGGTGGACTGTAGCTAGTCCAGTGCTCATAGAGATCATGCGTGTCAGGTGTGTTTGGCAGATTATTGAAATTGTAGGCCAGCTTGCCAAAGTGATCGATGTGCTGCATCAGTGGATCCACACTCTGCGATGGCAGGCGATGGGGCAGCGGAGGTGTGCGTGGACGCTTGACGCCAAGCGTGGGTAGATCCGTCCACTTGCCCAGGGCATAGGGCGAGGTGTCGTTGGTGTCAATCAGAAACATGCCTCGCGTGCCCGGTCGTACATTATCACCGGCCTCCAACAGATAGTTTGTGGGCGGACACATACCTAGCAGATAGGAGATGTAGCTACTGCAGGCCCAGCCCCAGAAGCCCTTGGGCGAACGTATGGACTCGAGGTAATAAGCATTTGCGCGCTGATGACTGCAGGCAAATGAATCTAAATTCAAGAAACAGAATTTAATTAAATATATTTCTTATATTTCCTTTCAGTTGTGCACTCACTCATCCATTGTGGTCCTGCGCATCCTGGCTGTGAGATGCCGCCATTCATATAGAAGTCAGCATGGCCGCAACGCTCCATCTTGCCCTGCACCAGCGCATTCGTGTGAATCACGTCCACAAATGCCGCATCGCTGGGATCGAGCTTGTCATTGACTCCGGCGGTAATGAACAGCGGCATCGCAGGGTCGAGTCCAGTGATGCGCGGCAGCTGAAACGATTTCAAATTGCGCGCTATATAGTTGGGCACCTGGGCGCCCAGGGAGAAACCAATGATGTGTATTTCCGTGTTGTCCATTTCCACCAGACGCTCAATCAGCTGCGCAGCACAGGCGCCCGCCTGACGCGTATTGTGCACAGCGCTTATGTAGCAAGGACCCGGCGACAGCACACTCCAGTCCACATAGATGATGTTGTAATCACCTTTGGTTAGGTATTCTAAGAGATTTGAAGTGGGTTTAAATGTTAGCTTGACTACAGATTATGATCAATGTTTGACACTATGATCTCATCAGAAATATACATATTTATTTATTATATTTCTATTTATATATATAAATGTATATTTAAATTATTCGATAATTATATCTCAGACATATCTATATCTAAAAAATTCGATATTTTTTTTTAATACATATAAATATATTATTGTTTTAGAAATATGTAATTCAAACATATTTCTATTTTTTTTTTTATTTATATAAAAAAATTTTGTAAATTTATTTAAAACTTGAAAATCAATACTTTCATATCTAAATGCAAGAACTAATTAATGCTTCATTAAATTTTGTTTTTGAAAAATAATTAAAATATATGAATATGTTCTAGATATATTTTTTAGAAGATATTTGAAACATTTTCATATATTTTTTGCCTAGAACAATTTTCGTAACCATTTGTAGATAAGTCAAGCATATCGGAAAGTTAGTTTTTTAGGTGTAAGTCTGCATCTCTCTTCCAATCTTTTGCAGTATGCTTGGCATAATATTGTTATATTCCCAACAATAATACCCTCTCATTGTTGTTACATAACTCAATCAAATAAACATAAATGCAATTGAAATCCGATTTGGCATTTTGTGTGGAGCATTTCGTGTGGAGAAGGCTGAGAATTGTCGCGTATGCACTTTACCGCTGCGCAAATAAACGCTTATATCTTATTCTCCACACTTATGCCGTATTCTCTATACTCGATAATGCCTCTTACCTCATAATCTTTTATACTACTACTTTTATACTCACCATCTCGCATTTGTTGCAGCGGACTCAGGAACATGTCAGAGTTGTAGCCGTGTATGAGAATTTTGGTGGGATTTCTTGGATTCAAATAGGAATTGGTGAGATTGGATAGCTCTGCTGATGCATCAATGTGCAGATTCTGACGATCCATGACATTGTGACGCGTGTAAATATAAAATTTAACATCCGGATCGGGACAGCTGCGACCGATGGCCCATTTACAGGGCCCGACAGTGATGTCTCGATTGGCAACGGGTTTTGCTGTTGCCGCAGGAGCTGTGGTTGTAGCTGCCACATCATCTGTTAATTGTGGCGCAGACTGTGTGCCACCATAATCAAAGATATTGTGACCATGGCAAGTGAAGGCTAGAGAAAGATTTGATTTAAGTAAGCCATTAGTGTGAAGACTTTCTTCGACTAACCTAAGCACAGACAAGCTATGGCCAGTTGCGTGTAGTTCATATTGCACGCTGTTTATATTTATTTCTTGAATCAATTTATAATTTAATTAAAGCGTTGCGAGAGCTGTGCCTGGTCCGAAAATGTTGGAGAAACTGAATGCCGGCCTTAAAGCCGATGACCAATTTGGCCAATGTGCGCTGGGCAGCGTGTGTAAATGTGTGTGTGTGAGCACGTGTTTGTGTGTGTGTGTAAAGTGAGAGTTGAGCATAAAAAAAGTGAAAATATTGAGAGTCAGAGGATTAGCTAACTGTGTATTAAACTGCTGAGAGACCACTGCAGACCTAAAGTTTATCTGCATTTACACATACACATACACTCTCTCACATACATAGCTACGGTGCTGCATACGTGTTTGTTGTTTCAATAAGTACGCAGCTTATAAAAGTTTTAATCACGTCTCATAACAACAACAAGAGAAATAAAGCGAACGATCGCTTAATGTTGCTTGTTTTCAGTTTTTATAGCGCTCAAAACCCTTAAGACACATATGGAGCGTCAGCTCTACAGGCTTACGACGCAAAGATAATGCCAGTTAAATGCAAATATTCCCGACCCACGTCAACACGCTCGAAATTGGGCTGTTTGTTTTTTTTTTTACCTGTTTGAGATCTTTGGCAACAGTTGTTAGCCTAATTGGAGCACTGGGGGATTATTAGTGGTATGTGCTAGCAATACAATTGATTTATTAATTGATTTTGGATGTTTTGAGTTTTGGCCAATTTCTATAGTTTCTCAATTTATTAACGCAGCGTGTGGCTGCCAACGCCCACAGTAGATGTTCTTTATAAAGTGTTTATATATAGATATACATATATAAATATATATAGCTATGTGTATACAAAAGTCTTTTTTATGTATAGCTGCTGTCTATACTTTCAGGGGCACTAATAATCTTTTCGGCATGGAATGTCAAGCAGAATGGAAACTAATAGAACAAGCATTAGTGCCTAAACGAGCGACATCTATGACATTCTCACTCTCTCGCTCTCGTTCTCGGTCTCTCATCTTTGAGGGAGATGATCTTCTGGCCGGCCAAACAGCATCCATTAATTTATTTATAACTTAGTTTAGCAACATTGTCAAATTTATGAAGACTTTTCAAGTTTGACACGCGCAATAAGTTTAACTATATCTGGAAATATGAATATATACAAATTCTATATAAAATACTATATATACAATTTCAAAGACGAAATACATAGTGTAACACCCTGTAGGTTTTTTATTCAATTTAATTCATTCATTTTGGTTAATATAGATTCACATTTTGTGTTTACTTCATACACAATGTATTTGTATAGTTCACTGAGAACTGTTGATATCATTTAATATTTATTTGGAGCCTTCTTTACCTTCAGACGTTATGCGTTTAATTTCAAGTTTGATCATTCTTTTAATGTCAGGCGGATATTCATTAAGTTTGCTTTTTAAAAACTTCAGATATGCAAGGTTCAACTCGAGCTGGCTATCTTCATCGGCTGAAGATATAGTTTCCTCATCTTTAGCTGCTTCCCCATCTTTCGGAGCCTCCTCATCTTTAGCTGCTTCCTCATCTTTAGCTGCTTCCCCATCTTTCGGAGCCTCCTCATCTTTAGCTGCTTCCTCATCTTTAGCTGCTTCCCCATCTTTCGGAGCTTCCTCATCTTTCGGAGCTTCCTCATCCTTCTCAGCTTCCTGATCTTTCGGAGTCTCCTCATCTTTAGGAGCTTCCTTATCTTCCTCAGCTTCTTTCAGAGCTTCCTCAACTTTCAGAGCTTCCTCAGCTTTCATAGTTTTCTCATCCTTTTGAGCTTCCTTAAGTTTCAGAATTACCTCAACTTTCACAGTTTCCTTATCTTTCAGAATCTCCTCAATTTTCAGAGTCTCTTCAAATTTCAGAGTCTCGTCAACTTTTAGATTTTTTTCAGCTTTCAGAGTCTCCTCAACTTTCAGAGTTTCTTCAGCTTTCAAAGTTTCCTCAGCTTTCGGAGCTTCCTCAACTTTCTGAGTTTCCTCAACTTTCAGAGTTTCCTCAGCTTTCAGAGTTTCCTCATCTTTCGGAGCCTCGTCAACTTTCAGAGTCTCGTCGTCTTTCGGAGGTGCCTCATTTTTCGGAATGACCGCGATGTTATTGTTGACTGGCATCTTCGTCAATCGGATGACCCTATATTTAAACAGATGAATTAAATTATTATTTTTTTTTTTTAATTTTTTTTTCACACATTATGATATATTATTGATATAGAATTAATGCTAACATAACCAAAAAAAAAAAAAGTAAGGAAAATCTTGAGACGAATTCCAAATTGCAAATATCAGTCTCAGCTTTCAGTGGCAACAGAACAAAAAATTAATTAAAGAACAATTTCGTTAGCTTTTTTAACTAAGTAATACTTTTAAAGTCAGTGGCACCCTGAGACACGTGTCCGGGCGACTCTTTTAGACATTTTAGGTTATATGTATGTCTGCACACACACTTCTTACCAAAGTCAGTCGAAATATGTATGTTAAACGCTATTTACATAGGAAATAGTAGATAGATTAATGATAATAATAATAATATTTACCAATTTAAAGGTGTTGACTGCTCACAATTGTTAATTAAGGAAGAACGAACGCGACGCGTCATCGCTTCGAATCAAAGAGAACAGAAAAGAAAATCAAAGAGATATCGATGACTTGAAGTAAACTTGATAGTCGCACAGAAAAGAAGGACCACATTGCACGTTAAATTTATTAAGTCCCAAGCTTTGAAATGTATCGAGTTAGACAGACAGATGGGCAGGTCTAGATCAACTCGAGTTATTCAGGCCGATTACAGATATATACAGTGTACGACAAATGTATTCGTGCTGCTGGAAAATTTTCTTTTTAAAGAATAAAACATATATGTATATGTATAAAAAGAAAAAATTATAAAATAAATTAGGGAAATTTAAGAATGCAATACAAATTATTCAGATTACTTTTATTTATTCCAATTATTTATATATATTCCACTTTATTAACATAATTATTCAGATAATAAAACCGAATTTATACGAATTCTTTATTTGTATTTTATATTAATTAATTTACTTTATTAATTTATATTTTTTTCTGTGTGCATTTTTCTAAATAAAAATTAAATTTTTTTAAAATAGTAAAAATAATATTAAAAAAAAAAAATAATAATAAAAATAATAATAAAAGGATTTATTAAAAAAAAAAAAAACTTTAGATGTAATTTGTACATTAATAAACAACATATTGATACACTTTTTTTTTAATATACATACGTAAATTTAAAAAAAGTTGATTATTTTTCAGTTTATTTCTCTTGCAGAAAAATAATACATTTCAAAGTCCATCTCAAATAATAAAACCAAATTCGATAGAAAGTGCTGTATGGATGTATGTACATATGTATGTACATACATATGTGTGTATGTACATATGTACATACATATACATATGTATGAAACATTTCATTTCAGCTGTGTAACGTCGTTTAATACCTGGAAATAATGAGTAATAGATTGTTGACATTTTCATCGTCTATTTCGCTAGAACGGAAATCTGCAGGGTCAAGGCATTAGAGGCATGAGGCATGTGCTGCTATCATTTGTTTGGTGAACGTCACACTAGTATGCTCCACATCTACTAAGTCGGCAGAGGCTTATCAGCTGCGGGCAGGCTGCGGCTTTGAATCCGAGACGTAGTATTCGCGAGCTGAGGCTAGCGTACGGATGAGCACAATGCGCTGGCAATGGCAGCTGGCAATGCTGCTGCTGGCCATGCGCCTGGCACATGGCGCAGGGACAACAGGAGCCACAGGAGTCACAGAGGAGGACGTCGATGAGGAAGCCATGTTTTTCACACGATTGTATAAGCGAAATCTACAGCAGCTGGTGGCATTGAGAAATGTGAGTGTGGAGCCTTGCGATGATTTCTATGCACATGCGTGCGGGAACTTTGGGCAACTGAGTCAGGCGCCGGATCCGGATGATGCATTGCCGCCGTTCTTGTACAATATGCAGGATCGCATGCAGTTCTTTGAGTTGCAATATACAAACTTTCAAACGTTGCCGGGCAAATTGTTGGCCGAGTTGTACGGTGAGTGCAGGATGCGTGGACGACAGCATTCACACCTGGAGCACATGCTGGAGCAGGTGCCGTTTCTGACTGCACACCAAGAGACGCTTGCAGGCTGGCCCTTTCTGCGCCATCAATGGCAGCGTCGGCAGCTGGACGAGCAGCTCAACTGGATACAGCTTGCCGCGCAGCTGGCGGCGCACGGACTGCCCACCTTGCTGCACATTTACTTCGCCGAGCAGACTATCTATGTGGCGCCTATAGCAGAGCTGCCCTGTCCCAGCCAGCGGGAATTCAAGGCGAGCATGTCGGATGTGCTGGCAGGTCGTCATGCCCAGGTGGCGCACATTGTGGCGCATGAGATGCGTGTGTTGTGCCGCGGCATGCGAGGAGAGCTGCCTCTGGCCACCAGCCTAACGGAGGCCAAGAGAGGACAGCAGAGCACACCGGCGCCTGGGCAGGAGCAGCTGGAGCTGGATGACAATACTATGGATTATTTGCAAGCATTCTTTGGTCTGCTCAACTTTACGGAAGAGCAACTCGTGACGGCTCGCAAGTTGCCTGTGAATGTGGAACAGATCACGCGGGCCTGGACAGTGCTGCGGCAGACGGAGCCGCGCATCGTCTACAATTATGTGCTGTGGCAGGCGCAGCAGCGCTTGGTCTATCCGGACTGCTTCGAGTTGGCCACGGAGTTCGAGCGGCTACTGCACGCCGAGTACTGGCAATGGCACGTGCTGGCGCCCCAGCTGACGCGGGATGTGGCCTTGGCTATGTACCAGCTGCATACGACGCGCTTCCAGAAACGTCGACGCTCCACGCTGGGCAGCCGCGACTGGTATGGACATCTTTGGCCAGGGTCTGTGGAGCGGCGCGAACTGCAGGTGGCACGGCTGCTGCAGACGCATGCCCAGCACTATCTGAACATTAGCGAGCTGACGTCGTGGTACGGCCAGGTGCACTTCAAGCCGTATCATTTTTACGGCAATCTGCTGCAGTTGCGACGCGCTCAGCTGCGGCACAGCTTCCAATCGCCCTATGTGGATGCGGAGGATGTGCAGCAGTCCGCCTACTTCTTGCGCCACTTTCTGCACTTTGTGCTGCTGTCGCTGCATCGACCCATGTATCATTACTATGCCACGCAGGGCCTGGAGCTGTGGAGGGAGTCGCGTCTGCTGCAGGACACCGATGGCTATTACACGGCACTCGACTGCCTGGAGCGACAAACGCAGCAGCTCTACGATGCCCAGCTGGGGACCATCTATCGGCCGTTGAGCATGCACGAGGTGGCCGATGTCTTTCACTTCCATCGCTCGTTTCAGGCAGCTCTGCGGGATTATCGCTTCTGGCTGCAGGGCGAGAGATTCGTCTTTGCCGAACAGTTTGTGCTGCAGTATTTTGGCCTCGACGAGCATCGTATTCTCTTCTATGCGGTTGCGCAGCAGCTGTGCAATCGCCATGATGAGATCTTTACGGCGCAGCTGAATCGTGGCTATATGAATCTGCCGGAGTTTCAGGCTGCCTTCAAGTGTGAGCCGCAGGCACAAATGAATCCGCCAGCCAAGTGTATGATAAACAGATGTGAATAGCCAAATGGAATTTCTTAGAATTAGTTTATTTTATTTAAGATAAATAATATTTAAAATGTTTATAATTAAGAATATATAATTATGAAAAATGGTTTAATGTTCTATTGAAAATTTATTTGAAGAATTTTTTTTTATATATTATAAATATTTTATTTTTAGACACGCCTCTAATTTTCGTGGGATCCATAAATATTAATTAAAATATATGTGTCTAAGCTGTGAAAGAGCTAATACAAAATATGATGAAAATGTTCAAGAGAATGAAAAGAATGCGAAGAAATTAATCAAAACGCATTTGAAATATTTTAGCACAACAAATTTATCGATAGGCAAAAACAGTTGATAACAAATATTTATCAAGATGTGATTTTGAAGTCTCAAAAAATTACAAATGTAATGTAAATTTAAATAAAATAAAGTAAAATTTTAAATTTTATGGAGGATATTTTTTATTGTTAAAATTTGGTTATTAAATAATTTGATGTATAAGATGTTCATATACACATGTTCAATAATATAATAATTTTTTTATTTTTTATTTATAAATAATTATTTTCATACAAAATTTGTGTTACTTTCAAGTGCTATAAAAAGATTGTTTAGAAAATAGTTTGAAATATAAATAATTTTATAATTTCTAAATACGTTTCAAATGAGCTATAGGAATAAATATATTATATACAAATATATAAATATATAACATAAAAAACTTTTAAATTTAGTATTTTAGTACTTTCATCACATTGTATTTTTTTCACACTTTGCTTTGTTGCCTTTGTTGACTGCATGTCAACTCAAATGTTTTCAATATTTCGTGATCATTGAACCTAAAATATTTCCAAACATTTTTCAGTAATTGTTTCAGTCATTATGCACATCAGTTCCACATATATATGTTTGTATGTATGTATGAATATATATTGTTTTTCTAGGCATCATTTGAAGCATTTGCGCAGTGCATTTTCAAATTGTGTTAATGACAACTGTCAGGTACTCACTATTGGTATGGAGACATGGCCCAGATTATACGTCAAATTGTTTACGAAAGTGTGGGCGGAGTCTATAGCATATACTACATAAGCTATAGTATATACTATGTATATTTACTGTATATGCTGTGCTGCGTATTTCTTGGTATTTTTGTTTAAGGTTTTCAAAATCTGCAGAGCTAAGGCATAGAATTTATGTGTTAGCGTAAGCCGTATGAATTTTAATGATATTTAACAACGTCATATTGAGGTTTGTTGTATCTTTCAGATAACGTCATTTTGGCTAGGTTCTTTTGCACCTGAAAAGCTGAAACAAAATATTTGTGAATGGGAAAATTCGCGAGTGATGAAATGAAACAAACATATTTGGTAAATGTTTATATAATATAGTATACAAATTATTTTTACTGCATAAAAAAAAACTTTGTTATATTGCTTTCCATTATTTTCATGTTTTATTTTTTTTATAATTTTTTTTCTCCTTGTTTTTTAGCGGTTGCGGCTGCTCGCAAACTGTCAAAGCGGCTAAGAAAATTTATTTTATTTATTTTCGATGTGGATTTTCGCTGAAACTTTAAAGCATGTTCCAAGCAACATTTTCTATTGGCGTCTCATTTTGGCCAATGTGCTTTTTGGAAGGCAGAGCAAGAAGACTTTTTGTTCCACCATAAAATTATATATATACTCAGACATATTTCCATTTTCCACTTGTCAGTTGACAGCGCAACGTTTTTCTCCTGAGTGTCGTTCTTTTCCGAAATATCCAACATCTATCTGTGAGTTTCTAACTGTGTGTGTGTGTGTGTGTGAGTGTTCTTTCTATTTTATAGATACTTTCACGCCAATGTTTAGCGTCGCAAAGTTTTTGAATTTTTGCTACAATTTTGCGCAACCCAGCGGCCAAGTGCGTGAATCAATTTTAGTTGGCCCAAAGCCTCGCTGCAGTTAAAAGCACAAAATAGTCCGCAAAACTAAAAAAGAAAAAATAAAACAAAATTTAATTTATATAAACGCAAAAGAATCCAGGTAATAACACCAAGGCAGCCTGGGCTGGCATAATCTTGTGTCGAGTGAAATTTCTTTGCATAATCCCAATCGAATTTAAGTGTGCCGTGCTAATAAATTTATCGAAAAATATTTGGAACTGTTCCAATCTATAAAGCTGGAATTATTATGCCAGCAATTTTTCGGCGCTATATGTACTACAGACAGACATTTTGATTGCTCTATCAACAACAAAAAAACAGAAATTAATGCAAAACAACAAATAAATATAAATATATATATAGAGAATACTCGTCTATATGGAGCCTGTCGGCAATTTAAATCAAATTTCTTATGATTTCTTACACACATAGAAAAAGAAATAAAATAATAAAATTAAACATTAAAAACAAAATGATATGTGTTTTCTGAAAATTAATGGACACCTTTTGAATGCTGAGATCAGACATACTTATATATACATATGTATAATATGTTCACGCGCGAGCAAATATTATTATTGGCTGACCTTTGCGAGGTTGTTTGAGCAGATAAAACCATCCAATTGGAATCTAACATTTATATATTAGCTCCAACAATTTATTAATTGCTTTCCATTCTCAATATCTATTTATAGCGCTTAAATCAAAATGAATGAGGCTACGAATCTGTTCACCACCTTCGGCATTTTGGCCATTCTTCTGTTCTTCCTTTGGATCATCTATGCAGTGTTGTAAATAACACAGACTCCAGGCTGGGGCATAGAGCAAAGGTGAGTTTTAGCTAGTTATTGGAAAGTTGGGAAAAAAAACTATGATTTGGCATGGTATATATATTGGGAATTGTCTATATATGTATCTATATATTTTCTTATCTAATTATTTTGTATATATTCATATATTGCGTATGTCTATTTAAATTATTGAGCTTACTATTTAAAACGTTTTGTTAATTAAAAATGTTAATGCACAAATTTCTACTACTTAAGAAACTAAGAATAGCAACAATTTGTTTTATACTTAAAAAATTGATTGAAATATTTTCTAAAGAGTATGTATTGCAGTTGAATATTATTTAGCTCGCTTGCACAGCGCAAAGGTTATATTGGTTTGGTGTTAGAGTTAGAGAACATGATATTTATTATTTGTATAAAAAAAAAAAATAAAAATAAATAAATAAATAAATTATAAAATTATAGATAAATAAGAAAAAAAAAAAATAATACTTGTATTTAGATAATATAATAAATACTGTATATCCAATAAGAAAATCGCAACGGGTTTGTCGAACTAGAAAGTTGCTGGAGATTTTCAATTCTTAAGGCTGCACAATTGCAGATATATTTCATGACAAATCGTTTATTTGTTTTAAATATATATTTACATATATAATCATAACAAAATCTTAAGAATACCTTTTAAAGCTACTTTATAATTGTAAACAAGTATAGTGCTTGCAATTGCGAGTCAAAGAAAATTGCATATAAAAATCTCTCATGAATTTTCAAAGCTAAAATGCATATAAAATAAAATTTTCAAAGATAAAATTTCACATAAATAATATTTTGAGATCAAGAGAAATATGCAATGAAATTTTGAAAGCTATCCCAACCAGATGTTTGGTAGCATTTGCATTACACGCCTGTAGTACACTATTCCAAATTCTAAATTAAAAGAAAATGTTCGAAATATGTATGCACATTCAATTAGCAACAAATGTAGGGCAGAGTCGGGGCTACGTGCCTCAAAATGTTTTGGACATGTTTCAAAAAAATAACCAAACAAACATGTGGCACAAGCAATTCGAAAACGTATTTAGCAGGCCAAAGCAAATAAATATGAATTGCGATTTAGACTACAGCTGCCTGGAAGATAAAGTAGTAGCACGTCGTCCAACCTTATAGAAGCAATCAACGAATAACAAAGAAATAAATAAAACAAAAACACTGCACGAGGTCCAAAGCAATTTGCCAATGCCTCAATTGAATGATGGGACGAATCGCAAAAAGAAGAGGAAAAGAGAAACTGGGAAAGCCATGGAGAAGTTGCCGTGGAAAGGCATGGCAGTCATGGCAGTCATGGCAGCCATAGCGCCCACACACATTCACATGGAATTTAAACATACTTATAAAGATGTCTTATACGTACTGGGCTACATACATGCATACATATAGGAGACGATGTGTGCCGCATCAAAATATGCGCAACAACTGGACACCAGTCAACACACATACATATATCTCTCGAATATATATAGTTGTAGATATATGTGTATGCGCTATATGAATATTTATATATATATGAACCATAATTCCAATGAGGTGGCTGCTTGGCTGCTGGCTGCTGCCCGATTTTGATTCTTGATCAAAATTGTAGGCCAGTTTGTGGAGAAATATTTTTTGGTGCGTTTCTCAGTTATTCCGTGCCATTTGCTACGAACGGTTTGCCGATTCCTGCTAATACTGAAATTGTGTGTAATCATTGAGTGCATTGATAGACCCACATATCTATCTAGCTATTAAACATAATTGTGTGTTTGACACTTGACTAATTAGTTGATTATAATTTTAATTTCTCTATAAAAATCCAGCAAGCATCAACAACAACAATAACAAAATGAATGAAGCCAGAAGTTTGTTTACCACCTTCCTAATCCTGGCCTTCTTGCTCTTTCTGCTCTATGCCTTCTACGAAGCCGCCTTCTAATTAATGATGATTCGAATATAGTTCAAGGATATATATGCTTACATGTTGAATTTTGAATTCCAACAACAACAACAATTTTAAAATATGATACAAATAAATACCAAATTACTTACCGACTAGGAATTTTTGTAGAGCGTTACGCGCGTTTAAGTCGCTAGCATTTAATGGATTTCTATTAGTACCCTAAGTCAGGTAAGTCCAAACCATAGTAAAATCAAAAATATTTCTAAATTATTGCCATCGTCTATCGCAAATCAAAAAGAATATAATGAGCTCGTTCGTTGACATTAATTATTTAAATTGGCTAAAAAAAAAAAAAAAAAAAAAAGAATTGAGGAAAATATTCTATAGTTCAGCATAGATATATAGCAATAGCTATATTTCATGTTTATATTCATTTTCTATTTTTTGGCAACGCTGTCAAAAGTTGCGACATTAAAAAAAAATCATATTCCAAAAAGTTTTCAATTTTTTAGCGACAACATTTCGACATGGCTCACTAAAGATCCAACCTACATATATAACAAATATAAACATACATTATATATACATATGTATACATGTGTATATAAAATGGATTTTTGAAATATTATTGCAGCGTGTGAGATTTGTCAAATGAATTCGACGTGATATTTTGAGCGTTGATAATTTTGTGATTTTCTTTAGATTTTTTTCTTTCGTTTCTTGAGTTTTCTAATATTTGCGAAATGCATTAAAAATAAAATATAAAAAATGTATTTATTGCATTAAAAAGCAAACGCCTTTTTGATGTTTTTTTTTTCTTAATTTTTTGCTATAAATTGTTGAAATATAAATTTTGTATGCATAAATAAAATTATATTTTAGCATTGGTCGAGAAAAATCTAGTTAGTCTGAATAATTCAAATTTGTTTTAATCTCGGCTAAAAATAGCATAAAAAACACACATTTTTGTGGCTATTGTTTATGCGTTTTAGCCACTTGAAAACAAAGATTATTTATATACATTTAAAACAACAAATTGAATTTCGATATCGGTTGCCAAAAGAAACATTTTGAAAGAGCGCATTTTCCATTTTCCATTAAATTATTTTGGAATTGCGATGGCGAGCAGTAATTATTTCATTTAAAACTAAATATATATATTCACTGAGCCAGCTGTTTGGGCTATTTGGCTTGTTTGTAATAAATATATTCTTATTGGATATTCTTATTGGATTCTGACTTCCTGTAGATGACGTCAAAGCTGCAGGCAATAAGAGCAGCTGCCCGGTTCGATTGGGGGCTCTGTATTGCCAGAGGAAATGTGTGTTCCGGTGAGTTCCATTCGATTCAGAATTTACACAAATTTCAATATAACATATATTTATATTTATCTATATATATATATTCGGCAGTCATTCGTGCAATCCAATTGGAACGTTTGGGACATTCAGAACTTTTATGGCCTTCATGGCCTTGGCGTCATCTGCTCTAATCATAAATATTAACAGGCAACATTTTTGCTTCGCAATGGAATTTATTCAATTAATAATTAATTGACCATAATGTACAGTATAAGTGTGAATAGCAACAACAACAACAACAACAACGGCAACACGAACAGCAACAACAACAGCTCATGGCGCACATAGGAAAATTATAGATTTCATTGTTTAACACTTTGCACATAATATGTAAGATCTTTATTTAATTCTATTTGCATTTTTTCGTAAATAACAACAAGACCAACCGCTGCACAAGCAATAAAATGCAACAACAAAAAAATAACAACAAAAAAGCAGGAATAAAATAACAAAAACGCAAAAGAGAAATTTCATTCTGGTTTGGGCAAAAATTTAAGACTTTAATTACCTCCGTTTTTTTACAAATAAAATTTAAAAAAATCAGATGTGAAGTGAAAATAAAATTAAAATAATAAAAGAACAAAATATGTATAAAATGTAAGCCAAGTAAGTATATTTACTTATTAGATTTACATGAGCAGAGCATCATTCAGGGATTTTCAGTTACTGGATCATTTTGAGGCTACATTTTGGTAAAATTCTGTGTGATACATATTTTGAATTGCCTAATTTTAATAAAAAGCCAAAAGTTGTTAGATAAAGAACTGGGCAGAAAACTGTTTAGTAGCTGAATGTCAAAACTTGAATAGTTTTTTTTATGATTGAAATACTTTTTGATGATTGTATAGGCTTAAAATGTTGAAGAGAGCTTGAATTTAGAAAATTCCAAAACAGTCTATCATGCGACGTTCTCAATCATTGGGAAATATTCAAAAGCATTTGCAACCATTCGAACTGTCAAATTGATACAAGAACTGAGGCCAATATTTAATATTTACTCAAAGTAAACATTGAATATGAAATTGCTGCAATATGGGTCAGCTTATATACTATAATAAAAAGTGCTTGAAAATTGGGTCAAAGATTTCATTTATCAACCAATTAAATGTGGTTTCATCAATTAATCATTTTTATTTCAATATATCATTTGACCATTCATTAAAGCAAAATATTTTATTTTAATTATAATAAAAAGCAAATTTCGATCTTAAAAGAGTCAGCTTTAGTGCCAAGATAATTCATCTATAATAAAGGTAACAAAAATGTTTTGAAAATATGTTCACTCTTTGGTGGCCGGAAACTGTATGTAATTTCCGTTTATGCTTTTGACTACTTTTACAGCGTAAAATTTAGATGACCTCACCTTTGCGCTTCACTGATTACGCTTTCATTTTAGACCAATTGACAAATGTCATGAATTTTTCATTCGTGCTGTAAGCTATTATACTTTAGTAATTGCTAAAATACTAATGTTAAATTATATAGTATACTCTTTATAGCTGAATGAAGCTTGAGCAGGAGTAGTGAGGAATGCTGGAAAAGAGAAACATGAAAATTGTGTAGGCATTTGGCATGAAATGCTCAAATCTATTGCTGATACCAGATACTTCATGAATTTCAAAAAGGCCTCCTTTCATCCTATATCATATACTTAAAACTTACCTTATAGTAAGTACGTAAAGATTAATGCATTTGAATGTTTCATGTTTAAAATTTGATGGGCATTTTCTTGCCTAAGCTCACCTGGAATAGTTTTTTTTAAGCTTCACAGATACTATTAACCTATTTCCATTACACCCATCTTATTTATCACTTTTAAAGAAATATTTCCAAAGGTCAATTGACCTTGATAGCTTCACGAGCTCTATCAATTATTTCTTATTTCAGCGCCTACAAAAATTGCAAGTAAGTCGTATGCATTCGAGGTAAGCTGCCTCTGTCCTACTGCCTCAGTCAAAAACTTGCATTGTAATGTCAGCTTGCATAATTGTGGCCGCTGACCACAATTGAGAGACCCTCACGATTTCCACTTGACGTTCATTTGCATGCCGCTGCATGTAAGTCGAATTTGGATTTTAGCCAAATTCATAAAAACTTTAAGCTTTAAGAATGCCAACTCGATGCAATGAAGCTTGGCTTTCGGATGGCTCTTCCGCCCGCTGGTCAAGACCGGTTTCTTGGCTGCTACTCTGAGCGCCTCTCTCTCTCTCTGTCTCTCATTTTCTCTCTCTCTCTCTCACACTCACTCTCTTTGCACACTGCAAAAGTTATGCAATTGCCTGGCAAAAAAAAAAGTGACTCAAAAATTGATTTTCTTAGCTGGTTTTTCTACGAACAATGTTTACAGTTAATATATTGATTAAGACTATGCGGCCAATATTTACAAGACTCTTAAAATCTACGATTTATGTGCGGCTGCTGCAACTCGCTTGCAGCCCACTAAGTCAACTTCTTTTGGCTCAAACCCTCGAGGCGCAGGCGTCGCGTCAATTGGTGTCCAATGAGCATGCGCAGATGCTGCGGCGCCAGCTTCATGAAAAAGTACTGCAAATCGGAATTAATATTATTGTAATTAGATACAAATGAATGAATTAAGTAAATAGTTCAATAGTCTCACCTGCAGTCCATGCGTCCAGAAGCCCGTTGTCGTGCTCGTTTTGCCCAGCGTGAAGACGGCGGAGCGTGCAAAGCTGCGTGCATTGGGTATTAGAAAACCGCCGCGCATCACCGAATCTGAATACTCATTCATTTTGGTAATGACAAACATGGGCATGACCAGCTGCACGGTGACATTGTACTCGGCCAGCTCCTGTTGCAGGGCCTGTGTGAAAAAGGTGACATATTTCTTGCTGGCCGCATAGACAGCCATGTTTGGCATCGGCTGCAGCTCCGAGCCCGAGCCAATGTTGACGATGGCGCCTTTGCGTGCCGCCTTCATTTGTGGCGCAATCTTGCGGGTCAGCATGGTGACGGCGCCAATGTTGATGGTCAATATATCCCAGATGGTGTCTTCCGACACCAGATCCAATGTTTCCGGATAGTCATACATGCGGCCCACATTGTTGACTGCAATGAGTTGAAGTTAGTTAGGCCAGAGTTGGAGATGCTTATCGGGCAGCGAAACCTTGCTTGCTTTCAGGCAAGGTTGGCTCGGCCAAAAATGTAAATTGCTGAAGCGCGTCAAAGCGTTTATGAGTTTGGCAAACAAAATTCGACACAGAAATTATTTAGATGTACTTGAAAATGTTTGAAAAACTGCCACACACACACACGGTGGAATGGCCCTACCACAGCGAGGCGAAGAGTCATTATAATTGCACGCTATTACGAGTATCTCTGTTCAGCTTACTTTTGTCAATGACATTGACAACAAAAATAAAGAAACAAAAAACCGAAACTTTAATTGTTGTTGTCACTCGACATGCGGTTACAAACGGCTACTGTTAGCCAACAATGAGTTGGCTATAATATAGCTCGAGTGATGGGCGGCTGCCTCAGACAGCTTGACTGAAATTTGATTGAAATTTGAAATTGAAGTGCATTGTGAGCTCAACTCATGCAAGTGTTTTGTTTATACTATTTTAGCTTTGAGTATTTAAATTAACTAAAATTTGTCTGATTTCCCTAATGATTGAAGATTAGGATATTGGCAATTAGACGAAAAATATATGCAATATAGGCAAAAAATTAAAGACGGAAGAGATTAATTAAGTAAGGCAAGTCTACAAGTGATATGGCATGATTTTACGTTCCCTGCACTTTAATATTTAAAGAAATTTTTAAAATTTTTTACACTTCTATAGATACATATATAGATAGAGAGATTTGCATATTTTGCCCTAGGCTAGCTCCAAATTGTGATATGTTTTTTTTTTTTTTTTTTACATAAATAGAGTTTTGATTAAAAATCTGCAGATACAAATACTTTCATAACTTTGCAGTGCAATATATACTATAGTATAACTATACAAAAAATAATTTGCTTTATTATTGTTTTCATTCTTATTATAAAACAACAAACTAAAACTTTTGAAAGCAATCTTAGCTCATGGCTTTATTCTATTCAGTTTTTCTCACTTTTTGCAGCTCGATCTCAAATCTTTCATTTATTACACTTACATTTATTTTGATTTCTCAACTTAATCACTTGCAATTTTCTGTCAGTGCATTCCACTTACCTAGTATACCAACTGGTATGCCCGCCAATTCCTTTTCGATTTGCTCGTAGGCCTCACGTCCCTTGGCAAAGTCCACAGCTATCCATTTGGTTTTCACCTTGTGTTCGCTCTCTGTAAAAGTTGTTTCACAAGTCAGCCCATCAGCTCAACTTTTATTACGTGCCTGCAGACGATGTTGCTTCACTCACCAATCTCATTGGTTACTGCGATGAGCTTCTCCTTGGTGCGTGAGATGAGCACCAGATTGAGACCTTGGCGTGCCAATTCCTTGGCATATTCCTTTCCAATGCCGTCCGTGGCACCAGTTATCACTAAAAAAGATAAAAATAGAAGAGAAAAAAGGAATGCATTTTAATTATTCTTCGAATCGAATCATACTCAAGGGATTTAAACTTTGAGCTGCTCTTAATTATCTTCTCTGCAGCATTTCTTGATGAGTTGTGATGGCATGTATGTATGAATGTATGAATGTATGAATGTATTCATTAATGAAAGTCTCTTATGCAATCGTTCATGCTTTGAATGTAAATCCTTAACAAAAAGTAATACTAATTTCATCATAAATACAATATGATTATCATTATTTGTATGCATAGCATTGTTCGCATTTACATTTCCACAAAACTTTCAATTTGAAATGCACGCCCACAGGTAACACATATTCACAGTTAGCTGCTTCACACACCCTGGCTAATTATTTATTTAATCAGTTTATTTAGTTGGAAGTCTTTGTCATACCTATTAGGAGCTACTGCCCAGCCCAAGGCAAATACAAAATTGAGCACCAAAAAAATTGGCATATAGACAGAAAAAGAAAAAGAAAAGAAAACTCGCTTTTTGCTGATGTTGTTGCCATCAGTTGCTGTTGCTGTTGCAATGAGTCAATGCAACAGTTGCCGCTGCGACTGCGCAACTGGGCAAGAGGCGGCAAATGCAGGGGCATCGTTAAAATACAAGTTATTGCTGTTTTTTTTTTTGCTGTTGGCCACATTTGTTGCCAAATATTTGTGCAGCGGAAATATTGGCAGCGAATGGCAGCTGCAACGTGTCGTGTGTGCAGCTCTAGCTGAATACGCAAAAAAATATATGCACAGACTCTTCAGAGTCTGTTTAAATATTCGCCATCAAAATACTTGAGATTGGGGAAAAACAACATTTGAATTGATAAGTTAAACTCATTGTAGTCAAGGTTAAAAATACTTGAGAATATTGAGAAAATAATATTTGTCAAACGTCGCGTCGGTAAAAATTAGAAAGTGAATAAATGCATTAACAATTATATTTAATATTTAATATATTTAAATAATGTAGGAAAATTGAATATATTTCTAAAATAGCTTTTGATATATGTATTATAAATATATTATTTAATATTAAATATATTATATCACTGCAAAAAAAAAGATTAAAATATATTTTTGGAAAATAGTATATAAAATAAAATAGCTGTATATAATGTATATGTATATAGCTATATATAATAAAATAATAATGAAATAATAAAATATATATATAATAAATATATACGTTCATTTTATTATTCATATATTGGTCGATAGAATATAGTTTCATGCTTACTTCTGTTTTTCTATAGCTGTCAAAGTAAGTTATATACAGAATTTCAGGAATCGTAGGACTCATAACTCAGATTACTTAATAATACTACTCAATAATAAAAGCTTTAGGCTAACAAGCTTTTTTTTTTAAATATTTTGTTACATAACGTATACATATGTATATATATTAAATTGAAAATTATAATAAATATATTGTGCTTTTATTTTGCAATTTAAAACGTAAATAATAAAGATTTTGAACTAAGTTTTTCTTTAACGATATTTTCTCATTTAATTTAAATATATTAATTCTAAAAATATATATATTTTTATTTATATTTTTCATTTCAAGGCGTGCCAAAAAGTAAGATTACTCAATAATAAATCCGGTTATGCTTTCTCTTTCTTACGGCGAGTTGAATGACTGCAATTTGCTATATAAACAAAGCGTAAGTAAGTAAAGAGGAAGCATGTGGAACGCCCAAACAGCTGTTCGATATGCCTGTTCTTATCAATGAAATGGAGATAAGAGATAATGGAGTGAATGGGTACGTTCTGATAAGTAATTGTTACTTCATGCTGACTTGGCTTAATCTATGGATCTAGGAAATAATTTGTACTAATAATATAGCATAGATGATCACGAAAAAATGCTATTAACTTGCCATTGGGCGTGCAATTTACATAATTGTGTAAGCTTCTAAATTTCTATATAATTGTATCTGCATGTTATATGCATTATACTTGATTATATTTGCAATTAAATGTTGATTATTGGAAATGCTTTTCTCGTGGGGATGTAGTAATAGAAGTTTAAGGGAATGGATATTGGAGAGTCTGATAAATGGACACAAAAACAGACAAATAGTGTGGGAGAGAGTGAGAGAGCGAGAGAGAGAGAGAGTGAGAGAGAGAGAGAGAGTGAGAAAGAGTGAGAGAGATATAGACTATTACACAGAACTTACCTGCCCATTTGCCAAATTTATCCAGCAATGTCTGTGGCAGCTGTGGCTGAAAGTACGGCTCCAGCAATGCCTTAATAATACTAATCAGAGACTTAAAATTGTCGTAGAGATAGGCAGCAATGGCCAGAGTGCCCACCAAGTAAATGACCAAGGAAATGAGCTGCCAAATGAACGCCATGCGTAGCAGTGTATAAATGCTTAATTCCAGTGCCGGCTGCATAATGAATATATTTACTTTAGTATAGAGTCTATATGGTGTACACACGATATTCACACACACAAATATAATATATATATATATATATGAATGTGATAAGCGATAGCTGATAGCTGGCAAGGCTTATGTAAGTTCAGTTCGCTACACTAATCAGCATGATGGCACATATATATTTTGTACTATATAGATAAACGTGCACAGTTTTCAATTGGGAATTCATTGAATTTCAATTAAAACTAATTTTTGTTTATTGTATTTCCAATGTCTGCACGGCTTGAGCTGCGGGCACAAGTAACGAGTCGGAGCGTCGATCACGCACTAAACACCGAAACCGAAACCAAAACCGAAACTGAGCTCGAGCTGCAGGCCGCGCAGAGCCTACGACCACAACAAATCGCAGATAGTATATACAATATATATATATATACATTATTGTTTTTGTTCGGGCTTTACAAGCTGCAATTGTCTCGTAAGTCATGAACACGAACAACACACTGCAGATACACAGACAGATACATGAACTAAAAAAACACGTATCTTGTAGAGTCTCGTCTCGTCTTTTAGCGCTTTCGGCTTCTTTTTCGGCTTTGTAGCTTCATTACTTCATAAACAGCCAGAGTTTATGTTTTGCTCGCGGTGTAAAGATTACAAAATCTGGCAAATTATAAGACATTTAATTATCGCCCAGCTATTGTTGAAGATTTTGAACATTCGCCACGATGCAGGCAAAAGTCTGACTGTTAAATTGGTTGACATTTTTTTGGGAGCTCTCAAGTGCATAATTGGACTCCTCACACCTGGACTCGGAATCGGACTATATAGGCTAGTACTCAACAGCAAATTGCCATCAATTAAGTGAAAGATGCTTAAATTGTTTTCTACACGACATCAGCTGAACTTGGGACCTCTGCTAATGATAACAAATTTACAAACATTGTCAAAGTGTTCCGACATGATAAACGATTTAAATAAATAATAAAGCTTTTGCATGTGTGAGAGAGTGAGAGAGAGAGAGAGAGAGGCTTATTAACTGATTTCCTTGCATTAGTAGAGTGGGGAAAATGTATATAAATTATTTTTAATATGCGTAATGTATATAAATTTATTATTCATATTAAAAGTAAAAAACTTTCTTTGTTATATTCAGATTAATTCATAATTAAAATTTGGAGTAAAAATGAAATAATAATTTAATTAATAGAAAGTTTAATAATTATTTAAACAAATTTTTGATTTTAAATATAATAAAACGTTGTTCTATTCATCCATTTATACTGTCAGGCTACTTTGCCACGTAAAGCTAGTTATTATTATTATTAACCATTGCTATTTAATTGTTAATTTAATTTTTATTGATTTGCTGAATCCATATCTTTCACATTAGCTTTTTGAGATATTTTTAGGGTATATTAAGGGTCCAGTAAAATTTAGTTTTAGATTAATTCAAAATTCAAATTAGATTATATATAAAATCTATTTATATATTTACTCTAAAAACTCATTGAATTTATTTTTATTTTTTAATTTTATTTCTTTTGGAACGTTTTTTGTTATTTTCTTGCAGTTTGACATATTTTGACTTATATTAAAAAAAAAAAAAGAAATATTATTCAGCTTTCTAACTTTAATATTTTAGATTATGATATTCGGAAATAATGTTATTCTGCCCTAAAATGTATTTAATAAAAAAAAAAAAAATTATTATTTATGAATATTCAATATTCAATAGCTTCCATATCATTAACCCATTAAATACTTTCTATACGCTGACGTATTTAAAAGATTTTCTACACAAAATAAACAAACAAAGCATACATCAAATGCCGAATGCTAAATAAACATAATAATTGAACATTATTTTGATTGTACTTAGCTTGAGGGAATGAAAATTTTTATAGACATAGGTAAATCGATTGCAAAATCTATCTGAATGACTTTCAGAAAAGGGTGTTGATAAAAATAAATAAGGAAATGAATATAGTAAAAAGTGTTTAGGCGCATGTCTGTTTGACTAGAAAAACTATTTATAAACAGAAATATGTAAACAAAAATTTTATGATTTAAATATTTAAAAAACTATAAACAATTTTAGTTACATACCTGTGAGGTCCGAAAAATTATTTTCCGTGTCTGTTCGCGTGAAAAGACTGAAAAGAACTCGTCATAGAATATTTATGTACATTCATGAAAAATTATTGATTTTGACAGGGAAGACAAAAAACAACTGTTCATAGAAAGCTTTTTAATGTGTAGAAAGCTTTAAGCGACATAGCCAAAACAATTAGCCAAGACACAAACCGCATACTCATTTTATTTACAGCCTGAAAGTATGCAATGCTTTTATTTCTTGTCTTTATCAGACATTTTTGTGAAGAACAGTTGAACTAGATTCAAGCGCAATCTCCATGGGAACGCCATTATAGTGGCATTTTGCACATGATGCCAGAAATAACCAGGTGTTTCGTCCACACCATCTCGCAGCTGGGCAACAGCGCTGCGTGCATATTGCTCCGCTGTGGGTATAAAGAGGCCGCCGCTCATAATGCGCTTGGAGTAGTTGTTGATCTTGGTGACCACAAAGTTGGGCGACAGCAACTGCACATGGATGCCAAACGGTGCTGCCTCCCTTTGCAGCGCCAGCGTAAAGCTGCGTATAAAAGCCTTCGTGGCCGCATAGAGCGCCGCATAGGGCACGGGCTGCAGTTCCGTGCCGGAGCTGACATTGACAATGGCGCCCTTCAACTTGGAGGCGCGCAGGCGCTGGAAGAAGTAGCGCGAGAGCTGCGCTGCAGCTAAAACATTTGTATCGATCAGCTGCTGGATTTGTTCCTTGCTCACTCTGCCAAGACCGCCGGGAAAGCCAATGCCAACATTGTTAACTGGGTGGCAGTGGAGTAAGTTAGATTTCTGATTTGAATTAGCCTGTGCATATATGTACTTAGTATTGATAAGGGCACATCCTTCAGCTGCTGCTCAATGTGATCATAAACGGCTGAGCCTTGCGTAAAGTCTGCGATGACAATCTTTACCTGAACATTGCACTGCGTAGCTGAAAGAGTTATATATATAATATATAGATAGAGAGGCATCAATCTCTTCACTCACTTATTTCCTTGGCCACCGCCTTCAGTTTGTCCTCATTTCTGGCTATCAGCACTACATTGATGCCATTCCTTGCCAGCTCCTGGGCATAGGCCTTGCCAATGCCATCGCTGCTGCCCGTGATGGCCGCCCACTCACCGTAGCGCTCCTTGATGCTCAACCTGTGTCTCGCACCGCCAATTAGACGCAACTTTAGCAGGCGATAGGGCGTTCTCAGCTGCTCGTAAAGATAAGCGGCGAGTGCATATATCCCAACGCTGATAAGAAACGTCGATAGGCTGATAAACATTCTATTTAAATTTCAATTAAATTCTGCGTATTTAGCTGCTGCTCGACCCAGCAACGGACCACGACTGACATCGAGCTGATATGTGATTCGTGTGTTTATATTAACAACACGACGATTAAAGGTTCTTGAGCGGCATACAAATTCGTGCATTAATTTGACAAAAAAATCAAAACAAACCTGAGAAGTGCGACAAGCGACATTAGAAATTCCAACACTCTGACCGATTTGGGGACTCTGTTTATTTCTATATCTGTCTGCGCAGCGAACAGTTATAATAGTAATAATAATAAATAAACAATAAAATGTTTTCTTGTGAAAAAAAAAAAATTAGTGTTTTGCCTTTTCGATTGCTTATTAATTGCTAACGCATTGCAGTGCGTTTCATGTCGGGTGCATTGCTCGATTTATTGGCATATAGCCCATGCACATTCAGGGTCGATTCGTACTGGAGCTTTTACATATTTCTTATCTATTGCTTTCATGTTGTCATATCAGCTAGCCTGTAGCTGAGTTATTGCTTAGAAATATACTATTAGAATTGTTTGGTCATGTATTTTAAAATTTCTTATCTTTTGCAAGGTATTTTATATTATAATCGAAACTATTTGCATTTAATTTGATAGGTATTTATATTTGATGTGCATATCTGTATATTTGTATGTTTGTTATACGCTTCGCCTTTTCTGTAGGGGACTCGCATTTGATTAGATTCAGTGGAAATGTAGATAGACAGAAATAGGTGTGGCAGAACTAATATTTATTATATATACATATATATGAATTATATATATTCCTAATCAGGGTGATGAGCTGAGTTGTTCTATCTATCACAATTTGACCATTTCAGTCAGCCTGTCTGCTTTTTGTATGCCATTAAATCTACATATGAAACTTTAAATATATATTCCCATATTTTCTATACCCCATGTCACTTCCATATTTTTGGTCGAATTTCATCATTCCTAATTTCTATTCCAATAAATCGTAACTATCTGTATACAAGAGCAGCATAGCTTGATTGAAATATCAACCGAGAGACCAGGGTATCTACTAGCCGAGCAATCTCGACTAGAGAAGTCTGGTTTTCTCAATTGATAAATTGATTTATATATCGTTATGCTATTGCATCGACAGAACTTTTTGTAGATTTTACATACTTGGAAGCCTTTCATGACACAAAAGTATATTGTATCTGTTTTTTATTTTTTTTTATTTATATTATTTATTTATATTAAATTTAATTTTTTTTTTTCCACCTTTTTAATATGTCGCAAATATATTTAAAAAAGTAATTTTTTCAAATATTCAAATTCAAATGAATTTATATAGGACTTTATTAGCTATCTCTTATCTTATCTCATTTTTTGTAAATATTTTTTTACTTCACCATTAGTTATTTTCTGTTACCAAGAACTCTCTTTATATAGCATATAAGTATATATAAAAATACATTTTTTTTTCATATTCAAATTCAAATTAATTAAATCCTAAAAATGTTGCAGCTTCAAAATTTGCGGCAAATGACATCATGGCCTTTTCTCTTGGCGCCTTTGTCTTGTGGTTTGGGCCTTGGCTTTGTGCGCTGTCTCTGCCAGCCAAACGCACTTACACATATCACAATTACTGGCATGAGCGCATACTTAGCGCATACATTCATAAATTAGACAGCAAAAATGGGATTTTATAAAACGCTAAGTACACGCCACACATATGCATGTGTGTGTGCGAGAGTGTGTGTGTGTGACCAGGCTTTGGTCTAAGAAAATCAGGAAACGGAAATGTGCGACGCGGCGCTGTGAATCGAACATGAAGTACAACCAGTACAAGAACCAGCAGAGACATGGGTTATATATCAATACGGAGCAACGTTTACCGCCTGGGCAGAGCTGTCTGTCGATGAACGACAGAGAGAGAGCGAGAGATAGAGAGAGGGAGAGGGAGAGTTTTGCTGCCTGGCGAAAAATATGGGCTGACATTTTTCGTTGTCGCCGCAAAAACCGCATTTATTCAAGTGTCAAATAAATTCATAGTTTTTCCGCAACAGCCACGCCCCCACCCGCCCGCCTGCATAGCTGTGGGGGCGTCGACAGCAGCAGTGGTGTCGGCCAACTAATTAAGTCAAATGGATTGAGAGTTTATGCGTGTGTGTGCCAAAAAAAAAAGGCTAGAAAAGCAGCTAGAAATCGAGCTAAGCCCAAAAATTCATTTGCTGGCGCCGCCTGAGAGTATGCAATGGTTTTTGAAGCGGCGCCTAGCTGCATGCAAAATATTTTGGCAACTTTTGCTAAGCACATTTAATTGCTTTTTAAGCGCACTTCGCCTGACAGTTTCAACTAATTAATGTGACTCATACGCCACGTAGTACAATGCCCGTTAATAACCTTTAAAGGCGCCCACAGCTAACTGCAGCTTAAATAAACACATAAAATATTGGCTGCCTTCATTCCCCTTATACACAGACATGGACATGGAGACATGCATGTGCCAAGATAAAAGCACTTGCCAAGGCATCAGTGGAACTGGCGCAGTCATTGTCAAAATAAAATAAAAACAAAACCCCAAAAAGCGAGTCAAACAATTTGAATTATGTTTCGCAATTTGTACATCCGTTTCTGCCTTGAAATCGCCCACACACATATAAATACAAACACACTCTCCACTATATCCTGCAACTGCTCTTACTCCAGCCCCACTTGGCTATACTTCTTATGTATATATGAGCGAAATTATTGTTTGCTTTGTTGCGATTGCCGCTGGCTGCCTTTATTATAGACTGTATGCGCGAGCATTTCCGGCCAATGCTCATTTTTATAACATTTTATTGAGGTTATTATTGCATTTGTTGGCAAAAAAAAAAAAAAAAAACAAATGGAAGAATGAACTCATTTTAATATTCCAGAAAATGCATTTGTTTTGGAATTATATATAATAAAGTTATTTTGACTTAAGATAATGTAGTCAAATGTGATGATTACATTTTATTTTATTTTTTTTTTATATTTATTTTATTTT
Source organism: Drosophila borborema (assembly GCA_030914335.1). Lineage (NCBI taxonomy): Eukaryota > Metazoa > Arthropoda > Insecta > Diptera > Drosophilidae > Drosophila > Drosophila borborema. The sequence continues at coordinate 6,176,790 of JAUESP010000305.1, forward strand.
TAATTTTAAAATATTTATTTAAAATTATGTTGAATAAATGCACATTTGCATTTATATTTTATTTTATTATTATTATTTATATTTTTCTATTAGTTATTTTTAGTTAAATTGTAATCTTGAAGAAATTTATTTATTTATTTTTGCCTTATCGTGCTTGAAACTCTCTTCGAGCAATAAATAAATAAATAAACATTATTTTGTTTATGTTATCACTCAATAGAGTTTACGTTTTTGAGAACATATTTTAATATGAAATTGCAGCCAAAAACAACTTACGCTCTTTCGTCTCCTCTTCCCTTCTCGCCTTACTCATCCTGCCAAATTGTGGAAATTAATTGCTTTAGCATTTTTAGCGCTCTAATCTCTGACATATCGTTAAAGCGCATTTGGCATTGTTGACTGGGTTACTTAAGGATGTTTATGCCATCCACTGAATTTTAAGTAGTCCAAAGGAGGCTGCCGAACTGATGCAGCAAAAAAGCCAAAAAAAAAAAAAGGGAGCAAGAAAATAATAAAAGAGTTGTCAAGTGAATTCGTGATGCGACAGGCAAAACAGGAGTTAGTGGAGTATTTACATTGCTCAACTAGCTAATACCCTGTGCTTTAAGCTAAAGTATGGTAATACATATTCATGAGTATTGTTAGAAAGTTTTCATAAGAATATCTTAATATAGATATCTATAAGTATTTTATATAATTTTTGTCTTTCATTAGTTTCTTTCATTAGTTAAGCCTAAATTCTTCAAGTATGCATTTTTGCCTAACTTGATTAATCATGTTAATTTTTATTTTATTTCTCTTTGCCAGGCTACCCTCTTCATTTAGTAAACACAGAGTATTCCCACTTTGCCTGTTGGCAAGCGGGTGGCATATCCTCGCCAGATTTCGTCCCGTAAATGGCGCATGAAAATTAGCAAGTTGTCTGTCTGCGGCTGCTATTATGCGGCATACTTTGAATGGCAGCCGCGAATTGAGTTCGCCTCTATATTTTTTTTGTAGTTTTTTTTTTATTGTCAGCCAAGCCAGAGCATGGGGTAAAGGCTTAAGCGTTTTATGTCCAAGTTAATTAGCAGTTTGTACGTTATCGTTGCCTATAAATGTCGCCAAAAAGTTTGACCATAAAACTGCAATCAGCGGTAAGTTATGTGGCCAGAAATCACAGAAACAGCCAGAGCACATATGGTCAGGTCAGCAAGCAGTGGAGAGGAGAGAACGACACCTGTTAGACCTGCAGGCAGCAGAACAAGCGCCGATACACAGTCAGAGTGAAGCTCATAAAAAATGACTAACAACGCGACAGGGCAGCAGCAGCAAAGCGATTAGGGCGACAGCAGCAGCAGGAGCAGGAAGTGCAGGAGCAGTAGCAGCAGGAGCAGGAGCAGCAACTGGAGTCATCCAGGCAGCTGTAGCATTTCGCCTCTGCAGCGCAAGTGTCATTTTGAAAAATTCAAATCTCGTTGCCAATAAAAGCCAATAAAACTCGTAAAATAACTCAAACAAAAAAGTGCTGCTCCGGCTACGGCTCCGGCTCTTGGTCCGTGTACGGGTCTGTTCAACTGCTGCGGTTGCTCGTTCAAGTGTTTTTTGTGTCGCAATGTTGCGGCTTGGCCATAACCCGTACAACGGTAATGGAGCTATTGAAGAACGTTGACTCCTGACACAAGCTTGTCCAAAGTGCAGCTGAGTGTGAGAGTGAATGAATGTGAGTGAGTGTGAGTGAGTGTGAGTTGAGTATGAGTGTTTTTGCCTCTTAAGTTGTCATCTATTGAAGTAGTTAAGGCTGCAATTCGCTTCAACATCTATTTATAGCCAACTCAGCAAGCGCGTGCCGTAAATAGCATAGGTAATGAATATAGCTGGCGTCTACACCTGTTTCAAACATGTCGCCAGCAACTGTGGCACTGCCTCAACTGAACTCTGTGTGAGTAAGGCCGTGGAGAGACAGAGAATGTGAGAGATTTGGAGTATATGGAAAAAGTATGAAATGCTATCGAGCATGATATCTATTATTATTATGTCTGCTTCCCCACTGTAAAACAAAATGTTTCATTTAAAAAAAGAAATCTATAAATATTTATAAATTTTACTGAAATAAACACTTTCCCATAAATCTTTCCATAACAGGATTTGCATTAATCAAGCACTTGATGTGCGACTATTTACCAGTTCGTTCGCTCGTTAGGCTTAGTTTAGTTGGCTCACACATCAATGCAATTGGCAACATTGTGAATGTCGTTGCTTGGGTTCGACTTTCACAATTTGCATAGGCAACTGAAGTTTGCCCTGATTTTGCGATTTGCTGATCAATCAACAGCAGCAACAACAATTGTTGGAGCTAAGCACACTGCACACTGAATGCAAAATGCTGCTTAGTTTTTCGCCATAAACAACGCATTCTGCATGCAGATGCAAGCCAAGACTGAGGGCCCAGCCATTCGACAGTTGACCATCCCATACATTCGAGTTTGAGTCCAAGACAGACAAATTAATATGCATGTTGCGTTACGCTGTGCTTGGCTTCTGGTATCAACGGGCATTCCTTGACGCATTGGCCGATATTTGAGCGCAACTGCAGGAGAGTTGACTGGCGCTATCGCGATGCCGGCGCAATGAGTCGACTGTCGCGTCGGCCAGGCCAAAAAATCGGCTGCCCTTTTGACATGGCCGGGCCAAGTGGGCGAAAAATGTGGTAACTGTATTCACTTCCTTTCCAATGCCAGGATAGCTCCTCACACAAAAAATAGCTAAAGTAGAAAACGCGACAAAAACAATTTCATGCATTCAAATGCCAGAACAGTGCACAGCATGACAGCATCTATGTATATACATATGTGTATGTTACATACCTAACAAGTCATGATGATTTCTGCTGAGGCAGATCGCATATTGAATACTCTTCAAATCTTTTTATACTCAGGCTAGCTAAGCTCGCTCTCTTTGATGGCAATAGATGAGCATAGCTCGTTTAATAGGCGACTATGTGAAATTTGGGTTACTATATGATTGAGTCATATTAATGCTTTTCGGCTCTATCAGCAGTTGGTGTTACACAGTGAGGCTCTCTCACTTTGCAATTGTATGTCATCAGTTGAGCCCTCAAACAGTGGAGTTTTGCATTACTTGAATTTGCTCTCAAATGTTTATAGCTTAGCATGTTAAAGTTGTAGCTGGAGCTGAGAGCTAAGCCATCTTGAGCTCAGTATGCAAGCAACCTTCTCCTATAAATTTCGTTTCAACTCTTCTATTATTGAGAATTTGGCAATTCTTATAAATAAAATACAATTTTTAATAAAAATCTATATATGATTTATATTTTATAATAACTTTTCCAAAAGATTTATTCACATTATACATTTATAAATAATAACAACTCTAGCTCTTTGTACATCTCTCATTTAATCAAGGTAGCTATCATGTATTAAGAGCGTATGAGCATTTCTTTATGGCTGCCTGGCAGACGCAGCAGCCTTAGCCCTGCCCCAGCTCAAGCTATCCAAAAACAAAAAAAAAAATTATTGTACAAAATAAAATGTCTCTTTGTTTTTGCACTTTGGCCAAGCGAATCCAACAAAACACATAAATCTTAGCATATGTGCATTAAATTGCTTGCCCCATCCAAAGATACGCAAAAATCAAATAGTTATATATATACATTTATATATATGTGTAGATTTTATTTAACTCTTAGCTAACAAGTATGTAGCTTTAATTGCCTCAACTGTTGTAAGCACTTAAATTTTCAATTGTTTTTCTATTGGCATTTTCACGAGTTTAGACTAATTCACACCTTCTCTTTAGCGAGAGTTTGCCAGAGTCTGTTTCTGTCTCTGTTTCTCTGGTTCCTGCCAAAAGCTGTCGACAAACTTAATGACCTGAAAACTTTTCGATAATATGTGTGTGTGTGTGTGCAAAAGTGTGTGCACGCCTGCGGAAATTATCAACTCGTCGCACTTCATACAAAAAGTAAAAACAAAAAAGAATAGAAGCTAATTTCCAGGAAGGCGATTAGAAAGCGACCAATTTAACTGTGGCAGCAAAAACAAAAGGATTTCCGCTTCCTAAGCGCTTGACAAAAAACGTCTCCAGCGATAAGAGCTGACGTATAGTAAATTTAGAACTGGGATTATGCAGTTAACAAATTCAGCGAATGTTTAAGGCAATATGTAAATAATCAACAGTAGTTTGTAAGAGTTGAGATGGGAAAATGAGTAAATGTATGAATAGATCAAGTATGTACATAAGCATTTAAATAAACATGCATACATCAAACATGCAACATCAATTTTCTAGTTATGATTGGTTAAACAAATATGCGTTAACAGCACACTATTAACTAACATAGCACAGAAATAAGTAGTATATATATTTGTTTCTTTTAAATTTATATTTTTATATTTTAATTTATTTTAATTTAATTTGATTTTTTTTAATATAATTTAATATAAGAGTCGTGCCTACCACCAATTTGTTTATTTGTATAAGCTATAAAAATATATTTCAACTGTGGCATTTCAACTTTCATTCTTTCTTTACAAAACACACTCAAAATGATTTCACAGTTGTTTTTCTGCTACCCCATTGTAACCCTGCTGCTGTCCGGCAATTTGGCCAGCCAAGTGAAAGCCACGTGACTAACATAAGTAAATACAGTTATAGCCAAGGCAATAGTCACAGCTCGAGTGCTCGAGCAATGTTTTGTTTGGCAAAAATCAAGATGTGTGCAGCATCCAAGCAACAACAAAAAGAAGAAGAGAATCAAACCCCTTTAGCTGCAGCCCAGTTAAGAGTGGACCGCCAGAGCGTTGCCAACTAACGTTGTGGCTGTTACTCAAGCCCTAAAAAATTTCAAATCGTATGTTTATCTTTGGCGTGGCCTTTGTCTAGCTGAAGTGGCGCTGTGTGTGTGAGTGTGTTTTGAGATCCTTTTTGCGCTGTTTTTGGGCTATAAATAAACGTTTAGCTGGTGCGGAAGCAACGGCGACAGCAACAGCAACAGCGCAGCAGTCTGTAGTACAGGCAACACAACAACAGTATGACCCCAAAGGGGGCAGAGTCGTGGGCGTGGCAAGCAGGTGTGTGGCAGGGGCACGCTTGTTTGTCTAGCGGCAGCACGTGCTGCTGCGGGCTGCGGTCAACACATGAGTGTGTGTGCGTGTGTGTGAGTGTGTGTGCACACACATTGTTGTAACAGTTTTTTCACTGTTCGCCTGTTAACTAACTCCCATTAATAGCCACATAATCGAGGCTCAATTAACACTGTAAGCCTCACTTCACTCCCTCTCCCCTCCTTGGCTACATTGTGGCTTTTATTTTAACATGCGTTTATTAGAAATTTATTAGCACATTGCATATTTTTACTGTGCACATTTTATGCAATTGCATAAAATTTTTATACTGGCGCCACTCGATTTCATAACTCACACAAAGTATCCACAGCGCATGTGGATAAAGGGTCAGAAGTCAACCTCCACACTTACACTGATTGGCAATGGATGCTGCCGTTGCGAACCTGTTGACCATTTGCATTTCATTAAGTTTTTGGTTGCTCCTTTGTAAGCATTTTACTGTCTCATTTAAATTCTAATTTTATGTCAGCGTTTATGTTTTTGTCGAAAGCCAAACACTCACTCACACACACACAGTCACACTTACACATGTATTGCTTTATAAAGTTCATCTATCTATTTTTATAGATGTTTCTCGGCGGATTTTCCGCTATGCATATTCAAGCATATTCATAATTGTCAAAGACAAAAACTACTTAAGATTGTCATTGAGATGGAGACTTTTCGGCATTTACTTAACTCATTTGTTTCTGTGCCAAATGCACAAGTAATACAATCTGAGGTTATTTGAACGTAGGTAGGTAATGTTTCTGTTTACTGAGTTTTTAATGGTAGTCAAAATAGTTTGGCATAAAATAAATGTTTATTTTTTGTTGATACTAAATTTATTGTAATAGAATGTTGTATTGAAACTGTGTTTCATTGGAGGTAAGCTCTTTAAGAGCTCTTTTTGACTGTGTAAAATAATATTTAAAATAAGTATTTTAAATAAAAATAAAATATAAATATATATAAATATTTCTCGTAATAAAAATAAAGTACTATAAACTATCTAAAAATGTAAAAGCCTAAACAGAGCAAAATCTAGAAATTGTTAAATCTGTTAATTTTGTCTCACAATAATCTTAATCTATAATATGAAAAGTATGAAGGATTTGAAAAATATGAAATATATATTTTTAAATATCGAACTGTATGTCTAAAAATCATGAAATATAAAAAGATATATATTAAAATAAAAAAAAAAATAAAAAAAAAATACTTTAAAAAATCCAAAAGTATATTTAATGTAAAATAAAAGAGTATTACAAGTATGTATACACTTCGAAAAGATTGTCTAACAATCCATTTATTTACAATGTAAAAATGATATAGTGCTTGTAGAGTAGTAAACTTTTTAAGAGCTAAACGTGTCTTAATTGTTTATAGTTTGGTTTATTGCAACATTTATTTAAAGACTCTGGCCATTTGGTTGCGTTAAAAAGAATTCCAATTCATTTCCCCTGGCCAGCAGATGCTGTCATAAATCTTCAATGCCCAGCGAAAGATTTTTTTGCGCGGCTAAAAAAGTGAGCTGCACATGTGAGAAGCAAAATTCTGAAAATTTTAGCTTTTCTTTGGGTATTCGAACGAAAAGAGGAAAATGCTGAAAGCAGAGAGCGAAGAGAGCAGAACGCCGCATGAGAAGAACCGAACATGCAGCTGAGTACGACGCGCTGCGACGCGACAGCGGCCGAAGCCAGACGATGGCCAAACGAGATGCAGGTGCCGTGGAAGGGGAGGAGGCATGTTCGCTTGGAGCGCAGCCAGTTGGAATTGCACGCGACAAAGGCGCAGCATGAATGTGGGGACAGGGGTGGCGGGGAGGCGGGGTAGACGATACGGTGTCTGTGGTAGGCGGCGACGATGATGACGACACAAAAAGGCAGCAGCAGCAGCGACGACAACGACAACGACAACGTCGACAACAGCAACGATTGCTGCCGGCTGAGGGCTGCTGCCGCTGCTGCCTGGCTGCTGCCTGGCTGCTGCTGGCTGACTGCGAGCAGTCGTCAGTCAGTTGGCCAAGAAACTGGTAGCGTCGGTGTTGTGAGCCAACAAAAGGCTGGCAGCTGGCAGCTGGGCAGCTGGCACAGTCACCGGCTCTGCCACTGCCACGAATGTTGTGTGTGTCTGTTGGCCATAGGGCACGGGGCAGTGCTTTGGATTGGCTTTGGCTTTGACTTTTGAGCGACGCGTAGCCAGCCAAGAAAAGTGGCCAGCCAACCAGTCAGTCCATCAGCCAGCCAGCCAGCCAACCAACCAACCAGCCAGCCAGCGAACCAGCCAGCCAACAACAGCAATTACTGGCCAAGAGGTGGTGATGGTAAAGGTCCAAGATGATGAGAACGCGCCAAATGCCGTTGCCAAAGTAGCGCAGGATGACAGTGAAGGAATATATTTTTTGGCCGCAAACGCAGTTTGATTAGCCAACTCAAACAGTGGTTTGACCCTGGCCAAGATCGCCGCAATGGACGCCAATTGACAGCCAGGCAGGCAGGCAGGCAGGCATTCAGGCACACACTCGCACACCACACACACTCGCACATGGATTGGCATAGTGGTGCGGTGGAGCAGCAGCAACAAGAGCAGCAGCCGCTTCGCAGGATGCGTTCGTCTCGATTATACAGCTTAAAAAAAAAAAACTTTAACAACAACAAAAACAAATAAAAAACGTGTCGCGCCGCAGCAACAACAACAAACTGCGCTGTGCTATATACGTGTGTGCGTGTGTGTGAGTGTGCATGTGTGTGTTTGTGTGTGTGTGTGTGAACCTTGCGCGCTGACCAACGTGCGCCGTCAACTTTGTGGCCAGTGCCAAAAATCGAGGTGCGCCAATGGAGCAACAGCAACAGCAACAGCAACAACATCAGCAAGCTTTGTTTCAGCTGGCCGCTAATGATTTGCGATGTCAGCGATGTCCGCAATGAAAATTGGCGCAAACCAAACGCGTGCGAAACCTCAAAGGATGCGCATCACGCGCAGAGGTTGCTACGAATATCAAGCATACGCCGCGTGTAACAACACTCAAAATATTACAATTATTCAATATTCAAATATATAAAACTTAACGCAACTTATAAGTAGTGACTAGTGCTTAACCTTATGCACAATATATAATATTTCATATAATAAACACAAAAAAATATAAATAATACAAAAAAAAAAAAAGATATATATAGTAGCAAACGTAGTCTCGAACAATTCTATGCCTATTATATAATCGATTACAAGCAACTATGATATAACCCCACACAATTATCTTAACATTAGTGCAATAACTAAACATAAATACACATGGTATATATATATAAACCCGGTTATTATTGGTAATAATTGGTAACTGACAGCACTCATAGACAATTTAAATATATGAATGATTAAACTAATTGTGCATCGCTGCGAAAGGAGTCGTTCAAAGTTGGAGCATCAACAGCAGTAGGAGGAGCAGCAGTAGCAGGAGGATAACTGAGCTGATAAGAGAGTGCCAAAATGGTAAGTGCAAGGGGGAAAGGGTTTAATTTGAGGGGTATATATGTATTTATAATATGAGTATATATTAAAATTAAAAAGACAAAAATTTCAAATATTTTACTTATTTTAGATATAGATAGAATATGTAATATATCTCTCTTATCTTATCCATATCGTCGGCTTTTCGTGATGATATTATGTACAATATTATATGAAATCTACGTTAGCTTTCAGTTATTTATAAAATTGTTTATATATATTTATTGTGCCTTTAAATTAAATAACAAATAAGATAGTAAATAAGAGTGTGTAAGAATGGGTGCAGAAATTGCGTTAAGAATCCTTATAGAAGCGAAGATCGCGCACACATACACACGCAGAGCTCAATTGATTCGTCTTTGAAAACAAATTCGGCTATTGGGCTACTACAGGCTGCAGTTGGCGCCTCTTCGCTATATTAAACAATTTTCCCCAAGCTATTTGTATTATTTGTATAAAAATATTATTTAAAAAAAAAGTAGTTATTGAATAGATAAACGTTTTATAATTTTATAAAAATTATACATTTTATAATGCAATAAATGTATGAATTAAATATACATTTATTATTATTTTCTCAAATCTACATTTATTTTAAATATATATTGTAAAAAATTAAAAACTCTTAAGCTATTGAAAACCTATCACGTAACTTAGTAGAGAGCAACATAATGCTCGCAGCTGTCACCACAATAAGATCAGCCCACAAATGTACGCCTTCTTCCCTCTGCTTCAGCCAACAGCCACCACCCAGCATCTAAGCCAAGCTGGCAGAGGCAAAAGCCAACAGTCTGGCGCCACATAAATAAGCAAAATGCAGCACAAAATGACATGTTAAATGCGTCATATGGCAAGAGGGGGGACATCAGCTTGTGGTAGGCGTAAGAGTTACGTTTAAGACATACAATTTATAGGCTCTGCAAAAATCCCACAGGCATACAGCACACCACACGCTCGCCTAGTCGACGCTCAAGGCCGCAACTTGTATTTTATTGGGGGTTCATAGATAGAGAGCATTAGATACAGATTTCACCCTTGCCTAATAGCTACACTTATGCGCTGTGGTGCTGGTTCAATGCACAGACGCCGCCACAGAGTGCACAGACATAAAAAATATTATATATGGTCCAGAACCCGAACAAGTGCCTTCCAAAAGTACCAAAAATTGTAACCCAAAGCCAAATGAGACTTCACGTGAAAGTCATTAAATTATGGTCAGTGTTCAACAAAGGAAACATCTAAAGAGTAAATCAAATGCAGACCAATTAATATTTTTAAATACTCGAACATGCGCTTGTTTTTCAATATTTAATGTTTTAATTTATGAGCGCAAGTGCGGATCACTTTCAATTAGAATCGGACTGAAAAACTTTTACATGTCTTAGATACCCTCTAAATATGGCTAGTGAGTCATTTGTTTGTTTAGAGAAAAGATGATTTTAAATTTATTATACTAAAGTAAAGTATATAAATATATTGTACTAACATTTCGCATATTGATATAAAATATTGCAATTGCAATAGCTTCGTCACATTTCTGAGTAAATGAGTAAATTGAAGATGTATGTCTCTCACATATAGTATAAAAGTTATTTAAAGTTCTTAAAAAGAAACGAGGTATCTGACGAGGTATCTGCTCGTCTAGCATTTGCCAACTTCACTCCCATTCTGCTGTCTAGAAATTTCCGAGCCATTAAAGCAATTAACAACAGCGAGCTGCACTCAGTAAATTAGCTCAAAGGAGCTGCTGGGACCTGCTAAAAGTTCCTCAAAACTAACGCGAAATTTAATTGTGCGCGCGGTATGCAAAAAGGACATTGGCAGGACATGCGATGGGCAGGCAGCTTGGACCGTTCGTTTCTTAATGCTTGCGCATTAATTTTCGATTTTTTCTCGTTTTTTTTTGGCAATAGTTGAACGTATTTTTTTTTTTGTTAGCAGTTGGCATTCGCTGAAAAGGAATTTGTTGACACCAACAATGTTTCGGACATCCTGGCAAATAATTCTTGGCCCCGTCTGCCCCACCCCAGCCCGGAAATTGGCAACTAAGCCAAGCAGCGAGCGCATTGTGTCCTTTCCTCTTGACTGCCTGCATATGTTTGCCTTGCAGTCTTTAGCCAGCAAACAATGGCTGCTGGTCAGCCCCGGCAAGAGTTCACACTTCCTTTTGCCAGTCCTTATCATTCAAGCCAAAAAGAATGAAAAAAAAAAAATGAAAGGCAAGTAGAGTAGAGATACTGAACCGTTTGCATTTGAGCACGTTTCAATGAACGGCCCAAAGATTTATGGCCCGCATTGATTTTATTGATGGCAGCCGGTCGCATTTTTAAATAAATCGCAGACAACGCGCGACGACAAGCAATTAAAACTAATTGAATCGCCCGAAAGCCCAAAAAATGCCTCAAGGAACATGCAATGTGACAAATAGTTGTAAATAAACGTGAATCTGCGAATGGGCATCCATGTAAATACAACTAAACTGTCTGTGAATGAGTGGAGTGGGCAGAGCTTCGAGGACAACATTAATCAAGACTTTTTAGTTATTTATTTTTGTATCTTTTTTATTACTTATATAAAAAATATAAGACTTGATGCAAGATGCAAGTTAATGTTAATTTGGTGTCTTCTCAGAAATGGAGATTGAGATAGAAAAAACATAAACAGCTCGTTGACCTGATGACCATAGCTATAGCAAGAGTTGATTACGTCACTCTATATCTGGGAAGCTGAACAAGGCAAGATGAATAGAATATAAACGATTATATTAGATACATATGACTAAGCAATAGATAAAAGTTAAATATAGATGAAAGTCTTGCTAAAGTTTCTTGAAATATAGATTTCATAAATGCTTTGAAAGGAAAAACTCTGCTTGATTAATACATTTGGATTTCTCTTTTGAGTTTTTATTTTTATTTTTATTCAAGTTGAGTTTTAATTTGCACTGGAAGCCAATCAAAAGAAATGTATTTAAAAAACTTTATTTTACTGCAGCTGTTATATATAAGTATAATACTGGTTGGATCAATAATCTTTTCATTTCTTTCAATTAATTCACTAATACTCAAAATTTCTCATTGCTTTTGACTGATATTCAATTGCCGTTGCCCCAGCATCAGCATCAGCATCATCGTCATCATCAAAGCCAGTGCAAGTGCCATTCGCATTGTCTGTTGAAATTATGTTTTGGGTGCAAAAGTCAGTTGCCATAATTTTCGTTGGCGTAGACATGGCAAATAAAACAAACAAACAAATAAATCGCCAAATTATTATTTGGTCCTATGCCTCCTGTCTCCTGTCTTCTGTCTGCTGTCTCCTTTGCCTTTAGCCATCAGCCTGCCTGGCTTGCCTAAATAATTTTTATGCGGCAGTTTCAGCAAAACTTTGTCTGCGCTGCGCTGCGCTGCCATTGTCCAGTCATAATGATTTACTCGATTTGCATATTTTTGCACTTAGAAAAATGCACAAACGATTTTTCATTTTCTTGAAAACTTATTAGTGCGACGCGGCGAGCCTTTGATGACCAAAAAGGGAAGTTGACTTTGGCTTTCTATATTTCCAAAATATTTTTCAAATAATGTTTTTTTTTCTCCTTCGTTTTCTATAATGATGCTGCACGGTTATCTATTTGTTATGCATGAGTTTGGTGGCTGTCATGGTGTATAAATAATTTGAGGCTAACATTGCGTATACGCCCCGGTGTCGCATTCGTCTAGAATGTGCTGTCTGCAATTTGCAGCGCCTACAAGTCTGCTGCAGCAAATTTCTTGGTACAGCTCCAAGACATTCTCACTTCCTGCTCAGCAAATTTGGCACACATTGCCAGCAACTGGAAGACAGCAACAAAACATAAACATAGACGCAGCTGCGTCTGGCTGCCAACTTGGCAGCAACGCATCCTGTGTATGACTGTGTGTGTGTGTGTGTGGAATGCGAGAGGCTCGCGTCGAGTTGGCCGCTGGCCACTGTTGGGCGGGAGGCGCCACTTGGCACTCTCATTATGATTTTAATTGCTGACACACACAAACACACACATAGTTTTTGACGAGTTGCCCAGTTTGACAACGTCATCAGTTGTTGTTGTGCCTGATCGTTTATTGGCCAACGGCATTTGGCAACAGGTTTCCAATTATCATGATTATGATTATAAGTATTTGCTTTATATATATAAATATATATATATATCTAAATATATTTAAATGTAATGACGCTTTGATTGGCTCGACCTTGACCAACAGAAAATTGTTGGCCATCGTCAACGGTTTGTAAAATTTATTGGCCAATATTCAGGCAAATTTTATGTTTTTGGCTTGCAAATGCTCACTGTGCGCAGTCCGCCTTTTTGGCAGCAGTTAATATTTAAGTTTTGTTTGCCAATTTCCTCAGATTTTGCTATTTTATTAGTTGTTGCTATTGTTTTTATTGTTGTTCGCATTTGTTTATTTGTTTTGATTGACATTCGTTTGTCTCAGTTCTTGACGCGTCGTCGTTGGTGAAAGTTGCCGTGCCGCTAAAATTACCAAAGCCTAACTGGAGCTAACCTCTGCCCTCAGTGAGGCACTACAACACACACACATATAGTATCTATCATAAATAAAAAGAATTTGAATGGTTTAGCTAGACATAGAGACAGTTTTTCATTTGCTTTTATTGTGCTAGTTCGTTTAGGTTTCGCGCAAAAATTTCTGCAAAAACATAATTAATTTAATGAGAATGCTGAATTGCTCTAAGTGCATTTGTATGTATTGTGTGCAAATGAATGCGATTAATCATATTCTAAAAATGTTTTAAAAATAGTTTTGTGTTCGCCATTAAATGGCAAATAAAAATAATTAAAAGTTTGTGATGCTTGCTTTTATATATACATTTTTGTTAAGAAAATAATTCATGTTTATAAACAAATTTTAATTTAAATCGTCTTTTATTTTTATAAAAATTATATAATATGTTAAAAATTAGATCATATTTTTTTTGTTTATAAAAGATGATTCAAATAGTAAAAAAATTTAAAAAAATAACACATATTTTTGTCTTCAAAGCATATAGTTTATATATACAAAAAAAAGGATATTTCCTAATAAATAAAAACAAAATAAAATAAACATCTGACTAAGTACGTATTTAAGCTCGATTGAATAAAATATTTAATATTAATAGCATTTAAATAAAAGTATTTTTTTCTGTTTTTTCTTATTATTTTAATATTTATACATTTAAAATTATTTTAAATTTGATATTCCTCAGTTTAGCTCGGTTTGTTTAATATATAGCTTTTCATCCTTTCTTGAAGGCCAAATACAAATCAATATCAATAATAAATAACAGAAAAATACAATAAATAAGTTAAAAAATAAAGGAATTTCAAAGATATTTATTAAGTATATTAAATTGCTTCTAGATCAACTTTTTGTACAGAGATTCACACAGTTTTCTAGTCGAAAGCATCTATGAGAATGCTAAATTTATAGTATATATACATATATATTTATAATTTATAGTAATATATAGTCCATTTCAACTCTTGTTGTATAATCAGAGTCTTTGTTATTAACAAACGGCAAATCGACATTTCTTGCTCAACTTTTGGCAACAATTTGTAAATAAATGTTTATTCAAGATAACATGTTCGTCTTTTAACTAATTTAATAATGATACCAAAGCAATTAATGAAATATAATTAAATTGCTTAGCTAAACATATGTATATAGGTTCGCATAAGTGTTTTTTTTCTTGGTATCTATTTAATGAACAACTCTCGTATTTTCATGTGACAGCTTCTGTCTTACTGCATCGCAATGGCATCTTCAAGGTATACGTGCAAAATGAGAAAAAAATCTAATTAAAACTAAGAAAAACTAGCACTAATTACAATTTGTGCCGGCGTCGCCATCGCCGTTGTTGCCCTATAGACAGTGTACATAGGATCGAGGAAAAACAAAAACTATATATATATATATATATATATATATATATATATATGTAAGCCAAACTAACAAAATGATGAAGCACTGAAATAGATTAGGCGCAAATATACAAACAGACAACTGCACGTTTGCTCTAACTGTATAATCTTTGTCTCTACATCTCTATATATAGTATGCATATATACATATATATTTATATATACATATGTATCTGTATCTGTGTCTGTGTCCGTTTCTCTATGTGATATACGAAAATAGAAGCGACAGCGACGATAGTCGCGCGTTTTCAACGCGTCTTAGCCAGCGTCAATTGCGCGTCATCGCCTCGCCATGCCGCGCCGCACTGCCGTTGTGGATAGATCGTCGGACAGTATATAGCATCAGGAACGGTCCAAATACTATTTATATAGATAAGATGTATTGGGTATATAGGCGGGCATGTACCACTTATGTGGTATATAAGGGCCTTCTGGCGACAGTTCTGCGCAATTTTTTTTTCATCTTGATTTTTTTTGGTCTTTGCCTTTCGCTTGTCGATCTTCGGAACCCGTCAAGTGTGTCCGAAAATAGCAAGGTAAATGAGAAATCTACAAACAAATAAGAAAATCGAAAATCAACCAAAATACATAAAAGTAAAACAAAGAGCAAAGAAAATCACCCAAGGAAATTGGGGAAAAAAAAAAAACAAAAATCTGCTTTCAACCGCCGAGCAAAATAAATAAAAACAAATTTGCAGCGACGAAAAATAGTTGAAAAAATATACAAAAATCCAAATTTGTTTAAAACGTCAAAGAATTGGGCACTTTTTGCGTCGTCTCTGAAACATGCTATATAGATCACAGAACCCAAGAGTCTTATGTATAAGATTGATATATATGTATTATATTATATATAAGACAAAATATGCGAAACGTGCGGCATTTTTTTTATTTTATTAAATAAAATTGTCTGGTTTTTATTAATAATTATCAAATGTTAGATAAATGCAGAGCAAATGTGTTTGAATTTTTATGACCACATGAATTTTTAGAATATTTAGTATAAATAAACATTTTTTGTGAATTTTGTTATTGGGAATTATTTTGATTACAATATTTTCTTGAACAATAATAAAAGTTTGAATACAAATTTAAGTAAATGTTTAATATATTTTGTAGTATAATATATTTTCTTAATTAAATGTGAATTCTCGAAACAAATATTTAACTTTTTTAGTAACATTTAATATGATATTGTTTTTAACAGTTCTTATGTATTTATTTATAAACTAATGAACTGCTTTAAAAATTTGTTAAATGTTAATACTATATATCAGTTAGTATAATAGTTTATACAATATTTATAAAAGGATGACTTGATTATTAAGCTTATTGAGTTTATTTTCTAAAAGTTCTTAATGAGTTATATCATCTTAAAAATCTCTTTAAATTCACAAAGTATTATACGCTTTCATCAATCACATCTATTCTATATCTGCAAACATGCAGAACAGTTGACAAATGTTCGCACCTGATGTCAGGCATAGACTTTTCCTTTGTGACTTGTCTTGCATAATGGCCGAGAGACCGCACAGCTAGCAAAGTTGTCTGTCATATTTGACATGCTGTTATTTTTAGCCAAGCACTTCGCTCCGCAAATGAATAATGTGCATGACGCAGTCTGTTAAAGGTTAGTTATCTACTATATTAAATAATAATCGATCGTAAATCAGAGGACTTAACAGCTAAGCAGCTGTTCAATTGGCAATTAGGACTAAGTGTTGCCATTTTCTACAGGCAATAAATCAGATGTAATTAAGATGTTGGTAGTGAGGAGGTGAGGCCTGGAATGATTTGGATATCTTGTGGTCTCAATTGGCAGCTGTTCAATAGCACAGTTCTTCGAGTTCCCTCCCACTCGTCATCAGCCCTGACCTCAGTTAACTATAATCAAGCGAAGTCATTAAGTGTGCGTGTGTGAGAGTTTGTATGTGTCTGTGTGTATGGGGAAGCCAAGATCGTCGGCCCAGTATTTGCTGGCAGACAGTTTGTCTGCTCATCCAGAAACTTATTGGCAAAACTCCATGATCATAAATTATGCAGTCCAAATTTGTTTACGCGCCAACGCGGCAGGTGGCGCTTTAATTACAGTGTAGAGGCGATTTCTATAGCTATACATATATGTGTGTGTGTGTGGGGAAATCCCAGGACGGCTGCCAAGATTCCTCAGCACGCAGCAACATTACGCAACAACAGAACTTGAGAGTGAAAAAAGTTCATTGCCATTGAGATTCTTTGGAAGCGAGCGTGAGAAAATCTTTCGAGATTTTGGCAAGCTACCATCTTGGCAAGCGCCCATTCCCAACGTTGCGTATTGGCCTGAAAGATCCCCATCCGCCAGCCCTCATCATTGGTTGCCCTTGCCAAGCCAGTCGAGGCCTGAGAAATCCAAAAGCCGTGACGTATTCGATGCGGCAATACCTTTTGCCGGGTGCACTCTTAAAATGTGGAAGTCTTATCTATGAGAAAGTTGGCATAAAATAATATATAGATTAACTCTTCTGAAATGCAACTATGGCTTAGTTAGTTAAAAATTCCTTGATCTTTTAGACTCTTATATTATATATGTACATATGTATATATTTGATTCTTATTATTGAAAAATCTTTACGCCATTTAGTGATTTGATAAAAGCCTTTAAAGTTTTCAGGTACATATTGCTAAATAATAATATGTGATGTATATAAGAAGCTTATATATATTTTATATTGTATATTATATATATAATTATATATATATAATTATCTTCTTTTAAATAAAGCCTTTGCTTGCATATAAATACATATTTATATATTTATATTTATATATAATACATGTTTATATCTATAGACCTCTGCTCCTTCTACTCACACTCGCCGACTGCACTAACTCACACTCGTTCTTTCTCTCTCTATCTTTACAGCGATGCGTTAAAGGAGCCTCGTTGACCAATTGGCAGCCACGACAGCCGCTGCAGTTAGTCCTTGGTCTGACCAGCCAATGGCAGCGCAGCGGTTGAAAGTTCAAGTCGGCGGCAGGCAGCGTAATGCACTTGGCAAACATTCAAAGCTGACGGCAAGTGGCTCACACACACACGCACACACGTGCATGCAGACACACCACTACACACTCACAGAAACACACACACAAGCATAGAAAGAGAGTGCTGCGATTGCTGGGCTCACACGCGCATGAGGAAAACGTTGATAATAAATCACGCATACGCCTGTTGGCACAGCAAGAACTATGCTCCTACGGCTGTGCTTGTGTGTGTCCCACTGTGTGTGTAAGTGTGTCTCAGTGTGTATGTGTGTGTGTGTGCTAAGACTTGCCCAGGCAGTTGGCCAACTGCAATGCGCTGCTCGTTTTTAGTCCGGCTCGAGCGAGTGTTGGCCGCAAGTCAATTGCACGAACGATGCCTTCTTTGCAGGCAACGCATTGGCCGGCCGAAATGCGCCCGAACGACCAATCAGAGCGCAGCTTGTGCGCAACGCCCTTGGCCAAACAGAACTCGGCGCCAGCGATGCCCAGGACTCAGCACTAAATAATATTTTGTATATATATATAATTTTTTTGATTTTAGTTTTTACTTCCTAACTATTCTAAGTAATATACCCAAAGCCTTTGCCCACGGAACAACATCCAGCGTGGGTTTCTCTATGATATACGATTTATAATGATATGTAGATTATTCCTTAAGAATATCAAATATGATGATTGCAAAATGCGTAAGAAAAGAAAGATTAATAAAAAGTTGTAAAGCTTCAGAGCGGCACGCAAAAAAAAAAAAACACAAATTGTTTTTTTTTAATACTGTTTATACTCTATTACATTGATCTACCCGTTCTTACAGTTGCCGTATAGTGTGCATGCCGCCAACTCAAATTCTTGATAATTAAAAAGGCCTGAGTTAGGAATACAGCCGTGTTGACTGCATGCAGGCTGTAGTTTTTGGGTTTGATGGCGAGGGAATATCGTGACCAGATCAGACCGTTGGCGGCCAAAGTGCTTGATTGATTAAGGGAGATATTTTGTGCCGGCCGATGGAAGGCATCAGCAAGTCCAGTTCCAACAAGAAGCTGAAGATCAAATGAGCCACGAATTGAAATTGAATGAAATAGAAACAATTTATGCAACTCACCCACTTGCCAAAGGAACCACAGAAAAAGGCAGTCTTTGGACCTAAATAATAAATCAAATATAAATCAAGAATTTGTAGCCCGACTTTCGTAGCTAACCTGCTGGTGACTGCCACACTAGGCGTACATTCCGGGGTACAAGGCGCTCAGCTGAATTGATCAGCGCTTGATATAGAATTGATAGATTTCCCACTCTTCGAGACATGATCAACTGATAAGTATATATTTATTATATTTCTTAATTTTGAAAATGACCTCCGAACTGTTTCGTATAGCTTATATATTTAGTTTATGGAATCGAAATCAGCTAGAGTTGTGACAGGCTGTCACTGACAGCTATTTGAACTTTGAAATGAATATTTTCTTGCACCATGCTCCAATAGTCCAGATGTCCAATCTTTGTTTACTAAATAGTGCATGTTTTTTCTAATTGTATGAACTGTATTGGAAAATTAAAAAATATTAAAATAACCTTCTGTTTGGTGGGTAGAATTCCTATGAGCTGTCGTGAAAGCGAAGAATGGAGCGTGGATGTTGGTAAACAACTTGTTTTGAGTTTTCACTCCTCCATTTCAAATGCTTGGCGATTAGAAAACCTTGCGTCAAAAATACAACTAAATTAACAGCCAACAAGCTGTAGTTTTTGGGTATGATAACAACTGAATAACGGGACCAAATTAATCCTGTCGTAGCCAGGACTCCCGACTGATTGAGAGACACATTTTGGGGCGGACGTTTAATCAGATCTCCAATGCCAGCCAGTACCAAGCCCTAAATTAATAAAAAAAAAAAAAGAAAAATAATTCGAAACATATTTGATGTTTTATCTGCACTTACCCATTTACCAAGGGGTGCCCAGAAGAAAACGGTTTTTGGACCTAATCGGTATATATATATGTAGAAAGAATCTGTTAAGACTGTGACCAGTGGATTATACACACCTGCAGGAGATTCCCAAAATGGTCGAATGGACTGCGGTACTACTACATCAACGGAATTGATAATGAGATTATACATTTGCGATAACGGGCCCTTTCCTTTTGACATGTCGATATATATATATATTTATATATATATATATGTGCGTAGATATATAATGTATATTTGAAATGTACACTTAGCTAATTTGTTAATTTTGAATTTTGATTAAAATTACGTCCGATCTGTTGAAAGCCATAACCCTCACTGTGTAGTTGTATTAGGAGTTGTAGAATACTTATACATAGGTTACTAGACGAAAATTTCAAATTGGAGAGTTTATTCTGTTATATGGAAAACCAAACATCACAAATGAATGCGTTGACTTAACTTTAACAAGAAATTTGAAACGCAATCTGGAGAGCAGTAGAACGTAAAACTGAGTGAAATGGGGCAAATTGCGTATGTAGTAAATTAGTATTTTTCTATGGTCACCCTCATTTTCAAACAGCTGCTTGTGTACGTAATGTGTGAATGGTTAAACAAAATTACAAATTTAGTAGACTATCTGAAATTGTTAGAAATTTATAAACTAGTATTTTAATTATACATCGATAATTTCAATTGACAGAACTACGTTATTTTCGGTTGATCCACAAAATGGATTCAAAATCAAGATAAAAGTAAAATGAAGTTAAATCAAAGAAGTTTAAAAAGAATTCCAATAAATTTGCGAAGGAAAGCAATTCGAGAGGCGCGGAACCTAGCCGGAATGCAACTCCGCGCAAAAAGTCGAAAAAAACACCCCTCAACTCTAGCTCGCCTGAAGATCAACTTTGAACGTGCTGAGCATAATGCAATGATCTCAGCAAGCTCACAGGAGTTGCAACAAATTCTGTCGGAGACAGAGGAATTGGCCGATGTGCCTTACGATGCAACGCCGACAGAACTTTTGGGTCTGGTATGTTAATTGCCTTACAACATGCAAGGGATTGCCATGGTGCATTCTCAGAGCTCAACCTACGCTTCTGACGTCACATTATTTGCGCGCTTCTTAGCGCTAACTCAGCACCTGAATAGCAACTCAATTAGCATACTTCGTCACTTTCGTAGTTGGTTGACCTACTGCCGGCAGCAGCTGCTAATTGATGGCTAGAATCTTAAATGTTATGGCAACTGATGCCGTTAAATATTGCCGTTAACTGCAGTACGTATATATTTCATAATTTCAGATCGCTCAGACAGAAAACCGTGCTACAACCATCTACGTGCAACGCGACGGCCTTAGCACGCTAAAGATCATGGTGAGTTGTTTATTCAAAAAGAAATCCACCTTTAGGTTAACCTCGCAGCTGTTTGCACTCGCTTGCCACTGAATTGATTATTTACATATGTATGTATCTAGTTGTGTATGCGTGCGTGTGCCTGTGTATCAATCAATTTGATTAATTTCCAAATCGTTCAAAGTTCTAGAAACTGGTGAAATTTTCACTGTCTATGTACATAGTATTTTATTAAAAAGTAAGCAAAAGTTCAGCCAACAATAAAGAATTTGGGCCAACGAATATTTAAATATTAATCAATGTCTAGAAATTACGTATAAATTATAAGTAAAATGAATAGTAAAATGAAATATTCTTCATAAATTTTCAACAAATAAAGTTTTTGTTTACTTTGCAGTTGTAAAGGTTGAAATGTGCATACTTAATATACACATATAATATAATTTTTGATTTATCAATCTATTCAGCTACTCCAATATCTTGTTGTTAAAAAAATTGAACAATTAGTTCCTTATTTGTTTATAAATGTAACTCTTATTTTTATATACTCTTTACCCACATACTCTAAAATACTAAAATATTCTATTTATTTTTTCTCATTCTCTCTCTCTGCGCATTTATTTCGAATTATAGCTCCATCAGCGCTCGCCGACCGTTGCCCAACTGAAAAAGGCAATCGCCGCAGTCTCGTGCGCTGAGCTGAAACGAAGACAACGCGAGCAAACTCGGGTGGTTGACGAAGACGCCGCTTGGAGTGCCGAAGACGAGAGCCGACAACAGGTTGTGGGATCCGGTGGAACTAAAGTTTTGCCGAGCCTCAGCGGTGAGTTAGTTCATTCGGCGCAGCGCAACGGGCACGAACATCGTCCGGTTGTATCTTGGCGTTTTCTATGGCGCTGCTTTGCACTGTTCAACGTGGATACTAATCAGCCGATCGATGACAGCATTGACAACGGACGCGCGACTCTAACGGCGCTGGGCATTGAGAACGGGGCCGATTTGAAGTTTGTGCATCGCGTTAAGTATTTCGGTCGCAAGCGGCAAAAGTAACTAAGAACACATATATAAAACGAAGCGTGCAAAACTATCAAAAATCATCCAATGATAAACAGTCTGAACCGTGTCCTAATCATATCCATTCGAGGTAATGGAACATAATGCTATACACCTATTTGGCATTTTGCTGATCTGCACATTTGTGCGCATCTGGGCAGCGCCCTCATTCGACGATGGCAACAACAACAATGTCAAGATCACCAAACACAGTCTGGAGCTTACACAGACGATCAATCTACAGCGTCAGGAGTATATGCAACGACAATGTGATCTACTGGATGCCGACATGCAGACAATGGATGATCTTACAGAGCAGCAAATGGATCACATGATTGTGGATAAGGAGCATAAACTGCTCTACTGTTACGTGCCTAAGGTACCTGCCATAAAGTTACTCAATTTTCCCTTATTTTTTGCTTTTTCTTATTTTTTTTTTAATTATTTCGCAACGCTAGTTTTGAATACCAAGTTTTTTCTGTATTTCAAGCACACTTTGCAGAATTTTATATATGTATATTACATACCCTATTGTGCACAGGAAAAGGGGTAGCATAGTTCAATATAGGCTGAGGGAATTGACTGTGAATTTTACTATGGGTAGTAGAGTAGAGTTGATCTGAATATGTCTGTCTATCATTTAATGCAGATGGGGGTAGATTATAAAACATAGAAGTATTTCATATACATAGTCACCAGTCAATTAAATTACATTTGAGACAATTTCTCTGCTAATTACAGGGTATTTTCTAGTCAAACTCCTAGCAATTTGTATAATTTTGTTTATTTTTTTTGTTGTTCTGAGCGGATTGCCAGTTTCGCCATGTGCGGTTGAGCTCCCTTCCGCTTGCGGCTGTTCAGCGTGCTGCGTGTTTAAACGACCCTTTGTCAAATGCCCCTCGTCTATACATACACACATACATAAAAAAACAGAATATAAAAAAAACTTGTTTTAGATTTTTGTTACTCCACGTTTTCTCTTTTATGAACCTGCTGACATCTGATGCTTCGCCAGCAACAATTTAGACCGGCCCCTCACATTATATTCTTGCAACATGTGGCATGTTGGTAATCAATTTCGATAGCTTATTGTGGCGCTTTCACCAGACTAGTTTGACTAGACAACAACTAGACCACAAGTGGCACAACCTGATTGCTTGTATTAATTTAAGTGGGTTTGCCGGCTCTTATCAGAAGACAATTTTATTAATCTTTGACGGGTAATTCAACTCCCATGTCGACGATAGAGGCCGATTTCGCTTAGATAACCTTCCATAAACCTCTGTGCAATTATAAATTATATAGTATTATATATTATATTATAATATATAGTATGCTTAGAGAATTCAGCTTTAGATTGGGCCTATATGACACACAAATTCATTAAAAGTATATATGAACATGAACAATCACTATATTGGAATGCCGATAAGTTATGCTAGAAATCCCCGTTATAAGTATATACGATTTAGAATTGAGCTTATCAATTTTTTTTTTTTTTTGAATTGTATAGATATATATTTTTTGTCGAAATGTGCTGAGTGTTATATAAAGTGTTTTTCATGAGTGCTAAAATATTTGTATGTCATATGTTTACTGCATAGAATTTATAACAAAGTTAATTTAATCTTGAGCTTTAGCTTCAGCTTAAGCTGACTTCGAGGTTTTTCTAAAATTAATCTGACCTCATAAATTGCGTTATGAGCTTTAGTCTAAGCTGCAATTATCAGTTAAAGTTTATAATTATTGAGTTGACAGCCTGAATGAATGAATTCTATAAAATTTTCTATATCCATACAGCTGTGTGATTGATAAGCACTGTAAGAACGGATTGTCAAAAGATTTGTCTTTTGATTGGCTTATTAATTAAATTTCAAGTTAATTCAATTAATGAAAACTTATAGAATCTGGAATTCATCAAGAAAAAAACTTTTCCTATAACCCATCGCTGATATCAGAACTTATTATATAGTATTAGACGAACTATTTGATTAGATTAGGCAGCCAAATATTGAATTGCTCACCTGTTCCAGGTGCGGCATATAAATAGCAAAGTTGTTTCATATGTTCGACGCACTTTGAACCTTCCCACAACATAATGAGTTTTATTTTGCCGTGGAATGGCACTCAGATTGCGTTTGCCTGTTGTTCATTGAGTAATGCCGGCCATGACGTATGCCATTTGGAAAGTGGCGCCACTTATGAGCCACAAAAGTGTAACCAATTTTGTTTACACTATAAATTTTATGAACTATAAATTGAAGAAATGAAATATGCTTGTAAATGCTACACTAATTGGGTGTTTCAATGCCCTGCAAATGTGTGTAAGAGGAAGAAAACGATCGAATCATATTACTCAGTAGGAATGTGCCGATCTTAGTAATTATATTTGCTTGGGACCTTACTTTGGAAATGTATATTGTGGAGTACTCTATTTTAGTTATTTTGTGCTATATTTTATTATTCTTTTAATAACAAACATCAATGTTGTGAATAGGTTTCATATTTATTTTAAGTAAATGCTGCGTTGCAAACTTTATGTAGATCTAGAACTAAATATTAAAAAGCCAAGGCCATCATAATATATACTAGTCGGATACGCCTTTAGAGCATTTCTGTTATTTTAAAGCTTGTTTGGGAATGTATTTATGAAAATTCTTTCGAAACAAAATTTCTTTGAACTTAAATACAAAAAAAATTATATTTATATAAAAGTTAAGTTTTAGTTTTTGAAGAAAGAGAAGCAAACGATTTCTATAACATTATCATAAACGTATATAAAGTAGATAGTCTGCCAGACAAGTCAAACACTAATTAGTTAATTGCTAAATGTGTTAGTTAATAACTGTATGAATGGAAGCTATATTAGAACAGACTTCAGATTATGCAGATATGGGGCTCATATCTCATTAATAATCGCATCGACTGCAAAAGTGGGCGTAGCTCATGCGCGTTGGCATGCTCGTGCGATATTTGTTTTATCAGCATTTAGCAGTAATCAATTCACTCAGGCGTAGTCCGATTTTTTGGGGGATTACTTACATAGATCTAGATATAATACGTCGACTTCTAGTGCTCGAATTGACGGCAACTCAAGCTCTGGCCTCGTTCCCGCGAAGTCGTTAAGATTTGCTCTTAAACCTGTCTCGCCTCACGGTTTCTTGTTTGACCATCGCATGTTGTGCTTAATGTTAGTTTTATAGTCCAAAGAAATTGTTAAAATTATATTTTATGATTATACGGATTCCAAATGATATTTTTAATTTTTTTTTTTAACGTTTGCACATTGCTTACGTTAGAGGCTGAACCTGAACCTTTGACGCAATTTTCCTGCTGTCATTTGTGGCACGCACAGTGGTGCGCTGTCAATTGTTTAGCAATTGTTTTGTAATTTGAATTTGACTTGTTTATGTTACGATTTGTTTAACAACTAGTTGATTGATGATTATTTTACTTTTAACTGACAACTTGACGTTGATCTAGAGTTCGATTGAAGTGGGGAAGCGGATGCTTTGCATCACTGTGGCGAGCTATAGTCGTTTGGGAAGTGAAGCTGGTGTATTGGTTTTGTGTAATCTGTTCATTTGCCGATATAGATAGAGGCTTGAAGCTTCATATTCATTTTTATCCTTATTATTTACTGGTATTCGTGTTATATGTTATAAATATATTTCTGAATATCGATATGAATATTCCAAAAAAACGTACATTTCTTGAACGAGTATTATGAAGTCAATTGCAACGTTCTCACTTTTTTTTTGTATATGAAAAATTTGTTTGTTTTTGTGATTTGAAATGTTTTTTTTTGTTTTTGTTTTTGTATCGTTTAATTACTGCCGACATTGCCTAAGCGAATTGTTTATATGTTTAGTTCAAATAGCTGGTTGCTGCAATTGTTGTTGCTTTCGTTGTTGTTGCTATTATTGTTGTCTAGTTATAGTTAGTTGATTCGCTAAGTGGCTGTCTCTCGGCGTAATTAAGAAAATTTACATGCATCAATTAAACCACATTTTTCTCTAGCTAAATTACAATTTATAACCATTGGCAGTTAAGAGGAAGATATGCATATATAAAAATCTCATTCAATATGCATATATGTTTTGAACTTTCGTTATTTTAATTATCATTTCACAAGCCTTTGCACTTTGCTCGCTGCTTATTTACTTTCTACAATTGAAGTTGAAGTCATTTTGCACAGTCGGCTCAAATTTCAATTAAAAATCAGGTCTTTTGTAATCATATCTGCATGTACTTTATATATAATTATGCCCGCTTTCGATTTATGATAAATTGCATACATAACGTAACAGGTATAGGAAAAACTAGGAGAATATACCTGGTTTCCAAGCGGCTATAAAGAGTTGACAGCTGAGTATATTTTGGGATAGTCTCATGTGTTCAAAGGAAATCTGATTTGCTGAAATTAATATTAAATTATATTTGTATATATATATATATATATTCAGCAAACTGAATTTTATTTTAGATGTAATTTATTTTAGTACCAAAATCTTTTCAAGTAAGACCCACAACTAATTTTTCAAATTAATTGAAGCTTCACTCATACCTGTCCAAATTATAGCTATATCACTCTTATCTTACGCACTATCATAGTTGTGTCACAAACCGGAAACCCATTTATTTGCCCAACATATTCTAGATTTATTCAATTTCAATTGAATTACGTTGAAACAAATATACCTAGAAAATTCTGATTCACTGAATGGCAAACATTTTAAATTCGGCTAAATATATTTCATAAGGATACCAGAATTTATGTTCAGTTTGTGGCCTGATTCAAATAAATGTTTATTTAGTTAAGATAACAAAAAAAAACAAACTAAACAATAAATGCTTTATTTGCCTCGTTCGCATTTGTTTAGGTGGCCTGCACGAATTGGAAGCGGGTGCTGATGCTCCTCACGGGTAAATGGAAGAACGGAACGGATCCGTTGGTGATACCTGGTTCGCTGGCTCATTCAGTGGGCATGTTCACCAAGTTCTATGATCTTAGTGAGGAGGAGCGAACGCAGGTGCTCAGCGAGGAATATACACGCTTCATACTGGTCCGACATCCATTCGAGCGGCTGCTCTCGGCGTATCGCAACAAGCTGGAGGGCAGCTCTGCCAGTGCCAAGTACTTTCAGTCGCGTGTAGGGCGACAGATTGTGCGCGATCTGAGACCGGGCGCTAGTAACGCATCTCTGGAGCTGGGCAACGATGTTCAGTTTGGTGAGTTTGTGCAGTATCTGCTGACACCGGAGTTAAGTCGCATCAATCAAACGGACTACAACGAACACTGGGAAGTCATTGCCAAGCTGTGTAATCCCTGTATCATGAAGTATAACGTTGTGGGTGAGTGGCTAAATGAAATACACAAATCTCTCTCTTTACTAATGTATCTATCATATTTTGTATATAGGTAAATATGATACTCTACTGGATGATTCCGCTTTGGCGCTCTATGCGGCGGGTGCAAAGAATTTGACATTCCCTATTGGCCACAAACAGTCCAGCACGCGTGCGAATCTGAGGAAATATTTTGATCCTTTGCCAATTGGCGCTATACGTCGCCTGTATGAAATCTATGAGGAGGACTTTCGTCTCTTCGACTATGGCCTAGATGATGTGTTAGGTTTTGAATTCGGATGATATCATTCTATATGTACATGTCTATATGATATCATTCTATACATATCGGATGATATCATTCTATATGTACATATTAGAAATATCTGAGAATGTATATGAACTGTTTCGTTTTGCAATTTATACCTGGCATACGTTTTTTATGTCTGTCACTCACTATCCATGTCATTTACCTTTGTTACCATGACGCTTTCCAATGGAAAACTGTGATTTTAGCATAGAATTAGGGTAAACTCAACACAAATACTTAATTCCAATTGTTATGTAATTGTTTTGCACTTATTTGAGCGACATGCGAATATTAGCTTAGAATGGTAGCAATATTTAAGTCGGGTTTATATTAGAATGTATAAATTAATAAATAAATTAATTTGTTTTTTAAGTAAAATGTGTTCGTCAGTTATCCTTGAAATTAATGAAGATAACTATATCATGAAACATATATGTTTTTGGATATCGCTCTCTATATAAATATATCTTCTAGCTGTCGGTGTTAGGCATATAAGAATTTAGTATTAAATATATTCCAAATATAATATTAAATTGAATTTATGTCGTTTAATTATAGTGTCATAGAAATTGTAAATAACATGACATTTCTCAATTCAAGAACTTGCTGAAATCCGAAATTGACTAACTGTACTTTCAATGCCTGTTACTCGATCGCATGATATCTAATCTTTGATATCGATACAATTTTCGGTTACTAGCATAGTGCTAATTTCTAATAATATGTATATGTATATGAAATGTAAAATCATTAATGACTACTTCGCTTATGTACATTCGTCAAATATATTGCAAAGCTCAATTCCACAATTAGCCGTTTTCAAGCTTAAATACCATTTCATTTATCTATTACTGTTATCAAAAATGATTTTCTAAATAAAATTATAAATTTCCAACTATGTACATACATATGTTTTGGCAACAAATTAAATTCAGTCTTGGAACAGAAATTTATAAGGTTTTAATAACTATATACCTTAATATGATATTTGTAAAAGGAAATGAAATTCGTATATGCTTTTTCCTGGTTGAGCGCACTTTATAATATTTTGCGCGGCATCAATGAACCTTCTTATCAGGTGTATTGTACGAAAATGACGTGATAAAAGGCTTTTTATAGTAACATTCCATGATCGTTGACGCTGACAAGCTTTTTGCGATTACATGGCAAGCCCTCGCGAATTCACCAGAAGCTTTCAAGTATTGTAACGGCAGCTGGCGTAAAATCAATTCTTATTGATTAATGTAGATGCATGCATACCCTGTAAATGATGTATGATATTTTCAGTCAATCTTTTCGGTGAAATATTGAATTATTAATATTTAATAATTATTATTTATTTTATTATTCTATATGAATACGCAAATGCTTGCAAGTAACTTCCTCAAATATCTGTGTTATGTAGCAAACAGCTCTTAATAGTGATCCCAGCCGCAGCGATCATTGGAAAAAAAGCTAAATTTGTGGACGGGCGCCGTCGACGTCGGCGTCAGCGTTGTTTATCACTAACACAAATGCAGGCAGACAGACACACAGCATATGTATGTGTAGATGACATACAACTGAATTTTAATACGCAATTTTTGTCAATAACAAAGTTCAGGCGCCGAAGGCAAACGCATTCTGCACGTCCATCAACCCGTGGCAATAATTTGGCAACAGTATCCAACGGTTTATCAGCAACAACAACCTGCCCCCACGAGAAATCAAGGTCATTTATTAATTTTTTACACATACATATTTATGTGTGTGTCTTTCGCTTATTCAATGACTGTTGCTTTTATTCAACAATAACTTAAAGTTAAACATTGACAAGACATTCGAAAATAACAATTAATGTTTCGCATTTGTGTGCAGCTTTCAATTGGTGTGTGGTGTGTGTGTGTGGGCTTGTTTGTGTGGTTCTACATTTGGTTTTGTTTTCGAAAAAGCAATAAAAACAAAAATAAAACATTTATATATCATATTCTCTTTTTCAGTCCTTCAATTTGCATTTCCGCCTTAATCGTTATAACGCTGCTTCACTGTACGATACTTCTTCAGCGAATACAACGCTTCCACCTCCTTGGCGAGGTATCGTCCCTGTGCCAGCAGAGCGACAATCTTTTTGGGATCTTGCTCATCCTTATTCTTCATGAATGCATCGTGCACTTGCTTACGAAATTTTTGCGGCCCATTTAGGCCGGGGTAGTCACGGCCCAGGTACTGTAACTGCAATGGAATTTACGCAACTTTATTACCGTTTCCCCCTTCCACAAGCGCTCTTGCTTCGCTAGTGCTGCTGCAACGGTGCAGCTGCACGTGCTTTGTGCTGGCCAGAATTTTGTTTAATACTTACGTGCTTATAGAGACTGATAACTTTTGAGCGCAGCTGTGACATCACCAGCAATGAAAGGTATTTGTTTAATTGTTAAATGCAGAATATAAACTAAACCTTTATGCTTTTTGTTGCTTTACACTCGGTGCTCAGATGACCAATGCCGAAAGTCTGTCCGTGTGACCGTGCATGAAACGGTTACGCTATCGATAGTTCTTGCACGAATTTATGTTGGAATCAGTTGGCAGTGCCGAGCAGAGAAATTTTAAACAATTACTGCTTGGTGGCTAAATGAGTAAATAGCTATTTAGGTATAGAAAATACAATAATTACTCTACTTGTTATTTTAAATAAAGAAAATATGATTCAAAGTCTAATTTTAGTATATAATATTTTGCTTTCAGTAAATGACGTAATACGATACAGAATTGCGATAGTACGAGAATTTAATCAACCTTCTTATTTGAATTATTCATGTGACAGCTAAGCCTTATAACTCAGTTGGCAGCACCTATCTCAATGTTCGTGTCGGCCGGCCGGAATTTAGCTGGACTTTTTCGGTAGGCTGCGCAGTTGTAAAATACAAATATTTTCAATTATTTTAATTTGAGATCTCATAGTTTTCGCAGCATTTCAACTACCTGCGCCAGAATGGCAAGCGAGGTAGAGAAGGCGCAGAGCGCAGCCGCATCCGAAGATACCATTTTCGGCAAGATTTTACGCAAGGAAATTCCATGCAAATTTATCTACGAAGACGACAAAGTAGGTTCAAAGTGCAATGAATCTATTTAGTTATCACTATCTGAATTGCTTTAAATTACAGTGTGTGGCCTTCAATGATGTTGCACCGCAAGCGCCAACCCATTTTCTGGTTATACCACGCAAGCCGATTGCGCAGCTGTCTATAGCCGAGGAGGGAGACACTGAGCTCTTGGGCCATTTGTTGATGGTGGGCCGTAAGGTGGCTAAGGAACAAGGCTTGGAGAAGGGGTATCGTGTGGTCATTAACAATGGCCAACATGGCGCCCAGTCTGTGTACCATTTGCATTTGCACTTCCTGGGCGGCCGCCAAATGCAGTGGCCACCAGGCTAAAATGTTATCATTGCCTTGAATCAAAGTAAATAAATTGAAAGATTTCTGAAAATAAATACAGATTATTTAGAAATACAAAAGCATAATGTACAAAATATACAGATTAAAGCATATGTAAATTCAATTGCGTTCAGCTGGAAAGAACTGTTTGAAGTCGATGGCACTGTTGAGAAATTTGCGTAATTTGCCCTCGTTCCGTGATTTCTCTGCAAAGCTATTCGTGTCCATGCAATTGAGCATTATCTCATCTGTGCCCAATTGATCGGCTATGCCGCCCGAGCGGCGCAGCCGACGGGTTTTTAACATATCCAATTTGGTGCCCACCACCAGGATGGGCACGTGGTGACGCTTTAATATGGGCCGCAGGCGCTTGTGGCGATATCGGCAGATCTGGCGCAAGGGATGGTACAGCAAGTCATGTAGATTGTCGTGTGTGCGCATATCTAACAGATCGTACACCAAGACAATGCCATCGATGTTCCGGTAAAGACGATTTCTATGAACGCGCGGCATTCGCATGGAGCTCTTTAGATCATAGAATTCCACAAAATATGGAATCATCTCGCATGCGGTTGCCGAACGGTCACGAAACCCCTTAAACGTGTCAAAAGACACGGAACTGTGCGACGATGAGCTGGGCGATGAGGACGATGTCCACTCGGGGGTCGGCGGCATGCCCTTATTGGATGGATACTCGTGCAGACGCACTTGCACATTCCACCAGATATCGCCGACGGTCCTGCTGGACGGTGTAGGCGTGTCAATGCTCGTGGCCAGTAGATCTGTTAGTCGCGACTTACCAACACCTAGAAATTAATAAAATGGTCGTCATTACGATTCTAGTCAATAGAGCGGATACCCACCTGCCTCACCGAGCAGCAAAATGCGAGCTGTGGATACGTGTTTAATTGTTTGATGCACCATTCTTGTTCCAATTAAATTGTGAATATGTATATTTCATTCCTAATTGCTGTCAAATGCAATCCATATGAATGTGTAATTGGCCAACTTTGATCAAATTAAAAATTTAATTGAGATAATTCATTTGGCGCTTTGGTAATCGAGTTATCGAAAGTATTTTGATATTTCGATTTTGCTTTAACTGATAAAGAAGGTTGTCATATTTCAGGTATGTAAAACAAGGTGTACCAATTATGCGAGCTTTTTTTATGGCACGTTATAGTAAGTTCATGACGTCACACTATTCACTGCACGAATCCAGTCATCTTTTCTATTTAAGTATTCGTATGCAAGCATGAATTGGCGCGAAATTTGAAATTTGAATTCAGATGATGAATAAAACGAGCTAAAAGGGTAGTTTTAATAGTTTCAAACATTTGTTTATTCTTTATAAACGTTCATCATTTCATGTCATTTCATTTGTGTGTTCACATCAGTGTGTTTGTGGTTTAATATATCTACAGACGCCGTTATTCTCGGTGTGCGGCTGGAGAGTCCGCATACATCTGCTATCTGCTTTAAATTCTTATTTTTTGTTTTATTTTTTAAATTTTGTTTTATTTGGAAATAAAATTATATACTTGTTGCTTGCAATACAGTTGCATCATATATATATATGTATATATAATGTAGTCTGCAGTTTAATCAATAATATAATTTAATCGATTTCGTTTTGCAGTTATTCAGTTTGCATTTAAGTTTTTGGTAAGAGCTTTTAAAACATATACTTGTAAGTATTATGTATACTATTATATATGATTTTTGGTTTGTTTTATCTTTCATATAGTAAATATAATTTGTTTAAAATTCGAAAAACAGCTATAAACAGTTTATCATAAACAACAAAACTCCGAAACGAGCTTAATGATGAGTGGTGAGTCCCACTGCGGAGACTGTGGTGAGAATGGTGGTGTCGTGGTGAGTATGTGTCGTCAGTTGCATGACACTGCGATAGCCGTTACCCCAGTGTAACGGTTAAATAGTTGAATTGTATAAACTAATGGAGATGCCCAATCACGGACCACACTCTATATATGTATATGCATATGTGTGTGTGTGTATGTATATATGTTTGTATGCATATGGATGTACATAGGATGTTCATGCATAGGTATGTATTATCTATATATGGTATGGTTATTCTTCATACTATGCGGTGCTGTACTGATTATGTATAAATCTTCTCATTTTCATTATTCTGTTATTCTGCTTGGTATATATGTATATATATATATATATATATATATATGTAGGTATATAAAATGATTTTGCCATTTGTCGCAGATTGTTTGCCTATCTTGGGGTATGTAAATATGTATGTATGCCATGTATGCTATGTTATATTGCATATGTATTTGCATATAATGCGCACGCAATGTGTCCTTTAACTTATAATTCAACATCAAACATTTGCCCTATATTTTGGTATACCTAGTTTATACTTATATATGTCTCGCTTGCTTTATTATTCATATCATGTACCACATACACACGCATCTCCATGTATGTATGTATGTAAGTGCATATTCCTCTGCCAGGTTCCATTCATTATGCCAAATATTCAGGTGCGCTCCTATATATGTATATATGCATATATGTATGTATATCGTATTTTTGTTGTTTTTTTTTAAGTTTTAAGTTTTTTTTTTATATAGTTTGTTATGGTTTTCGTATGGGTTTGTTAAATGCATTTATGCCTGATTTATCGAATATAAATTACATACATAAATATCTAAAAATAAAAATACATGGACATCTACAGCTTGTGGTATTTGCTTTAACTATTTTTTTATCATATATTTGTAATATTTGCATTATTTTTTTGATTTCTCTGTTTTTCTTTTGTTTTCATCTACTGATTTGTGCTTTTTGTGATGGCTCCTGCGCTGCAGCAGCTGCTGCTGCGGTTTGCATTGAAAACGTTTCGAAATTAATTAGTTACATAGATTGAGGTATGCCTAACGGTAAACATGGTACATACATGCATTGCTGTATGCCTAACAGTAAGCGATAGTACATCCATGTATTCATCTATACTTGCTTTTTTTTTGCTTAACTTTTTTTTTTTTTGGTTGGTCAGTTCATGGTTGGTTTGGTGTGTGTGCGTGTGTGTGTATGTATGTGTATGTGTGTGTGTATGTACATGTAGTTTGTTTAAATACACTGTCCTACAAAATTGTGTACAGCGTGTGGAAATAAATGTAACCAAACTGAAGAAAAACGCAAATGTATATTCATTTTTTCTGATAATATTCATAGTATATATATGCATATATGTATATACATATATATATTTAATTATATGCATATATATACACACATACATAAACATATATATATATATATAGTCATATGTATAGCCATATATATATTTATATTTCATTTGCCTTTTATTCATTCATCAGTTTAAATCAATAATCAACATCATTTCGTATAATTCCATATAATTTGTTTAATATTCCAGTATTTTGTTTGTTTGTTTTTTCATATATATAGTTTGTTGTTGTTGCTGTTGTAAGTTTCGTGTCTTTTGTGTTTAGTTTTGATAATTTACAGTAA
This sequence comes from Drosophila borborema, assembly GCA_030914335.1. Classification (NCBI taxonomy): domain Eukaryota; kingdom Metazoa; phylum Arthropoda; class Insecta; order Diptera; family Drosophilidae; genus Drosophila; species Drosophila borborema. The sequence continues at coordinate 6,211,330 of JAUESP010000305.1, forward strand.
TTATTTGGAAAAGCAAAGTACGTATTCTTTTTTTTTTTTATTTTTTTTTTTATGAACAATATTTCGTTAGTTATCGTGGAATTGTATTACGGGGTCTTTAAGACATTTATTTATGTATTTATTTATTTGCGTAATTTAGATGAATTATATTACATAAATATTTGTTTTGCTTGTTATTGTATTCTGTATTGTATTTGTTGTGTGTGTGTTTTCTTTTTGCCTTGGTGAACATAACTACAAATTGTGTGCGGGATTTTGTCGATCCCCAGCTACGCATTATAATTATTTTATAATAATTATTATAATTTTTGTATTTTTTTCTTTACAGGACAAAAACATCTAATTTAATAGTTAATTGTTTACTTGCATTATGGAAATAATCAATAATAATTATGACCAGCTCTCAATGTTTGGAATATGCTCGCAATTAAACTAAATGTTTATAGCATATTTAAGAGTTTTCTTTTAGTTGTTTCTTATTCTTTGCCAGTTCATTGAGGGGGTATAACATTATAGAGGTTTTTATATAGTATATATATATATATATATATATATATATATATATATATATATATATATATATATATATATATAAATGTATATATTGTTTAGATTTCACGTATATATATATATATATATATATATATATATATATATATATATATATATATATATATATATGCTTGAATATAATATATAAATAGTAATAACTATTATTGTTCTTAATATTTCTTGTTTTAACATTGTATTTATTATTCATTTTCATTTTTTTCTTTTCTATATTAATAATCATTTATTTAGTATGTATATATAATATATATGTTCATTATGACTAATATGCTTCTCCAAAATTATGATAAATCAAATACGAAAAAGTTTTAGAGTATTAGAAACCTTAAGAGTTCGACATAAAGCAGAATGCAACTGAAGTCAAAATCAGCAATTGATTTTTAACTGAAAGTATATTTAGAGAAACGAGGATTTAGAGTAAACATTTGATATATATGTATATATATATAAGTTAAGTAATTTGTTTTAACTGATGATATATATTCCATTTAAATCACGCTTTAAAGTTAAACTTTTGTTGTATTTGCTTTTATGTTGCTGATGTTATTTGTTTTTGTTTCTTTTCTCTTTTATCTTTTTTTTTTGTGTTCTACTTATTCGTCGGAATTATATATGTTTTTATATAGCTTCTTCCACCGATTTGTGTATACATAACATAAGTCTATGCAAGGGTTATACATAAATTATTTATATATATGTATATAGACTCGCAATATAATATATTTAGTTTACTTTTTTTTTGGTTTCTTTTCTCAATATGTCTGGCATGTTTTTTTTTTTTTTTGTTTTGTTTTTGTAATTTACTTACACAGTTATAGTAATACATAATGTTCAATAATTAAATATAAATAAATAATTTACATAACAGTTTATTTTCTTTTTCTTTTTATTATTTCTAATATTTTCATTGATTTACTAATAAATTTTAAACACTTTTGTTTTTGTTTTGCTTTTTTTTTGTCCATTCAATTAAAATAAAAATTTAAATTTAAAAAATAAAAAATGTAGTTTTCTCTTTCACCATTAAATTAATATAAGAATATACATTCATATATATATATATGGGTGTATATATATATATATATATATATATAGTGAGTATATAGACTTTTGGAATTCAATTTTAACATACTCGTAGAATTTGTTTTTTATTCATTTCTTTTAACTATATTTTGTATGCTTTAACAATAAACGAATTTGAAATGAAATCTCTAAAATTTTAATGGAGTTTTTATTTTAATTATAATTTTATCTATTGGACAAAAATTTGCATAAAAATGTTTTGGTTAGAACTTAAGCGTTTAGTTCTTATTGGAATGGAATGGTTTCATTTTGTATTATCATATACATATCGTTGATCTTATCTGTATGAACTGCATGAAAAGAACAATTTGCATTAACTACGATATTTTTTTTATTGATTGTTGTTTGGTTTTTGTTTTCTTGATTTTCTTTGTGGGATGTTGTTGTTGTTTTTGAGGTTCTTGATGATCCGATGATCCAATACGATATCAATGTTGACGGCTTGCTTGAGATTTCTTTGGTTATTTGTTTGCTTCTCTCATATGTTATATGTGATGTGTGTGTGTGTGATACTAAGGTGTGCTGTTATTCTGAAAATTAAATATGCTTTAATATATTATAGACTAAAAGAAAATCTTTGTTTGCCATTTACCTGCATTGATCAGCTGTGTAGCGTTTACTTCATATTCTTTAGTATTTCATCAGTTTCCTCGGGATCCTTGAGAGTGTGCCATTGTGCTATGGGCCGACGTGGCGAGGCCAACATATCAGACCAATGACGCAATTCGGTGCCGGTGCCCATGCAGCCAAGTATACAGCGTCCAATCGGCTCGGAGGTGCCAATACGATCGTAATCCACAACGGTTACAACAAGACAGATTTTCTAAACAATTTCCAAAATTGTTGGCAATGGCAAAAAGCAGAGCGTTAGTTAGTTCGCATAACAAATGCAAAATTCATCATCTAAACGGTCTCTTGAAACGGGGGGATGGAATTGCTATGCGTGGAGCATAGAGATTTGTTTTCTTAGATGTAGAACTTTTTGCCGAGAGATAAACGTGTTCTGTATTTCCTTCTTTGATCTTTTGACTTGATTTTTTTTTTATTTTTGTGGGTTTTGAGTTGGGAGGGAACTGTTTATTGTTGTTGTAGGCAGGCAGACACACACTACAAGTTCTGCATTGGAAAGCATTTTACATAGGCATAGTTGAACTACAGTTATTTGGGTGCTCTGTTTGGATCAAGGTGCAGGAGTTAAGAGCTATACAGAGTTATGGTCTGGCGACCTTTGGATGGCCCGCATATACAGCTTAAACAGATTTGTAAAACTTTCAGAGAAGAGCGAGTCTCATCAGAGAAAAGAGAGGTGGGTACAAGCTTTTAAGGAGTTTTTTTTTATCTAAAAAAGTGGGCGACATATTTTCAAGCATTACAAAAAGCGCCATTAAATACAATTTCTAAAGTGAATGAATTAAAGCTGGGTCCATGTTTGGAATGGATTTTGGTTTATTTTGTTATAACAAGCATTACATGCATTTGACTAAGCTTTCAAATAAACATGTAAAAAAAAGAAAACAAAGAAAATGAAATGTAGACAGAGAGAGTGAGATAGAGAGAGAGATAGTTGAAGTGAAAAGCGTATGAGTTTCCCTCTTTTAATTGTTGGTGTAAATGATCTTATAGAGAAATGTATATAGATATAGTTCGCCTCTCTTAGCCTGGGCTAATGAACAAGTTACTTTTTTTTTTTATTTGATATATAAATGTATATACAACATTTTGTCAACATTTAAGCTGAAGCAAAAAGAAAAATGTTCATTAAATACGTGTAAACGAAAATGTATAATATTCAATCCCATTTGTCGTACATCATTTCCTCAATTATATTTCTGGTCAGAATTCAAAAAGTTTTCATTGCGTTTCTACTCAGGTTTTGGGGGGACGGCGAATGGGGTCTTGGACTAGCAACCGAAGTTCTTGAGATTTCATTTTGGTTTTCAACGTAGTTTGGAATGTGGTATGTGGTTATGTTATGTTGATACGCTATACTTCTCTTTGGTGTTCTCATATATAAATATATATGCTTAAGCTTGTACTGTATATCTTGTATTGTAGTAGTACTGTAGTTTGAGTGGTTGGTTGGTTGTTGTTGTTGTTGGTGGTTGGTGGTTGGTGGTGCGATTGGTTTATTCGATATTCAAATCAGAAGACAGTGTCAAAATAATGTACCCATATTGTGGTGCATTATTGACGCCGCTGACGATAGTTTGCGATAGTTTGTATTATGGAAAGAGTAGTAGTAGGTAGTTTGTAGTTTCTTTTTGTACTTGAAGAGTGAGTGTGTTTAACCTCAATTATCGCGAGAGAGATAGCGAGCAAGTAAAGAGAAATAGAGAGAGTGAGAGAGAGAGAGAGAGAGAGAGAGCAAGAGAAAGAGCGAACGGCACTACTGCTCGCTGCTTTGATCTTAATCTTTAGCTACGTTAAGTCTTGTGTTTGTGTTCTCTGGAGTGTATCTCAGATTGTTGTGTAGTTTTAACTACGAAGCGCAACAGACCTAACCTAACACAACAAGTTGTCATTGTCTGTGTCAAAATTAACATAGAACATATATAAATTTAAATATATATATTTTATATATTTATAGATAGATAGTTTTAAATAACCAAATCAGAATCAGAGTTTGACAGCTAAGCAATAAAAATAAAAGTTGTAATTATTTGTAAAATATTTTCGTAAAGTTTCTCAATCAACTACGTAACATAAAAGCAAATCAGGGCAATTTTTTTTATTATATATTAATGTTTTTTTAGTTTGTTTAAATATTCGCAAACAACTTGCTGCGCTCAGCATCTTAATTGTTATTATTTACAGCCGGCATGTGGGCGTGGCAGTCGTTGAGCGAAATATACATATAGGAACACAAAACATAAAGCAAAAAGTGTGTAATTTTTTGTTAAAATACAACATTGAACATTGAATACGTTTCGGTTAAGTTATATATATATATTAGTTTTTTTTTTGTGGATGGGGCACACATATAACATTTAGATTAGTTGGAGGAATATTTGGAGGTTTTTTGTTTTTTTCTGGGCAACACGAAAGTTTTTTGACTAAACATTTTGTATCAAGAGTTTCAAGAGTTCGATGGCATTTGTTGTTTGGAATTCGAATACGAGTATTCAACACATGTAATATACATAATATATAGTATATATTGTATGCAAAGATAGTTATAGTAACAACAACAAATTGCACGAATAAAGGCTAAGTGTGTGTTTAGACTTTGGAAGGCGGGTTTATTGACTGAAACTTGTTTTGTAATTTGGTTGATAGTTCAGAAAGGGACAGCATTTAGTAACAGTTGACAGTAGGTAGTAAGTAGTAGTAGTAGTAGTTGTTAGTAAAGTAGTAGTAGTAGTAGTTAGTAAAGTAGTAGTAGTAGTAGTAGTAGTAGGTTTTTATAGGATAGTATAATACATTCTCGCATACTTGTATTTGTTCAAATGGTACTTCAAATGAGAACGACTCATTATAGTAAGGGTTGAGGGTGCATTTTTTGATACTTGTCTTCTTCTTTTTCAAACGTTTGCCATTTTGCATGATTGCAATTTTCACATATGGATCTATAAAATAGAAAAATTGAAAGAAAGAAAAATAAAACATTTTCTTTTATAATAATAAAGTAAAAGTTTGAAGTTGATGAGAAGATTTTTGTTTTTAGCTTTTTTTTCTTAGGTTTTTGTTTGAGAGAGTTTACACACATATATAACGAAAAACGATAATTGGATTAATAATAATCATAATATACATATATATATTTTATTGTTTATAAGATTAGTGAACAAATTGTACGTCAATTAAAAGAGAAAGAAAAAAAACGGTTAAATGACCAGAACAAATGAAAGTAGAAACGTTGGGTTAAAATAAAGGCCAATCCCATAGAGAGGGATATTTTGGCAAATACTAGTTTGTTTATATATAACTATAGAACTTAGAGTGTTAATAAAGTCTTATATGCTTTGGGTTTAGCATTTAAGGTTTCATTGCATTGAAACGTATCAACATATGGAAAATCGCAAGAGTTACAAAGAGCCCATGAAAATAGAATTGACACGGAGCGTTGATCGTTGATCGTTTATCGATTATCGATTAATATTATTATGAAGATTTGTTTCCACTTTCGTTTGCCTGCTCATGAAAAGAATTATTAAAAATCAAACATATATATATATATTTATTTAAATAGATTTAGTTCATTAGTTTAACGATAATACTTTGGAACATTGAAACACTTGAAACTCAAGGCGAACAACAACGAAATCATAAGTTACGAAAATATATAGTTTGTAAAGTTAGATAGTCTCATCATATTTCAGAATTTCAGATCGAATATCATTAGAACATGGAAAGAATGTCAATTGCTTCTTCAAAAACATAGTTGAAAAATGTTCTGTTGTTTGTAAAAGCCTAGAAGAACTTGAAAACTCTCTCTATTGAGAGAGTTTCTTTTGGTTTTTTTTTTTGGATATATTCGACGGCAACGATTGGATTGGGTTCCCCTCATTGTTGAGGAGTTCCGAAATATTTTATGCGAGTGTTTGAATATCAATTTATGTTGATTAAGTAGCTATTAAATTGCATGCAAAAGTGAAGCTAAAAGCAAGCGAATTTAAATATACCGCTAATTGTTGATAGCAATAGCCGTTCGAATTTAGCTTGAGATGCTTTTTTTTTTGTTTATTTTTATTTTTTATTGAAAAAAAAAAAAAGAGTGTGCAGTATTTTGGGGTGATGGGAACGTTGCCGAACGAAAATATATCCATTGATTGGTATTAAATGATATTTTATTATTTATTTATATTTTTTTTTAGCGTACGCAAAATATTACTTAATAGTTAGAGACAAATTAGAGAGAGAGATAGAGAGAGAGAGAGAAGAATATTATATAAAAATATTATGCAAGTCGAAAATTTGCGCTAAAACTTAGTTGAAAAATCGAATGTTGCGAATTGACCAAAATTAATTTAATTGGGTAGAAAAAAAGTTGAAAATTGAATATTTTGCACGCTACAAACGTTGCCTTGGCGTTTGCATTTCATCATTTGTTCATAATACGAAACCAAAATAAAGAATAAAGATTATACTCAAAATTATCAGATTAGAAATAAAGCAAATACCATAACTGAAATACAATAGGTTATACATTTAGTTATATACACATATATAGATAGATATTTCAATATATACGGCAGAGTATTTAAATAGACACTGAAGCGTTGCCAAAATTGTCAGCGATTCTAATAGGTGAATCGCTGGTCGCATTTGGCCAACGCTTTGGTAGCACGCCATATTACCAGACAATCCGCCGACGTCCATCTTCTTCAAGTTCTTGGCCTCGAGAATGACAACCGTTAGCTTTCCGGCGGTCGGCACATAGCGCAGCGAGAAGCAGATGTCACCAAGCTTTTCCTGTTTGTTTTGTGCGATAGAAAAAAAGTTAAGAAAAACGAAATTGTTTTTATGGATTAGTGATTTTCGTTCAGATTTGACAAGTGGAGTTCACAACATTGAACACTTTACGTAAGGTCTAACAAATGTTTGGGTTACATTTAACACGATTTATATACGAATACAGATATATATAAACTAGGTATTTTTTTATTTCTTTGTTGAGAGACGGGCACAGGGACCTGAATAGTCCAGGATATGCCCAAGAAGTTGTTGAGGCAACATTGTTGGCTGAGCTCTGTTATAGAGCTAAAATTATATATCGATGACAATTTATCGATGACAGTTTATCGATGAAATTATATTTTTAAAATATTTTCCTTGATTTACTTTGATAAGAAGGCAAAAGAAATTTATGTCGATATTTTTTAAGCATTTAAAAGATATACAAAAATATTACTTTAGATAAATTTATTAAGTGAAATCGATTTGCCATCAAATCATTGTTGAAAAGCTTTCCAGTAATGAAAGAAATATGGAAATCAATTAAATCTGCTTTTCAAAATGAATAAAAATTTAATAATTACGACATTAGAATACGATATCAAGAATACGATATAAAAGGATTGCAGACAAACAGTTGATATATTATTGATACTGTTTGCACTTTAGCTAAAAGAGTTACTCAAACAGATATATCAGCCATATAAGGACAATTGTGTGACACGTAGACACTTATACAGTTATTATAATTTGTTATATATATATTTTTAAACAATATTATTACATTAATATTTAATTTACAGTTTAATATTGACACAAAACGAAAACGTCACAAATAAGTACATGGAAATACATTTACTGCACGTCTTAGAGCTTCGATTTGTTAAAGTATATGTATGTATATTCATACACACTTATATATACACGATATAGTGTGTATATAAGTGCGTATAGATAGGTGAGTAGAACTGAAAATTGATTATGAACTAAACCTGAACAAACAAAACAAACTTATTTACTTTTGTTTGCGTGTTATTTGTTTCTTTGTTGCTGTTTATTTGTTTAATTGTTTGTTGTAGTTGTTGTTGTTGTTGTACGGAGTAATTTTATATATTTAGATGTATATCGAGTTGTTGCTATTTACTGTTCGAAAGACACAAAACTTACGCACAAGTCATAATGCTTATAGACAAACTGTATATCAATTAACCCAGCTCAAAACCAACGGCGCAAAAAGCAAAACGGAGTTTTATTTTAGTCAATATATTTTTGATATAAGAAGCAAAACGAATATGTGTGAGAGAGAGAGAGAGTGACAGAAAGAGAGTTCGAGAGGTTTAGGACAGCCAATTCGTATGATATGTACAGTTTGGCTATGTTTCGTTGTTGGATAACTAGGCGGGCCACGAGGGCCTCAAAAAAATGTACTTAGTATTTAGGAAAACAAAACAAAAAAATATATATATAGAAAGAGAACGAGCGAGCGAGCGAGCGAGAGAGTGAGAGAGAGAGAGAGAGAGTAGAACGAGCTAAAGTAAGTGAATATTATTTATGTCTATGTACATGAAAGGCATCACAGAGTAATAATAGTAATATATATATTATACAATTGAGAGATAACAAAATGATGATGTCTAGCATTATCTAAGTATAATACTTTAATAATATTGTATATAAACCCTGAGTTGGTTGGAACCATTTGCATTTGTTTGGGTTTCGATTTTCGATTTTCAGTTTTCGATTTACGATTTTCGATTTGGAATTCGTTTTCTCGTTATATAGACTCTAATCAATTGCCGATTGCTTCAATTCAGTTCTCCAAAGCCAAAGCAATTTGTACAAACTAACCTGGGATTTTGTATTTTTGTTTAAGTTTGTTTAACTAAGTGTGTTCTTTGAGTATTTAAAGTTTAAAAGTAAATTAATTTATATAGAGAGCGAGCGAGCGAACGAGCGAGCTTTATATATTAACAGAGTGAGATAGAGAGATAGAGAGAGAAAGGAACAGTAATATATATATATATATATTTATATATAGAGAGATAGAGAGAGAGAGAGAGAGAGTTCTTTTTTTTCGAGTAGTCACTTACCGCTACTTTGGTTTGAGTTTAGAATTTGAGTTTTTTCGAATTGAAAGTTTTGGCTTTGCATGGGCTTTCAAAATATCTCAAGACTTTTATGTCGAATGTTGAATGGTGAATTATGTTTATGCTGAGCACAATCAAAAGAAAAAAAAATCAACAAAAATCATAAGCAAAATACATAAAAAAATAACAAAATTTTAATTATAATTATCAAGTAAATAAAGAGAAAACATTTAATTAATTAAAAATTTGTTGATCATTTGTTTTATATATTTGTTTCTGACTGTCATCGAAGCTCTGCTTAAACATTACAGCACACAAACAATTTGCAAATCATAAATATATTTTTTTAGATTTATATATATACGTATATATATATAATTGCATTATACATTTATCGGGCGAGACAGCGATAGTAGAAGAACATAAAAAAGAATTTAGTCTATTAATCAAAATACGAAAGAAGCATTTTAACATTTACCTTAATCAAAACAAAAGTTGTTCACATATTTTTGGAGTTTTTCATAACAATTTATAGTTTATTTAATTTTCATTAAATTTCTTTTGGCAGTTTTTTTTATATATATATTTTTTTTAACGGAACAAAACACAAACACAACGAAAATAACTTGAACACATTTATGAGGACAACAACCAAAGCAGATAACGATAATTATGAAGTTTCTCTCCCAAGGAGAGTTTCGATACTTACATGTTCGTTCAAGGCAATTCATTGGGTTTTCCAGATGTTGTTATTCGATATGAGTCAAATTTCGAGTTCGAGTAAAGTAGTTTTTTTTTTTAATTTTTTAAAAGATTTTTGTTTCAATTTGGTGAATTTTGAGTCGAGTTTTTTGTTGTTGTTGTTGATTGATTTTGGTTTTATTTTTTTGTTATTTTTTTTTTTAGCGATACGTTTAAAAATAATTAAAGAGAAAAATGAAGAGCATATTAAAGATTTTTCAATTGCAGTTCCATTAGAATTTTAATAAGTTGGCAAATTGTTATTAAATCATAAAAAGTAAATGTTTTGCTTCAACGAATTTGTTTCAGTGTACAAGTTGTTCAAGTTGTGTCTGCGTGTGTCAGGCTGTGTGTGTGTGAGTGTGTGTTTGTGCGTGTTTACGGTTGTGTTTCAGCTTGTGTGTGTGTGTGGGTGTGTGTTGAATATAGTCAAAACGTTTGTGTAGAGCACTAATATAGTAAGGGGCACAAATGCCTTAAGTAGAGTATAGTATAGTCGGAAGAGTATAGTTTGTAAGCAAAAACATGCAGCTGAAATGCTTAAAATATGTATATATATTTTGTAAATTTATTAATATATTTTATGCACGATTGTGTATCATTTGCTAATTTCTTAAAATTCTTAAAATTTCTGTACAGAGTCTTATACAATTGCAGTTTACTATATACGATGAAGTTGAAGGTAAGAGAAGTGTAAGGAATGGAATATATTGAAAATTCTATAACTGACTTTATATAGAGCTATGAGTTGACATGTTTAATAAATTTGAAAAATTAGTTGAGTTTGTAATTATAAAGTTTTGTAATATTGTTACAAGTTACAAGAATCAATATGATTATTGTAAAATATTATATGAAATTTAAGTCGAGTCTCAATAATTACGACATTATGAAATGAATGCTAGGTCTACATCATATTATATATCATCATTATAATCAGTATATTATAATAAATAAATGCTCATTTTAGATCATATTATATGCCATTATCTTGATAGATATTAGTATATAGGCAATAGACGATCATGATCTGGGCATAGATCTAAGCATTGAGCTGAGTAGAGATGTAAACATCATTTCAAAAATATTCTCAGTGGAAAGGCAGATCTGTGTGTTTCAACTAGAATTGTGGAACTTCAAATATGATCTGTAAATCTTCTATATTATCATTATATATAGTCATTATAAATCATTATTACTTATCACATTAAAATATTTGTTTCTGCAATTGTATAAAATATTCGACTGCACGAAGATATTTATAGTGTTATCTATTATTTTGCATCTTTAAAGATTTTTTTTTTGTTTTTGGCATTATTTACTGTTTCCGTTTGTACTTGTGTCAGTGTGTTAGTGTGTGTGTGTGTGTATGTAAGCGTGTATTGGTGTATTTGTTTACTTAGTATTAAAACTTAATGCATAGGTGAGTTTTAGTTGTTGGGTGCACAAGTTAAAGGCTACTTAAATGCAAATATTTTGGGTACGGGCTTAAAATACTTAATTCGAATCACAGTGCAAATAGAAAGGGAAAATTTGTGTATTTAGCAGACATGTGGGAAAAGTGTGCATTGTTGAGGGGAGAGTGTATGTCAGAGCTAGCATTTTGTCAGTATATAGAGTATAAGAGGTATATACAATATATATACAGATATATGTATATTCGCAGATCATGCTGTTTTTTTATCTAATTCATTATGCCACAAGTCCTCTCAACAAAATAATATTGCAGTGTAATTATTTGCAAGTTGAATATAAACAATTTGCTAGAATTATAAAACAATTCAACTACAATATTAATAATGCGAGAAAAGATGCAGACATAACAAGAGAAAGTTGTGGAACGATGCGCAACAAACTCTCTTAGTTGGATATATGTTTGAGTAAAGTTTGGATATAGATATATATATAGATATATAATACAAGTATTCAGAGTGTATAGAGGGAGTGTGTTTAAATATTTATATGTGTGCGTGTGTGTGTGTAGTTCGATGCATAGAAACTGTTATAATATTATGCAAATATATATATTTGTTTGTGTTTTTGTTTAAATTTTTAGTTGTTGTTGTTGTTGTTGTTGTATACAAGAGCGACAGACCAAAGAGACAGAGCAAGTTATATAGGATAAAGTAAAAGAAAATGAAGGAGAACTAAACAAGTTTGGTATGCAAAGGTTTTTTTTGTTTTTTGTTAGGGTTTGGTTTGGGTATTTGTTTCTTTAAAAACTTTTTAGTATTTGTTTTTGATTGTATTTACCTTCTACAAAAGTTCAAGAAAACAAGAGTTTTATTTTGTAATATATTTATGTATGTATTGAAAACAATTTGTTGACGGGGGAATTGGAGAAAGAGAAATTGAAGAGTTTTGATTTATTTCAGTTGTTGTAGTAGTAGTATTAGTTATTTGTACTTTGTGTGTGTTATTGATTAAAGTTGTTTGGTTTCTTTTTTAAGGAAAATCAACAAAAAGATTTCAAAATCATGTGCAAACAAATCAAATTGAGTATATATATTTTTGTTTTATTTATTTGTTTTCCTAATCTTTGATCAACTTTGTCAACTGAAAGTTGATCAAAAATTAACGTTACTTTGTTTTCCATGTTTGTCTTTTGTTATTGTTGTTGGTTTTGTTATTGGGTTTAATGGAGCATTACAACTGTTATATTTGGTATATAGATAGATATTGTGAGAGAGAGAGAAAGATATATGCATGTATATACTTTTGAATTTTCAATTGAGTTGTTATTTAGATTTGCATTTCGAACTGGGTGTGTGAAGAAAAGTTAAAGTTGAAACTTTTGAACTTTGCTGTCTGTCTGTCATTTAATTTGAATGAATTTACTTTGTTCATGTTGTGTTTGTCTTTGTAAATTGTTTCTGTTGTACTTTCGTGGACATTGAATGGAGCTGGGATGCTAAATACATTACTGGAGCATCGACACACATTTTTACATATATTTTGTATTTTAATTTATTTCTCAAATTATGTTTATTAAACTTAGTCTCTGTTGTGGCGGGTCTTAATATTATTTGCGAATTACATACACACAAAACACAATTTTGAATAAGGTATTTATGTAATTTGTTTGTTAAGGTAGTAAGTAGTAAGTAGCTCAGATAATAGTACTCTGTATACTCTGTCTAGATTACATAAGTCAACAAATTCACACGCTTTGAGTAGGTTTCTGTTTGTTGGTTTCTGTAGTTTTGTGGCTTGTTCTGTGGGACAACATAAAACAAACCCAAATATTCAACAAATCAAAATTATAAGCAACAGTTATTTTTTTTCATTTTAATTGTTGTTGTTTTTTTGTTGTTGTACTTGTTGTTGTTGTAATTGTTGTTTGTTTGATCCAAAGTGAAATCAAATCAATTAAAACTAAATAAATAACACTTAGAGGCACATTTAGTATTGTTAAATACATATACATACAGAATGTAAACACCAGGGATAAGCCGTCCTTATCCCCAGATTGAATAAAAAATAATAATATTTAAAATAAATATATATAAATATATATTTTTGTATACATATACATACATATGCATATTCATAAGTCAGATGTAAATTAGTTGACCTGGGCCAATCTCTACATACCTGTCCGCCTTCACCCTCAACGCTGATCAGATCGCGCCATTCCTCAATGGTCTGTGCCAAGTCGATGGTACACAGCGGCACCTTCACCTCGCCGATTTGGTCGTGTTTCGAGAATCGATCAAAGTCAAATATAGCAAATACAAGTGTCTTGTTCATGGCATCGGCATAGGGTAAACTCTGCATGCAGACGCCAAGTCAGATCGAATCGAATCAAATCAATTGTAATTAAACTTACCTTAAAGGTGAATGTCTCATTGAAGACGGGACTCAATGTCTTGCGATGCACTTTGGTCTCGAACTTCTTCTTCTTGTCGGGCAGCAGATATACCTTCACATAGGGATCAGAGGTGCCGCCCATATCTAAGGCGGGCAGCTCTTCGGCCTGTATAACGGTGACGGCCAAGCTATTCGAATTGAAATCGTATTCAAGCTGCAATATATAGGTTATAGAATAATAGCCGCAATAGCGGTATTCATTCCCATAAAGAAGAAAGAGATAGGAATAAACGATATTAGTTGACAAGTTAATTAAGCATATTTAATTGGATTAAATGTGTTATGGACTTTTGTGTGCTGCATTCTAATTTAGTGTATTTTATTAAAACATTTTCATTGTTTCACTTTGCTTCAATTGCATACATTATTATTTTAAATACTTTTATTTATAAAACAAATTGAAAAGTAAACTAAACTTGATAATTTTATGTTGAATACTGTTGCTAATTCATATGTACTTGCAGAATATTTATACAAATTCTAAAAGGTTTGTAAAGCATTTAAGCTACTTTTCTTGCGTAATTGCGCCTCTCCTGTTTTGATATAGAAATTTACCGAAATTACAACGCGCCCGCACACCTACAGTTTCAATTTCACACTAGGCGCTGTAAGCTCTAATCAAGCGCTTATATAGAGAGCGAGCGTAACTAGAGCGTGTACAGGGAGAGCGATATTTCAGCTACTTTAAGTGCAGTTGTTTTTGTAAGAGCAGCATTCACAGTTGGAATTGACCTGAGCGTTCTCTCCTTATGTTTGCAATCTCTCTACGTGTGCTTGCTGCGCACATTACTTATTACATATTGCCATAGCCCCCAAATAACTGTTTACCGTTTCGCGTTGTCTGCAAATCAGTGCCTTTTACTCGCACACTGAGAAAAAACTCAGAGAGCAACCGATGGCTTCGGTTCTTCTACGAGTTCGTTCGTGATCGGCTCGCTGCTATTTGTTTTTGTTTTGCTTCGCTCTTGTCTTTTGTGCATGTATTGGTTTGTACAGGCTTGTCGCATACGCGAATGGAGTGCATGCATTCGTATGTAAGTAAGAAGACCGCTTGAATTACTTTTTTGAGCTTACTTCTACCTGAGTCGCATTGAACGAACGTTAATCGTAAACGATGTTCGTTAGAAGAGCACAACACGAATAGTTTAACTCAAGGCGCTCAACATAAAGCGAAAACGAAAACAACCGAAGTCACTTGCTTTGAGCGAGAGTGAGAGCGAATCAGTATGCTTTCGTTCGGATGATCTCGTGAACAGAGTGTAATTTATAAAACTGACAACTTATAAGTATGTAATCATGTAAAACAATATTTAATTTAGATATCTAGCTATATGGCTGGAGTCTATATATATTTAGTTTTCAGTAATATTAAAGCCTAATGTCAGCTTAAGTAGAACGTTTAACTAGAAATCTTCTGCAAGTTTAATATCCACATTTGCGTATGTATATATATATATAGCCGTAGCCAAACTTTCAGATTATGCAGATAAATTATTCTTAATCCATTAAGTATTTAAAATAGTAATGTATGTCAAATATTTCTTAACCAATATGCCAAAGAAATATTCATAAAAGTTGGCAAATGTAAATTATACCAATACTAAAAATGTTGTGAGCAAGTGATTAAGTTAGGCAATTAGTATTAGCTTAAGGTACGCATTTCTGACACACTTGGCGTGACTTGACTTGACTTTACTCGACAGCTGTTTCCTTCATATATATGTATATATGTATATGTATATAAAAGAACAATAAAACATCGACAGTGCATTGACATTAACTATATCTGGTATTGGATTAGTTTGGGTTAGTTGACAGCGTGTTGCAGGCCATTTGCATTTGTATGGCGAGTTCAGTGGCTCAGTTTGGGAGCCTGTTTAAGGATCGAAGCTTACCTTGAAGTTGAGTCGCCCCAGCTTTTGTTCGCTCTGTTTATCCTCTTCGTCGCCTTCTTCGGCATTTTCGGTGAGTTCCTCCATATCAGGCTGAACCTATGGCATACCAGAACCCAATAACTACTAAGATTTGATGGCATTGCAGATACTTACTTTCTCTTTGTAGGCCGATCCCAATAACTGTACCGATTTCATATCGACACCCTTCTTACCCTTACCATCTTTGGTTCTTCGCTTCTTCAGGAATCTGCGCACACAGAAAAATATGATACCAAAGACGACGAGGAATACGAGTATTATGATCGCAACCACGCCCCATGTTGGCAGCCCAGTTCTTTCAGCAATTGCCTCGGTGACTACTTCGCCAGCATGCTCAATCTTTTTGATAACCGGCACGGAAGTGGTAGTAGCTTCTATATAGTTTATAAGCTGTACTATATATCCAATCTTAGGGACTATAATTTGAAACTTACCCTCAGCCTCTGTTGTTGTTTTTGGTGCTATTGTTGTTTCCACTTGTGCAATTCTTTGACTCTCGGCCGCCTGCTGCTCCTGCTGATCCAGTTCCCGAAACTTGGAGTGATGTGTCGTTTCTTCCAGCTTCTGATTGGCCGTCTCCAGTTCGGACGCCGGCTCAGCGCCTGACACAGGCGCCGGCTCTGGCTCCGTTTCCGATTTTGCATTTGGCGGCATATTGCACTGTGATTATAACTGCAAAATAATATTGAGGGCTTTAAATAGATTCATTTATTACATTCTGAAAGTTATAAATAATTATTATCTTATATATTTATTAATATGTATTAAATTATTGAAACTATTAAATGATAAATTAAATAAATAAACGCTAACGTGTTTGTACATGTCTATATTATGAATAAATTATTTGTTATATTATATTGTTGTCAAAGGATAATCAAACTTTTGACGAGGCCCCGTCGACTAGCCTGACATTACAATCCTCGCTCTAGTATATGATTGTATCTAAATAAGTATTATATATTATTGCTGCTATTTCAAGATATATATAATGATATATTCTGTTAAAACAGTTTTCCTGAACTCAAGTGATTTTAAAAAAATATTTATATGAATATTTGTATATCAATCAATACTATAAACTTGGTATTTAAATATTTATCGTTTCTGCTTGAAATTAATTTATAGTATTTATAAGAAATGTTGCATTACGAGGCAAACATTTTATTAACATTTTATTTGATCATATTATCTATCTGACTATAAAAATATAATTATATTTAGTAGATAATTAATTTCACATTACATTTAAACTTTTCTATTTATTTTAAAGGGGATTTTTACTCTACTTCCATTTCTATTCAACTTATATATCTGATATTTGTAAAAATAAAACTTTGTTAATTCTTAGTAAACGTTGCCCACTTGCTTTGCCAGCTTCTCCGACATTTTTCCAACTAAAAGCTTAGTTATTAAAAAATATATTTTTTCTAAACAGAAAATTGCACAAGTTTTCTTTTTACTGAGAAAGAAACTTGATTTCGTTGTTGCCAATCGTCTTTTAAGAATAGCGACAACAAAGTTCAGTCAAGAAATCCCACAAACGTCGCTGGCAATTTAGCTTGGCGTATCCTTGGAAGCACTAGAAATGTGGCGAGGGTGTCGACAATTGGCGCAGCAAGTAAAAGTACTTATGAATAGCATGCCAAGGGCACACTCACACAATAATGCGCCCACGCACACACACACACACACACACACACAGGCAGCTTAACCCCCGCACACACACTTGAAGCACTACGCTTTACTGCTTCCATTTTTATTTCTAATTAAATTCATTTATATTAAAACCGCGTTTACCCACTGCTTCTGCTTATAATTGTTGGCTCTGCCATTGTGTTTCGATATAACTGAGCATTATTTAATTAATCGCGCTTACGCAGCTTGAGTTGCGGTTAATCTAAACGGTATTACGACTCTTTGTCATATGGCGTGCATTCGCAGTCGCAGTTGCCTTTGACCTTTAGGTTGAAGTCCTTTGGCTGGCCTTATTCTCTTTACTGGCTGTCATTTTTTTTTTCTCTGATTGACAGTGAGCTGCCTCTAACTGAAATCCTGCACAGCAAATAATTGGCCAATTATAAATGTAATATGAAATGCCACAAGAGACTCTCAAAGCTACAAGGTTATGATTTGAATATCATTTAAGTTGTGATTTGAGTTGAGTTTCATTGAATATCCTTTTAATTATTATTATTATATATAACCGAGTAAGAAATATTAACAATATAAATGTTTTATAAAAATAAAATTCACAGAGAATTTCGAGTAGCCTCACATCAAAGATATTTTTCAAACTGTCTAAAAATTACCCAAACACAAAATGAAATAAATTTAAAATCTAAGAAATTCCACTTGAAGATTTTTCTTTGAAGTTGCTTAAATCAAAGGTGAACCCTTTTTGTTTGCATACAATGTATAAACTACGATGAAAATTCTTGGAATATTATATTTTCCAGTTGAGTTAGCCTTTATAACTCTTTTGCATTCGCCTCATGCCAAGCTATAGTTTATTTATTCATATCTGCATCTACTTAACTCCAAGAAAAAAAAAAAAAAAAAAGAGGAGCTGCCATCGTGTCGTATGCGTAATTTAATGCGAATGCGACCGCCAATTGCTTCCAGCTGAACTGAGCTGCTGTTGCGTTTGCTGTGTGACGTCAAAGGTAATGAGAAACTCAGCATATGAAGCTGAGTTTCGTCCTGCTACGCCACAAATGCAAATTGCTGACACCCACGCACACATCCTCGTTCATAAATATGCGTGAAATACAAATGCGTGTTCGCATTTAAATATACAAATGCCAGCTGCTTATGTTGACTTGGGCTTAGTTAGTTGTGGTTTGGTCAGAGGACGTGCCTAAGGCACTTTGGCTCTTTTGTCAATGATTCGCCAGTGCGCCTTTAAAGGACACTCGTGCCACTCGCTCTGGCCACGCCCTGCACTCGCTTCGGGGCGCATGTGGCGCCACTTGAGTAAATATTGGCGACATTTTTCGCCAAATCAATAAATTTAAATGAACTAGGCTCAAAGACAATTTTGCCCTCGGCAAGCTGCCAAGAGCTGTGAATTAGGACGTGACGCCAGCTAAGTGGTCTAAGTGAGTTCCAATTGCAAATTGAGTTAAATTGAGTTTCGAGAGCTGTAGCTGAATGAAAGGTTAACGAACATAAATAAATTAACTTGAATGAGATTTCAGAGTGGAATTGTAAAATAAGTATGTGAGTGCAGTAAGTTAAGATGAGTCGAGGAAGGACATTAATAGACATTATATAGATTCAATTTAAAGTCTTTGAATTCTACGCCTTTTGCTTGAGTTGTGATTGCACTTAAAGCATTCTTGATCTACCCCAACTCAAGCAGCTGTCAATCTATCTATCGCATAGCTTATTATTTATAAAGAACAAGTGTTGTATATCACATTATCCCTAACCATTGCTGCAAGCTGTTGCTCCTTTCTAGCTACCCAAGCACCTGCCCCACTTAATTTCGACCTATGAAATATTAATACTGAGGCAAGGGACTCCAGTCAGAAAAAAATGTGATACTTCGAGAAATAAAAAGCCAAAACAAATTTGGCACATTTCGTACGTGATATTTTATTAATGCCGCAAATCACAACGATTTCTATGTAAGACACGGCCAACAGGAGATGCGGAGACTACTCTGAATAGCTGTCATAAAGCTGGCAACAAAGGCGACAGCACAGCAATTTATGGTACTCAAATGATGTATGTGTGTGCATCTAACACATACTTCCTTTTAACAACCACACACACACACACAGATACAGATACGCAACTACAGGCAAAGGGCATGCATTTTATTGTAGCATACATTTCAGCGCAACCACAACCATTTTTTTTTGTCATTTTGCCAGCGCTACTTTTGCGTTTTCTTTGACTCTCCCTCTCTTTCTCTCTCTTTCGCACACAGGTCAGCTAGGTGTGTTTGTGTGTGTGTGTTTTTTTATGGTGTGCCTGGTGCCCAATGGTCTGGCTCGTTCAGTGCAAAAAAAAAAAAAAAAAATGAACTACGCAGTTTTAACGGTCGCGCAACAAATAGAAATCTTTTGGCTCGCAAGTCACAAATGTTTGATATCCTTGGAGCTTTGTCTTATTAAATAAATTGATTGTTATGTGCTTTACTTAATTGCATTTTATTTATTTATGCTTTGGCACACGAAATACTTGAGAGACGTTGAGCATTATGAAAAGACTTCTATTTAATGCAGAGTGAGCTCACATTTGCTAGAAGTTTTCATTGGAGACTTCCAGGCAAGACTTCATGTGGGCAAGTTCTTCAAATGTGTGTAGTCTATAATATTATATTATATTATATTTAGAAAAGGTTAGTAAGCAATTATCCTTATTTACTTCATTATAACTCCTCCATCAACTAATTCTATTCCCAGTCAACTGTAACATTTGCTGACCCCATTTGCTAAAAATATTCTGATTTTTGCTAACGCAAACTCTTCTAATCTCTGTCAAGGCACTGCTAAGTCCTCATGCTTTGCACCTGCCAGAAGGTCGCACGAAATACTAAACTAAAAATAGCAACAATTGGTTGTCATTTAGCATGGGGAGGAATTCATTTAGCGATAAGATAAATTGAGTTCATAATAAAAAACATGCAGCAGGCTGATAAGAGTAGCTCTAGCTGCTGTCGTTGCCCAGTGACAGGCACTCAAATTGCAGCCTAGCCAAATGTCAGGAACTGACAATCAGGCTGTCAAAACAAATTAAGCTCTGTCCCAGACGCACAGCGCAGTCAAATATTCGAACAACAACAGCAACAACATGTAATAGAATTAGAATTAAGTGTTTTTTTTTTTTTTCGTTGCTGCGCGGGCGGAAAGCAGGAAGACGACCCTCATTGAAGCTCAGTCATTAATTGTTAAGCTTCTTCATTCCCTGATAGTCGCTGAGCAGGAAACGGTTAAACTTTTCAAGAGAGCGCGCATGAGAGAGGCACCGAGAGAGTGAGAGAGAGAGACATATGTTTTGCCTGCCCCAACGCTCACTCACCCTCCATAACACGCGCGCTGCCACGCTTTCTCTCTCTCTCTCTGCGCTTCCTGCGCACATAACCCAGAGAAGGCAACAAAATAAAGCTAAATGCCGTGGGTAGAGTAGAGCCCGAAAATGAAAAGAAAAAAGAATGTAAAACGGAAAGACGAAAACCAGACGAACGGCTAACCAAGTTAAGATTGCTAAGACGACAGTCTCCCACGAGGCATTGATGATGGCGAAAAGAAATCTAATTTTCCACATCATTATGCTTTTCGCTTTCATGCATTTTTGTTCGATATACCGTTATTTGGTTGCACATCTATCTATGTGAGAGCTGCACACACACAAACACACACAAAAGCATTACATTTTGTTGTAACGAAATTCTTTTGGAACTTGGTTTTGGCATGGGCGTAAGGGGTCAAAAGTACGCACAAAATTATATATGTGTGCGTGTGTTTGTGTGTATAAATGTCACTCTCTATTGGTGTGTGTGTCTGTGGGTGTGTGGGTGTGTGTGTGGGTGTGCGTGTGTTTGCTTTAGCATCGCCGCCAACTTGATTATTGGCAATTATGTGCGGTTTTTATGTGCGTTGCCCTGGGAACTCCGCACATAATTCGTGCTAATAAAATAAACGCTTAGCGTCTACAATTTCTACCTCTGATTCTTCTTCTAGTCTTTTGATATTCCTTAATTTATTTATTTTTATTTTTATCTCTACTTTTTTTTTCTTGTCTGCCCATATTTGATGTTGGCCCACAGCTCAGCTACTTAACGCAAAGGCAGCGCACAAAGAGATGCTTAATTAAGTTCAGCTGGCCCTTATTATAAGCTGAAGCACAAAGTCTCTGTGGGCAGGTGGATTAACTTGAACGTGCAGGGGGCAGTATAGATTAAAAGGTCAATAAATTTGTAATAGGAGTGGAGTAGATATGAGAAAATATGTTAATATATTCTTTGATATTAAAGATATTTGCATAGGTTTGTGCTTTACTAAATCAAAGTAAAAAAATATATATAAAATGCATAAAATTACTTAAAAATTGAGTATTCAATTTCTTGAATGGAAATAAAATATTCATTAAATATAAGTAACAAATATTTCTATTAAATGTTGCTTAATAGTGACTTCAAATTTATTGCCCCAAAAAGTATGCTATACTTTTTTATTGAATTATTAATTTATTTATATATTCACCTCTTATTTAGACAATGTTGCCAATGTATTTAGAAAAGTCTCGCAGCTTGAAATTGTTTATTGCTATTGGTAGTTAACGTATTGTTCTATATTTGTTGCTGTTGTTGTTGTTGTTTGTTCCGTTGAACGAAGCGTATTTTGTTGTCACGTTGATCCGGCAGGAGGGCGGAAGGCTCAAGAGACGGTCTCAGGCTCGGGCTGCAGGCAGACGAATCATGTGAATGATGTGTGTGTGAGGGCTGAATGCGTGTTGTGCTGCTTGGCTAGTGAGGCCTTTGCTTCGCGCTAGTCTCACACATGTAATTTGAACACTTCTGTTATCGATTTGCGATTGCCGATTGTCGATTATCGAATGGCGATTAGCAATTTCCACAACAAAATCAGCAAATTTTGTTTGTGGTTATTCAGCGCGTGTTTAATATATATATATTTTTTTTTTTATTATTATTATTCGTCAGACGGTTAGCGTAATGCAAACAGCATGAGCGATAAACGGATGAGAGCGCATAGCATAGAGAGAGAGCGGGAAAGAGAGGGAGCAGAGCGCGTATACGTAATATTAAAAATACAATGGTATGCGTAAATATTGATAGAGCGAATCTCACTGCTTGTATTCTCTCTGTATATGTGTGTGTGTGAGAGTATATATGCTGTAAGTATATGTGTGTGGCTGTGTGTGTGTGAATGGTTTGAGGGGAAGGACAAATTTGCTTTTGCTGCTGCTGCTGCTGCTGCTGGGCACGAAGACGTTGTTGAAAGCAAATTCAGGATAGAGATTTTCTTAGAGCCGATTTTTGTGTTCTTTCTTTCTATTTTTTGTCGAGCTTTTCTCTTGCCTCACGAACGCTCACTGTTTAAGCTTGTGCAATTTTTTAGGGTATATTAATTTGTCAAGTTATTGGGAAAATCTCATTCGTTTTTTTTTTGTCAATTCGCCACAAATTCAATTCGAATAATAATTTTAATAATAGCTGGTGAATTTTCTTAGTGGGTCACAACGCGTAAATTCGCGTGGAAAAATCAATATTTAAGCCATGCACTTCACACACGCGCTTTCACTTTCAATACAATTTTCATTTGATAAGCCAAGCCATTCATTTCCTGCTTGCGTGCGCTTCAAAATTTTCGAATTATTAATGTAAAATTTTTGCAGGCAAAGCGTATGAATTTGCTCAGGCAACGCTAATAATTCTGATACACAAAAAATGTTCTGCTTTTTAGCACAGCGTGTGCCATCACACACACACATACACGTATATATATATATATATAAATATATATATTCAGAAAGAGAGAGAGAGGGAGAGAGAGAGTGAGAGAAAAAGACACATACACACACACACACACACACTTGAGCACACGCACAACACTTTTCGGGCCTTTCGCTTGGATTTGGTTTTATGTAATAACTCAATAGGCTTTCAATAAAAAATACTTTTATTATTCCAATTATATTTTCGTTTAAAGCACTCTTTTATGGGGCAGGATTATCTTATGCACATATTTTTATTTTATTTAATTTTCTTTCTTTTTTTTTGGCAATTATTGTCATTGGGTTCTGTGCAAGCACTTGGCTCTTGTTGAATTTTCTGCTATTCATTCACCTTCAGCACAGCGCTTTTCACTTGCAGTCAACTTCCACGGACGATGTTCATTCGCGTTTTGGTCTACACAGCCAAGGAGCAGCTAGGAAAAAGCCCACAAACGCTGTTCAGCTGCCAGCAGGAGAGCGAATCGGGTCAGGCATCGATTTTGTGTTGGTGGCCAGTGGTTGAGGCGGTGCGTCCATTGTAGACAGCAGAGCAGCGCTGAGCAGAGCAGAGCAGAGCAGAGCAGAGCAGAGCAGAGCAGAGCAGAGAGCTTTTGCAGAGAGTGTAGACTTTGACGACGACATGGGCGAGCCAAGTGCTAGAAATCATTAAATTAGTAATTTTAGATTTTAAAAATAAATAAAAATAAAATTAAATAAAAAAATTCAAATTATAAAGAATAAAAGTATCTTAAAGAAATATTAATAAAAAAAAAAAAAAAAAAAAAAAAAAAAAAAAAAAAAAAAAAATGCATTTTTCATTTTAATATAAATAAAAGAAGAAACTAAATATAAATTATGAAAATTAAATAATTTTTTTAAATTGCATTTCTTAAATATAAAATTGAAAATAATATTTCATTTGTCTAAAAGTTCCGAAAATATATGTAAATTAAAATTTAATATTAAATAATTAAAAATATTATATTAAAAAATAGTAAACAAAAAAATGTTATTCTAAAATATATTTGTATTATAAAATAATATATAAATATAAAATATTACTATCATATTATTAAAGTTTTATTAAAATGTAATATATTTTATTAAATTTACTAACAGTTTGTATGCTACTAAAATAAAATAAAATTTTTGTAAAAATTAAATTTTATTTTATAATATTTTATGTCGCTCATGTAAACAATTATTGTTTATTAATTTTTCTGTACAAAATTTAGATTTGAAGTGAATTCAATGAATCTTATGAATCTTTCAACAACTAAAAGCTCAAAATTCTCTCTCTAAGTCGCTAAGTCTCTGTCACTCTAATTTTCGCTCTTCTGCTCTGATTTGCTCATTGAAAACATCTGACACGCAGCCACATGTTTGGACACTAATAGAGCCATAATCTGAATAAGTTTCGGTGCATGCGTACTGCCGCAGATACTTCTCAATGACAATGGAAATAGCCAGACGTATGTATGTGGGCGTAATGTTTGAGTGAGAGGAGCTTTTGGCCTTACGTAGGCAAGGACATTGCCTATGTGTGGGTAGCACGCTTACAATAGCTTTTGCTTTATAGTAAAAAACTTTAGCATAGCTTTTATAATGCAAGCTTTCCATTCGAGTCTGAGCTATTGTTGCTTCTGCTGCTGCTGCTGCTGCTGCTGTGCAATAGATGGCGCCACTGTGGCTCACACACTTTAGCGGGCGTAAATCAAACAATAAACAAGGCACGAGTAAAGAGATGTGAGAATTCTAATGCATAGACAGCATCATTAATGGGCAGCCGGCACTTCCGATGCGCAATTACGCATGGCAAACACAAATCAAAATCAAAATTCAAATGTGATATGAAAATCATGTCCTGGCAACAGCCCGAACGAGCCAAAGCGCACGTGATCCACTACGGCACGGATGAGCCAACAATTATAAATTGTACATAATCAAATGGATTTGCTCAATAATTTCACTTATTTATAAAGTTAAAACGACATACAGATTTGCCGTACAAAACACTATTTGTGCTAGATGAAAATTGTAATGGGCTGAGGCGGCTCAGAGAGGGGGTATGAGCAGATAGTGCAGTGGCGTGGGGGAAGTTACTGCTATGCACATCAATATTTGCATTTTGTGCTCAGAACATCAGCGCTCGGCAAACAAATGTTCAAGGCAAATAATCTATAAATATGCCTGGGACTTGGGTGACGGCATTGACAAGGATCGAGTCTGGGTCCTGAGCCCGAGTCTGGCTGGGCCTTAGCTTGAGATTGGCACTGGCTCTGCCTCTGCGCTCGACTTGAGCTGTGCCAAGAAATGTCCTTATGCCGTCTGCTATTTGTTGGAGTTCGTGCTGAAATCATTATCCTGTTACTTGTCATTAATTCAGCATATCAATTTGTTGCCATTATTGTTGTTGCTTTCGTTGTTGTCCTTATTGCCGCTCAGTGCGCCCAGCCGTTAAATTGGCAGCTTATAAATTATAAATTTGAATTTAATTGGCCAACTAAGAGCTCGAGGGAGTTATTGCTCTATCAATTTACGCATAGCTTTAACTCACGTTTTTCCTATTTGCATTGTCATTCGGGTTAAATTATAATCATTTTCATTTAGAGTAGAGAATATTTGATAAGAGCCAATAGATCATTTATATTCATATTAATAATATCTTCTTCTTTTATTTATTTATAAAAATAATTGAAAAATAATAATAATAAAACAAATTCAAAAAAAAAAAAGAAAAAAAAAGATACATCTTACAAAATATGCACATCTTAACTGACTTTACACACATTTCGAGCTTACTTTACGAATTTAATACCATAATCCCAACTCAGTCTTCAGCTCTCACTGCTGGGCCAATTTACCAATCCCTAAGCACAATTGTCCTTCTGTTGCTAAATAAATAAAATACATTTCTTTTGACATATTACTAAATACATTTATTTTCAAATTGATACCAGATGCAGCATTGCAGCTGAAATGATTAAATAAAATAGCTTTTTGCGGTTGCGGGCAATCAGATTTTAGATAGCTGCAACTACACTCGTTAACAGTCGAAAAACCAACGAAAATGTTAGAATTTCTAGTACATTTAATGCTTTATTATGAACAGTAAAATACAAATTGCTAAACGTGCATTGCTAGTTGTTGGCCAACTACGCCAATAACGCTTATGGCCAACTGATTTATGCGGCTTTAGTTGCGGTTCGGTTTGTGCTTTTATGGCCGACACTTTAAAGAAATCGCTGTCGGTTAAAAAAAAAAAAAAAAACAGCAACAGCAAAAAAAATCACTTGACATCAGCTGCATTTCAGCAGCAGCAGCAGCGGCAGCATCATCAGCATCAGCATCGACATCGGCATTGAAATCATCATCGGAATGCGATGGAAATGACCACAGAAATGCATAAACCGCTTCAATTGTAATTAAACGATTTCATATATTGCCTCCAACGCGAAATTACAAATGTGACCAGCAGCAACAACAATAACCACAATAACAACAACAACAACAACAACAGGAAGAGGAACACAACAATACAGAATTGTAATAATCATAAAAGCTGCCCGAGCCGATCGCTCAGTCCAGGATACAGCAGCAGCAGCAACAACAACAACAACAAGAGTAACAATTAAATTAATGCTGAAAACAGAAAACAATTTATTTTGTAGAAAATGACGCAACATACAATAAATGAGAGAGTGCATGGGTGTATGTGTGTGTGTGTGTGCGCATCCCGCACATTATTTAACAAATATATATTTATCAGAGAGCTGCCAGGCAAATAATCAAATCACACAAATTTCAATTGCAGCCGCTGCAAAAACCAAGCAAAGAAACAAAAAACAACATCACACCAGACATTCAAACTAACAATCATAACAATCTGGCTATATTTGATTTCTATAGCCAACTGTTAGCCCAAAGGCGATGTTTTGACGGCAGCAACAAAATATGGCTTTAAAATAAAAATGTATAATTTTTTTTTCTAATTTATTTTTATTTTGTTTTATAATATATTGCATGAAAAAATAACGAAAAATGATTATTATTATTTTCTTCACATATATGTACATATATATTTAAGAAAACAAATATTTCTATTAAGAAGTTCTTCAGCCATTTACATTTGGCATACTTATTGACTAGCTTTGATCGACTAAATTGATTTTTGTAAAAGAAAATCTATTTCAAAGCGACTGCAATAAATCAAACAAGTAAGCAAGCTCTAGTCGAGACTGCTCACCTATAAGATCCGATGAACCCTTCGTCGAACGAATAATATTCCCAGAGTTATTCGAGCGAGCGTAACAAAATATACATGCACACATGCACGCACGCACACACACGCTGATCTACGTTTGTACGCCTGTATGTGTGTAAGCATTGCAGGCGTCCTGCTGTCTCGCTTGCTCTGCCACGTGGCTTTTTGATTAATAATTCTGTTTCTAGACAGAAGGAACAATAATAAAAAAATAATAACAATAAAAATTAATAAAAAAATCATACATAATATTTCCTTAAATCTCTTGAATTCTCTCCCTTTCTCTCTCGCCTTTTGGTTCCATTGAATTTTTAGAAAAATTCCAATTCCATTCTGTAGAAAATAAACCCTGTAAAATGTACTATACTGATAAGCACTAAGCTTACATAAGTATCAAATAATTGAAAAATCGCTCAAATATTGTCTTTATTGCAATTTAAAATCATAATCAATCTGTTTCATTAATTTTCATTTACAACTGCGATGGACACTTATACATATTATTCAGGCGTATTATATCGGCTTTGCTCAACGCAAGCCTCTGTCCCATTTGCGATTGAACCCCAGGCTGCAGGGCGGATATTGTTGCCTTTCCATTCTTGCTAAAGGCATCAGATGAGTAGTGCATAATGCTGCCATAGTCATATGCGGCACCGTAGTTATCCACTACATTCGCTCCGTACTTCTCAAAGTTGCTCTCCCTGCCATCTTCGATGTTTTCCCAAATAATTTTAACGTACTCATCGCGATCCGAGCTGCTTTGCTGATGAAAGAAGCCCAGGGTGTGCAGCATCTCATGTATTATGGAGCCCAGTCTATAGCAGCCGGGGAGCTGCAGATGGATGTCCTGCTTGCCACCTCGAAAGCCAACTTGGGAGTAGCAGCCGTCATACGATTTAATGATCTGCACAGAGTTCAAAGTTTCCGGCGTGGCAGGCACAAAACGTATGCAGGAGGCTTCCTCAATGCGACGCATGGCCAGCTTAATAGATTCAGTGTGCTCGGTATCTATATTGAGGGACGTATATTAAAGATATGAATGGGAAAATCTTCAGAATAATACTCACTGAAAGCCTCATCTATCTTGAAGTGGACTGTTGCATTAGGCCAATGTCTTGTCGGGGCTATTAATCCATTCCGATCAAATTCTACATCCATGTCACCCTGAAAGTAGCCAGCCGTTAGCTCTGCATCAGTTTCCTCCCGTTGCTCCTCGACGGGTGTCCCATAGGCGTCCAGGCAAAGGCCAGCCATTAGCAAAAGAACAAAGCGTTGACGAGCTTCAAACATTTTTAGCCAATCCGTAGTACTGCTCAGAATAGGCTAACTGGCCCTCAAGTGGCCTTTATATAGGTATATCAGATTTGATACAGTTAATCAGCTTACGATTTGCTATTCCCTATGATTGTTTTATTGAGGAAGAAGGGTCTTTTGACATACAAAAATTAATTATATAATAGACTAGTAATTTTTTCTGTTGTCTTTATTCAGAACAGTCATAGATATATGAATATGTCATTCGTTAGGATTACTCAGTCTATCAATTATCTATCTATCAATTATTCTTCTCCTCTATGAAATATATAAATATTTTTCGAATTTCAATAAGGCATATTAATCTTTTACTAATTAATTAGTTTCGTAGCAAATATTTATAATTTGGTAAAGCTAATCGGCAATGCATGCTGATATGGTTGTTGATTTGATTGTTATGGCATTTATACGGACCGAAAGACGTTTGGATATATTAGTAAGAATATAAATTACTGACTTATATAAGTTACTAACTTAGATCCGATCGACTGCGTAATATTAATTAAATTTTAAAAACTTTCTTCTGCATGTTATGCTAATCACAATTTATATACATTTTGTTGATAGTTTTAATACTTTTTATGCAAATTATAATTTATTTGTATATTTTTCAGCATTATTGTTCTATAAACATAAATGTTTATAAACAAATCTGCTCCTTTTGATTTGTAATAAATTTGATTATTTTATATATTTTATGTTTACAGTAATATGATCTCTTAACTTAGAAATGCAAAATAAGTTTCATAATTTGTAGTATGTTTAATAACATAATAATAATACCCGACGCAATGTAGAGTATACTACATATAAATGAGTCATATGCTCAGTGCATGATAATGTATACTACATGCACACATAGTGACACTTCGTCGCTATGCATAAATATACATATCGAGCATAATAATTGAAATACGATCAGCCACTCATAAGTGACTGACCGGCAGCGCGAGATATGCAGCGCCTGCAATTTTGCCGCATATACATACATATATACATATATAAGCATACTACGCTCTCCCGCTCTGTCGCTGCACTCAGCGGCAGAACTCTTTATATACAAATAATGTAATTAGCCTAAGACGATATATTCTTCAAAATAAAGAAACATTAATAATTTGACCACAAGACAGAGCTGAGGCTCGTGAACAATTTTTTTAAATTATTACAAATTGTTAGAAAGTGAGATATTTTTTATTTGTTTATTTAATGTTCTAGAATTTTGTATAGGTATAAAAAAATACTTTGAATATATATTGATATAATGCAAATCCTCTAATCTATAGCATTGAATCTTAAGTATATGACAACTTTGCATTGATTATAAATCCATCAACATGAGTATTATCAGGTAAGAAAGCTCTAGTCGAGACTGCTCACCTACGAGATCAGATGAACCCTTCGTCGAATGAATCATATTCCAAGAGTTATTCGATTCGTTGCTGCAAGTAACAAAATAAACATTCACACATACACGCACGGACACACACGCTGATCTACGCTTGTATGCCTGTATGTGTGTATGTGTGTAAGCATTTCACGCGTCTTGCTGTCTCGCTGCCTCGCTTGCTCTGCCACGTGGGTTTTGCTGCGAGAGTTTATTTGATTAATAATTCTGTTTTTAAACAGGCAAACGTAATCAAACTTTCAGATTATGATCGTGACATTCAGTCGCTACAGTGGCTCACAGCTTCTTTGATACAGTACTATTGTTCGATTTTACCTTTCATTAATATCGAAAGGCGAATTAATGAATATTAAAAAAAAGCACAACATATTTTTTGAAATCTCTTGGGCTACAATAAAATTCTCTCTCTCTCTCTCTCGCTTTTTAGCTCCATTTTTAGAAAAATTCCAATTCCATTCTGTAGAAAATATACCCTGTAAAATGTACTATACTGATAAGCACTAAGCTTACATAAGTATCAAATAATTGAAAAATCGCTCAAATATTGTCTTTATTGCAATTGAAAATCATAGTCAATCTGTTTCATTAATTTTCATTTACAACTGCGATGGACACTTATACATATTATTCAGGCGTATTATATCGGCTTTGCTCAACGCAAGCCTCTGTCCCATTTGCGATTGAACCCCAGGCTGCAGGGCGACTATTGTTGCATTTCCATTATTGGTAAAGGCATCAAATGGGTAGTGCATAATGCTGCCATAATCATATGCGGCACCGAAGTTATCCACTACATTTGCTCCGTACTTCTTAAAGTTCCCCTTGTAGGCATCTTTGATGTTTTCCCAAATGATTTTAACGTATTCATCGCGATCCGAGCTGCTTTGCTGATGATGGAAGCCTAGGGTGTGCAGCATCTCATGCATTATGGAGCCCAGTCTATAGCAGCCAGGGAACTGCAGATGGATCTCCTGCTTGCCACCTAGAAAGCCAACACTGGAGTAGCAGCCGTTATACGATTTAATGATCAGCACAGAGTTCAAAGTTTCCGGCGTTGCAGGCACAAAATGTATGCAGGAGGCTTCCTCAATGCGACGCATGGCCAGCTTAATAGATTCAATGTGCTCGGTATCTATATTGAGGGAAGTATATTAAAGATGTGAATGGGAAAATCTTCAGTATAATACCCACTGAAAGCCTCATCTATCTTGTAGTGGACTGTTGCATTAGGCCAATGTCTTGTCGTGGCTATTTCTCCATTCCGCTGAAATTTTACATCCATGTCACCCTGAAAGTAGCCAGCCGTTAGCTCTGCATCAGTTTCCTCCCGTTGCTCCTCGACGGGTGTCCCATAGGCGTCCAGGCAAAGGCCAGCGATTAGCAAAAGAACAAAGCGTTGACGAGCTGCAAACATTTTTAACCAATCCGCAGTACTGCTCCGAATAGGCTTACTGGCCCTCAAGTGGCCTTTATATAGGTATATCAGATTTGATACAGTTAATCAGCTTACGATTTGCTATTCCCTATGATTGTTTTATTGAGGAAGAAGGGTCTTTTGACATACAAAAATTAATAATATAGTAGTAGTAGTAATTTTGTCTGTTGTTTTTATTCAGAACAGTCATAGATATATGAGTATGCCATTCGTTAGGATTACTCAGTCTATCAATTATCTATCTATCAATTATTCTTCTCCTCTATGAAATATATAAATATTTTTCGAATTTCTATTAGGCATATTAATCTTCTACTAATTAATTAGTTTCATAGCAAATATTTATAATTTGGTAAAGCTAATCGGCAATGCATGCTGATATGGTTGTTGATTTGATTGTTATGGCATTTATACGGACCGAAAAACGTTTGGATAATTTTTATAATTTATTTGTATATTTTTCAGCATTATTGTTCAATAAATATAAATGTTTATAAACAAATGTGCTCCTTTTGATTTGCAATAAATTTGATTATTTATTATATTTTATGTTTACAGTAATATGATTGATTAGATTTGGAATCCCTTCAATCTCGTCATCTCTTAACTCAGAAATGCAAAATAAGTTTCATAATTGTTAGGAAGTGAGATATTGTTTATTTGTTTATTTAATTTTCTAGAATTTTGTATAGGTATAAAGAAATACTTTGAATATATATTGATATAAAGCAAATCCTCTAATCTATAGCATTGAATCTTAAGTATATGACAACTATGCATTGATTATAAATCCATCAACATGAGTATTATCAGGTAAGAAAGCTCTAGTCGAGACTGCTCACCTACGAGATCAGATGAACCCTTCGTCGAACGAATCATATTCCAAGAGTTATTCGATTCGTTGCTGCAAGCATAACAAAATATACATGCGCACATACACGCACGCACACACACACGCTGATCTATGCTTGCACGCCTGTATGTGTATATGTGTAAAGGATTGTAGGCGTCTTGCTGTCTCGCTTGCTCTGCCACATGGGTTTTGCTGCGAGAGTTTATTTGATTAATAATTCTGTTTTTAAACAGGCAAACGTAATCAAACTTTCAGATTATGATCATGACATTCAGTCGCTACAGTGGCTCACAGCTTCTTTGATACAGTGCTATTTTTCGATTTTACCCTTCATTAATATCGAAAGGCGAATTAATGAATATTAAAAAAAAGCACAACATATTTTTTGAAATCTCTTGGGCTACAAAAAAAATTCTCTCTCTCTCTCTCGCTTTTTAGCTCCATTTTTAGAAAACTTCCAATTCCATTCTGTAGAAAATAAACCCTGTAAAATGTACTATACTGATAAGCACTAAGATTACATCAGTATCCAATAGTTGAAAAATCGCTCAAATATTGTCTTTATTGCAATTTAAAATCATAATCAATCATATTCATAATCATGTGTGCCATTAATTTTCATTTGCAACTGCCATGGACACCCATACATATTATTCAGGCGTATTATATCGGCGTTGCTCAACCCACGTCTCTGTCCCATTTGCGATTGAACCCCAGGCTGCAGGGCGGATATTGTTGCCTTTCCATTCTTGCTAAAGGCATCAGGTGAGTAGTGCATAATGCTTCCATAGTCATATGCGGCACCGTAGTTATTCACTACATTCGCTCCGTACTTCTTAAAGTTCTTCTTGTATTTATGTTTGATGTTTTTCCAAATGATTTGAACGTACTTATCGCGATCCGAGCTGCTTTGCTGATGAAGGAAGCCCAGGGCGTGCAGCATCTCATGCATTATGTTGCCCAGCGAGCAACTTAAGGGACTCACATTAATTTCCTGCTTGCGATGTTTATAGCCAACTTCGGAGTAGCAGCCTTTGTTCGCGCCAGTGATCAGCACATATTTCGAAGTTTTTGGCTTGGCAGGCACAAAACTTATGCAGGAGACTTTGGCAATGCGATGCATGGCCAGCTTAATAGTTTTAGTGTACTTGGTATCTATTTTGAGGGAAGTATATTAAAGATATGAATGGGAAAATTTTCAGAATAATACTCACTGTAACGCTTGTCTATCTTGTAGTGGACTATACCATTGGGCCAATGATGTATCGGGGCTATTAATCCATTCCGATCAAATTCTACAATCATGTCACCCTGAAAGTAGCCAGCCGTTAGCTCGGGATCAGTTTCCTCCTGTTGCTCAACATCTATATTGAGGGAAATATATTAAAGATCTGAATGGGAAAATCTTCAGTATAATAACCACTGGAAGCCTCGTCAGTATCATTGGGCCGCTGAAAGTCTACAAAGTCACCGTCAAAGTAACCATCCGTTAGCACAGGATCAGTTTTCTCCCGGTGCTCCTCGACGGGTGTCCCATAGGCGTCCAGGCAAAGGCAAGCGATTAGCAAAAGAACCAAGCGTTGACGAGCTTCAAACATTTTTAACCAATCCGTAGTACAGCTCAGAATAGGCTAACTGGCCTCCAAATGGTCTATTTATAGGTATATCAGGTTTGATACAGTTAATCAGCTTTCGATTTGCTATTCCCTATGATTCTTTTATTGAGGAAGAAGGGTCTTTTGTCATACAAAAATTAATAATATAGTAGTAGTAGTAATTTTGTCTGTTGTTTTTATTCAGAACAGTCATAGATATATGAATATGTCATTCGTTAGGATTACTCAGTCTATCAATTATCTATCTATCAATTATTCTTCTCCTCTATGAAATATATAAATATTTTTCGAATTTCAATAAGGCATATTAATCTTTTACTAATTAATTAGTTTCGTAGCAAATATTTATAATTTGGTAAAGCTAATCGGCAATGCATGCTGATATGGTTGTTGATTTGATTGTTATGGCATTTATACGGACCGAAAGACGTTTGGATATATTAGTAAGAATATAAATTACTGACTTATATAAGTTACTAACTTAGATCCGATCGACTGCGTAATATTAATTAAATTTTAAAAACTTTCTTCTGCATGTTATGCTAATCACAATTTATATAAATTTTGTTAATAGTTTTAATACTTTTTATGCATGGTTGTATATTTTTCAGCATTGTTGTTCAATAAATATAAATGTTTACAAACAAATCTGCTCCTTTTGATTTGTATTAAATTGTATTATTTTAAATATTTTATGTTTATAGTAATATGATTGATTAGATTGGGAATCCCTTCAGCCTGCGAGAAATTTGATTAATTTTGAAATTTGATTAAAAATTCGGTTTCTAGACGGGCAAACGTCGAACCAAACTGTATATGTCTCTAGTATTTGAAATACATTTTTTACAAATTAGGGTGTGTGGGGGTGAATTGGGTACGGAATCCAAAATCGGACACAAGCCGAAATTGTATTAAGACTTGGAGACTTCAACTCTAAAGATGAAGGAGGTATAATTATATAACTGATTCTCGATAAATGTTTTATCGATAACTCTGAAAATATAAAATTTATTGAATTTCCTAACAGAAATATAATGAAGTCTCTAGCATCTAAACATACGGACAGACGGACATGGCTATATAAACTCAGCTCGTTGCCCTGATCAAGAATATATATGCTTTATGGGGTGTGCCACGCTCCCTTCTGCTTAAGTATATGTATATGAATAAGATCTTGTTAAATATATTTCAACTCGATTATATAAATTAATTTTAATAATTAAAAATATTGTATTATTATTATTATTATTTCTTTAATAACTCAAAAAATAAAAAAGAATTATTACTTCTTAATTTTTCTATAAAATAATATTAATAATAATATGTAATTTTTGTCATACAAAATTATTTTAATAATTAAAAATGTTTATTATTTTTTTATCTTTTTCAATAAGAAAAATTAAATTTTGTTTTTGTTATTATTTTTCTGCTCTGAATATGATCTAAGTTATTTATGCTCAACAGTTCACAGCAGGAGAGCAAATATAACTTAGTTCTCTTCGCAGCTCCTCACATATTTGCAAAATAAATTTGGCTGAAGCTTATAAATGAATAAGAAATCTAGTTGAAAATAAACAAATTTTATATTGTCTACTTAACATTTATAAGTAAAATTAACATTTATAAAAAAAATATAAAAAATATTAAATTATTTCTACGCATTTCTATTTAAAAAATAATCGATTCAGTCTCGAATGTCTTGGCCAGATATAATTAAAGTAAACTCTCTTAAGCTCCCAAAACATACATATGTATGTACATACATACTATATCCTAATATCAATTTAAGTATACGACAATTTAATCAAACACTTGTTGTGTATAGTTGCCTGCCATGCGACACAAATCAGTCGAGGAGCAAAAGAAATGGAGGCCTACCTAAGCTGCGTTGCGTCAATTGATAAATCCTTTAATGCTACACACACAAAGAGAAAGAGAGGGAGAGAGACATACACACACACACATACACACATGTAAGATTCTGTGTTTTGGTTTTGGGTTTGGGGCGCGTGTAACACGCCGAAGAAGTCAACTTTCGATTCGGGCAAAAATAAATCCACTTTACAGATTGAGACACAAGGCACAAGGACACGCAGCAGTAGTAGCGGCAGCCCTTGGGGGAATTTCAATTCCTGCTAAGCACAACGACAATAAACTCATTGAACAGCAGCAAAGACAAACACGTGCCCCACCGCCGAGCGAGATAGCGCATAGAGATGGCGAACATGTCGTGCTCGAATAATTGAATTCATCAAAGTTAACTCGCACAATTGTCAAATGCTTGGCTGAGTATCCACAGAGGTGGGCGTGGGTGTATGAGTGGGTGTATGAGTGGAAGTGGAAGTGGCACGGCCTTCGACTACAGCCTACAGCTGCTGTCGCACAACACTCGCCGAGTTAGTTTTCTAAAGTTGTTGTCTTTGATGATTGCAGAGCAGAGGAAGCGGAGGAAGCAGAGGGAACAGAGACGATGGCGATGGCGGCACTTGCCCAAAAGAATAGCGTATAAAAAGATTTACGAATTGACAAAGTGCAAGTAGGTTTTAGGGCACGACACGGCACAGGCACGAGCCGACGCGTCAGGAGGCGATGGCGTACGTTCCATAGATGAGCCTAAACAGAGCAAAAGCAATAGGAAGGGCAGCCAAGCAGCCAGTCGACACTACTACACACATTGAGGACATCCGCAGGCAATGACACATACGACAAACAACTTGAAAATCCATGTCAGTGTCACGTAGCAGAGTGCCTACAACAATAACAATGAGAAGAGCAGCATGGAACAAGATGTAGCCAACAGAAACAACAGAAACAACGGAAACAGCAACGCCAAAGTCACAAATTCAATAGATCGAAATGCTGATACACTGCAAAAGATGAGATTGAGCAATTGTAATATAATTTTAATGTATTATACATATATATTGTTTAGTAATAATATAGTCTAGTATATACATATATACCGCCGAATAAATTGTTTTAGAAAAAAATGTAAAAATATTTTTTAAGCTTAAGGCTGAGGCTATAAATTGTAATACTTCAACTAATTCTTTCCTGATTCTTCTATTCAATAATCAACTGAAGTCAACAGTTCAGTATATATTATATAGGTAAAATATATTAATAAAATATTATGTAGCTGTTCTTAGAGGCAACTTTACAGATGCATCAAATGAATTGCCTAAGCTTTTGAAAATACTTATTATTATATATTTATTATATTATTTTTATAAACTATACATATGTGCATGTATATAAATATATAAAAATATCTGTAAATTATCTATAGCAAATTAATTATTACAAATTTCTTAAACTTTGCTTTTTTATATTATCCAATATTTCCCAAACCTTCAAACACCTATAACGTCACCAACAACTTCGCATAGCTAATTGACATTTCGTCTCGAATAAGACACGACATATCTGCTATATCTATAAAGATTTAGCTGTTTTTTTTTCTGCTGCTTCTTCTACGTCAACTTCCTTTTCGTTTGTTTTTTAGCAGTGTTATTTTTGCTGCTGATTGGTGTCTTTGTTTTTCTTGCAGCTTTATTTGCCCGTTGTTATTGTTGTTGCTCTTGTTTATTATCATCATCAATGTCTTCATCATCATCAACAACATCGCCATCATCTAGTTCGTGTCTGTTCGCCACGTGGCACGCACTTGATTAAGTCATTCGATTTCAATGTTTAATCATTTATGCAACGCTTGCAAATTCTGTAGTAAGCAGACGGTAAGTTATTTACGCTAATCACTAAAGCTGCCAGCGTTCAATTCATCCATCCGTACGGAAGTCACTTCATTCGTTCGGCTTACGGCCAATCCATATTGGTTTTGTAGCTGTCCATTTTGGACAACTACTTCGACACGCTGCAGGTCATTTTTCATTTGGATGAAAATATTGATTTTGGCACGAGTTGGCGGACTCCTGCTGCGGCGTAATGGTACTGCTGGTACTCCTGCTACTACTGTCCTGCTGCTGCTCCTGGTACTCCTGCTGCTGCTACGGCTCACTGATGTTGATGTCTGTTTGTCAGTCTAACGATTTCTTACTGCGGTCGCTCATCCAGCCCAGGTAGCGTCGATGCCAAATAACTTTCGTCTGGCCGGCCAAGGAGATTTATGAGTTTATGCGAGCCAAATGAAATATCGCCGAGCGGCAACACAAATATTTACTCAGCATTGGCCGTGAGTGTGGGCATGGGCATGGGCATGGGCATGGTCGTTGAACGCCGCTCAGGCAAATCAGTGGCCAAATCCATGACAAGTTGAAGTTGCAGCTGGTCGCTGTTTAAATATTAAAAACCACTGACACTTCTTGGTGTGACTGTCTGGGTGGTGGGGTGGCAGCTGGCCAGAGGAGATGAGGGGGATGAGGTCGACAAGTTAAGCGTAATAAGGTCATCAACAGGCAGCGGGTGGCACTCGATGCGGTTAGTTGGCTGATTTATGAAGTTGTGCGTGTGTAAGAGCCAGCAAGACACGCACAGAGAGAGAGAGGGAGAGAGAGAGAGAGAGAGATGTAGTCTTGATAACTCAATTGAGGACAACAAGCATACGCCACGTTGCGCTCACCTTTGGGTCAGTCTTTGTGCTTTTTATACGCTTCTTTTGCACTTGCCTTTTCGCTGCGTACGTTTTCTCTCTGCTCCCATCTTTTTTTTTTGTAGTTTTGGCCAAGCGATTTATAAACGTTACAAGCATAAATAAACAAGCAGCTGTTGAAAAATTCACAAAAAAGAGAGATATAGAGAGGAGTAGCGAGAGTGAGAGAGAGAGGGAGAGAGGCGAGATGCAGGCTGTGGCTGACTGGCAACATATGCTGTGCTGCGTCGCTCGTTGTATATTTATTTACTTTTGCTCTTTTGTAAAATATTTTTTAATGCAGCCCACAGAGTGTTGCCAATTTGTGCAGATTTATAGAGCCAGTGCAGAGCGAGTGGAGAGTCGGAGCGAGAGAGAAACAGAAAGCGTAAAAACAGCGCTGTTGACAATCGCCACAGGAACTGGATGGCCAAAAGGGGAAACCTTGTTGCACTGACTTTGTTGCTGTAGTGGTTGCCGCTGTTGCTGTTGCTGTTGCTGTTGCTGTTGCTGTAGCTGGGCCATAACTGATTGCTGCAAGCACTTACGCCAGTGTGTGGGTGGGCCACAGGTTGGGTGGTCAGCTGCCTGCAGTGGACATGGTAGCTCAGTACGTTATGGCTGGTCGCGTTGCAGCCATTAGGGACATTCACGAATAGCAAAGGAGCCAGCATGAGCGTGAGAAAGTGCTATTTCTATAGAGCATACTTGTCACTGATTCAATGAAATAAAACAATTTATAATGTCAAACTGGGTTGGAATCCAAATTT
This sequence comes from Drosophila borborema, assembly GCA_030914335.1. Taxonomy (NCBI): domain Eukaryota; kingdom Metazoa; phylum Arthropoda; class Insecta; order Diptera; family Drosophilidae; genus Drosophila; species Drosophila borborema. The sequence goes on from JAUESP010000305.1 coordinate 6,250,724, forward strand.
GCAATGAATTGACTGAATAGCTGAAGCAGTGGCATCATTATCAATAGTGATTTGAATGCATATCTGAGCTGTGTACATACATACGTACATCTAACTGTATCAAGGAGTAGATCTGAAAGACTTTTAGAACTAAACGAGCTTTGATTAATAATTAAATATTACATGATACATTATTCAATAATTTTTATTTATTTATTTAATTTAAATATATTGTTTTATATATTAGTTTATATTTTAAGTATATTGTTTTTATTTTTATTTCATGTATAAAATATAATTTTTCATCGAATTTCTAAACTAAATATTTATATTTTTATATGAATTGAAATTTAACTATAAGTAAATCAATATGTAAATATGCAATTTATGAATTTTTAAAAAATCTTGATTATTTTGAAATAATAATAATTGAAAATATTAAAAAAAATTGATTGATATTGAATATAATTATATAAAAATATTAAATATTAAATATATATTAAATTAGATCACACACTCTATTTAATATGTAAAAACAACTGCATTACAAAAACACTTTATTACTTAAGTAAAAAATAACATTAAAATTAAATCAAAGCAAAAGCAAATGCATTAACAAAGTGAACACCCCTAATGCATGTCATATGAGAATGTGATTGAAGCAAATAAAGAGTCGAGTTTTGTCAATTTGTCATGGTAATAGATTTAGTGTGTTTACAAGTCTGTGGCTGCTTCAGTTTTCAGTTTTTAGTTGACATATTATAGCATTGGTCATTTTGTGAAAATGTATGCCACAGGCAGAAGGAGACGTCGCAGACCCCACAAAGTATATATATTCTTGTTCAGCACAAAGAAAAAAAGTTGATATAGCCCTGTCCGTCTGTCCGTCCTTATGAACGTCGAGATTTCGGAAACTACAAAAGCTAGAGAACTGAGATTTCACATAAATACTCATATGTTCGTTTCGCAATAAGAGTTTATTTAGTTTTATCGATAACTCATCCCATTTCCAAATTCGTTTACTTTTAATTTCAAGGCTTTTTAGCTAGAAACTTCAAATGATCCCTTAGTATATTTTACTCAGCTTCCCTTAACTACAGCAGATAGCTCTTCGCATAGTTGGCTACAGGATATCTCCTAGTCAGCCTTTAACGATCAACCGATTTTAACTTGTAATTGTTGTTGCTGTTGTCGGGGCACGTCAAGAATGCAATTGCTGAATTGAATTGCGTTCACTCCCAGACAGGATGTGGTGCAATTTCAACTGTTTGTTGCTCATACCATCGCCATCCTCTGCAGTTCTATGCCCATTGCTATTGCAGCTGCTGCTGCTGCTGTCTAAATGGGCGTGGCCGTCTGCCAAATATGAGCACCGGAAATTAGCAGAAGTCGTCAACAGCCATTCCCCCGAGTTTCAGCCCACAAATTGAATGGTCACTCGAGGAGAGTGTAGTGCAACCAAGCCGTGTAATTACTTTCGTCGCAGGACACAAATTTGTGCACATTTGGGCTTTCAGACTAAAGATCGAAATGTCGCCGGTCTAAATTAACAAAAGGCCGCCAATTAAAGACTAATCAGCCAATCGAGTCTGACCGCATCGCCGTCGACTGACCGTTTCTAGTCAGTGAGTTATAGTTGGCCAGCTGGCAAATGGATTTATGATGCAATCACACACAAACACTATATATGCTGGCCATACTTGAAACTTCTTCATCGCTGCTCGCCTCACAGCAATCTGCATCTGCAGAATGTGGCTCTAATTGAAAACCAGGCAAATTCTACTGCAAACCTAACACTGATTCAATTTTTATGCCACACACGCTGCACTCTCTTATTGTGGGTATTCCTACTGTGTTGTGAGAGCTGAGCTTAACGTATTTTTTAAAGATAAAAATAGCTAATGAAAATTATAAAAAAAAAAAAATAAAATAAAACAAAAAATTAAATATCGCTTTGCTATAGGAAAATAAAAATAATTATATAAAAAAAATATTTTCATAAATAATTTTTTATTTTAATTTTTCTAACATTTTTAAGTTTGACTTACAGTCTTTAGCTTTGTAAGGATATTTGTTTTTTATAAGTATTATTTATTCTTATATATAAATGAATATTTTTTATATACTATATGCAAAAAAAAAAGATTTTTTTTTTTCAATCATTTCGTTGTAAAATTTTCTAGTTTTTATTTTTATAGTTTTAGGATTGAAAGACTTTTTTATTAGACTTTCTTTCAAATTTTGTCATATTTTATGAAAGATGACTTTTATTATTTCACTTAACACTTGTAAAGTGTTGTTGTAGAATTTGTTTAGCTGTTTGCAAATTTTGTTGGCATTTAAAAAGGTGTTTTCATCTGTTTTTATTTTATAAAAAAAAAAACGAAAGAAAGAAGAGAAACTAAAAATTAATCCGCATCATCTGCAAAAGGGGCTTACGCATTTCGCTGTGGCAAAAAAGGTTTAGCTTCAGCTTTTCTTGCCCAAGCGGGTGGCGCGCAACAGAAGAAAAAAAAAAAAAAAAAAAAAAAAAAAAAGAAAAAGTAAAACTGTTCCGTTGTGGTTGCATAAAGTTTTGCACAAACGTTACGCAAATCGAGCGAGTGCAAAGGAGAAGGCGAAGTAGAAAAAGCGCTCAACTTTGCTTGCTTTTGTGTTGCATACTTTTATGCGCTGCAGCTAGAACTTCGTTTGCGCCCATTTGAAATTCATAAATGTGTGTGTGAGAGAGAGAGAGTGTGTGTGTATACATGTGTGTGTGTGTCTGTGTGTGTGGCATATATTAGCATGGCTTGATGTGAATACATTTAGGCGCAGTCAAATGCACACACAATTGCTTATGAAATTGAGCAAACGAAATGGAAATTCAAATAGCAGCTAATGAGCCGCTGCCACACTTGAGCCGAGAAAAAACCTTGTCAAGTTAAGTTGTTAGATGTGTTAATTAGAAGTTGGCCAGCATACGCAAATCAACATGTTAAGCAACGCAGAGCCCATGAAGTCCAGTCAATCACTCAACCAGCTACAGCAACAAAATGAGCCATTAAAAAAAAATGTGGAGACCGAAATGGATGGAAGCTGAAGTGTGCCGCTTGGCCGATAAAGAAAAACAACAAAACTGCCAAACAAGCTGGGAGAGGGCCAGGAATAAGAGCAGGAGTAAGAGTAAGAGTGTAAAAAACTGACAGTAAAATTGAAGGCAAATGTTTCAGGCAAGCAAAAAACAAGTAAACGAAGAAAAGAGAGGAGAGAGAGAGAGAGAGAGAATGAGAGAGGAGCAAACGTTTCCCTGGGGCACTTTTGGCTGCATGAGCATGAGCAGCAGCAGCAGCAGCGGGCGTGTTCGTGCGCCCATCTTTAAAGCGTTGCTCGCACCTGGCTGGAACCACGTGTAAAATGCAGCCAGCGGCTGTGTGACCCCAGTTCTCTCACCTCCTACCTCTGTCTCTCTCTGTCTGTGTGGTGCGTGTGTGTGTGTGTATTTGTGTGTTAACGTATGTCCTTTTGTGTTCGCATGTAAATTGAAATGGACCCAAAATGCCATTAAGAGTGGCCGAGCAAAGCGACTGACTGAATGAGGCTGCCCAGTTTATGTGCATTAAATTAAAAATTAATTGTCACCAGGGACATATCGGAGCTGAGCAACAGGCAATTAGCTTCACTAAATAAAATGAGACCAGTTTAACAATTACAACTGAAATATTTGGTAAATTGACGGCGTTCATGTATTTTACAATTGTATTTTTAGTTTTTTTACCTTTGAATATATTTCAGTTTTAATCTGCTGTTTAGAGTTATTTTTAATTAATTAATAAATTTATTAATTTTTTTTTTATTATATTCTCTATTTTTTATTTCCTTTAAGTTGAAGAATTCTTTGGTTTAGGTATTTTCAGCTGCAGACACATCTCGGCACAAAATAAATAAATTGAGAGAGAGTTTCAATTTGAGCGCGCTCCGTTCGCTCTTCTTGCATACTTAAATGAGTGCGAATGAATACAGCATAAGAGCGAATGAGTAATTTGACAAAGCTTAATAGCCTGCATAAACTTCGTAAAACGACGAAGTGCATGATCACTTCGTTCGTTCGACCTAACTGTGTATAAGTCTGTGTGTGTGTGTGTGTGAGAAATATGACTGTGTATTTCATTTTTGTTGTTGCTGCTGTTGCGGACAACGCATGAGCAGGCCCACTCAAGTGACTGTCTTTCTATAAATATAAGCACTCTTTCACTCAGCCTCGCTTTAATGTCACTCATCACATTTTGAGCATTGTGCTGAGCGGGACATTCTTTTTGTCACTCATGCACACTTACTTATAAGATAATTCAATTGGCAACACTGGTAAACTCTAATTAGACTATATGTAAAGTGAATTTCGCAGGTTAAGCTTTAATTGTATGCTTCTTGGTGGGCAAATGGAAGCTAAACACCTGCTCTGACTTTCCGTTCATTTATGTATGTAGTTGAATCGCTTTAGGGTTGCATGACCAACGCGCTGTGTGGCCCTTTGTTGGTAGTTTCGCTTACATTTGATTTGTTGTTAAGAGTTAAATGCCACATGGCCAACACTTTGGCCCATGCAGCAGAGTAAATAAATTTAATTCTTACTTTCGGATTGAGGTCTTTAGAAGGGCGGCAAAACTAAAACTTTCAGCAAGCCTTCCCAACTGTTGCCGACTTGGACAGTTGGAGCTGTTGGAGCTGTTGCCGATGTTGGCGCTGTTGTTGGTCCTGCTGCCGTGTTGCAATAACAAACTCATGCTAATTGCTTTGCTAACAACTGCCAACGACAACTTGGGCTTCCACTAAGACCAATGCCAAAGCGTTGCAACAACTATAAATATTGCTAAAATGTGGCAACAGCAAGCAATAACAACAACAACAACAACATCAAGAACAACAAGCTGCAGTGGAAGCACGCGCCCATGTTCCGGACTGGCCCAGGGCAACCTTTAATTACGACAACAGGACACACCGCAATGCTCAACCAGTTACACACACACACACACACACACACACACGTGTATATATATATATATATATATATATATATACATCTGTTAAAGTTGACCAACGATTGACCTTTGGAGCTTAGGTTGTTGCTACAGGTGCTAGTGCGGCGACAGGTGCTAGTCGAGAAAGCAAGTAGCTGGAGCTTATAAATTTGAACACGAACCAGCGATAATTGCTGGGAAATGAAATAAAAATGCAATTAAAGTTGACTGCGACGACGACGACGACGACGTTGGCAACTCTGCCACAGCTAGCAACGTCCTCTTTGAAATGAGCATTCAATTAAGAGCTGAGCAATATATATGTATGTATGTTTGTATATATATATATATATGTATGTGTCTAAGCCCAGGGCTCGCCTGTCAGGGGCATGCACTTGATGGCAACGTCGTCGGCATTTATAAAATGATTTTTATCTTTATCAAATTAGAAAACGACAACAGCAACAGCAGCAGTCGGAGCAGCAAGTGGAACTCTCCGCTCTACCTGCTCTGCTCTCTTGCTGCTCTGCTCTCCTCTCTACTTGCTCTGCTCTCCTCTCTACTTGCTCTGCTCTCCTCTCTTGCTGCTCTCCGCTAGTCTGACCAATTTCTGGCTTCAGTCAGCCGTATCTGCAGTGTCACAGCAATTAAAACTGTGCTCCGGCATTGTGCAGATTACATCGTAAAATGCTTGCCGTTGGGCGGTGGGCGTGGCACAGTGCGTGGGTATTGGGTGTGTGTATTGGTCAGTGAACAACTGTTAAATGCTTTGAAGTTTATTTCTCCCGATACGGCAGAGCAACCAGTGAATACATAACTGGCAAATGTATGTAAGTTATGTAAGGTGTATCTCAGGTGTATCTAGTTAACCTTTGGTTTGTATTAAAATATTTATTAAATTCGAATCTATTCATGTTTAAGAAATTCAAATTGAAGAAAATTTGAACTGGTTAAAGTAAACAGAGAAAACGCAAAAAAAAACTTACGGGTGCAGCAACAAAACTTATTTGACCTTAAGTAACTTGTATATACTAATTCTAACTAACTTTAATACGTAACAAGTGCCGATTGAGAGTAAAATATCTTGTTATTCAAGTGCTCAAAACGGACTGAATAAGGCATGGCAGAAATGCTATGTAAATAATTCGTTCTTATATCATAGCTCGCAAATAACTGTTTACCGCTTCTCGATGACTGTAAATAAGTGTGTTTTCGCTCACACTCAAAGAACAAATTCAGTGAGCAAACGCTTGCGTCGTTTTTTCCATGAGCTCCTTCGCGATCGACTCGCAATCGTTTATTTATTTGTTTTGCTTCTCTCTCCGACCGTTTGCTTGAGTTAAAGTTTCTGCTGTAAGTATTGGTATGCTGGTATGGTATGTATGCAAGAGTTCTCTTTGCTAAGCACATCAAACAGCATTGACTTTTTGAGCTTACTCGCGCGCTACCTGAGTCGCTTTGTGCGAACGCCAATCGCATCTCTCCTTAAACGATGTGCGTTAGAAGAGCATAACACGAATAGTCTTACTCGAGGTGCTCAACCGAAAGCAAAAACGAACAGAACCGAAGGCACTTGCTTAGAGCGAGAGCGAGAGAGCATGATCTTTTCGATTGCTCTCACGCATAGAGCGTAAATAATGGTCAATGGTGTTGTTTTTTTGGCAGCTAATGTGAAGTACATACACAAGTACTACACAATTCACTATGAAAATAACTTTCATATTTTCTATGCCCTTTTCTTTACACTTCTCTGCTCTTTGGGAGTCTCTACAAACAGCAAATTTTACTGCCAGTCGGGCTCAGCAATCCATTCATAATTTTTTGCGCTTTGCGCTACATTTGAAACAGTTGACCTAGAGCTAACCTTTGGCATATTTTATAATCAGTTACAGTTTAAGGAGCAGCAACTCCTTCTCCTCTTCGCCGTTGTCTCTCTCACTTGCCTTTGGCTTAACCTTCGCAGTCTTTTAAGCCGCTTGGCCTTCAATCCGTAAAACTGACAACCGCTTAACCAACTCTCTCACTCTCACTCTCTCTCAATCTCTCAATCTCACTTTGCTGCTGAATAGCTCAGCCATTGAATTTGAATCACCTTTGCTGTATTTTCTTCACCTTCTATTTTTTTTTGAGGTTTTCAGCTCTTCAGCGAAAAAGTATTTTGGTTCGGCTGAGTGTCTGCAGTCGATGGCATTGGCTGGATTTTCTAGATACTATTTTGCTGGGGTCTCTGTGTCTGGCCAAAAACCCAGCCCTAAGCCCCAACGACACCAGCAGCGGCATCCGCTGCTCTTGGATTATGCAAAAAGTTTTTCATTAATGTTGGATTTAGATAGATATACATATACATATACACATATATATATATATATTTATTTTTTTCACGCTCTGGAACATTTGCTCTTCCCGCTGGTGGACCGTTTTTATGCCCGGTTGGCTTCGCTTTTTGCGTTCGCTTGTTGACAACGCAACTTTGGGTCCCAGGATACGTTAACTTTTGTGCAATGCCGTGCAGCGCAGTGCAATGAAAGCTGCCACAAACAACAAACAGCGACCGACACAGCCAGACAAACATTCAACAGCAACAACAACAACAACAATATAGCTTCATGAACAGCCCGAGTTGCCGCAAATTTGGCAACAGGAACTTTATTTTTTTGAATAGCAAATGCAATGGAATTTTCGTATTTGGAATTAAGAATTGATCTAGATCATAGTCTAAATATAATGAATATTTCATACATCAGCTTTCTATACAATTGGATTTTTTTTCCTATTATTAATTAGAATTTGCTCATTAAAATTTGCCTTTGGCTTATGAAATTTTCATTTTACAGTATAGTTCAGTTTTGCTTAAGAAGTTATTTGCTGAATTTTCATAGATATTTGTAGCTAGATATTTCTATTAGATGGTATTTCGTGTTTTTGATTTAAAGCATAAATGGTTTTTATATGTTTGTTATAGTTTGGGCACATGATATTTTTTTTTATTATTTTATAAAAGAATTTATAAGATTTTATGATAATAAATGAAATTTGTTAAATTTTGTGGTGATCTATAAAAGCCTATTCCCAATTATGTATAAGAAAATTTGTTACTCAATTTATTCTTCCTAGCATTTCTTCTACATTTTAATTTGGTAGTTTATTTAAAATTAGGCATATAGGTTTTATGCATGTCCATGCAGGAGCTGATTGGAAGGACTCTCCTATATAAAATTCTATAGTCCTATTCATACATACATATGTATATATGTATATTTTAGATTAATACTCGATGTTTTAATCACTTTATTTATTTAATTTAATTAAATGATTGACAAAAATTTATTTGAAAAGTTAAAAAAATATATCATAATATATAGTTTACACTTTTAAAATATAAATAATAAAGGAAAATAGAAATAAAATGTAAAATGTATAAAATACAAATAAAAAATAAATGTATAAAATGGCTTTAAGGTTGCAGCACTTATAAATTCTATGCTTGCAGAGTATCATTCAGTCGACTATGCCCGACTAAATCGCTTTTAGGTTTTTTAATGGTGGCTTGGTTAGTTTTAGTGGTTGATTCTTTTGAGACACTTTGGCTGCTTTTGCAGTGCAAATTGTTTGGTTTTGCCTAGTTTGCAGTGGGGCTTCTCTTTTTTATAGTTTTTTTTTTCTTTTTTCATTTGAGCTTTGTTTTCTTTTGTGTGAAGCTTTCGATTTGTCTTGCCACATCCGCTGGCTGGGCGACACCCGCTTCATTTCCTGTCCTCTATTGCACACGCTTCACGCTTGCATTTATTTGAGTGTGTAAAGTTTTCCTACTTGAACATTAGTTTTTTTTTTTTTTTTTTTTTTTTTTTTGGAGAACTCCTAAGGGTAGATGGTGGAAGGCAGGGTGGGAGTCTCGTTGCAGATTTGGCTGTGGCAATTTCGCAGTCTCTTCCTGTTCCCGTTGTATGCCAACTTTGATAGTTTTGTCAAAAGTTTTTATTGCGATTTGTTGCAGTCGTGTAAAAGTAATGCCACCAACAAAAGAAAAGTAGTAGAAGATGGAATCCCCAATTGATATTTTTGCTATGAAGCAAAAAAGAAAAGACGGACAACATCAAGAAGAGGAAGAGAAAGAAGAGGCAGGCTGTTGTAAACTATAAAGACGTTGCCTTAAGTCGTGCTTAAAGATTTATTAGATAATGCCTACTGACTGTGTAATGTCTGTGTATTGAAAGGGAGCTCATTGCCGGCTCGATATCTATTTTCTATCACAATTCTCGATGACCACCACATCGCCATAGTTGGGCGGCGGCGTCTCTGGCCGTGCAGCGCCAGTCTCCATCACATCTGTATAGAATCTAGCCGTCGCCGCTGGCGGCGTCTCTGGACTGCTTGGCTCTCGATCCCGAGTGCTAAATAGATTACTGCGACTCAGACGTCTGATTAACGTCGCCGTGTTCTGGTTAATGGCACGATAGTACTGATGCCTGGCCGGACGTCCAAACAGACGCGACACAAAGTTATCGTCCGGTCCATAGGGCTGTCGGACCACAGCCCGTGATGAGAGTCCATGCCGTGTACGCTGCGGATTGGAGCGACGCGGATTACGGCTGGGCACTGCAGGCGCCCAGGTATGAATTGTGGGCAGCTGTTGCTGTGGCAACGACTCCAATGTAGCTGCAGAGAGATAGATAGAGAGAGAGAGAAAGAGTTAGGACTGAGCTGTTTTAAGTGAAGTGTTGGCAAGCTGTTGAGGGGCTTAGTATAGATTGAAAAAGCGAGGAAATAAATTTATAAAATATGCGGGATTTGTTGGAGCTTGAAGAGCTATTAAGGAGAGTCAAACAGAGTTTAATGCGAATTAAAGCAAGTGCAGTTGTACTATGGATTAAAAGTATCTAAACAGTCAAAACATATTATATAATAAGCTGCATTTCTAATAGTTATTCGCTTATTAATATATATTAATTATTTTGAAATTATTTTAAATTAAGTGAGCTTCAGACATTAGAAAGCTGCCTAGCTCTGTTGACTTCAAACATTTACTTAGGCTAAGAAATATAATGCAGTGCAAATATATGGAAAATATATATATGAAAAATATATATGTATATAAATTAAATTCGGTCTATCCTTCAATTTAATTTGTATCATTCCAATATAAATTGTATTCATCTATCATTTAGTATCCTGCTCATACTCACACTTTCCTGCCTCTGCACTCTGTCAATAAAAACAGATATTTGACATATATTATTTCCAGCTTTAAGCTCGTAGCTCTGCTAACTGACAGCTACTTAACCTATTACGCTCCCTCTCTCACTCTGTCTCGCTTGCGCTCAGTTTGCTTTGACATCGCTTTAATCTAATGCCAAAGCTTTCATTATAATATAGATTTGCTGTTTTACTCACATGCTTCTCCGCTGGCCGGCTGGCGTCGCTTCTTTCGCAGCTCACAGCCGCTCTTAATGCAGAGGGCAAAGCTGATTATGAATATGACCATACAGATGCCAGTGGCGCCGCCCACTGCGAAGGCCAGCTTCACATCGTCCTCGTCGAAGGTGTGTGTGCTCTCTACCAGGTCGGGCGGCTGTCCGGCGTTGCCCGCCAGCAGCTCGTGGCTGACTCGCTCCAGACAGTTGCGATAGCGCAGGCAGAGCTGTTCGCGATTGCCCTCACACACATCGATGAGTGTGGATAGCTCCTCCTGCTGGTCCTGCTGTTGGTCGGGCTGTTGCTGCTCATCCGAATCGTCCGACAGCTCACGCCATACTTCGGCCACAGACTTGGGTTCAGCCGTGATGCTGTCGCTGTCCAAATGCTCCATGCGCTCCATGTGCTGTGTCTCTGCAAGCGAATCGTTCTCGCTGTCCACTGCATCGCCATCCAATTGTATGTCCAGTGGATGGGTTGGCAGTCTCTCCTCCAGGCACTCGCTCATGCTGACGGCAACGCCACGCAAACTCAGCCAGGTCGCGACCTTAATTAGCGTCCGGTCGCAGTTGAGCGGATTCTCGTCCAGGTTGAGCGAGGCCAAATAGCGTGGCGCATGGAACACATTAATATTCAGTGTAATCAGCATATTCTGTGCCAAATCCAGCTGCCTCAGCTGTGGCAACGCACTCAACAGCTCCACACCCAGCTGACTGATCTGAGCATTGCGCAAGTTCAGCGATCGTAACGAGCTGCTGCGCAAGAGCGGTCCAGCGCCCAAACTGGCCAGCTTATTGCCCTCCAGATTCACGTGCAACAATTGCGAATTGGTTTCCAGCAAATGCTCATCGAGCTGCTCCAAGCGATTGTAGGAGAGATCCAGCGAGCGCAGGCGACGCAGCTCACTAAATGCATTCACATGCAGCGTCTGGATGGCATTGTGAGCCAGCGTCAAATTGATCAGATGCACAGAGCTCTGTCGACATGGAGAACAAAATATATAAAAATATTAAATATATATAAATAAAATATAAGTACTGATTTCATATAAACAATTGAAATGAATGTTAACTTTGAAAAATAAATTGAATATAAATAAATATTAAATATAAATACAAATAATTATAATATAAATATATATTTAATATTAAAAATTCATTAAAATTATATACAAGAAATATATTGACTCAGTCAGACCTAAACTGAGTAATTTACCTCGAAACAATCGTCGTCAATGTTGGTGATATCATTGTAGCTTAGGTCGAGCAGTTCCACAGATTTGGGCATGTCAATGCTGGCGCTTATCAAGCGTTTCGCTCTGGATATATACATATATATATATGGAAAGTAAAATTTAAGTGAAACAAATACATTTATTGGTATATCGAATAACTCTCACCTGCAGATCGCGCGATTGCGCTGTGCATAGAGATCGCACTGACAGACGCTGGGGCAGTTGAGCTGCAATTGGGTCTTACTGCGACACACCTGGAGCACCACACAGAGCAGCAGGCCCACATAGAGTAATATTTGCTTAAGGCCTAGCCACATTTTTGGCTTGATCACGCATTGTAGGGCCATCGATTGTGGCCTTAGCTGTTGTTCGAATTCAATTCAATTGCTGGACATTTTGCAATGCCCTCGTCTTATTTTTCTCTTTTCTTTTCGATTTTCTTTTCTTTTCACTTCTCTGTCTATCTATCTTTGGTCTATTTCGATTACAATTTCGCCCCAGCTCACGTTTGTCGAATAACAATAACTGAATGAAGAAATTGCTCCACTCACGTCGTAGTCATGACTAAGTGCGGCGCTGCTTCCAGTGGGCAGATCATATGCGTGCGTCTCACCTGTTAATTAACGAACTCACAGCGGTTGACACATATGCCCCGCTCTGCTCTGTGTAGCGTGAGGCCTTCCAGTGCGATAAGATAAGCGAATCGCTGCTTATCGATACAGCTGGGCGTAATGCAAGCAAGTGCTTCAGAACAGCTGCCGAGGGCTGCTTTGTTTGCCACAAGTTTTCACACAGGTGAGTGACTGGAAAGCCCTCTTTTTAAGGCATCGCTGCTGGATGTAAGTGATTTGATAGAGATGGAAACCGAGTCTATTTCAACGATAGTCATTTCAATGGAAAACTAGTGATGGGAAGTGTTAAATAATAAAACTTATATTGATATGATTATGATCTGTATGTATACGAAGAATATTCGCTGATACGTAGTGATAATGATACCATTTATATTATTGTATGACAGTTATATAATATAATTATATGAAATACTAAATACACTATGATTACGACATCTTATAGAAATTTATTTAAGTGGAATTAAAAAAAAAGTACTTTTAACTGCAATCAATCGAAATTATATTAATATTTATATATATCGTCTTTATATTGAAAGAATGTATCTGTTTAGACATTTGATCAGTAAGTACTTTCATTTATAGTTAATTGATTGTATTAGTTAATAAAGTAAAGTTTATGTAGATATATTATATTGTTTTTAATACTCATGCTATCATTGAGTCACTTGTCATGTTGATAGATTTATAATTAATGCAAGGTTGTCATATACTTAAGATTCAATGATATAGATAAGAGGTTTTTGCTTTGTATACTTATATTATAACTAAGCAAGATTTTAGAAAATTAAAATAAACAATATCTCAATTTTCAACAATTATAACATTTATTAGGCTTTTTTGAGGGCTGTAAAAAATATATTAAACACCTTAAGTGGAGTCATAAATGATCAAAATATTACAAATAATAAAATCATATGGAGCATATCGGTTTCATAGTTTATATATTTATTGAACAAAAATGCTTAAAAATATATATATAAATAATTATTTACAAAAATGCATAAAAAATATTTAAAAATTTAAGTAGTATTACGCAGTCGATCCGATCTGAGTTAGTCACTTATATAAGTCAGTAATTTATATTTTTACTAATATATGCAAACATCTTTCGGCCCATCTAAATGCCATAACAATCAAATCAATAACCATAAGCAGCAATCATTGTCGATTAGCTTAATCAAATTATAAATATTTGCTATGAAACTAATTAAATAGTACAAGATTAATATGCCTAATAGAAATTCGAAAAATATTTATATATTTCATAGAGGAGAAGAATAATTGATAGATAGATAATTGATAGACTGAGTAATCCTAACGAATGGCATACTCATATATCTATGACTGTTCTGAATAAATGCATTCCAGAAAAAAAGATTTACTATATATATTCATTATTATTAAAGTCAAACTAACCTTCTAACTCACTACAAAAGTTACAGGGTATAGCAAATTGAAAGCTGATAAACTTTATCAAACCTGATATATGTATATGCCATTTGAGGGCCAATTAGCCTATTTATTCTGAGCTGTGCTGCGGATTAGTTAAAAATGTTTGCAGCTCGTCAACGCTTTGTTCTTTTGCTAATCGCTGGCCTTTGCCTGGAAGCCTATGGGGCACCCGTCGAGGAGCAACAGGAGGAAACTGATCCTGAACTAACGGCTGGCTACTTTCAGGGTGACATGGATGTAGACTTTCAGCGGAATGGAGAAATAGCCACGACAAGACATTGGCCTAATGCAACAGTCCACTACAAGATAGATGAGGCTTTCAGTGGGTATTATACTGAAGATTTTCCCATTCTCATTTTTAATATATTTCCCTCAATATAGATACCGAGCAGACTGAACATATTAAGCTGGGCATGCATCGCATTGAGCTTGTCTCCTGCATAAGGTTTGTGCCTGCTACGCCTGAAACTTTGGACTATGTGCTGGTCACTGTCTCGGAAACGGGCTGCAGTTCCAAGGTTGGTTATCTCGGGGGCGAGCAAACAATCAAGCTGAAGCCCAATGTCGTGGAATCAGGTTGCTTTAGACTGGGCACTATAGAGCACGAGCTGCTGCACACTCTAGGCTTCCATCATCAGCAATGTAGCTCAGATCGCGATGAGTACGTTAAAATCATTGAGGAGAACATTATAGATGGCAAGGAGAGCAACTTTAAGAAGTACGAAGCGAATCGATTGGAGAACTTTGATGTCAAATATGACTATGGTAGCGTTCTGCACTACGGTGCTCAGGCCTTTTCCAGGAATGGAGAGGCAACAATTGTCGCCTTGCAGCCTCAGGGTAAATTACAAATGGGACAGAGACTTGCGTTGAGCGAAGCCGATATAAAACGCCTGAATACCATGTACAAGTGTCCATTGCAGTTGTAAAGGAAAATTAATAAAAGGGATTGATGAATTTAAATTGCAATAAATAAAATATTTGAGCTATTTTTCAATTTACTGGATATTTATGTAAGCTTAGTTTTTCATGGTTTTTTTTTCTACTGAATGGTATTAGAATATTTCTATAAATTATGTAAAATTGCATATATTAGTATCTTTCGGTCCATATAAATACCATAACAATCAAATCGGCAATGCATGGTGTTATGGTTATAACAGTAACAGTCGATTAGCTTAATCAAATTATAAATATTTGCTATGAAACTAATTAATTAGTAGCAGATTAATATGCCTATTAGAAATTCGAAAAATATTAATATATTTCATAGAGGAGAAGAATAATTGATAGATTGAGTACTCCTAACTAATAACATATTCATGTAGACTTAACAAAAAAATTACTAGTTTACTAAATATATTCGTTTATATTAAAGTCAAAAAACCCTTCTAACTCACAACAGTTACAGGGTATAGCAAATCGAAAGCTGATTAACTGTATCAAACATGATATACCTATATAAAGGCCATTTGAGGGCCAGCTAACCTATTCTGACCTGTGCTGAGGATTAGTTAAAAATGTTTGGAGCTCGTCTTTTGCTAATCACTTGCCTTTGCCTGGACGCCTATGGGACACCCGTCAAGGAACAACAGAAGAAAACTGATCCTGGCACGCGGAATGGAGTAATATCCTGGAGACGACAGTGGCCCGATGTTACAATCCACTACAGGATAGCTGATGGTTTCAGTGGGTATTATGCTGAAGATTTCCGCATTCACATCTTTAATATATTTCCCTCAATATAGGTACTGAGCAGACAACATATATTAAGCTGGCCATGCGTCGCATTGGGTATGTCTCCTGCATACGTTTTGTGCCTGTCACGCCTGAAAATTTGGACTATGTGCTGATCACTGTCTCGGAAACGGGCTGCAGATCTAGGGTTGGCTTTCAAGGTGGCGTGCAGAAAATCGAGCTGAAGCCAGATAACCTGGAATCAGGTTGCTTTAAATTGGGCAGTTTAGAGCATGAGCTGCTGCACACCCTGGGCTTCTATCATCAGGAAAGCAGCTCGGATCGCGATGACTACGTTAAAATCATTGAGGATAACATCATACCTGGTAAGGAGAGAAACTTTCAAAAGTACGATGCGAATCAATTGGATGACTTCGGTGCCAAATATGACTATGGCAGCCTTATGCACAGCGATGCTAACTTCTTTACCAAAAATGGTGAAGCAACAATTGTCGCCCTGAAGCCTTTGGGCCATTTGCAAATGGGACAGAGATATGGGATGAGCACAGCGGATATAGAACGCCTTAATAACATGTACAAGTGTCCATTGCAGCAAAAGCAAATCCAGCCGCCTGAACACTTTTACGGCGAATGCCACGGTGAAGGACCTTGTTGAGAATATACGGATTTAAATTGAAATAAATAAAATATTTGAGCGATTTTTCAATTTGAGAGTAGTGCTTGTCAGTATGATAAATTTAACTGGGTATTTTTTTTACAGAATGGAATTAGAATATTTCTAAAAATTCAATGGAACTAAAAAGATGAGAGAGAATTTTGTTGTAGCCAAAGACATTTAAAAAAATATTTTTAAATATGTAAATATTTGAAATATTTGTAAATTAATAATAATTATTATAAATTAATATAAATAATAATAATAATAATAATAATAATAATAATAATAATAATAATAATAATAATTATTATTATTATTTATTATTATTATTTTTTCATTATTTTTAATACTTTTTCATATTAAATTATTTTTGATTAATTCATTTTATTATTACTAATTATTTTTAATTTCCGAAAAGAATTTGAAAATCTGATGTGATTACTGTAATAATCTGTTGGAGTTCAAACTAGAATTATTAGAGTAATGAGATGGTATGGAAAGTTATAAAAATTGTTATAAGAAAAAGTGAAATGAAATGAGATGAATGCGGATATATGTCTGACTCAAATTCATGTATGTAATGTAAATGATAAGTTTAATATATGAATGGACAAATAATATTCAGCAAAATATCAGTTATTAATATGATTAGTTATTAGTTTATTATTGCTCACGCCAATTGATAATCCAGTGCGGGTATTCACTAGTCGAATATACTTAATAGTATAACTCGTGCTTATATTAAGATGAATATTCAAGTCACATGGCAAAGCAAGATATCTGCAAATCGCCAAAAGTTCCGAGTAGTGTAAGAGAGAGAGGTGTAGAGAGAGAAAGGGAGGGACAGAGCGTGTAAGAGATAGAATAGACTGAGTAGCTAGTACTAGTTAGTAGTTAGATAGGGAAGTTAGTAGTCGCTGGTGGAATGAAACACTTCCATCCGTTCCATCCAGCGTCAGTTGCTTCATGACTTGTAGTTGAAGAAAAAAAAGAAAAAAAAAAAAAAACAAACTTTGAAGTCCGGCCTGGGGCCAGTTGTTACGAGTTGATCGTTAGCCGGGACGAGCACGATGACGACGACGAGCAGGAGGCTGACTCGAGGCTACTTAAAAGCACAGCTTGCGTTTCCGCACAGCTTCAGCTTCAGCTTCAACTGCCTGGCTGAATCGGACAGTCCGTTGTGTGGTTCAAGATGTAATGGCCGCAAATCCACTTGTCTGCGCTGCAACGACACTGCAGTAGAAGCAGGAGTAGCTACAGCAGCAGCAGCGGCACTTCGCAGCGCTGTCTTTGAATTCGCCATTCGTCCGTTTGCGACTTACATCCGCAGTCGGTTTGTTGCCTTTAATTTATGACCATGACCTGGCGCGACGTAACGCCGTCGCGGCGTCTCTCATCAGTGGTGTGGGTGGGGTGTGGGCTGGTGTGGTTGCCTGACTCCTGCCACTTCCGCTATTTGTTTGAGCCATGTTAGTGGCCACCAGTCTCTCAGTCTCCATGCAGCCCCCAATCGCCGTCATGAATGCAACAAGAATGAAAGAAAGTCGAAAAAAAAAAAATCCTACAAACTTTTTACACACATTCAGCTTTTGCAGTTTTCGTTAGCAGCGAGCGTCGGAAATAGTTAACTTTTATATGCATTTCAAATCAGAAACTTTTGCATTCAAACTTTATTAAAATTACGTTTGATGCTCGTCCAATTGCACAAAAGTATACGAAATACACCCATCCCATCCCTCCATTCCCAGTCTCATCCTCAGCCCCATACTCTGCTGCTTGACTTTTTGTGCAATTTCTATTTAGAGTATTGTTAGCCAAAATGTTGGTCGCCATCGCCCCAGTTCGTTTAGTAGCTCTTTGTTTGGCTGCCTTGCTTAAAGATCTTGAGTCGGGCATGACAACTGTTTCATGGAATTGCCTTAGATTAATTGAAAGATTTTATTATTACTATTTATTTATTTAATGTGTTGACAATTCTAGAGTCAAACTTGAGAAAACTATAACAGTCTGAAATCTGTTTGAATTGACTAAGGACTAATAAATTCATAGTGGTTGATTAATTTAAGCCTTATTTAAGTTAAATTTTACAATGATATAATATATATAAGAGTTTTTATAAAATTTGTATTCTTTATCAAACTATCTAATTAATATATCATTGGAATATTTTTCTATCTTAGTCTACGCCTTAATATAAACACAAAGCGCATTACACATTCGTGGCATCTGAATGAGTTTTTCCTTTTGCCTCTTGGCCGAGCTGAACATTTGCGTTATTGTTTTGACTTCTGGCGCTTTTTTGTGGTATCTTCACTGAATGGCAGTCGCAGCCGTTGCCCACGCCTACTGCCGCCCACTTCCATGCATTCTCCGCTGTCGTCTCGCTCTGCTAATGACCGACATTGCTTCCTAATTACAAAAGTTTTGCATGCATTCGCTGCACTCTTCGGCGTATCGGGGCCACAGGACAAAGGCACTGGCTGGCCAAAAAGGAAAAAACAAAAACTTTCTAGTTTATTTGATTTGCTTTATTTAATGTTTGAGCTCTTTAAGCCAAGTATTTCATTTGGATTTCGGGTTGACACCAAAACTAACTAACGGCTCCATTAACCGAAAGCTGCAGCAGCTACATGAGGATGGGATCGCGCTACACATGTTTGGTCAGTTGAATGGAAAAAAAAAAGAAAAAAATGAAAAGAAGAAAAACAGCTAGCACGCACAGCCTTCTGACACATATGTCATGTGCCACATGTGTGGCAGCAAGTCGGGCCGGGCCTAGGGCAGAGTCCCAGCCATGGACACTCAACGCACAAGAGCGAGGAGAGCGGGCGGGCCACACTTAATGATAAACAATGCTTGCGGTCAGTTTAACATGCCGCGCTATTGCCCCAAACACTAACCTCTCGCCCCATCAGCAGCAGCGGCCTCGCTCTGCCCCCATAACGAGGGGACAATTTACACACATGCTGAAACTAGCCAACAGAGGGCGCTGCAGCAACGGCAGCGGCAGCTGTATGCACATTTAGTAAAAAAAAAAAAAAAAATACATGCAAGAGAGTTGACAACTAAATACACTGCAATTAATAGTATAATATAGTGAAAATATAATTGTAATATATATGGAATATAATAATACTAAGGGAAATATGAGCTGAGTTTCAATTAAATTAACAAAATTATTTTAATATACCAAGTTAAGAGTATAAATTTAATTTTATTAATTAATTATTAATTTTGTTCAGAAAGAGAACACATAAAAACTCAGTCTTCCTTGTGAAGCTGATTGTAGAGAGATTAACCTCAATACAATAATAACAATATGACCTATATTGATGGTCTATGTTAAATTAAAATTTCAAGAGAAAACTTATTATATTTTAGAACTTATACTAAAGTTTTGTAAATCAATTCCATGAATTCCATCAGCGCAAAGAAGACAAGAAAAGTAGAAAATAGAGAGTGAGAGAGAGAGAGAGATAGAGAGATCTTGAATATAGAAATAGAATGAGAGAGAGAGAGAGAGAGAGAGAGAGAGAGAGAGAGAGAGAAATGATGAATAGACAAAAAAAGAACTTACAACTTGTATGTTGATATTTTACAATATATTGCTTTACACATTTCCATAATAATTATGTATAATGTAATACATATTTATAATATATTACGATCTACTGTATTATACTTATAGCCAAGATATCATGATGATTGTCAATGTTTTAGCTTTATTTATCTTACATTCGAGTATATTATCATAAATTTTATACAAAAATAAAAGACTGGAAGCAATATCATTAATGAGTTTTAAGATCTATGAAAAAACTCATATACTCCGTCATTGTGTAAGAGCATTTCCAGCTGACAAGCAAAGCAAAGAAAAAGCGACAAAAACAACGTGCTTAAAAGAGCAGTAAATGAGAATTTATCCACTTGCTGACCAACGAGCACACACATACAGACAAACACACTTACATTTGCGCGCGCACACACACACACACACACACAGAGGGACGTCTGGGATACACGCACATCGTAAAGTTTTAATCGGATGTTGTCCAGCTTTACATGACGCCATCTACTGGCTTAGAGTGCAATATCCTGTGGCACGCGATAGCATCGCATACAATGGCCGAAGAGAGGCAGGCACACACTTCGTCTCCCTCTCCCACACTCCTCTCTCTCTCCCTCTCTCACACACACAGAGAGAGCAAGGCTAACTCACATTTGTGTTGTTTATGCCGCCGTTTTGGATGCCTGTAGAAACGCTTTTGGCCCTTTGCCGTTTGATGGCATTCGGCATCGCTATGAACTCGAACCACGCGATGCCACATGGCAAAACAAAGCCCACAGCCGGACAGCACGGACTAGACACAGTTGCTGCTGCTGCGAAACAGTTGCCACAAAGGCTTAAAAAGCGCTAGCGAAAAAAAATCAGTTGCTTGCGGAATGTGGCAGGAGCCGAGCAGACGTGGAATTGAGGGAGTTTTTTTTTTTTTTTTTTTTGATTTTCATTGTTGCCACACGCACTCTTGGCCCGTACTGGCGTTCAACGTGCCGGGTCTGAGCAGCGCCAACGTCGTTGTCATTGTCGTGACAGGAAATTAAGATGAATGTGGCGAGCAAACTGCAGCTACAACTGGACACACACACACACAGGAGAAGGGAGAAAGGACGAAGGATTGTGGAAGCCGGACTTAGGTTTTGTCGCTTTTTGCCGCGCTGTTTGTCTCTGTTGCTTAACGGTCTCTTAAAATATTCATAACACAAACTGTTGCCACTATCTGCAGATGCCAAGCCGCAAATGCGTCAGGCTGCCATTAGCTGCAGCAGCAGCAGAGTAAAGCTGGAGCTGAAGCTGGATGTGGGGTAAGTAATGGGTGCAAAAGTTGCGCTTTGGAGTTAATTGATTTTTATGAATTACTTAAGTGACTTTTTTATGCAGCGCGAACTGCAAACTGAACACATGGGGGATTAGTGTAGAGCATAGTATGAGTTGCCTTGTGAATGGCTGATGGCTAGATTGGAGCTGGATTGCAACAGCTTTGCTGATTGCTTTTGTATTTTGAGTAGTAAAAATTTCTATGAGGATTAAAATACAGCAGAACCTTAAATGAAAGTGGAGGTAATTTGACGAAGAAGCTTTCTTATGGTAGAATAACTGAAAGATGAGTGAGAATACTAGTAATATTTAACAATATTTATTGAAAAGATACAAAATATAGATAAGCATGGATAACAAAAACCTAGTTTTTTCGTGCAGTTATGCGAGCAACTATATGCATTTACATTCATTTCATTTCTGCATACATACGTACATACATACATACAATACGTGTAGTCTAGCTTGTCTCAAATAACTGTCAATGTCTGCACCCACACTTAGTTTTAACGAAGTTTTAACGAGTTCGTTCACGATCGGCACGCAAGCATTCGTTTTTCTTTTGTTTCGCTTTGCTTGTTCGCCGACCGTTAAGTTGAGTTAAAGTCTGCGGTGTAAGTATTGGTATGTATGCAAGGGTTCTCTTCGTTAAGCACATCAACTGCATTATGTGCATGGGTATGTGCACTGATTTTTTGAGCTTACTTGCTCGCTACCTGAGTGAGTGCTACTCAGTGAGTAGCATTTTGCGAACGCCAATCGCATCTCTCTCTTTAAACGTTGTGCGTTAGAAGAGCATCACACGAATAGTCAAGGCGCTCAATAGAAAACAAAAACGAAAAGAACCGAAGCCACTTGCGAGAGTGGGAGCGCGAGTGTATGATTTTGTTTGGTTGATCTCGCGAACTGACAACTATTACTTCCATGCTATTGGTCTAGTGTATATGACATGTAAATGTATATACACATATGTATTAAAATGAATATAAAACATTTTTTGGGTTTTTTATCCAATCATGCATATGATAAATTCTTGCAAATAAAATTTTCCTTACGTTTAAAAAGATAAGGTCAAAGGCATCTACTCTTAATTTTGTTTGGAAAACATTCACACTTGTGATATGCATATCTAAATCTACCTATTTATCAATATAAATTATAAATTATATAAAAATTTTTTTACATTTTTAATCACATTAAGAAAATGAATTAAGCCCTCTCTGAACTCTGCTCCCTACAGT
Source organism: Drosophila borborema (assembly GCA_030914335.1). Classification (NCBI taxonomy): domain Eukaryota; kingdom Metazoa; phylum Arthropoda; class Insecta; order Diptera; family Drosophilidae; genus Drosophila; species Drosophila borborema. The sequence continues at coordinate 6,272,906 of JAUESP010000305.1, forward strand.
ACTCAATCTCAGTTATTTGTGTGTTCAATAAAAATATAGTTCAAGGACTACCAATAGAATTCAACTGCAATTCGATAACAATTTCACTTGATCTAATGTCATCAGCTGTTGCTATTTTAAGGAATACCCCTATTCAGTTGAAAATCTAGTCAAATATTTGAGGACAAAGCGATTACATAGCAAATGAGCCAAAATTGTTGTTTAAAGTTTGAACTGTTTCCGTTGCTCTGTTTTGGGCTAATAACTTAATTGAGTCATTGCACGCATGGGAGAGCTCATTAAAAAGTTGGCAACTGTCAACAGTAAAGTCCCCCAAGCGAATAGCTGCTGAGCGTCTATATATATATTGATATTGGAGTAGTATATAAGCCAATGTCTGGCTAAGAATCACTTATAGTCTTGATTATGGTTCGTTACGTGCCTCGGCTGGCCGATGGTCGCAGAGTGAAGCTCTCCTGGTCATTGAGAATTTATCGCTACAATCACTTGTTCTGGCCCCTGGATGGGAGTACCACGTCCTTTTGGCGTCGCTTTCACTATGCGTGTGCCCTGATTGGCTGCTTAACCCTATTGCTGCATAACGATGCTGAGCTGCGCTATTTACGCTCCCAGCACACCAATCTGGACACTCTGCTGACTGGTATGCCCACCTACCTGGTCCTCGTTGAGTTCCAGCTGCGCTCTTTGCATGTTCTCCGATATAGCGAAGAGCTGCATGGGCTGCTGCAAAGGTACTTCGGTTCCATCTATGTGGATCGTCAGAGACACCCGAAATTATTTCGACAAATTGAGCGTAAACAGCTGCTGAATCGTTTGGTTGCCTCACTTTATCTCTTTGCTGTCTCTGGCTATGTGATTGCTCCCATTATGATGCTGATCAGGCAACACAGGGAATTTGTGTTTCCCATGGTGCCGGCCATCAATGTTGAGCCACTTTATTTATTCGTGCCGTTCACACTGAGCAGCCTCTGGGTGGGTCTGATCATTGCAGTGGGAGAGTTTGGTGAGACGTCGCTGCTCTGCGAGCTGATCACCCATTTGAAGGGTCGTTACATGCTGCTAGAGCAGGACATGAATGAGTCCATAGAGCAGATATTGACTGCCCGAGAACATGCGCTAATGGCACAGCAAGTGCGGGAGGTAATTGTGAAAACTCTACGTGAAAACGTTACACTCAATCGATTTGGGGAGCAGCTGGAGGCACATTTCACGGTTCGTGTATTCATAAGGTTCGCCTTCAGCGCGATGTTGCTATGCGCCCTGGGCTTTAAGACAATTGCGGTGAGTTTTGGATGAGTGTTGCGATAATCGTTTGCTGATTAATTGCCTTACAGAGTCCAACGGGCAATTATATATATCCGATATGGTTTGGAGCCAAAACCGTCGAGCTGCTCAGCTTGGGACAGCTGGGCTCCGACTTGGCTTATGTGGTATGCGTTGACTGTAGCTAAATTGAGTTTTAGATTCAAATCAAGCTTTCACTCTGCAGACAGACTCACTGAGCACCATGTACTATCAAACGCAATGGGAACAGGTGCTCTATTACTCCACCAATCCATGTGAGAATCTGCGACTCATGAAGGTCGTGGCATTGGCTATTGAATTGAGCTGCAGGACTTACTATATGACGGGCTTAAAATACTTTCGAGTCAGCCTGCAGGCAGTTATTAAGGTAAGCTCTTAACTTCTTCTCTCACTCACACTCTCACTCTGTCTCTTATTCTTTCCTTTTCCTTTACAGATATTACAGGGCGCCTTCTCTTACTTCACATTTCTCACATCAATGCGCTGAGCGTCTGGCTTCAATTGCAGCTGCCTATCGGCGTCTGCACAATTTAATAAATCGTAATTTGTTAATGATGCATAATGTGAATTTTACGAATTGGGTATTTTGCAGTAAAGCTATTATTCTATTTGACATTTTAGGTTTTTTTTTTAGAAATCATAACTCATTTACTATCAGCTTTACATGCACAAATACATATGTATGTATGTATGTATGTAAGATTGCAGCCACACGCTGATCTACGCTTGCACACATATACATACATACATACATACATATGTATGTACATATGTACATATGTATGTATGTACATATGTACATATGTATGTATGTACATATGTACATATGTATGTATGTACATATGTATATGTGCGCCTGCAATGCGTCTTTCTTTGTCGCTGCCTTGCTTGCTGCGCCAAATGGGTTTTGATGAGAAAACTTTGATGATTAATAATTCTGTTTCTAGATGGACAATCGTATTGATATGTTCAGATTAAGATTATGATATTCATATCTATATGCCAAACCAAACTGTATGTCTCTAGTATTTGAAATGCATTTTTTACACATTTGGGGGTGTGGGGGCGAATTGGGGACCGTAATCCAAAATCTGACAAAAACCGAAATTGTATTAAATTGGTATCTATATATATGCAGAAGACTTGGAGACTCTAACTCTAAAGATGAATTAGCTAGAATTTTATAACTGGTTCCCGATAATTTCAGTTATCGATAACTTAGCAAATATACAAGTTATCGAATTTCTGAAACAAACTCGTACTGCGCGCTCAATATACAGACCTAACACAAAAAGAATGAACTCTCTAGCTTTTGTATCTTCGGAAATCGACGCGTTCAAACATACGGACAGACAGACAGACGGACAGACGGACAGACGGACATGGCTATATCAACTTTTCTCGTCACCCTGATCAAGAATATATATACTTTATGGGGTCTGCCACGCCTCCTTCTGCCTGTTACATACTTTTAACAAAACCATTATACCCTGATTTTCCATTTTCAATGGGTATAAAAATATATACAATTTTTTTTAATTTTTAATCCCTAAAAAAATTAGTTAGCCTCTCTCTGAACTCTGCTCTCTACAGTACTTAATCTCAGTTATTTTTGTGCTCAAGCAATAAAAATATAGTTCAATAGAATTCAACTACAATTCGATAACAATTTCACTTGGTCTAATGTCATCAGTCGTTGCTATTTTAAGGAATACCCCTATTAAGTTGAAAATCTAGTCAAATATTTGAGGACAAAGTGATTACATAGCAAATGAGCCAAAATTGTTGTTTAAAGTTTGAACTGTTTCCGTTGCTCTGTTTTGGGCTAATAACTTAATTGAGTCATTGCACGCATGGGAGAGCTCATTAAAAAGTTGGCAAATGTCAACAGTAGAGTCCCCCAAGCGAATAGCTGCTGAGCGTCTATATATATATTGATATTGGAGTAGTATATAAGCCAATGTCTGGCTAAGAATCACTTATAGTCCTGATTATGGTTCGTTACGTGCCTCGGCTGGCCGATGGTCGCAGAGTGAAGCTCTCCTGGCCATTGAGAATTTATCGCTACAATCACTTGTTCTGGCCCCTGGATGGGAGTACCACGTCCTTTTGGCGTCGCTTTCACTATGCGTGTGCCCTGATTGGCTGCTTGACCCTATTGCTGCATAACGATGCTGAGCTGCGCTATTTACGCTCCCAGCACACCAATCTGGACACTATGCTGACTGGTATGCCCACCTACCTGGTCCTCGTTGAGTTCCAGCTGCGCTCTTTACATGCTCTTAGATATAGCGAAGACCTGCATGGGCTGCTGCAAAGGTACTTCGGTTCCATCTATGTGGATCGTCAGGGACACCCGAAATTATTTCGACAAATTGAGCGTAAACAGCTGCTGAATCGTTTGGTTGCCTCACTTTATCTTTTTGGTTACACTGGCTATGCGATTGCGCCCATTATGATGCTGATCAGGCAACACAGGGAATTTGTGTTTCCCATGGTGCCGGCCATCAATGTTGAGCCACTTTATTTATTCGTGCCGTTCACACTGAGCAGCCTCTGGGTGGGTCTGATCATTGCAGTGGGAGAGTTTGGTGAGACGTCGCTGCTCTGCGAGCTGATCACCCATTTGAAGGGTCGTTACATGCTGCTAGAGCAGGACATGAATGAGTCCATAGAGCAGATATTGACTGCCCGAGAACATGCGCTAATGGCACAGCAAGTGCGGGAGGTAATTGTGAAAACTCTACGTGAAAACGTTACACTCAATCGATTTGGGGAGCAGCTGGAGGCACATTTCACGGTTCGCGTATTCATAAGGTTCGCCTTCAGCGCGATGTTGCTATGCGCCCTGGGCTTTAAGACAATTGCGGTGAGTTTTGGATGAGTGTTGCGATAATCGTTTGCTGATTAATTGCCTTACAGAGTCCAACGGGCAATTATATATATCCGATATGGTTTGGAGCCAAAACCGTCGAGCTGCTCAGCTTGGGACAGCTGGGCTCCGACTTGGCTTATGTGGTATGCGTTGACTGTAGCTAAATTGAGTTTTAGATTCAAATCAGTCTTTCTCACTGCAGACAGACTCACTGAGCACCATGTACTATCAAACGCAATGGGAACAGGTGCTCTATTACTCCACCAATCCACGTGAGAATCTGCGACTCATGAAGGTCGTGGCATTGGCTATTGAATTGAGCTGCAGGACTTACTATATGACGGGCTTAAAATACTTTCGAGTCAGCCTGCAGGCAGTTATTAAGGTAAGCTCTTAACTTCTTCTCTCACTCACACTCTCACTCTGTCTCTTATTCTTTCCTTTTCCTTTACAGATATTACAGGGCGCCTTCTCTTACTTCACATTTCTCACATCAATGCGCTGAGCGTCTGGCTTCAATTGCAGCTGCCTATCGGCGTCTGCACAATTTAATAAATCGTAATTTGTTAATGATGCATAATGTGAATTTTACGAATTGGGTATTTTGCAGTGAAGCTATCGCAGCGTGCTCTCATACAAATGATTGCATATTAAAAGTCAATTATTGGTGAATTAATTTTAATTAAATTAAATCGATAAAAGGCGATGTGCGCGCATCGCTGCTCGCTGTCGACGCCACTCAATATTTATGTGTATTTCTCTCTGAAGCTTGTGTGCATCTGCCCGAAAAATAGGCAATAAAATATTCACGATTTTCTGCAAAAATTGACAAAAAAAAAAAAATAATAAAAACTTTCGCCTCTGGCATTCGAAATTGAAATTAGAAGCGCGCCAAAGCCCAGCTGATCTACAGGCTTTGTCATAAATCTTGCACTTTCTCTTTCCCTTTCTCTCCCCATCTTTTTTTACATTTATTTGGAATTTTCTCTCCCCCTAAACTGAATCTGTATTTCTCTCTCTGTGTGTTGTTGGTTTCAATTTCCTGCGCTTTGCTTAATTAATCTATTAAAGTTTTTCCCATGAAATGAACAAAAGTTTTCCCATAAAAATCAGTCTCTCTCTCTTTCGCTCCGGTTGCGCTTGCTCGCTCTTTTCAGGCTCTGATAAGTCGTCGGCTCGTACTTGTCGTGCTTGCTTGTGGGCTTGGGCCACGACATGCGTCAGCCTCATACCGCATTGGCTCACACTCGTAGCTAATTTGCACTTCATTTGCGGCTCAAGTTGTGGGGGAGAGCAAGAGAGCGGGAGTTGGCGGGAGTTTTGCAGCAGAAATATAGCTATTTGATTGACATTGGCAGTCGAAGTGCTAGTTTAATGTTTAATCACATTTGGATCATCAAATGGAATTTCAATAATCTAAAAAAAAATATTGAAGTTTTTTTTTTTTTTTTTTTTTTTGAGCTAAATAAAATAATTATTTAATATATGAAAATTTTTTTTTTCATGATTTTAGTTTTTATAATATAATATAATATAATTTTAGTATTTTTATTGTATATTTTATTTAAATGCTTTCTTTTTTGTTTAAAAATACAAATGAAATTGTAATAAACTTTGAGAAAATTATTATTCATTAAAAAAATGATACATTCATTCACTCGCAGACTAAGCTAAATAGAAAATCAAGAGTATCTCTGCTTACATAAGCAAATTTAACTTAAATTCATTCATTAAAAGAAAAATCTTTTCTAAATATTTTGTATAAATGTATATCTGCACAGGCCAGCATTATAACACTTTTTAAATATAATGAACACGTGCTCTATCTATTTCAAGTAACTTTTTTCAAACCTCGAATTGGGGGAAACTCAGCCGAGCTATATATAAAATATATACATATTTATTTATATATTTTATATATAGCTGCATGAAAATTGTAAAGAAATACATGAGAAGGTCTAGTCGAGAATGACCGCTAGTTTATTTATAAATAAACCATTTATATACGTTTATTTTGAACATTGCATATTTTTAATATTCTTTTCGACATTTTGCTGAACTTTTGTGCAAACCAGTGAAAAATGTTATATTTATGCTTTGGTGTTGCCAACTGGAAAACAAACATACACACTGAGCGTGTGTGTATGTGTGTGTGAGGGGAAAAGGACTAACAAATGTTGCAAAAGTTTTAGCTTGTAATTCTCATTAGCGATATTGTGCCTAAAGTTTTAGAAGCTGCGTATTAAGCGGCCTGCGGGCCGCAGAATGCCAAATGCATGGCACATAGTGGGCGCATATATGTGTGTGAACATGAGAGAGGGAAGGAGAGAGAAAGAGAGAGAGATTGAGTGTGTGTGAAGCAATGCTTCAAAATGGCGCACATACATTGAAACTTTTAGCTTCATTTAACTTGGCATTTTGATTTGATTGCAGAGATACCAAGAGCAAAAGAGACAGGGAGGGAGAAAGAGAGTTAGAGAGAGAGAGAGAGAGAGAGAGAGAGAGAGAGAGAGAGAGAGAGAGAGAGAGAGAGAGAGAGCGAGAGAGAGCAATGGAGTCTGAAAAGCAGACAGAAAAAGCAGATAGTCAAGGTCAGGCGTTAAATCAAATTACTTGCCTGCAAAAGTTTTGATTGCAAACTCCATTATTTCCATAGTTTGTAGCATTCATGATGTAATGTAACGTTGACAACTATCTGAAAGTTCGGTACTCGATATTGTGCCGTCGTACTTATGTATGCATGCACGAATCAGGTTCGTTTTGTTTTTGTGTTAAACCACATCATATACATATATACAAGTTGAGCGCTCCCACACTACGAGAGTAGCGATTAGGTGTGCTGAGCTATATTCTCGCAAAATACACATACAAATACACTTGAATTCAATGAAATAACATATTTTATATAACTTTGTACAATTTAGGAACAATAGGTCTAAACTCTGTCTCGTCCGAATTTAAACTGTATAGAATAAGCTCCGTTAGTTGTGTTCTCCTCTCGAATGTCTGATAGGAGAATCCATCTATAACTCCTTCCCGTTGAAAAATCTGTGTCCCGCAGATTAGGGTGCATTTGTTCATATAGCGAACGATTTGAAGATAATCCGTTATCAAGCATATTCCTTTCCAGTATTATAGTTCAATTATATTTATAGCACAATTATAGTTTATAGCACAATTACAATTTCCAATATGATCGTTCCATCGAGTAGCACAATGAGAATAATCGATCATACTTTATATTAAAATTCCTTTTCCAAATTGATCAAAACAATCCGATTCCAGGGATTCGTCCAATATATTTCTTTGTTAAAAGTAAAATATTCTTACATTTTATTTAGATTTTTTAGTCAGGATGGGGTGTGATTCAAGCTTGCGACTTAAAGTGTATTTTCGTGTTTTTCCATATTACAGTTTTATATATTACAGTTTTATTATTTTCTTTTTTTGTCTTTACTCTTAATAAACACAACATTTCCTACATTGTAGTTGATAGGTATGGTCTTTGTTTTCTTTTACTATTTGATAATAATTCCAATTATCGATAGTAAATCGAAAAATTCGTTTTTCTTAGGTTTTTGAGCATAACTTTTACAAATTATATATTTAGATAGATTTTGGATGCCACGCCTCCTTCGCCATCAGTACGTTTTTTGAGCATAACTTATAGCATAGATATAATGGCTAATAGATATATTTAGATGATATTATTGGAAGAAATGGAGTTATAAGCGTCCAAAGTTCGGCCCAACCCACCCTCAAGCCGCAGCAGCAACTTCGCGGTTAGCAGAGCGCGCGCTCATACGATCGTAAAAAATAAGAATTTTAGTTTTTTTTTTTTTTTGTGCACGGTTCAGAGTATTTAGTAGTCGAGTCGTCTCGACTAGAGCCTTCTTACTTATATTATTTTAAAATCAACTTATTTTTATTGCACTTACATTTACAAAACTATTTTTATTTGTATCAAGAAAAGTTCAACATCTTTCTCTCTCCCTCTCTCGCTTTTTAGTTCCATTGAATTTTTAGAAAAATTTTTATTCCATTCTGTAAAAACAAAATATTCTGTAAAATGTACTATACTGATAAGCGCTAAGCTTACATAAGTATCCAATAAATTGAAAAATAGCTAAAATATTTTATTTATTGCAATTTAAAATTAAAATTGTATATGTTTCATTACTTTGTATTTATTGCCATGGACACTTATACATGATATTCAGGCGTTTTATATCGGCTGAGGTCATCGCATATCTCTGTCCCATTTGTGAATAACCTATAGGCTTTAGGGCAACCATTGTTGCCTTTCCATTCTTAGTATAGTACTTATTACCGTCGTGCATAAGGCTGCCATAGTCATATTTGGCACCGAAGTTATCCACTACATTCTCTCCGTATTTCGTATAGCTCCACCTTCTGTCATGTTTGATGTTTTGATACATGACTTTAATGTACTTGTCGCGATTCGAGCTGCTTTGCTGATGATAAAAGCCCAGGGTGTGCAGCAGCTCATGCTCTATGTTACCGATTTTAAAGCAACCAAATTCTATGACATTGGGCTCCAGATGGATTGCCTGCTTGCCACCTAGATAGCCAACCTTGGAGTAGCAGCCCTTTTTCGCGACAGTGATAAGCAGATAGTTCGAAGTTTCCGGCGTTGCTGGCACAAAACGTATGCAGGAGACATACCCAATGCGACGCATGCCCAGCTTAATATAATTAATCTGCTCAGTATCTATATTAAAGGAAATATATTAAAGATATGAATGGGAAAATCTATAGAATAATACCCACTGAAAGCCTTGTCTATCTTGTAGTGGACTGTAGCATTGGGCCAATGTCGTTTCCAGGATATTAATCCATTCCGCTGAAGTCCTACATCCATGTTACCGGCTGGGGCCCCATAGGCGCCCAGGCAAAGGTCAGCGATTAGCAAAAGAACAAAATGTTGCCGATCTGCAAACATTTTTAAAGAATCCGCAGCACAGCTCAGAATAACTCGGAATATTGGCCATCAAATGGCACATATTACATATATCAGATTTGATACAGTTAATTAGATTTCGATTTTCTATACCCTGTAACCGTTGTAGTGAGTAAGAAGGGCTTTTAAACTCTGTTCCCTAAAAGGGAAAAAGAGTCTATAAGTTGGCAATATCCGTCTTGCTGTCCGTCCGCCTGTCCGTCTGTCCGTATGAACGCAATATTTTTTGGCGCTGTTAGAGCTAGAGACTTGAAATTTTAAACATATACTAATATATGCTCCTGAATTATAAAGTGTAAAAATTTTCGCGATCCGTCCACTAGGAGCGTGGCAAATCGGAAAGTGCATGTGCCCGTATGCCAGTAATAATACTAGTTGATGAGCTAGAGAGTTGCAATTTCGAATATATACTCGCGGTGACAACCCAAGTTCAGCAAGACGGATATTGCACAAAACCAATGGACTCTTTTTCCCTTTTAGGTAACAGAGTCTAAAAACCCTTTTTACTCACTACAAAGGTTACAGGGTATAGCAAATCGAAATCTAATTAGCTGTATCAAATCTGATATATGTAATATATGCCATTTGATGGCCAATTTTCCGAGTTATTCTGAGCTGTGCTGCGGATTCTTTAAAAATGTTTGCAGCTCGGCACAGGTTTGTTCTTCTGTTAATCGCAAACCTTTGCCTGGGCGCCTATGGGGCACCAGCCAAAAAGAAACAGGAGAAAACTGATCCAGAGCGAACGACTGGCTACTTTCACGGTAACATGGATGTAAAATTTCAGCGGAGTGGATTAATAGACAGGACACGACATTGGCCCAATGCTACAGTCCACTACAAGATAGACAAGGCTTTCAGTGGGTATTATTCTGAAGATTTTCCCACTCACATCTTTAATATATTTCCCTTAATATAGATACTGAGCAGACTAAATTTATTAAGGTGGCTATGCGTCGCATTGGGTATGTCTCCTGCATACGTTTTGTACCTGCCTCGCCGAAAACTTCGAACTATGTACTGGTTACTGTCTCGAAAACCTACAGCCATTCCCAACGTGGTTATCAAGGTGGCAAGCAGACAATGAGTCTGCAGCCCGATGTCGCGGAGTCAGGTTTATTTAAACTGGGCGACATAGAGCATCAGCTGCTGCACGTCCTGGGCATCAATGATCAGCATATAAGATCGGATCGCGATAAGTACATTAAAATCATTTGGGATAACATCATCAAGGGCTCAGAGGATTTCTTTAAGAAGCTAGGAGCGAATGAATGGGATAACTTCGGTGTCAAATATGACTATGGCAGTGTTATGCACTACGGACCTATGGAGTATTCCAAGAATGGAAAACCAACATTTGTCACCTTGGAGCCTATAGGTCATTTGCGAATGGGACAGGGATATGCGATGAGCACAAATGATATAGAACTTTTGAATAAGATGTATAAGTGTTGATCGCAATTGTAAATGAAAATTAATGAAGCAGATTGATTATGATTTTTGATTGGAATAAAAACAATATCTGAGCGATTTTTTAATTTGTTGAATACTTATGTAAGCTTAGTGCTAATCAGTATATTTTACAGGATATTTTTTTTACATAACGGAATTAGAATTTTTATAAAAATTCAATGGAATTAAAAAGCTAGTGAGGGAGAGAGAAAGATGTTGAGGTTTCCTTGATTCAAATAAAAGTAGTTTTGTAAATGTAGGTGCAATAACAAAATTTTTTTTTTTTAATAAAATAAGTATCAAGTGTACAGAGTTAAGTACCGCAACGTTTCAAAAATTCAATTGAACTACTGCGCTGCAGTCTGCTTTTATACTTGCTTCTTCACATAAGGGATATTCTAGGTCTCTTATTCTATGATATTCTGGAACAGCCAACGACTGTATTTAGTACATACAAAAATGCTTTTTTTTTTTTGAGAAGATGAAGAGTTTTCGAGAACATTCTAAAAAAAAATTATATCTTCTTCATCTTTGTAGTTAGAGTCTTCTGCATATACATAGATACTAATTTAATTAAATTTCGGTTTTTGTCAGATTTTGGATTCCGGCCCCCCAAATGTATAAAAAATATATTTCAAATGCTAGAGACATACAGTTTGGTTTAGCATATAGATAGGAATATCATGATCATAATCTGAAAGTTTAATTACGATTGTCCGTCTAGAAACAGAATTATAAATCAAAGACGTTATGGCAGCAAAGCCCACGTGGCCCAGCAAGAGAGGCAGCGAGACAGCAAGACGCCTGCAATGCTTACACACATACATGCTTACAAGTGCTACAAGTGTGTGTGTGCTCGTGTTTTTGCATGTATAGTTTCTTATTCGTGGAGAATCGAAACGAAGCATTCTTGGAATATTATTCGTTCGAAGAAGGGCTCAGGGGTTTTCGTAGTCGATTTCATAAAAACTTCGCGTATTTTAAGCTTACTTAAGCATTTTATGTACGCTCGTAATTACGAACGTAATTATATTCGTTTTGCTTGGTGGTGTTAATGACGTATTTCTGCAACCATTACAATATTTATAATTTTATAATTTATTTTATTATTTCGCTTTTTGAATCAATATTATTAAAACAAACAATATTAGATCATTTCTCATTTTGGATAAATTATAATTTTTAACTTAACATTTTTAAAATCATTATTGTTAAAAAAAATATTAAATATTAGAACTTAACATATTTTATATAAATTACAATTTAATTAATTAATACAAAATGTTCATGTTTTTCCTATTTTACATAAAGTTAAAATTAAATTAATAAATAAAATTACGTTGAGTTTTTCTTAAAGTCAAATTGCGACTCATCTATAATATTTACATATATTTTGTAATTTTCTGTCTGTCAGGTAGCCGTTGCTAAATTATCTAACATTAGCATATAACCTTTCTATCAATTACTCATCTAATTGTTATTAAATGATGTTAATTTAGTTGAGCATTGGCTGGCTAATTGGCTAATATTTATTAGACAGATTGTCTGGTTGCGCAGCCAACACGTCGTATGCTTAATTAATTTTAAGCTTCTGCACTTTTGACGCAAACTTTCTAAACGAATTCCACTAAACGCCCTACCTTTGGCACCTTTAAGGCCGCCATTAATTTAAGTTTAGCTTGAACTTAAAAAATAAAATAAATAAAATACAACAAATAAATCGCAGTAATATAGAAAGCAAAAAAAATGTAACCAGTCGGCCGCCCCATTCATGTGAGACTGCATTTGTCAGGCTCTTTCTGTCTGTCTGTCTGTCTGCCTGCTTGTCTGTGTGTAATTATGTCTGAGATTATGAGATCATGAATGTAGCGTCTGTGCGTCCTTAATGCGCACCTCACACTGCCTTCGCCTTCGCTTCTTGTCCTTGCGGTCTTCCGCAACGTCAAAAGTTTCTGCGGCTTTCCCGGGTGCGAATCTCTGAGAGTTTCTCGCTTCCATCGTGTTAATGTGCTGATTTCTTGGCATTTGCCTTAGCTTTGTGTGCGAATGACATTAGCTGCAAGCACAAGTTGGTCGAGCTTAAAGTTTTAAATGTGCTTTGGTAGAATGAAAATTTAAAAGAGATTGCGAAGTGTTTTTAAATTTTTTTTATTTTTGCATTATCAGAAAATTTGTTGTTTCATAAATGTATAGATTTATGCATTAATAAAAGCTCTGTTAATGTTATACAAAAGCTTGTGGAAATAAGCTTTACACATTGCTCAATTACTACAAAGCTTTGTATTAAAGTTCAAAATAATTGTTTGTATTAGCCTAAAGGTAACAAATATTTGACAATGATTATTGTAGGTAAGAGTTTTTCAATTCTTTTAAATATTTTTAGTATTAAAAAAAAAAAAAAGATTAAAAATATGTGACAGCAGCTTAAAGTTCTTATTGCTGCAAAAGCTTAACAATCTGCAACAGCTTCACTCAAGTTCAAGCTTACATCTAGATTAATTGTTGGCCAAGAACAATGTTTTGCATCTTGTGTCATTGAGATGGTTGTTCGCTAAGTGCGCTTTAAGTGTGGTTCCAAGATATTTTGTTCATATGCACTGCGCTCACCGACTTAAGTATTCACATTTCCCCTTGGCTGCTGTAGCTGCTGTTGTTGCTGCTGCTGTTGCTGCTGTTGTTATTGTTGTTGTTGGTTGCTTGTGCTGCTGTGTTTTGGCTTTTGCTTGGCTCGTAAAGTCGCAGGAAGTTATTATCCTAAAAACTTTACCCCTGAGGGCAATACAAACAAAGGCGTAGCACAGCAACAAAGCGCAGCATTCATGTCTGACTATGAAATGGCCATGCCCGCACTCACACACGCACACACACACACTTTACTTTGCCTATGCATGAAAATAGAATGTCATAAAATTAGAACGATCATAAGCAGCTCAGCAACGCTGGCTGGCAACGAATCGAGTCTCGAGTCTCGAGTCTCTAGCTAAAAGCCAACAGCACACAAAAACTTGGCCAACGCGCAGACTTTTTTACGGCTCTTGGGTAATAGTTGATGGCCAGGCGCTCGCCTATCATCCGCCTTAACTCATTAAATTCCATTTATATTATTTTCAAAATATATATATATATATATTAAAAGAGCCAAAGAGCCTTGAATGCACTTCAATTGTGCTTTGCTGAATGTTGTTGTGAAACTTTATTTATTTAAGAAACGGTTCTTGTCTTAATCTTTTTTGGTCTAACACACACTTTGGCTAAATATATAAATTTATTTATTTATTAATTACCTACAATTGGCTTTTGTCTTTTTTAGTTAAAGCTTTTCATATAATTTTTTATACACTTCATTTGCCTTGTAAATGAATTTCAAAAGTACGTATACAATATATGTTATTACTGAGTAAAATATCATTTAGATTGCCATATAAATAGCTTGGTCTGGCTCAAAGCTCTCTCAGACCCCAATAACCTCAAGATGTGCTGACCCAAACAAGTATTAATGACTCAATTAGATTTTCTCATTAAAAATATTACCTACACCTTTATGTACCGCTTAGAATCTTAGAATATTGTACACACAACTTACACAATTTTACATTATATATTTGCTTAAAAGTTGGCCAAAGAGATGTCTCATATGAATCAGTAAAGTAGAATGCAATAATTGTTTTTAACTGAATGTGATCATTTATAAGTACAAAATTTGTTAGTACAAAGCTTATATAAATATATAGTATATAAAGCTCTGCTAATATTATAATAATATAAATAAAAATATATTATAAGATTAAATTACTCTCGGGCAATATCAATATATTCTTGTATATACATATATATTTTCTTGTTTTGCTAAGCAACACGTTAGAGTATTTGAGTTAAAGCACTTGCAGAGCTTGTCTGGCTTTTCTTCTGCTACTGTGACTTTACAGCTTTCCTGTTGCCCATCCTGTTGGCCATCTTTAGTTGTAACTAAAAACGCAAATGCATTGCCTGCATAAATTAAATGCTTACGACTTCCGTTAAATATATATATATATATGTATATATATGTCTGTGTGTGTATGTGTGTGGGTTCTGCAGGTATCTCAGCTCAGTTGGCGGCTGCCATTAAAAAGCCAAATATACGCGCTTATACGAGTCAGGTGCATACAACACCCAGCAGGGCACATACACACACACACACACACACACACACACACACATACACGCACACACACACACACATACACACACACACACGCACACACAGATAACAAGCTCGAGCTCGAGCTGGTATTATGGCCATGGGCATAGCATTCAGCTTTCAGCTCCTGGCTGTTGGCTTTGCTTTGGTTTGCTGCTGGTGCGCTAATTTTTAATTACGACCACTAAATATTCAATTTTTAGTGCCAGGCAAAGCCAAATGCGAACATTTCCTTTACCGGGGCTGTGGCAAAGCTTTTTGTTTTGCGGATTAACCGTCAGCCGGAATAATAGCAAAATTTTAGTTGTTTGGCGCTGGCGTAGTCAAGTGCAATGGAGACACTTGATTCCTGTTGCTTGCAATTGCAAATGCGAATGCAAATTTAAATGGCAGCAAATTTAAACTATATTCATTTTAATTTAGTAAATTTCCATACTAAATGTATTTAGCTACAACTAAAATATCTCGATTTAATTATGAATGAAAATAAATAGTGTAAAACGAGTTTTTTAAAGTCTGACGTACTTATCACTTTTTTCTCACCAATTCTAGGTCTCTCTAATTTTTTCTTTCACAGCTTCTCGCTTTGATTTTCTCTCTCCCACTCGCACGTTGTCTCTCTCTCGCTCTCGCTCTTTCTCTCTCTCACTGATACTCTACTTATTTCTGTTCACCTTCACTCTCACTTTTATCTCTAACTATAAACTATATATTTCCCCTCAGTGGATTCTGTTACTCAGTGACGTCTGAGAAAACTTGAACGTCATTGATGTATTCATTGAATTTAATAGAATAAAAATTAGATATATTCTCAACGGGTGTACAAAAACTGGTAGATCAAGATCTCCAGAACAGGTTTTGTGACCCACTTCAGACCTCACTCAACTAGAAATTTATTTTAGTTAAACATCATTGCGTAAAAAAGCAACCTTGATTCCCATGTTATAAAAATATTCACTTTAATTTGTTATTTTCAAATGCAAGAGATTGGTTCTGCATTTTGAAACTGTTACAATAACACATAAAAATTGTAATTGTTCACATTTAAATGATAAGGACCGCATTACTCCACAACTCGGCACTCAAAGATTAAAAATAACGCGTTCTGTTATATGAGTATCCGTCATACGACTTCGTGAGTCGCAGACAACACATTTTATTATCACGTTAAGTCGCTCCGAAGGCACTGAGCTAACAGGGATGGTTATATGATGGATCTTCGATAGCACAACTTACTTTTGGCTGTTCCATTTTTAAAGTCAGAATAGTATGTTTTCACCATTTTCACAAATTAAGTTTTTGCACATTTGAGCTTGATTTACTTATTAAGAGAGCAACCAACGCAAATATATCAACAAAAATATCGCAAAAAATATTCGATATTTGGTCAATAAAATATTCCGATATAAATATATTTTTTAATAAAAAAATATCGATATATTGATATTTTCATGTGTTTTCAACAACCCTAACGTAGACGTAAGCCGGATTGCATTTATGCAGTGATGTCATTTCAGTTTTTTTCCAGCCAGATCTTACTGGCGGGCAGCTCGAATTCTATCTTTTTTTGAGCAAAATGAAATATATATATTTTTTTTAAGTTTACTTTTTCTCAATTTGGTGAGTTGTTTCTATCGCATTTAATGATTGTAAAGTATCAATATTGGATCAGTACTAATGATCTAAGGACCCATTTTGGAATAGCTGCCCTGCAGGAAAAATGCAAAACAGCTAAAATGTTGTATGAATCATTTTTTTTTACAACAAAATCACTGCCTTGGTCAAATGCCGAAGTTGAGAGGGTTTTTAGCCAAGTAAATTTGGATAAATCCAAAATACGAAACAGAATGAACGTAGATACGTTAAACACTATATTAGCATTGGGTCCATATTATATATATATATATATATTTTAGATTCGAAATTAATTCTCCCTCTCTTTATCTCTTTCACTCTCTCTCTCTCAGTCTCTCCCT
Organism: Drosophila borborema; assembly: GCA_030914335.1. Taxonomy (NCBI): domain Eukaryota; kingdom Metazoa; phylum Arthropoda; class Insecta; order Diptera; family Drosophilidae; genus Drosophila; species Drosophila borborema. The sequence goes on from JAUESP010000305.1 coordinate 6,289,675, forward strand.
CTCTCAGACCGTCTTGCTCGCCATATCTCTTTCTACGTCTATCTTCCCATCTGTGCATAGTCGGCTGCTCAGTTTGATTTTGCGATGCATTCGAGTCACTTCGTAGCTCTTCTAATATTGCCAATATGGCCCGGCTTGCTGCTGGTGAGCGGATGCTCCATTACAAGTTATAATTCGATGAATAAGCTGAAGAGAGTAAGTCGCGAACTAAATTGAAGATTTTTCCAATTTCATCATTTGCTGTTATACTACTGCAATAAGATTGTGAAATGCTGCAAAGGCTATACTACGCTGATCTCGAAAAATTCCTATAAGTGCATGCCCATCTGCAAATTCCACTGTGATAATGGAAATTGTACTAAACCGAATGTCTGCAGGTGCCTGAAAGGCTACGATAACATCCAACGTGATCCCACTCAGAGGTGAATTGAGCTTTGACTGTTACAAAATCTTACTTATATATTATGTTTTGTCAATATTTTTAAAAAGCTGTGTACCCCTCTGTTTGATGGGCTGCCAGAACGGCCGCTGCGTAGCTCCAAATCGATGTGAATGCAATGCTGGCTACCAGCTGAACGAGCACGGCAATGGCTGTGAGCCGTTGGCCGCTGGTGGGGCCAGTAATGATATCTCCACTTCAGTGTGTCCAAATGGCTGTGCCGAGGATCGGATATGTGTGGCCCCCAATACATGTAACTGCCGCGAGCATTATATGGAGCTTTTCCATCTGTGCTTACCGACAACCGCTGATCTAATCAAAATCTTCATCTGGCATTATGAGATTCAGATAATATTGGTGATGCTGGCGCTGTTAATGCTGTTATGGTTTCTATATTATTGTATACTACGGAACTTTCGTTGGCGAGCAATATTTCGGACGGCAAGGTTATGTGAGTCATACAGATTAGTGAAAATAGTTATATAATAATGTGTGACGATCTGGCAACACTCTTCTATTCATTATCGATATATTCGATAGTCTATAGTTACATACATTCTCACTATTTGAAGATATGAATTATCATTACTATCTAAACACGTTTTAAACTTTGGGCTTGATCATTTGTAGTAATTAATAAACATAGTCAAATAATATGGAAAATTAATGTGCTTTAGTTTCCACGACTATAAACACTTATACAATAACAATTCCCATAAATATATCATTTAATTTTCGTCAATAAACTTCTGTAATGACAGCTAATACTAATATCAATTAATATAAATATTATAGAACTATATTTTATTATTTATTCCTTAATTATTATCAATTTTTATCAATTAATTAATTATTTATTATTCAACATACAATTTTTTTTTAAACTCATAACAAGTTCATCTAATATTGGCAATTAAAACAACAACAATTAAACAATTAAAATTAATTAATGAATTTATTATCAAATATTTTTCCTTAAATCATATAAAATTTTCAGCAAGAGCATCGAGTACACATTCTGATTCCGAGTATATTGAAATGTCAGATGAACGACTAAATCAAACTTAATGTTAAATTTATTTATTATTATAATCAAGTAAAAAATAATTAATTTTTTTTTTTAAATATTGAGATTAATTTGAATCAATATTATTATATGAGACTTAACCTGACTTAACTTGCCTTATATTTTGAAATGTAAATCATAAAGAAGAATTTCCTAGTTTAGATTTAATACACTTAGAATGATTAAAGTTATATATATATATATATATATATATATATATATATATATATATATATATATATATATATATATATATATGTCATACATGCGCCGCAAACGCAAATATAATTTATAACTGTACCAAATAAAAACATCTACTATTATGCAATAATATATGCACACACTAATGTCTTTTACAATTTCCATGTGACATATTCCCCAAGGTGAGCGAAAGTTCTTTTCATATTTAGTTAACCTAATGATGATAAATTTCATTGCCTTATTGTCATTTAGTCATCCGCCTTTTCACATTTCCACTCTTCTCTGCCTGACGGAGCGCCTGATTTAATCCGTTTATTGTGTTGACAAATGTAATTAGATACACTCTGCGTTGCTGTCATTTGTATTCAGATTCATTTTGGCAACTGATAGTGACAAGGCAGCTGATAAAAGGTCACGCAGACAGCAGCAGGTAATACGGGCAAAACAAGAAGTTGGACAATTCCTAAGTTATTTACCTTGAGTCTAGAGTAGAGTGAAGTTTTAGCTGAATTTATTTGATTTGAATCGAAAGTAAACATTTTTTTTACCATATTAAATAGGCTAAAAATTAGAAGAATTTGTTTAATTTATTAAATATTATAAAATTGTAATATTAGCAAAATAATATAGTAATATTAATGAAAACAATACTAATATCAGTCTGTGGCAGTTTTCATTAATTTAAATATATATATTTTCAGTAATATTTATTATATACAAATTTACTAAATTATTTAATAAATATTTAATTTTAATAAACTCTAAATAAATTGTCTAAGATTCTTAACTAAATACTAAAAAACTAACTATTTAAAATTTTGTAAAGAAAATGTAACTATAAAATTGAATTATGAATATATTAAAAAAAAAAAAAAAACTAAACTAATATAGAAAGTAATTTAAGAGTCGCCCGCTAAAAGTATGCCAAGAAAATTTGTTGATATGCAGCTACGACATAGATAAGAAGATATCTCAGAAATTTATTATGATTAGTTTAAAATGAGCTGCGTGTGCATATAGATAATAAATAGCCAAATATTATTGAAAAATTATTAAATACGTGAACCCTTTATTAAAGCCAAGTACTATCTGAAATATTCATCAATATATCGGAATATGCAAATTATATATATTATAGTGCGTGCCTCATAATGATCATTTTTGCTCACATATATTCAAGCCTCTGCGCAAGTCTTAAATGCCAATCAATTATCGATTAGATAAGTAGTCGTTGTATTTTCCAAGCGGTAAATACATGTTGTAAATTTGAATTACTTAATAAATGTCATAAATGAGGTGCAATTAATGATGTTAAAAGCCTACTTATGAAGTCGTGAGGAAATAAAATGTCGCAACAGTCGCTACCAATCCATTCAGCTGCCAACATGAGGAGCCTTCCAATAATATTTGCTGTCCTTGTGTTAATGAAGAGCTGTTTTGCGGCACCAGCAGCACGTGTTGAAACCGATCCCGAGTTGACAGCTGGCTACACCGAGGGGGATATGATACTGAACGAGGACAGAAATGGATTAATCAATGAAAATTACCGCTGGCCCGATCGCGTTGTCTACTATTTCATCAATAGTTATATTGGTAAGATTTACCTATAAAGTTTCCTATACATTCCTTTTGTAATTTGCATTCCATATTCAAGATCAGGAACATCGCAATCATATTCTTCGTGGTATACGCATTCTCGAGGCGAATTCGTGTCTCACCTTTAAGGAAGCTACCAGCGATCAGCCTTACTATGTGAATGTCACCTCAGAGCCTGGCGGCTGTTACTCCTACGTGGGCCACCTAAACCGTGTGCAACAGTTGAATTTGCAGAATTATGCACTGGACACGGGCTGCTTCCGTCTGGGTACAATTGTGCATGAGTTTCTGCACGCCTTGGGCTTTTATCATCAGCAAAGTACGTGGAATCGCGATGAATATGTTCGCATCGACGAGGAGAACATCACAGAAGGCATGGAACACAACTTCAATAAGTATGATAAAGAGACTGTGGACAATTTCGACGAGGAATATGACTACGGCAGCGTCATGCACTACACTTCCACGGCATTCTCCAAGAATGGCAAAATGACCATAGTGCCACTAGTCGAGGGCGCCGAGCTAATAATGGGTCAGCGACTACAAATGAGCGATGCCGATATTAATAAATTGAATACTATGTACAAGTGTCCGAGAAAAGTTTGAGTCGTTGCACAATTATATAAGCAATGTCGATCAAAAATGTATTTGTTTTTTTTTTTTTTTTTATTTGGAATGCGAGTATGTTGTTAATTGGTAGAGAAATATGGGAATGAAGTCTGCGCAGGTTGGCAGAGTCTTGTTCTAGTCCAAGTTATATAACCAATTCGATCGAATCGAACTGATAAGATATCATCTAGCAATGATCTATGCCATAAATACACATTGTAAATTATTGCAATAAAGATATATTACGAGTCTAATCGGTTAACACGATCGTCCCAGTTATTCATTCCGCTTAAAACCGTTCAACGAGCAACATGAGGCAGCTCTTGATAATATTCAGCTTAATCCTGTTGCTGTCACATGTTATCAGCGCAGCACCTGCAAATGCAGTTCGCACAGAAATCGATCCGGAATTGACAGCTGGCTATACCGAGGGTGATATGATTATCAGTCCACAGCAGCGAAATGGACTGCGCACAGATAATTATCGCTGGCCCGATCGGACTGTCTACTATTACATTAATAGCAACATCGGTGGGTGCGCATTTCATCATGCGATAATTTAGATCTAATTAATCAATATCACAATACAGATCAGCCACATCGTGAGCAAATCCTTGCGGGATTACGTAAAATTGAAGCAATATCCTGTCTGATCTTCCAGGAGGTCGCCAAAGATCAGAAATACTACGTGAATATAACCTCAGAGCCTGGCGGCTGCTTCACAGCCGTTGGCTTTCAAAATCGAGTTCAGCAAATGAATCTGCAGAATTATCCACTGGACGAGGGCTGCTATCGCATGGGCACCATTATGCACGAAATGCTGCATGCTTTGGGCTTCTATCATCAACAGAGCTCGGCTGATCGCGATGAATATGTTCGCATTGCCTACGAAAATATTCAGCAAGGCAAGGAGCACAACTTTGAGAAATTCGACAACGATAAAGTTGATAACTTCGACCAGACCTACGACTATGACAGCGTGCTGCATTATTCGCCCTACGGCTTCTCCAAGAACGGCGAAATGACAATTGTGCCATTAAAAGAGGGCGCCGAGAAGCAAATGGGTCAGCGATTGCAAATGAGTCAGCTGGATATCAACAAATTGAATATTATGTACAAATGCCCACTGCAATTATAGTGCAGATACAGCGATATATATGTATAAACTATATATTATATATTATATATTATAAAAAGCACAGATTGTGATGTATTATCAATTGGAAGTTAAGGCTGAGTTTTCAAAAGTTATATTGGCTATCTGTATTTTGTAGCAAATTTTTAAATAAATAAGTTTTCCAAATTCTAAAAGTAAGAATACCTATATATATACATATATAAGCCTGAGAAACAGTCTAAGAGCCATCTGCAGCTTGTTGTCTTTTCACTCTATTTTCTTTTGTCTAAAAAAAATATATAAATAAAATAAAATAGAAAATAAATAAATAAATAAAAAAATAAATAAAAATTTTTAAAAAACTTTTAAATTAAAAAATAAATACAAATATTATATATATTTTGATGACAGTCTTTGACAAACCTTTTATAAACGTCAATATTTTTTTTTTATAAAACAAATTAAGAAATATTTATTGTGTTTTGAGTTATTAAAAAGTAATATTTTTAATTTATAAAATTTATTTATATGATTAGAATAAAAAATAAATATTACAAATAAATTTTTATGTAAAAATCAAATTACTTTTATTTTCTATTATTATTACAAAAAATCAAATATAAGAATTATGTCCTGATATTTATTTTAAAAATTGAAAAAAAAAAAAAAAATCTAATTGAAATTACTTTTGATACAAGGGATCTAGAATCTTCAAGTCTTTTGTATATCTATAGATATTAATTTAATACAATATGGATTTTTTTTTTAGATTTTGGATACATTCAGTTATTGTTTGACATATATGGCTGTCAGAATCATAATCTGAAAGTGTGATTACGAAATTCTATCTACAAAAAGAATTATTCATCAAACAAATACCCATAATCTTTCAATTGCAATTCATGAATCTATTAATATCTCAAATTTTTGAGTCTTCTAAGGAAATAACCTGATTTTTACGACATAGATAAAATGAATCTCATAAATTTCATTTGTCTTTCATTGTCAAATTTTGTTGAATTATAGCAAAATGATTAGATAGAAGTGAGCTGAAATATCCAATATCTTTCAAATGCCGTCAGAAATAAAAAACTAAATTACTTAATGAATGTTATAAAAGAGACGCTATTGATGATGTTCTAAATCTTATCTTAAAAATCTGTTCTTAAATAGCGCGAAATTAGAAGGTCGCAACAGTCGCTACCAATGCATTCAGTTGCCAACATGTGGAGTCTTCCCAAAGTATTCTGTATCCTTGTGTTAATATATATCTGCTATGCGGCACCTTCAGATCATGTTGAAACCGATCCCGAGTTGACAGCTGGCTACGCCGAGGGCGATATGATACTGAACCAGCAAAGAAACGGATTGATCAGCAAAGTTTATCGCTGGCCCAATCGAATTGTCTATTATTTCATCAACAATTATATAGGTGAGATCTATTTTTAAGGTTCTATATATAGAGGTTTTTTTTTGTAATTTTTATTCTGTATTCCAGATGAGGCACATCGTAATCAGATTATTCGCGGCATACGCCTTATAGAGGCGAATTCATGCATCACCTTCAAGGAAGCCGCCAGCGATCAGCCTTACTATGTGAATATCACCTCGGAGCCTGGCGGCTGTTACTCCTACGTGGGCTACCAAAACCGTGTGCAACAGTTGAATTTGCAGAATTATGCTCTGAACACGGGCTGCTTTCGTTTGGGTTCAATTGTGCATGAGTTTCTGCACGTCTTGGGGTTCTACCACCAGCAAGCTTCGTGGAATCGGGATGAATATGTTCGCGTCAACGAGAAAAATATCATACCAGGTAAAGAACACAACTTCAAGAAGTATGATAAAGAGACTGTGGACAATTTTGACGAGGACTATGACTATGGCAGCGTCATGCACTACAATTCCACGGCGTTCTCCAAGAATGGCGAAATGACCATAGTGCCGCTAGTCGAGGGCGCCGAGCTAATAATGGGACAGCGACTACGAATGAGCGATGCGGATATCAATAAATTGAATAATATGTACAATTGTCCGCGAGTTGTTTGCCCTAGAAAAGTTTGAAGCGTTGCACAATTACAAGCGCTAAATTGATAAATTGATAAAATCGATCCAAAAAATCTTGTTCTAGCCTAACGTATAACATAAAAAAAAAAAAATGTAACAAATATTATAAGTGTTCAATATTAATAAATATCAAAGCACAGATCAGCTACATCGTGAGCAAATCAAGGCAAGGCCTAATCTGATGTATGTTCAATGAGGAGTTATGGCAGAGCTTACGACATTAGTTTCATATTGGTTATATGTATCTTCTAGCTAATTCTTTTTAAACCAAGTTTCCAAATTCTAAAAATCATAATATATGTATTTAACTAACCCTCCTAAAAGAGTGCAACTCTGTTGGTGCACAGGGTGCCTCATTTGCTAAGCAAATGAAATAGTAATATATGAGTACGCTGACTGAGCTGACTCTGAAAAATATGATGACAGAAATATGGCTGCCAAATCTGGGGCTTGGCTTGCGACAGCCAGATCCAACGAGTTGAGGTTGCCCAGAATAAAATCTTAAGACTGATTACCGGCTTCGAATGGTATGTGAGAAAATCCATATTGCAACGAGATCTTAAACTGGCTAGAATTTTTGATGCAATAAACACGCACTCGAGTCGGTACCACGACAGACTTGAGAGGCAAAGAAACCGACTAGCAAATACTCTCTGAAAATACACCGAACTCCAAGGAGGCTCAACCGCAGGCAACCAGGAAACTAACTTAATAGACCTCATAATTGGCAATCTAATTGATGTTGTAAATCTGAAAATATTGTAAATAATTTAGTAGTAATGTAAGTAATAGCAGCAGCTAACTTTAAAAGTTAGCCGGCGAGCTCAAAAGGGCAGAACTTATAGAAGACGAAGTCCATAAGAGGGTTATTGTAGTCCCGTATGACTTTATAGATAGAAAAAAAAAAAAAAAAATAAATAAACAGAAAAATAATATATGTATATACATATACATATATTTATATATATGAGTATAAAAATCTGAGATAATAGGAAATCGTTATCAAACTACTTTTAAAATATGCTTATAGCTTTCAATCACTGTGACACGCTGTACTATCTTTATGAAGAGCGAGTTAACAAATCTGAAAAAACCGAATTTGAATGATAAGCTCGAAATAGAACTTGGATTTGTAATCTATATGTGCATGGAACAGATGTCGTCATTTCTTATAATGTTACCGACTTTCGGACTACTCTCTCTCTCTCTCTCTATCTCTCTCTCTCTCTCTCTCCGTTTCTCTCTCCCTCTCTCACTCACTCTCTCTCTCTCTCTCTCTCACACTCTCTCTCTCTCTCTCTTTCTCTCTCTCTCTGTGTCTCTGTGTCTCTGTCTCTCTGTTTTGCTTCCATCTATACCGCTTGCTTATAGCCCTGTAAGTGCTACTGATAAGCGCCATTCAAGACAATCGTTCGCTTGTTCAGTTCAGTGATTACGCGTGTTTTCCTATCTGAAACTTGGACCATAGCAAAAGCAAAGAGTAATCGTCGCAATTACTCATCCTACTTAGTGTGCAATAAGTCAAAGCTAATATCTGTTTCAGCTTGTCGAGCACTTGAAAATCCAATCAGATCATTGATAATAAAGATACCATTTCAATTAGCCCATGGCAATGATAATGCTCATTTGCACGTGACGTATATTCGGTAGTAAGCAATGGGAAGAAGATTCTTTGCATTAGTAATGTAAAGCTGCGTAAAGCTTCAGAAGGTAGCAGCTTCACTGCTTAAGATAGAATTATATATATATGATTATTATAGAAGTATATATATAAGGGTAAGTAATGTATATTATATTTTTCGTCTTGAGTACATTGATAGAGAGGATTACCTAGTAGTGCAATTTTTAGTGCTGCGTTGTAACTAAATGTTTAAAAATAAGCTCGACTAGAAGATGCTCTGTAATGAGAACTTAACTCAATACATTTACATCTACAATAGATGTTCCTAATTTCATACGCATAAGAGAGTGTAGAACATCTTTAAAAAGGATTTGCTTTCTTCAAGCACAGTTTTATTTGGTTTATTGTATACTGCTTTCTCAGCACATTGCCTTCAGTAACCAATAATTTATTACGAAAAGTCGCTTGCGCATAGGGGAAGCCCTCTTGAAATCTGGCAACCGCAATGGCGATTTCGCTAAGCCAGTTTCTAGAGGTGTCCAACGGCATTATCGAAGCGCAATCAATTGCCTGTATCTAATCATCGGACTTAACTTGTGATTGTCGCATATTTATGTCCAGTGGAAACTACGCACATGCGTCAGTTAGATTTTAGCAACGTCGCGAACACGATGCAATCCCATCAAACAGTGCTTCTATTATTGCTGTCCGTTCAGCTGCTGCAGTGCGAGGGCATGCCACTGCCCTGGAAGGCACGAATAGATCCCGAGGAATCGGCGGGATTTGTGGAGGGTGATATGCAGTTGACAGAGAGACAGCGGCTGCTGTTAGAGCATGGCCCAATGGGTCGCAATGGCCTATTGGATACCACAAGACGATGGCCCGACAATCTAGTCGTGTACAGCATTTCCACAGATTTCGATGCCGCCCATAGGCAAGCCATTCTGAAGGGCATTGAGACGATCGAGGCAACGACCTGTGTCCGTTTCCGTGAGGCTACCGAACAGGATGTAGACTATGTGAGCATTACGGCCATGCCCGGTGGCTGCTACACGGCCGTGGGTTATCTGGGCGGACAGCAGCAAATGAATCTGGAGATATATCCCATTGGTGAGGGCTGCTTCAGACCCGGCACTGTGCTGCATGAACTGATGCATGCGTTGGGCTTCTACCACGAGCAGAGCTCGGCGCTGCGCGATGACTACATCGAGGTCGTCGAGGAGAACATTGTGCCCGGCAAGGAGTTCAATTTCAAAAAGTATTCGGATAAAGTCATCACCGACTTCGATGTGGGCTATGACTACAATAGCTGCTTACACTATCGTCCCGGCGCCTTCTCCATAAACGGCAAGGATACGATTGTGCCGCTCGACCCAACAGCTGTGATCGGACAGCGCATGGGCCTGAGTGATAAGGATAAAGATAAGATCAACATTATGTACAAGTGTCCCATTTTGATATGATTTGTCAAATGTTGGCTTCCACTTTGTATTATTCTTCTTAAAGTATTAGATCAATGTGATATTATTGTGCCTCATCCCCCACCTCATAATCCGATTCCAAGAGCAGATTCCTGCCATTATACTCTTTACACACATATTTCTTTCGTTATTCTTAACTTTGGATGTATATATATATATATTATTCGCATCTGACATTGCTTTAAATTAAAGTTCATATATCAACAATGGTCGTCTTTAAGTATTTTTTCGTGTTTTTTTTTTTTTTGCGGACGAGACGATAAGCGGTTGCTTTTTCCTTATCTCAAGTGGGTGAGCCAGCCAAATGGAGCTTGGACAATGCTTGTTTAGAGCCGTGTCAGGGCCACAAATCTGTGCCACACACGCACACACACATACACTCTCACACAGACGTAGCACGTGCATAATTTTACCTTCAATTAAGCGTGGAATCGTTGTGCAGCAATGCAAAAGATGCACAGCTGGCTGTGCCTAGGCGTAACCACGTGCTGCTCCATGTACGAAACTCTGTAATTGCGTGCTCCTAATGCGATTTATATGCGAGATGCAAATGTCGAGCAACACTAGCAGGAGTAGCACCAGCAGCAGCAGCAGCAGCAGCAGCAGCAGCAGGAGCAGGAGCAGGAGCAGCAGCTGGATGCATTTTTGGTTGCCTGGCTGTCTGTTTGTCTTTCTCGACTTCTCGCATTGGCACTCTATTCTCGCATTTTGACAGCGCTTGTTAAGACCATAAATTTGATTTTCGTTTTCGACGACATGTCATCTCGGCACTCACATTGTTTCATTTGAAATTAAGAAAGCAGCCCAGCAGCACTGTGTGTATTCTTGTTCATTTTCTGCCCAAATTAGCATAGCCCAAGAACAGCAACTGTATTTTGTGTGTGTGTGTGTGTGGAGTCTGTCTGTTAAAGTTGAGAACGTGTCACGTTTATCAAAATTGAATATAATAAACTATAGTCATAAATGTAGTAATGCGGACTTTGTGTTTTCCCCCGCAACTATATAACTTTACTGTAATAAACCAAAATAAAATTAAAAAAAAAAAACATTTTGACATATTTGTGAAATAGAGTGCCACTAAAGCTTACTCATGCGACAAGCCAAAGTCCCTAAATTATTGTCATGAATGATCGATTATTTTAGTTTTTTAATAACTGATTATGTTGGCTAGCCAGGTGAGTGACTCCGGAAACTTCAGTTCCTTTTGATTTGATTTCTAGAGATGTTTTTAAGCTTTCTAATTTTCATATAGTGATTGATTAATTTTTTGATTGACTATATTTATAATTGATTGTAGCATATGACTGAAAAAAAAAAATTATTAGGTAATCGAATGCAGCAGCTATCTTGTGTATGTATATATAGAGAGAGTTTTATAAATAAGTTTTAATCTATATGGATCAGCGCTTCAAGGCAGTTTACCTGATATCACACTTACTTCTGTACGAAACATTCAAAAATACTTTTTTTTTTTTTATACAGAGTGCTCGAAATGATAAGCAAAAACGTAGAATTGCAATTGTTATAACAGTCGTCTACTATACGCCTCCTGCTGAATGTTACATACATTTTTCGGATTCAGCGTATAATGAGACTGTACTATTAAAATACTACATAACATCTGGACAAACATTGCTCAGATAATTCATATAATATATAGAGTTAAACATTTACATATAAAGTTTCAAATTATTTAATTTTTGAAATTTTGAGGGCTTTGCTTAAAGCGCAGAAAGCAATTGTGGCTATAAAACGATAAGAGCTTTAAGTAATTTATAGCAGTTCGAATAATAATTTGATGAGATTACAATAAAAAGAGAAGCATATCAAATTTTGATTTTTGTAGTTTATTTTTAGAGTTATAGATTAACAGAAATTGTGAAACTCTAGCTACAAGAACATTTATGATTTCAAAGAAAAACGTTTTGAATGGACTTTAATCAACCAATGAATAGGTCGTTAAGGTTATATAATATAAGCAATATTAAATTGATTTGAATTGATGTCAATCGTGGTTTTCCGCATAATTGAAAATTTTTCAAAATTGAGGGCAGAATGAAAAATATGAAGGAAAAATGTTAGTTTAAGTTTTGATTGCTTCAATGTCAAATCGAAATTTAGGCTTATAATAGTATTAAACCTATTTATAAATAAAAAAATTAGCTTCACTTATAAGCATAAAATTCAAGCCAATGCGTATGCAATATTTCAGCTAAATGCCACGCCTCTTAATTGCTACGCCCCAAAAAGTATGCAAGACCAGTGCGATTTATAAGCCATAGAAAAAAAGAAAAAAAAAAAAAAAATAATAATAATAATAAGAATAGCATTTGCTATTGCATTCTATATGCAAATCAGGCATTTGCTTTGTGATATTTTCAGTTGGCTTTGCCACAGTGCCAACGCGCGCCAATAATAATTCAAATATAACTTTTTTTTCGCTCTCTCTCTCTTGCTCTCATTTTGGCATGGCGAAAAACCGCAAAGTGGTAAATTTTCGCACAGAGCGACGGCACATGAAATATGAAACAAATTGTAGCAATTTCCCAAAGGCGGACACGCAAATGTGACCCAAGCAGCGCCCGTCCACACAGGTCCAGGTCCAGGTCCAGGACATGACCTGAAGCACAGCTCCTTGCTGACTGCTGCGACTGCGACTGCGACTGCTACTGCAATTTATTGCTGACGAATGCTTATTCAATTTTAAAGCATGGCATAAATGATTTATACATTTGAATTTCTTTTTTTATTTATTTATTTTTTTTCTTTTTCACGCCCAGACCAGTTGCGGCTTAGCGAAAATGGGAAATCACTTGCTTAAGGACCGGGCGTCCTGGGCTCCTTTTGCGCTTTTCCATGTTGTGCACAATTTCGCATCGTTCATATTTATGACTATGACGTCGTAAAAAATTATGCTTTAATTTGATTATGATGCTGAGCAGTAGGCACACCCACACATGCATATATGCATATACACGAGTGTATTTTTTTTTCTCTCTGGCGTATACGCAACGTGGCTTCTTAAAAATTCGTTAAAAAGTTATTGACAAGCGCATCGAATGGCGAATGATGCGTGCAGAGCGCTGCGCTGACTTTCTCTGACTCTGCAGTCGACGCCAGAGCCCGATAAGCTCGACATCAACTTCTGACTTGCACTTAAATCTGACAGATAGGCAGCTTCAGCAGATATCATTTTTCATATATTGACGCTGTTCGCTACAGCTGACTGCTCCGATAATAACGAACGAGAGCTAATCAAGCACTGCTTATGCCCATGCTTAAGTATGTTTATGATTTACCAAGAACTAAATATTGATGTGCACGTAGCCAGAAATCGAATGATGAAATTTCTATATATGTAGTATAGGTTATTTAGTTTACTGATAAACTTGTTTAGTTTTCACTGAGGTTTATAAATTAGGCGACATTATAGTTCCATTTCTTATATACCATAATTTACTTAAGTTCAGTGCTTATTTATTATTTATAGCAAACAAATACTATAATTCTCATATTCTATTATATACTCTTATTTACCTCCATGCTTTGTGCTTTGCGGGGCCTAAATCATAATGTTAAAGTGCGATTGCTTGTTGCTTGTCTCTGATATGGTATAAGAGTGTATATGATATGTATATATATCATAAAAATCGAAATAAGAACTATCAAAACATTTGAATAGTTAGCAACCACAAAGCTTGAATGGAGCTGTATGAATACTTGATATATTTATTTTAGTATTTTGTATAAATCCAAATACTGAAGAGACAAAACATAAATAATAAAATAAAATAAAATAAAGTAAAATAAAATAATATAAAATAAAATAAAATAAAATAAAACAAAATAAAATAAAAAAAAAAAAAAATACATGAATTAAAAAATATTATTAAAAAAAAAAAAAGAAATACAGAAAGAAAAACAACAAAATACAAAAAAAAAAAAAACTTTAATGTATTTTTATAGCTAAAAAAATCTTTAACAAATTTAATATAACTCAAAGAATTGGAAATATATTATCTCAGGCGCAGAGTCTGCTAAGCTTCACATATTATAGAATAGTATGAACTCGGGAGTTTAAAGTTCCTATTTAAGACTCATAAGATAGTTTTGCAAACTACTGTAGATTAAGGTCTAAGTGCTCCATGAACTTTATGTCAACAATTTGCAACAAATTGGATTGCATAGAAAAAGAGTTGCGAAAAGTGTGTATACAAATTTAATTATATATCTTGCCTCGACAATTTCTCCACTCCCATTTTTATGGAGCTCCTCTTCAACTAACTAAAAGTTAAACTGAGTAAAATTATATAAATATTACGTAATTGCACATAATTTATTAGCTGCACTTCGGGTTTAACGCAGGCCATCATAACTTTTCGTGCTCAAACCACAAAAAAATCTCTTTGACTGCATGCAATATAAATAGTTTTAGAATTAAATTTTATATATATATATAAAATAAACTGGATTCCATCAAATTAAATTGAAACATACCTTAAGCTACTTAGCGGTAAGTTAATCATAAAGCCAACTAATTAATTTGAAATTAAATGCCGCTGCTATCGCCCACTTAACCACCTGCTGCAGTCGCAGTCGCAGTCGCAGACGCAGACGCAGCTGCGGTTGCCTTTCGTATGCGCATTAAAATCTTAATTTAAATATGTAACTGCTCGTCTATGCCACTATAATCACTGTAATCGCCATGTGTGTGCGTGTGTGTGGGTTTGGGTGTTGCGTGTCTAAATAGCAATAAGAGCAGCAGCAGCAGCAGGAGCAGCAGCAGCAGCAGCAGCAGGAGCAGCAGCAGCAGCAGCAGCAGCAGCAGGAGACGGGAGAACGCATGCACGTGTTGTTAGAGAGCATCATGTTAATTTTAAAAGGTAATTTTGGTGTTGAGCTTATTATGCTCATTAAGTCATCAGCAGCCGCTCCGGGCTGCTAAAATAAAATGGGCCACGACCTGTGCCCAGCACCTTTGTCCAGAGTCCCTATCATCTGCTCATATGCCCGGCACAACAATATAAAGTGCACGGCAGCATACCGCAAACGTGTGTGTGCATTCATTTGCTGTTGTTGTTTAGTTGCAGTTGTTGTTGCTGTTGTTGTTGGTGGTACTTCACTTCATTTTGAATATCCTCTAAATAAAGGCAAAGGGGTTGCATCGATTTATTGATGGAAATGTGCAGCTGTTGCTTTTTCAGTAAATTGGAAAGGATCATTTGATTTGACTCAAACTACTTTTAATATATGTCGAAATTAATCTAAATTCTCTACAATCTCTATACTTTAAATATATTCATAGAGCAAGAGTTGGCTGCAGCTTGACTTGGTTAAGTTTTATCTAGGATATCTTCTAGTCCATCACAAATACTGTGACATACACAAAATCTACTTTTTTTTTTTGCAGGCAGGAAGAGCATCAGCAACTGGTCCAGTACATCGAGCGTGAATTAATTTTTAATGATGTTGTGAACTCTCTACTGCGACGCAAAAGCAACTCTCATTTTGTCTATCTTTGCCCCGCTGAATGGGAGTGTGCGTGGGTATCCGGTGGACAACGGACCCGGATGTAGGTCATTTCAAAAAAATGTTTGCTTTAAATTGCATTTGCGTTCGCCACGTGATGACATGCAGCCAGAGCCGCACGAGCCACAAGTGTTTTAACGCGCACCACGCACCACGCACCACGCACCATGCACCACTCAACCAAGCACAAACCATGTCATCAGCGGATGTGTGTGGGCCGGGTGAATGGGCGTGGCACATACATAGGCTGCGCTTGTTTAGCCATTAGTCAAGGATCGCTGCAAATATGCCACGAGTGGGTCAACTGCCTAATTAAAAATAAAAATAATAAAAACCGAGGCAAATGCACACAAAATGCAAAATGTGGCAACAACAACAGCAGCAGCAGCAGCAGCAGCAGCTGGGAAATTGCTTCCTTTTTGCTGAAAATAGATAAGAGCTTATAGTAGAAATATCTAGCTTACATACTTGATTTAAAGCTGGTTACAAAATTTTCCAGTTCAATACTTATCTTATTCAACTAGTTCTGTTTGCTTTTCAGCAAGATTCGTACACACTTTAGTTTACATCTAGTTACTCCTAAAGATATTCAATACCCAATGTGCCAGACTTTTCATACAGCAAGCTCACATAAATATAGATCAAATAGATTCACAAGCTCTACAATTATGTAAAGATATAAATGCAGGCAAAACTAGCAATACCACTATCAAAAGATCAAACATTTCACTTAACTGAACAATGCTAATATACTCGTGTCTCATATTAAAAAAGTTTCTGTTTGCTTTTCGTTTCATGACAAGCCAAACTCTCCCTATTTTTTTTTCCATGAATATACGCGTACAGTTGATTCATATGTCTTCACACTCTTCCAACACTCAGGCTCACTCATAGGGATCTCTGTTAGTTTAAAGTTTACACAGCTTTACTTTAACGCTCCTCACCTGTCTGGGCTAAAGCAATTATCCGATTAATTTGCATACTTCTTGCAGCCATTCTCTCTCTCTCCCTTACACACACACACACACACACACTCTCTCTCTTTTGCTCTCGCTGTATCAGCTCGTTCTGCTTATCCCTCATGTATGACAAGCGAATATAAATCAAAAGGAATTTTTATTGAGGACGCCGCCGGCGATTGCAAACAGTTCGATGCCCATTTTATTGCCTGAGCCGTCGATTATATTTTTTTATTCGTATTTTTCTTTGGCTACTTTGCAAGTTGGTGTTGATTCAATAGTGCTCTCTCTCTCTGATGCGTACTATCTCCCACTCACTCTTCAACTCTCTCGTGCACGCTCAGCAAAGGTTTATGCAAATGCAATAAATTTTATTTTATTATGAGTAAAAAAAAAAGCTCTTCGCCCTTGCCTGTGCTGCAGCGGGGCTATAAAAAAGAGTAGAGGCCACGAAAATCCAATTAATTGTTATTTTATTTGTTTATTGTTTTCTGATTACGCACCAACAGCAACAACAACAACAACAACTGCAGCAACAATAACGACTTCGGCTGCATTTGATTTATTGTCGCATTTACAAAAAATAATTTAATTAATAAAATATTTGAAGTAACAAATGACTATCATAAAACTGATAAAAAATATATTGTTTACATATATAATTATGTTATGCGGTCTAAAACAAATCAAAATGTGGGTGCAGAGTAGAGGAGATACCCTGTAGTTTATGGCAATTAAAAATGATTTTTAAATGGAAAACTTTTTTTTTTGTTTTTTGTGATGTGTTTGTTAAACTGTTTTTCTTGTTAGATATTATTTAATAAAATTCAGTTTAATTTAAAAATTAAATAAGCGAAATAAAATAATTGAATTTTAGTTTTAAAGCCACTCCCATATCTGTCTCACACTCTCTCTATCACTCTCTCTTTTTCTTGCTTTGAGTTTTATTTCAGTTGGCCACTTGAGTATCTCTCTTGGACCATTTGTCATGCTGGGCATACAAGACTTCGCTACTTAATTGCAAGCTCTATGGCAATGCTGTGGCTCTGCTATATATGTCCTAGTCGCTATCTATTTCCCTAGCTCTACACACAAATGATGTACTTGCGGTTACTATTTCACTGTCTTTCGGTCAGCTCTCGCACTCTCTCGTTCTCTCTCTCTCTCAGTCCCTGCCTCACCTGTGAGCAACTGTTGAGTACCTTCATTTGGCTTGTCAGTCAACGCATTGTTCATTTATCACCGCGTGGAGCTTGTTTCTGCACGCTCAAACGGCGAGAGCATAGAGCGTATGTGTTGATAAAGCCTCCTGCTTCATCGACTCCTCCTGCTACTCCTGCTCCTCCTGCTTCGCTATGCAGCTGGCCTTGTTGGCGGTGCAGGTGACAAGCGAGCGAGTAAGATAAATTATTATTTTTAATTGCATTTAAATTACACGTTGCGAAAACAATTTTAAAAGTCTGCTGCCATATCAAAAGCCTGTGCGTTGTGGGCGTGGTCGCTGTCAAAGCTCACCCGCTGTTAGATAAAGGGCCACCCATGAGGGCCAGCTGAGCTGACCAGGAGGCAGCATTTAGGCCACAATGTCAGTGCGATGAAGTCATTTGGGAAAGTCTCATATTGCTCGACCATTTTTTTTGTTGTATTTATAAAGCGAGAACTGTTGGGCGTCCTGTTTCTGGACTGTAGTCGGCAATGTGAATTCACCTGTTTTTTCTTCTCTCTCTTTTTATTTTTGCTTTTTTTTTAGACCTTTCCTTATAATTGCCAGCCACCCGTGGTGTGCGCGCCCACCAACAGTTGCTGCTGGTCTCCAGTCAGCAGCAATTTATATTCATGAGTTGTTGTTATGTATTGTAAGCTGTTGTTGTTGTTGTTGTTGTTGTTGCTGATTCCCTTAAGCATGCTTATTGTTATCCGTGAATGAAGTTCTCTTATCGCGGCCCAAACCCCAGACAAGTACCTCTGGGTCGTCTGTGCAGATGTTTTGTGCTTTGATTTCAAGTCTTGACTTTTGTTGTTATTCCTGTAACGTTTTTGTTGCTCTTGTAAATTGTTGTTGTAGTTGTTGCTGCTGTGCATATCAAAAATTGTTATGAGCGCACGCAAAATGACTTTAATTGTCATGCTGATAGCAGCGCAGCAGAGCGCTGCTGATGATGGGTGAGATGTATAACGATCTTAGCCACAAATCTCAGCTGGCTTTAAATTTGCCTTGATGATGGAGGGGGTGTGGACGGTAGGACGGCGCCGGAAATAATTGCCAAAATATAAACTAGTTATAAATTATTAGCATGCACATGGATGAAATGGCTGCCAAACGGAGCTGAATGTCTAAATGAAGGCACAGACAGCCGAACATCCTTGGCTAGCATTGTCTGTAATGGATAAACCCAAACACACACACACACACACACACACACACACACACACACACACATAAAGTTGGCATATTTTATAAGTCTACGCTCTGCAGTTAAAAATTTAAACAAAGCCAAGCCACAAAATCACACAAGAAAACTCTTTGCCTTGCCATGAATATCCTTGAGCAACAGCCAGAGGACCAAAGGAAGCTAGCATAAGCATAGGGAGATAGAGAGCGGGAGAGAAGCAGAGAGAGAGAGAGAGGTGGATGTGACTTGGAAATATCGAAGCTATATTACACTAACTTGTTTGTAAGAATAGGAATATGATGAGTGTCTGATGAATATCAGAAGATATACAACAAAATCTTTCTTTAATATTCTTAAGCATCGTATAATTGTGAATATTCCAGAAACAACAAATGTGAATGCAAATGGAATGAAGTAAAATACCTGAGACGCGCTAAGCTGATTAACATTGCTTGCTCGACAGTTTTTCTATCATGGCCAAAACTGAAATAAAACAAAATTTGAGCGCAGAATTAATAAAAAGCAGAATTCTCGCAACACATCTAAAATTCAAGAGTTTTTGTAAACTGTGAACTAAACTCAACGCATTTTTGTTTCGCATATTCTATTTCTATATTCCCTGTAACTAACTTTCAGTTTTTAGTCTCAAGAGTTAATTCTATGCCTTTTATATATTCTAGCAAACTCAACAATACCCTTACGAAGTGTATAACAATCAACAAAGCTAGCTAGAAGGGAAGCGGGGCAACATGTTCTCCCTCAAAGTCGTCGTCAGTAACACATTAAAGCAGCTTCATTGTCCTTGGCACTTATAGCTGTGTGTGTGTGTGTGTGTGTGTGTGTGTGTGTGAAGAGTGTATGAGTAAAGTTTGTAAGCAGATAAAGTCATTTGCTTTGATATCTTTTACTAATTATTGCCAAAGCAGCGTCTAAGCCAGTTTTCTACACAGCAGCAACAGCAGCAGCAGCAGCAGCAGCAGCAACAAGAGCAACAACAACAACTTGCACCGCAGCAACATCGTCAGTGGCAACAACAAGCATAATAAATGACAGCAATTCAAGCTAAATGCGGCTGCTTGAATCCTTTTTTTGAAGCAAACCCACACACATACACACACGCACACACCCACATTCGCAAACCGAGACCACATCCTTGTCACTCACGCAAACACACACACACACACAGATATATATATATATTTATATATATACACTTAAATAGAGAGCGAGAGAGAAAACATTAACAGCATATTATCCCTGGCATCGCATACAAACAGAATTTAACGAAGCGTAGCGCCAAAACCGCTCTTCAGCCAAGCCAAAAAAGTGGTTGGGGTGTGGCGGCAGTTTTTAGCTATTGAAGTTCACAGTTTGCCATCGCAACAAAGTGAAAAATATGATAAAATTAATTTTTGTGTTTACATTGAAGCACAGCAGTTGCCATCGCTGGGATGCTGGGAAAAAGGTTGCCAGAAGCTGAACTGAAATGTTTGAGATTAAATTAAAGCTGCTGAAATGTTGTCATTCATAATTTACACAATTGCCGCTAATCAAATTTTCGACGCACTCTCAGGAAAAACGCCCACGTATCCTTAAATGTATTTAGATACTTATTTTGCTCATGGCCATCAAATGGCAATGGGGCTTCAAGTGCCGTTTGGCAGTAGGCGATAAAGTAGACACAACTCTTGGCCTGATTGCAGCCAGAGCACACATATGCAGCGAGCAGAAGACAGCAAGGACAATCCACCCAACCCCCAGGCAGACGGCATTGTAACGAATCTATTAAGTGGAAATTTATTAAAGCTACAGACCCAAAAGAAGTCATGTTGAGCCATAAAATGCTTCTTGTTGTTGTTGTGTTGCCCAGAGAGTAGTACATAAAAATATTAAAAAAATGAAGCAGAAACGGAAGACGCAGCACGGAGAGAGAGAGGGAGAGAGCCAATAATAATGGCAATGGCAGGAGTGAGAGGGGTATTCTATAGCCTAGCTCTGTATATCCTTTTACGGTCTGGCGTTGATATTTTTATTGCTGCGGCGGCTTAGGACGACAGCCAGTTCCTTCCTATTCCCATCGAAACAGAGCCAACACAACAACATGCCCAAAAGAAACAAAATTTGCCAAAGCATGAGGATTTCGGTTTTGGGTTTCGCTTCTTTTTTCTTCTTCGTCTTCTTCTTTTTGTTCCTGTGGACCCAAAGCTTATTTAATGCGCATTTATTGACGATTTAACAACTGAGCTTGTCAGCCGGGCGTATGCGTAATTTTTTGCGTTTATTGTTGAGCGAATTGAGAGAGTGTGTGCATATAATATAACATATAAATATATTCTCTTGCATGCTGATCTCTATGCTGGAGTTGGCTTTACTATTTAGAGTGGATAATCATTGCTTAAACTTAATGCTCTAGCAATTGAGATTTGAATTGTAAACAAACGTGTGAGAGATAGTGTGAGGGCCAATAAGTGAGTGATCATGAGTTTGCTTTACTTTCGCTGTTATGCCTTATGCAGTTATACAAGATTTTGGTAATCTCTTTGTATGTACTATAGCAAAATTGCTATAGAGTAAATACTCTATCGCAGTTTATCTCATATATTTCTATATATTATTTGCTGGCTTTCCATATCTTCAGCGTCCTGTAGACTTTGCTCTGCTTTCGCTCTGCTCTCATTCTGCTTCTGACTCTGCTTTCGTTTCAGATTCATATTCTCACAAAACTATGATACCCTCGTCTAAGTGACATTCAAATCTTAAACCTTCGCTCTCATAAAAATCTATATTAAATTCAGAGACTCGTGTTCACACACCTGCATACCTACTGCAACCTGTCTGGCTCTCATAATCAACTCTTCAGACAACCTAATCAAGCTAATTTTCGTGGCTCACATCAAACTCAATAACATGCTTGAATCAAACCTATGTCTGTCTATCCATGTATATGTAGCGGGCACAGCAGAGAATGAGACGAGTCTCAGTTCTCTATGCTCATATATTGGCCAGCGCAGTCAGGTGCCTGGGGAAAACAGTTTGCCGAGTGTCTGCTCACACCATAATTGAGAAATTAAACAATTTCCTCTGGGAGCAACACCAGAGAACTTGACATATTTGGTAATCAATAAAAAAAAAAACAAAAAAAAATAAAAATAAAAAATCTGTGAAATTAGATAGATTGATGCAGAGAGCGCTTTGGGGAATATTCAAGCAGAACGCAAAAAACGTGTTCTGTCACAGTCGAGGTAAATCAAATAATGAATGTCAAATGGCAAATGATAATTGAATGGATGAAAGAGAAAATTGATTAGAATTGAGCTTATTTGCTGTCATGAATCAGTTTGCAAAGAGGACAGCCTTAGCTTGACTCAAGACAATAAAAAGCTTAGCTTGCCCATGAAATATATACTACATTTGCATCGAAATGAAGAGAAGCAGTAAATATATTTTTTATTTATTCATTTAATTTTAATTGAATTTTTAAATTGAGAGAAATGTTATGCAGGTAGTACATATGAAATTTAAAAAATACAATAAATTAAATGAAAATAAATAAATTTAATAAATAAATTAAAAATTAAATTCTGTTTTTCTAAAATATTTAAAAATTTACTTCTTATTCATTTGACATATTTAAAAAAAAACTCAAATTTAAAAAGTTAAATAAATTTAATAATTAAATAAACAAAATTAAAATATTGAATATAATTTATATTCATTTTATTTGAAAAATGTGCATATGAAATTCAAAAATTAAATTAATTAAATAAAAATAAGTAAATTAATTTTTAAAGTCTGTTATTTTCTTATTTAAAAATACTAATATTTTTTAAAGACATTAATTTTTTTAGATATTAAAATTTTTTTGTTACTATTTCGTTACATAAATCATCTAAAAACTTAAAATTTTTTTTTAAAGATATGCAACTTTTTTCTTTATTATTTCGATGCATAAATTATCATTAATATTTCTAATATATCTGTATATACTCTTACTAATGTACATCGTAATCAGTTATATATTCACAATATTATGAATCATAATCTTTTTTTTTAAATTCGCCACAATTTTCCATCCATTTGTATTAAGTAGAATCGCAGAGTTCCTCTTTTTTTTATCTGATGAGGCTTATCCATAAGAAGAATCGCTCTCAACGTTGTTGTTGTCTTTTATATTTTTATTATATTTTTTTTTTTCTGCATTGTACAATTTCCTTTTCATAAGCCTTAAGTCGACTCCCAGAAGGATATGGCGCGTCTATGGAGGTAATTTGCCAGAGCCGAACAGCAACGGAGGCGAGCTTGCCTTGGATGCTGGGTAAATGGCTGGGCAGACGGCGGCTGGGCTGCGGTGTAAGTGAGAAAGAGACAATTAAAAATCCATTAATTTGAGTAGCGGCAACCCATGTAAGGCTACTTATACTTATATCACCCAGCCACGCCCACACAGTCCACACAGGACTCTCGGTCCGTGCGAGTCGCAGTGAATGGAAATTTACATTACATTATACTCGCATTTAAATAAATTTTTGCAAAATTAAAACGTAATGCATAAAAGAGGAGCGTCTCCCAGTTACACACACGGACTGTAACTGTGTGTGTGTGTGTGTGTGTGTGTGTGTGTGTGTGTATGTTTGAGTGCTGGCAACTGTATGAGCGCATTGTTGATGCATTGGCCCTGGTCCAACGTAGTACAAAATTATTTATGTGTCGCACATTTAACTTGTACATGGCAAAATATATTTTGCATTTACAGAATGCACTTCCATCATTATCCAGCAGAGACAGAGAGAGAGAGCGGGTAAGGGAGTGCGAGCATCAAGCTCTGACCAAGCCGGATGCTGGGACACAGGACACAGGAGTTGGCATTGTTTTTGGCCAGATCAGAGCAAGGCAAGCCTCGCCGCGTCTGTTCGGATTAAAATGCATGGGTTCATGAAGTGGTCATCTGTCATCTTTGCGGTAGGAAGAACTTCGCATGTTGACATTGTCGCAACAGTTTATACTTACATACAATGGACGCAGCAGCAGCAGCAGCCAGAGCAGCAGCAAGAGCAGCAGCAGCGGCAGACGCACTTCACCCGCCCATTGGCACCCACTCAGTGATGCCACTCAGCTGGCAGCTTGTTATGGTGTTTTCATCTTTTTTTTTTTTTTTTTTTTGTTGTTGCTGCTGCTGCTCAGTTTTCTGGTGCGCATTTCCCCTTGAAGCCGGATTAAATATGGCTTAAAAGTCAGTTGACACGAGTTGGCCATTTCTCGATGCCTCGAGCCAAAATTGTGCACTGGTGTGAGATAATAAAACATTTATGCAGATAGCCAGGCCAACAACATCATTGAAATTAAGTAAAGCACGTATACGCAATGCATGCCAAGAGAGAGAGATAGAGCGAGAGAGTGAGAGAGAGAAAGAGAGTGAGTGAAAGATAAAGAGCCAGCTTCTCGGCCTTCCTTCCTTTAGCTCTATATCATGCTTGGCCCGAGTGTGATGTGTGGAGAAAAATGTCTTTAGATGTCATTAAAATTAATTGCAATGGCCCTGACTGTCGCACGGACAGACAGACAGACTGACTGACGGACTGACATGCCTGCGAGTTAAGAGCTCAAAAATTAATGCATCATATTTGTTTAACGTGTGACGCACAATTTTAATAGTAGCCAGAGCCGGGGCGCTTCGTCTAAAATTGCAATTTAAGAGCGCCAATTCATCCAATAAGTGAGCTCTGATATGGAAATTAACTAACATATTTATAAGTATTTTTCAAGAGACATGTAAAGAGAGCGAGATGGTCAATTGTTTCGTTTTTTCTTAATTCCCTTCCTACACTTCGTTTCGTTTCGTTTTCAATGCAATGGTCGTTTCATTTTCTCATCATTCTTTGCAGACATTTCGTTTCGTTTCGTCTCCTTTCTTTACATGCTTGTTCGTGCTCACGACGCAATGACTTGATCGCGCCACGAGTCGTTGGTTGTTCGCGTCATTCGTAAAACGAGCTCATAATGAGCAACTAAACATCGTTCGGCGTTAGTTAGTACAGATGTTCGTATGTCGACGACTCTCAATTTTAATTTGAGTGGAATAGCCGCAAGTTCAAGTTCACTCCAAGTAGAAATGCTAGGTGAGCGACTTTAGGAATTGGATTCTAAGTGCTGGAATGTCGCTCTCTGTGCACTTGCTCTCCTTACGCTCTCTCTCTCTCGTTCTGCTCGTTCTTCCAGTAATCGTTTACTGTGCGCTAACAGCAGCTGAGCAATTGAAGAATAAAGCAGAAAAGAAATGTAAAATTGAAAGCAAAAGTTGTGCTCAGATTGGTGATCTGGTAAACTTAGTGTTTGATCAAAATTAAAGCTGTCATTGAAATGTAATCTAATGAATCAAACAAAATAATAATAATAAAACTATTTAATAAACAATTTGTATATTTGGTAATAAGCAAACGCAACTTGAAAATGATTTAAATTAAAATTATTTATTATTTTAATACAACTCATAAAAGTCACTCTTTTACATAGCTCTACTTAAGCTTTCCCCATTCATTCGCTATTCATCAGTATTTCACAGTTGACTCCGTTCATTTAATGTGCTGTGATGCTTCAATCAAATATTAGAAAATGCCTTGGCATATTTGGCTAAATATTGTAGTTATTAACAAAGTCTAGACCAAGATTGATGCATCTCAGATTTGCTCTTTACTTTGCGAATCGGTTTACTTGTCGCATTGCCCTCTGTGTGCAGCTGGGCAGATTGCCTCCTGCCTTCAGTCTTCTGCCTTCTGTTGGCCATGTGGCACAAATGTTGTATTACGTCCTGACATGCAACATGAATATTCACTTTGCACTTTGGGGGCATTGCCGGTACGGATCTAGGATACAGGTGTTTTGCTATTGCGTGCCTCAATCTCTCTCTCTCTCTCACTCTCCCTCTCTTTCTCTCTGTCTGGCCTGCTGGCAGCTCGTGTTGTTATTGTTGTTGTTGCATGTGCCTTAGCCGAAATTTGCATCTTAATCTCTGCCGTCAACGCCACTGTTGACATGCAACAGCAGCAGCAGCTCTGGTAGCAGCAAATCGTCTGCTTACGCAGGACATCCAGAACACGCCGGCTGAGGGAGGTCCTGGCACACACACACTGACCAGTTACATTTGTGGCTGATTGTTGTTTAGTTTTGCAATTTAAATCACAATTTCAGGTGCAATACGTACGTCTGTAGCTCTGGACTGTGGACTGTGGCTATGGCCAGGATAACACATAATTGGGCAGCCTTAAAGTCGGCGGCAGCATTGTCATGTCTGTTGTGTGCTTATCCCAAAGGACATTGCCTGGCGATAGAAAATACAAGCATAGCCGCCAAAATGCGGCTCGTTGGGCCTTTTGGGTTCCAAAGTCTCTGCTGCCTTGCTGTTGTTTTTTTTTTTTTTTTTTTCAACTGCCACAAAACAAATGAAATGAAATGAAATGTAGATGCATATCCTTTGCCTAACATCATATGTGCATGTGTGTGTGTGTGTGTGTATAAATGTAAATTGTATAAATGTGCGCATAAATTTTCGTTGGCAAAATTTGAAATTCCGATTTTCGACCAGATTGGTAAACAATTTATGTAAACAACAACAAGAGCAACATTGAAATCTGTTTCAGATATCTCGCAGCTGCCGCTCCAAGAGTCCTTTGGCTTTTGTTTGTTGCCCGCTCCACTCGCCCTCTCTCTCTCTCTCTCTCCCTCACTCTCACTGTCTGCTGTCTGCTGTCTGCTGTCTGTTTGGCAACATGTAATTGCGTAACCCTTTAGTTAATAGCACCCTTGAGTACTCGAATACATTGTTGTATTGTTTGTCCTTGCTATCCCCTTTGCTGCTTATGGTTTGGACCATACGAACCACAACAACAACAACGAGAGCAGCCAACCCACTCGCCCATCACTTTTGCTTATCTTAAGTATTTTACTTATGTTCCGATGCCGTTGTCGATGGCTGCCGATGTCTGTCTATCGTCGCAATTGGATACTCTAGAGAGTTTGCGTTCCATTTTCAATGTTTGCATTCACACATTTTCCATTTTCATCTATGCCAACTACAAAGTGCTTGAGTTTCTATAAATGATAACGATGTCATTTCTACATGTGGTTTGTTTCACTGATAAAATGCTTTTCACTGCACATAAAACCTTTATTGAGATCTCTCTCTCTCTCTCTCTCTCTCCTTCTTCCTTTCTCTCTGGTTGGCTTAACTAGTTCAAGTATTTGTTATTGCTTGGCTCTTTTCAACAAAATATTTAAGAGTCTTTCTTCGACTCGACACTCGATTTATAGCATAAATCTATGCTCGATTTACTATGTGTTGCCTGTCCCCAAAAAGTTGGCGAATGCAATTGTGCAGGAAATGCCTTTGGTCTTGGCACACTTTCGGACATGTTGTGCCATTTACTGCAACACACATACACATACTATTTCCAAAACATTTTGTTTCTTAGTTTTGTTTGCTTTTTGTTTTTGCAAAGCCAACCAACAGAGCCTTGCCCAGGCAGCTGCTCCAACTGGCAGTTGCTCAGTTATCGTTGTTGTTGCTGTTGCTTGAACGGCTTTACGTGCTGGACAATTTGCCATTAATTGAAAACAGATTTGTCGCCGAGATTGCATTGTCAACAGCCAACTGATTTCCGTACAAATTAATTATGGCTGCCATTGACAAGCTGCCGACCAACAAACAATCCAGATTGAATTGAAAATCTGAAAAGCTAGCGATAAACAACATACAGAAATTCAGAAATTTAAATACAACTTTATCGAGTAGCCGAAGTGAAAGTGTTTACTAATAATCAACAATAAAGAAATGTGAATATGACTGTGTTATTGTGGAGTATATACAACTGTAAAATACTTGCTCAAACATGAAAAGCAGATTCTTTTGTCTAGGAATTCGTAGTTAAAGATCAGTGATTTACTCGCGAAACTTCTTAACCTATGATTGTCAAATCAAATTCAGATTATAGAGCTTAACGTATAATAATAAGTCTGCCAACCAGCTAAAACTCACAAATAATGCATAAAACCAATATACTCCACTCACAGCATGAACGAGCATTTAAATCTAATTGAGAACGATATTCCACGGCTCTGTTAAATGATGCATTAAATGCAGTCGGCCAAACATGAAAAAAAAGAAAGGTCAAAAGGGTAAATAATAATTATTATAGTTGGCGGAAACGGATACGCCAGCAACGGAAATGCAGGTCGATTGGGGCCAATGGCAATCGAGTGTTGGCTAACGCCATTTGCTTGACATATTCGCTTTTGTGTGCCGAGTCCACGTGTTAGGCAGCGCATCCTGTTGCACTAAATATGTTTGCTACGGCCATATGGCTTTGGCACCATGCGAAATTGCACTCTTTTATTGTTATGCTCGACTAATATTTGCACACGATTAATTTCAGCAATTAACTATTTTTATTGCCTGCCGGTATATAAATTAACATTTTGCCTTTTTAATGATATAGTTGCAGTATAAACAATAAATAAATATTATGCAAATTTAAATTCATAGGGCTTAATGTGTGCAAATGTGAATTAATTTTTATTATACTCTAAAGCAGATATTGAAAGCCAAAATGCTTTAAAGTCAAATAATAAATACATATACATTATATATTTTATATGGAATATTTCTTTCTTCATTTGTTGTCAATGTTTCCCTGTAAAAAATATTAAGAATATTTATTTTTTAAAAGTTGTTGGTGGTATCATGTTAATGAGTTTAAATAGAATAAATAGAATATAAATAAAAAATTACAATGTAAATTGAAAAATTATTAAATTAAACAAAAATTATAATTTATAAATATAAATACAAATAAAAATATTAATAGAATATACGTTATTATTATAAAATATTAATAAAATTTACGAAGACATATTTTTATTAAATTATTTAAAGAGAGAAAAAATATCTTATATACATATATTGCAAAAAATTTATGTTTTTTGTATAATTAAATTTTGATTTTTAATTAATAATTAAATAATAAAAAAGAATGCAATAAATAATTATTTTTGTATTTTATATATACACATATGTAAATTTCTTAAAATCATTATTTATAAATATTAATATAAGATTTCGAATTTATGAAGAGACATTTTAATGAAATTATTTGAAAACAAAAATGTTATTTAATTTTTATTTTAATAATTAATAATTATAATGATATTTGATATGTAGTACATAAATATTTCAGATTAATTATATATAAAATATATGCATATATTTAACTGCAGAAGTTTATATAAAATATACATACATATAAATAAATATGTACACACTTGAAGAATTTCCACAACTAACAGACAAATCTGAACGAGATCCAAGAGACAATTGAATGCCGAATTTACAGCAACACAAAATATATATATGTATGTATATATGAAGATGTACATATATTTGGCTCAAATTTGTATTGTTATTCAAATAGAATAATTATTGCATCTAGTTGGCAATGCGTGAACTGAAATGGAATGGATTGGAAAGGATAAGCGGACAGCTTGATGGATAAATAGATGGATGGCTGGACATATTGATTTGTTTGTGGAACGCCTGCTTGACCATGCCACCCCGAGGCCAGAATGCGAGACCGAAAATTAAATTGTTTGTTTGACTGCTGCTGCTGTGTGTGTATGTGTGTGTGTGTGTGTGTAGTTTTAATTAAAAATTGATTTAGCGAAATTTGCATAAATTATACATTACTCTACGGTAAGCCAACGAGCAGTGTCCAAAACCATTTTGCATTCAATAAATTAGAAAAGATTAATTGAAAAAGAAATCAAATGTTAAGGCAGACTAATTGTATATACTAAGAGATACCCATTAAATTTCAAATGCGTCAATTAGAGATGAATAAGA
Source organism: Drosophila borborema (assembly GCA_030914335.1). Lineage (NCBI taxonomy): Eukaryota > Metazoa > Arthropoda > Insecta > Diptera > Drosophilidae > Drosophila > Drosophila borborema. The sequence continues at coordinate 6,319,638 of JAUESP010000305.1, forward strand.
TTTTATAGCTGAAATGATACAAATTGAAAGATTCGTATATACCCAATTGGCATGCGTTACAGGGAATCAACTAGAAACTTGAATGCAAAAAGCATTTTAAAGCTTGTTTCAATTGCAATTGCCATTTTGGCATGGCTTAATTCAATATTTATCTTTATTTCGAATTGCATTACCAAACTACATTAAAAGTGCTGGCCACTTGAATTATTGATATATGAAGTTTGTATTAACATTTAACTCAATACATAAATATATATATGTATGTCTATATAAATATACTATGCTCTACACATGGGCGCTATTGCATAATTAAAAATCATTTAAGTTTGCGTCTGCTTCCGCTTCAGCTCGGCGAGTGACTAAAATGTACCAAAAATATGCAAAAGTTGGCATAAAATAGATGGGCTGACTAGGAGTGGGGGCAGGGAATTGAGGAGGGCCGTGAACGGGGCCCATTGGAGTGGCAACACTGAGAGGCAACAATTTATTGCGGTACCGTGAAATATGGCAAAAGTTTTCAAATGAAGTCAGTCTGGGGGCACAAAACCAACAGTATAAACAAATGAATGAGCAACTGAGTGCATGAATGAATGAATGAATGACTGAATGAGCGGGTGAGTGAGTGAATAAGTTAACAATTGAAAACTTGTTGTCAGCATGACGAAGTTTTAATACACTTGTAGATCTCGTCCAACAAGATTAATTGAATGCATATTCTAAAAAGAAAAACAACAAAAATTACAAAATAAAACAAAGTTATGGCTGAGGCCCAGCGCTGCACGTTTTTGTGCGGAAATGGAATTTGTTTTTGCCGTGGGGCTACAATTTTGGCTTAAATATAATAAATGGAAAAACTGCTTGAATCGATTTTTTTGTTTATTAATATTGTATATGAATGCAAAAATGAGTTGATGAAAAGCACAAAAATATTTTACTGAAAATTATGAAAGATATTTTATAAGAAAATAATATTTAAAAATGTTTATTAAAGTCGAAAATTTCTGAAGAAAATGTCGTAAAATATTTTTAGAAAATATATATGCTTAAAAATGAATATATAATATAATGAATATAAATTATTCATACTCGACATTACTCATAATTATTCACAAATTGCATATTTTCTTAGCTTTGACCCACAACATTTTCGTTACGCATTTTAAGCCCGTATCTTCGAGTTTATCTCTGGCTCTGTCACTGCAGCAAGTTCGCCGATAAAGTCAGCCAACTTATGCTAATGGTGTGATGAGTTGACCAGCGCTTAAGGGACGGCGCTTGAATGTATTCGGTTTGGGTCTTTGAGTTTTGGGTGTTGATTCAATTTGCTCCCTTTTGACGCCTTCCAATTAAGCCATTTGCTTCGGCCAAAGAGGTCTGCACGACTTGCGCTTTGTCCGGCGACTCGTTTCCCTTTAGCCATTTGCATTTCATTTAAATAATAAAAAAAAAAAAAAAATTGTAGAAATTTTCTTTTATTTGTTAACATTTAATTTCACATGATTTGGTTGGTTTCGTGTTAGTGTTGTTTTCTTTTCTTCTTTTACCAATTTCATTTGCTCTGCACAAATATTTATAAACACTTTTGCATGTAGCTTATACTATTGCATGCTGTTATGTTAGATACCCTGTAGATACCCTGTACTGATTGAGCAGTGAATGAATAGTTGGAGTGCTTGTTTGATGACAAAGTGATGTGCGATATTAAACTAGAACTTTTTATATTCTAAGACTTTTCTCTTAGCTTTTTGCGAAACGTATATATGAAAAAATTATATATTTATAAATTATATATATTTAATATTTAATAATAAATTGTTTTATATTTGAAATGTCCTTCATCTACCTTTCTCTTCAAGTTTTCTCCTATTATTCAAATATTTTTAAAATATTTCCAAGCTCCGCAATTCTGCCAGGGTATTCTAGCTTTAACAACTTTATCTAGCTAGCTAGCTTGCTCCTCTACAGTTTATAATAAAAATACAAAAAAAAAGAAGTGAAAATAAACATCACCTTTGGCTATTTTGATGCTAAACATTGAGAGCCAACACCTCGTGCCTTGGCCTTCTGCATTTCGCATTGCTGTTATATGGAAAATGGACTTTGTTAGTTTCAGCCAAACAAACTTTACGCTCATCGATGCCAAAAGCAATTTAAAATCAAATTTTTCTCTTTACGCAGCAGCCAGCCAAGAGACTGCAGGTGATTGCCAGCGAGGGGCAGACGCTTGGCAGAGATGCCAAGCTCTCGTCTTGACTATGAGTGCAAATTAAATAAAATCGAAAAAGTGGCAAGAGGAGAAAAATGTTCAGAATGGACGTTGGAGCTGCAGCGTTTGCTAAACAGCTCAACAGATCCTTTTACTTGATGGTCGACTGAGTTTCTACCGCTCTCTTTCTCTCTCTCTCTCTCTCTCTTTCGCTCAGTTGAAGACGTTGTTGTTGCAATGAGCTGGCGCTGATTGTCTGTGATTGATTTTAATCGCCTCAAGTGATTTTACTAAACGATTCAACTTTGAAATTGGTTACTTTGCATTGTGAGTGACAGCGTTAGAGTGTGAGTGAGAGAGAGAGACAGAGCGAGAGTGGGTCTGGGATGTGGAACTCGAGTCTGATGGGTGTTGCTTTACTTTTGCTGCTGAGTGTGGCGCTTGCGGCGTATTTTGTACCAGCAACCAGCAAATACAACACCAACATCAACACCAACATACAACACCAACATACAACATTTTGCTGGCTAGCCACAATCCATTTACATATGAGCACATCAATCGCTCTAGTACTGTGGCTTTACTTACTTTGTTGTTGTTGTTGCTGTATTTATTGTGGGTGTAAATATGATGTGCACATAAATTGCCCTGGAAATACATGTACATATATCGAGTGCAGATCTTTATTGCCAGTTACATTAAGTATGTTTATATTTAACTATATTGAGACGTTTGTGTCGATTGATAATATAAGCTACACTTGAGTGATTCAAGCCTTTAAATTGAAAAGTTAATTGGGTGAACAACTACAACAACAATATTACGCTAGTCAAGCTCTTATTTTACATCTCTTTATTAAGAACTCTTTAAATTTTCAACTGAAGGCAGTCGCTCGGACAAGAGAGTTGCAAAAGTTGCTATATCATCGCCAGGCAATATTTAGCTTGAACTAAAGTAAAATGTTTTCATTGCGAACATTCCAGCATAGATAGCCTCGACTTAACTAACATGTTGTTCCATTTTGTATATCAATATTGCTGCTGCTGCTGGCCCATTTACCCAACAGGAGCCATTGTTCGAGATTGGTTTACATAAACTTGGCCTAAACATTATAGAATCCGCTCATTTAGCAATTCCAGCTAAGCCAGCTGTATCTGCTCTAAAGCCCTAACACTAAGAATATTTGATCGAAAAGTGTAAAGCGCTTTGGCTAAACTTCGTCAATGAATTGCTAAGCATGCTAAGTAGCTATTTATGCAGAAAGTTGATTAGTTTGTAATCCCGACTAGCTGAGTGACACATTTGCGAAAGTCTCTCAACTTGTGATCTCGTAAAGGTAAAATAGTTTAAGCTGCACTTGCAGTAGCAGCAGCAGCAGTAGCTGAGCTGAAAAAGCGTTTGCCAATTTTTCCCGTGCTGGGCAATTACAAAGGCCAAAAAGTTAAGCGCCAGCTGTCAAGTCAGGTGAGAGCTAAGTGCAGTGAGCAAAAGGAGCTGGGGCTGGGTATGGGCTGATCGCTAGTTGGGTGGTTTGGTGTGGCTTTCGTTCAGGACCAGTGGCTGTTGGCACTTTAATGAAAACTTTTGCTGGGGGCCGCTTAGCGGTTTTGGCAACTTCAACGGCTTGCGGCGGCAACAGCAGCGGGTAATCAGCCATGTTATGGCAGTTTTTGGCAGTCTCCTATCCACCAGGCTGTCCGGCCAGCACAGCCATCATGGCTGCCACTATGTGTATGTGTGTGTATTTGGTTCAATCTGCGGACTGTGCCGTGGCCCTGTAACGCGGTTACGGTTACGGCTCTGTGGATTATGGCCTTGCGATGCACTTGAAATTTTTGTTGTTGTTTCTCTTGCTGCTACTCCTGCTGCTCATGGTGCTCCTGCTGCTGCTGCTGCTGCTGCTGCTCCTGCTGTTGTTGTTAGTGTTTGGCAGCAACAGGATAATCTGCTTGGTGTGCATCCGTATACTCATCAGCTGCACCGTGCTGTTTGCCTGGCTTTGCCTCGCTCACAGCTCACTCAGTCTCAGTCTCTCTCACTCACTCGCACTCACTCTCTATATTTATATTTGTTTGTATGGGTTTCGTCGCCTTCGTTGAACTTTCATTTTTATTTATTTTGTTTTATTTATTTTTTTTTTCAATTTTTTTTTTTTTTTTTTTTTTGTTTTTGTTTACCCCACTCGAAAATAAAAACAAAAGCCAAAAACTTTGTGCAAGGTTTCACTCGGTTGCATTTTTCTGGTTTGCAACGGCTGTTCGCTTTGCTTTTGTTATTGTTGTTGTTGTTGTTGTTTTGGCTTTATAGGCTGCTGTTGTTGTTGTTGTTGGCTTTGTGCTGTAGTGCATTTTATGCTTTAGCGGCCGTTTTGTTTGGCAGCTTTTAGTGGCTTCATTTGTTTTGCATTTGGTCTCTTTAGGCAATCAAATCGAGTTTTCGTTTGGCCGGTTTAAGTGGGGGCTTTAATTAACCTAAGCTAAATGTATTTGTTATTTACTTTCGCTTTGACCCATTTGATGGCGAATGTGCACACATATATACATATGTATGTAAATGCATTTTAAAATCAACTTTTTTTCATATCGATTGTATTTTTAATTCAATTGAAAAATGTCACCGTTGCAGTAGTGTTTAAAAGTATGTACCTTGATTATAAAAAAAATAAAATAAAAAGTTAGATAAATAAAAATAAAATAAATAAAAAATAAAATAAATTATAAAAATTTTTAAAATATTATTAAAAAGTAGAATTCATTGCCAGATTGAATTATAGCTATAATCATAAATTGTTTCTTCACTTTTGATATGGACATAGAGATTTTCTAAGATCCTAATAAAATATTTGTAAAATAATATGCTGTCTATTATATATGTCTATCTACCACATTTGCAAGTAAAAAGTTTAGCTAAATTCTCATTATTTACTCACTAAGTCTTGTGACTTAATTTAAATTCCATGATTGAGAGCAGCTATTATGAAATATTTAAATATTAAAATTCATCAGGATTGACTCGGTCAAGGCAACAATTTCATTTAAGCCAAAGTAGTCGAGCTTCAGATATTTCAGTTTATTTCCGGCTTTGCACATTATCCTTGACACTGTCAGCGGCCATTTGCAAAAATTCTTTTCATTTATTTAGTTTTATTTTCTTTTCTTTTTTTTTTTTTTTTTTGTATACTAAAAATAAAAGTGTGCTCATTACGAATAGTAAATGAAAATATGGTTAACAATTCAGCTGCAGTCGCTTCTTTTTTGTTAGCTCTTGTCGGCTTTAAGGCTTAAATTTGGCCAAAAGGCATATCTAATTTAGACCTATATATAATGTAGAGCAACAAATTGTGCAGAAAGCTAATCAATAATAGCCTTTTACATTTTGCAACTTTGTTGCGCGAAGCTGGCAAAAACTATTTTTCAATTTGTACATTGGCAAAAGTTTTTCCCCATTTTTTTTTAGCCACCAGCAGCGGCAGCTGACGCGTGTGCAACGCCTTCGCGAGTAATGCAACATCCATTAAAATGTGCGATGGCAGCCAGCGAAGGGCGCATTAAGCAAACACAGAAGCACACACACACACACACACACTGAGAGAGAGACACACACACAGATACAGATACAGACAGCCACGCATCGTCACGTGAATATGGCTTTGCACGCAGCTATTAGCGCGCATATCGATTGCCAATATTGGCAATTGAGAAACAAAAGTCATGCTGGCTGGCTGGCTGGCTGTAACGGGGTGACGGGGTGTGATGCTTGGAGGCGCATGGTCCAAGGACAACAAAATGGCGGCACGTCCTGAGCCGGGCTAAAACAAACGAAAGCGGAGGCCAATGCTGAAACTGTAACTGGAAACAGGTAACTGAAACAGGTAGCAGCTGCCTCCTGACGCTAAAGTGCCAACTTATGCCACACACACACACACACACACATACACACAAGCAAAAATGCTTGAATATAATGGCCCAACTCCCCTTACCCACTAACTGTGGGCGTGGCAATGGGAGGGCTTGGCTGCGGCATGCAATTGTGCGACGCAGTGGCCACAAAAGGCGAAGACGACATGCAAAAGTGGAACGTGCAGCGTTGGCATTAAGTGGCATGTGGCAGCAGCAGTAGCAGCGGCGGTTACAAGGACACTGATAATGATGAAAAAATTCCCAGGCATACACACACACACACACACACACACACATACGCATATGCAAGCGATGTATACACAATTTATCTGCTGCCTCGGTGGGCACACACTGACGAGCATAAAAATTGCACTGGCAGCCCGAAGACAGTGACAAAAAGCCACTTGCCAGGCAAAATGTATATACATATATATTAATATATATTAGTATATGTATATATGTATATGGTAGAGGTGTGCGCCTGCTTAACTCACTGCTGTAACCCTTTGCTGTTGCACAAGGCGCATAGCTGCCACCTGGACGTGGGGCGATGGCAAACGAAATCGACCTTGACTGACAGCTTGACATGAACTCGACTGTGCTCAACGCTGCCAGCAGTGCTTGCTTCCAGCTGACACACACACACACACACACACACACACACACACACTCACACACACTCACACACATGCATATTCACACACACTTTAGCCAGCTACATTGGGCTCATTATTTTCGCTTTAGCCGGTCAGCAGCAGCAGCCGCCACGTGTAGCCCAGCAAGAGAAATGGGACAGGTAATGGAAGCATGTTCCTGTATATATGTGTGTGTGAGAGCATTAAAGCCGCCAAACCACAAAGAGCTGGCCAAGCTTGTGGTTAGCATTTGCAACTGCTTTTGGCCAACTTTTTTTTTTTTTTTTTGGTTCAGCTTAAGAAAACTTTAGTCGTGTTGGCTTTAAGTATTATGTTGAAGACTTTCTGTGCAACAGGAGATTTTATTAATTTTTTTTGTCAATAAGTTGTTAAGTTATTTCAGCTAACACTTTTTTTTATTTTACTTAAAGTAAAAATCTTTAAATCGAAAAATTCCTTCTATCGTTTGCTAAAAGAATTTGTCTTCATGAATTTGCTTAAGTTATATACTATTTATTGGGTTTAATCATTCAGGAAGCTTGTGAATTGATAAAAGTTAAGAGAGATATATATATATGTATATATATTTATATACCATATAAAAACAATATATATATACCTATATATGCATATGTATGCGTGTATGTGTGAGAGAAGAGAATATTTTGTATTCAAATGCCTGCAGGTCAACAAAATGTCAACGGTGCTCTGTGCCATTGTATGAGTGTGTGCAACGTGAATGAGTCTTTGTATGTGTGTGAGGGCGCATGAAGAAGAAGCAGAACAGTAACAGCAGGGCATCACAGAGAGAGAGAGAGAGAGAGAGAGAGAGAGAGAGGGAGTGCCAAAAAGGGAGTGAGGGAGAGGGGCCCGCATGTGTCCGCTATCATGTCGACGTCGTTGTCGCTGCTGTCGTTGTGTGGGCGCTGTGACGGGGTTGCGTCCGTGTCAAAGGTTCATAAATTCCGTTTAATCCTGCTTTATGGCGACATCACATCGAACATGAACTTTAACGCGACGACGACGACGACGACGATGACGACGACGACGCGACTTCATTTGCATTTTACAACTTCATTTGAGCGACCAAATGCGAGGCGAAATGTACCAAATAAAAGGAATAAAAGAAATGTTTTGCGATTTTCACACAAAACCAATTGGCGCGATTTGTACGAGTGGTTGTATGAGTGTGTGTGTGTGTGTGTGTGTGTCTGGGTGTGTGCGTGTGCGCCATCAAAATTATTGTTTAATCTTGCCAACTGACCGGGGCGTGGCAGCCAGGCAGCACCATGCCCCTGCCCACAGTTGGCAAGGCGCGCGCGAATGTCGCGCGACTATCGACAATTACTTCACATCGACTCCGCGCCCCGCCCACTCGCTGATTAGGGGCGCGAACCGGAAATGAACATTTGCACGGCTGTCGATTGGGCCAGTCAATGAACTCAGCCCCATGACCCGCCCTCCATTGGAACCATTAAAATGCGCTTTGCCATATTTTCTCTTTTTTGTGTTTCAATTCTCAACTAATTTATTATTATTTCTTTTTGTTTTTGTCTTTCGAGTTTTAGTTTTGTGACACCCTAAAGTAAATTGTTTGTTGTTGTTATTATTGTAAATTACAATTTATTTCGTTTGAATTGAGCTGGCGTGGTTACTATTTATTTCCATATTTCCAGCTTTGATTTGATTTCGCTTAAACTTAAAACTCTAATAAAATGTCTAACAATCAATCAATCAATCAATCAATCAATGCCTGCAGTCTGTGCCAACTCAATTCCATTTACAATACACATACATATGTTATGTTAATTAGTTTATAAATATTAATTTCGTTATTTTTAGGTTTTTTTTTTTTTTTGTTTTTTTATTTTTATTTTTTTCTGAGATCGCTTAAAGTAAAAAACACTTTTAGTTTGACTAACACGAGAGCTTTGGGAACATGGAATTTCCCTTTTTTTTTTTCTATTTTGGATTTTCTATTATATAATGTTTTACTGGATTTGAAATTGGGGGAGGGGCATCTGTCTATACACTTACAATGTGACTGCTGAATATGCGTAGCGAGTAGAAAGAGTGGAAAAGTGTGTGTTTTCTATATTACAATAGAGGGGCGGGCATCCTATTGGCCAGTCAAGAACCCCCAGCTAATTAAGCCTAATTAAGAGCAATTTCATTCATAGTAAGAGACATGACCTTGCAGAAGGTGCTCGTAAAGGAATATTGTAAAAAAACACCTATATTAAACTGAGGATTTTTGATTAAGAAAAGAAATGGAAATGTAAATAGAATATAATCGAAATGCGAAAAATATTATGAACAATGGGAAAATACTCAATCTATATATGTATGTTTAGCATTTTTTGAATTAACTTGCGTTGAAACTAAAAAAATAATAATAAAATTGAATTATGCAGAATATGTTGTGTAGAAAAAAATATTAAATTTAATTATTTGTTTAATTTGTTGTTTTTTTTTTTTTTTTTTTTTTTTTTTATATATTATTATTATTATTATTTTTATTTTATTATAAAACAAAATAAAAAATTTTGTAAGGATTTATAATTCCAGCTTTATGAAGTAATTTATTACTTGTATAAAAAACTAGTTACAGAAATTAAAGTCACAATTAACAAAAAAATCATGAGTTTTTATTTTAATTTTTAATTTCTATGAAATACCAAAAATATATTTTTTTAATATTTTAACTTTCATAAAATTTTGAACAATGCCAGACTATACAAATAATTTATTAAATGAAATAAAAAAAAAAAAAGAAAAATAAACAAAAAACAAAGGCAAAATGTAAATAAAAATTCAATGGAAATTCTCTAAATATATTATTTATAATTTCTTTTTAACTATGTAAAGCAAAAAAAAAAAAAAAAAATAAATTGAAATTCAATAAAAATAATTTTAACCAAATTTATTCCAGTGAAAAGCAAATTGAAAAACATCCTTAGGCTACCACTGCAAGGTTATGTAGGCTTCGGTGCTCCGAAGTTGTTTCCGGTTTTTGGACTTATTCATCGACTGTACACAAGTTCGATTAGCTCTTGAAGATGTCCTGGCCGGGCTGTGGCGAGGCGGTGCTTGGCGAACCGTTGCCCGTGCCATTGGCGTCTGGATTGAGTCGCTTCAGCATGGCATTGCGATGCAGCCAATAGGGCGGCGGATCGGGCGGCTGGCCTGGCAGCAGAGTTTTCGTCTTCAACGTCGTCGTCGGCGGCTTGGGACTGTGCGAGGCAGTCGCAGCGCTGTACATCACGGGATCGGCCAGCTGGGCCGCCGACTGGCCAATGGCAACGCGCAGTGGCGTCTCCTTTTTGCGTATGGTATCGCAGGTCTCCTTCATTTTGCACAGCTGATCCTGCAGATTGCGATATTCCTCCAGAAAGCGCTCCAGCTGCGCCGCATGATAGTCATAGGCAGCCGCCGAGGAGTTGGCTGCTCCAGCGGCTCGTGTCGCCAGTGCCGAGAAGTCGAGCAGCGGTGTCGCTGCGCTGCTCAACGAACGCTGATGCTGCACCGGCGACGAGGGCAGGCTGGGCTTCTGGCCCAACAGATGTCCATGCAGACCGCCCTTGTGGGCGCCGCTCTGCACCAGATTCAAGAAGCTATTGGCACGTTGGCCGCCGCCCGTGTAGGTTGTGGTGCTGGCATAGTTCGCATAGCTGGACTCGGCCGAGTAGCGTCTGCCATGGCCCATGGCCTCGTTCAGAAAGCTGCCATCGCCCAGCGTGCTGCTGCCATACTTGCTCGAGTTGTCCGCCAGCAGCGGTGACTGACTGTCCGAAGAGTTGCGGAAATATTTGCCGCTGTGCTTCAGCTTGCGCGGCAGCGTGCACAGCCCGCCATTCGCTGTGGCCGCCCCAGTCGACGGATAGGCGTGGCCTGTCTGTGCCGCCTGTGCCACCGCATATTTGGCTATGTCCAGCAGATCTGGATAATTGCTGTCGAACAGATCACTCTCCTGGCCATCGCCATTGCTGCTGCAGAACACCGACGTAGCTATTTCGTCTGTCGCATGATCGCCAAAGTGAGTGAAGGGCGTGGCTGTGGAGGCGCTGCTAGTTGCCTGAGTTGTTGCGACTGGCTTGCTGTGCGGCGATGTGATCTTTGTGGTTGCTATGGGCGTCGTCTTCCAGGTGCCAGTCAGACCGCCAAAGCCAGCCAGCCGAGCAGCTGCATCCACCTGGCTGGATATTGAGCTTGAGGCGGAATCGGTGCTGTTGAGGAAAAAAATTATTATCATCGTATGGATTGAATATACTAATAAAAGCTGTAAATAGTTTAATTTATATAGAGTAAATGCTAAGCGAATATATTGAAATACTAGTAGAAGAGTCTTGGAAGCTTTCAAACTCTTTCTCCTATTCTAGTTATTTCTCAGGGAGATTTTAAAAAATATATATGTGTTTACAGATATCAGATATTGAATTCCATTTAATTCCATTCTAAAATATATTTAAAAATTCTTCTTAAGCTCAACTCTTTGAAAGTCTCTTCCATTACATGTTCTCTCAGAGCTATCTATCGATTAGTGCACTCATTTCTGGGCTCTCCTTGGAATCTATTTGTGCTCGGCATGCAGTCAGCTGGCTGCATTGTTGTAGAGTGCACACATATTCTATATTCATTATATTCCATATGAGAGGCACTTGGAGTGCTGCTGCCCATGCTCGTTTGTGTTCAACATGAGAGTCGGCAATCAGCGAGGGGTGGCCCAAAAATAAAATACTCATGCGACGCGTGGCGTGTCAGGCAACGCATATTTTGCGCGTCATTAGCACGCGTCCTCAGAGATGGGGAAAGCAGGGGGGAGAGCGGTGCAGCAGTAGCACTCGAGCAGAAAGTGTCAAGTGTTGCCCATAATATGGAACGGATCCGGGCGTGCGGCGCACTAGAGCATGACAGCTCTTTGACGGGGCAACTGCAACAGGACAATTGCCACTCGAAGTAACGAACCGCAGAGAACAAAAGGAAAAGCAACAACTACAGTGAGGGCTGCTTCAAGTGGCAAGTGGAAAGTGAGAAGTGAGAAGTGGAAAGTGGAAAGTGGGAGGTCAACTTACCCGCCGATGTCAATCAGACGCGGTATGTGCAGATCCGTTTCCTCGATGGCCGCTGCTGCATTATTCGCAGCGGATGCGGAAATATTGCTGCTCGCCATGGAGCATTTTCTCGTGCCGGGTTTGGTTTGCTGTTGCGACTGCTGCTGCTGCTGCTGCTGCTGTTGCTGCTGCTGCTGTGATGGCTGCTCCTCGTCGTCATCGTCACAGTGCGTGGAGACATGCAGGTAGTCGCCATTGCGACGTGTGGCAGTGCCAGCGCTCGGATTCACAATGGCCGATTGCCCCGCATCGTGGTCATTGAGTGGGGTGTGCGCTGCCCGCAGATAGCTCTGCTCCTCGGCATCCTGAAAGAGACCAGCGCCGGTGGCGCTGCCGCCACCACAGCTGGCACCACCGCCCAAATCCGGTCGCACTCGCGACGTCATCTCAATCTTCTCGTAGCTCTCGCTGCGTCGCACCGGCGGCACCGAATTCCATAGGCGCAGCTTGCGGCGTCGCCGCAGCGAACAGAAGCAAATGGCCGCAAACGAGGAGCCGACCACAAAGAAGAGCGCCGCCAGCACCCCGAGCAGCACGATGCGCACGCCAAGCGGCGCCTCCGGCGGACGACGGGAGACGGCAAGCGTGACGCTCGCCTCCACCTTGCCGGCCTTGTTCTCGGCGGCGCAGGTGTAGATGCCCGCATCCTGCATGTCTGCGGTGAGTATTGTCAGATTGGAGGCATTCCTCAGCATGTTCACCACATAGGTCTTGCGTCCCTGTGTGGCGGCCGCAGTGCGCGGCTCCTCGGCATCCTCGCCAGCGCCCGCCGCACTCAGATTGGCAATCAGGCGATTCTTGAGCAGCCAGCGCACCGCCGGCTGGGGCACGCCCTCCACATAGCAGCTCATCGTCACGTTGCGTCCCTCGACGCCGTGTGCGGTCGTGTCGGTGGCCACGATTTGTGGCACGCATGCAAAGTCATCCACATCCAGTTTGTCCCAGGCGCGGCCAGCTAAGCGCGGGGGCGTATCACATGTCGGGGGTATACCGCTGGGTATATTCTGCTGGAGCATCCAGGCGCGCAGCGGTCGCAGCGAGCAGCTGCAGTTCCACTCATTGCGCGCCAGCTCCAGGCCATGGAGTGAGGCTAGCGATGTTATGGTGCCCGATCTCACCTCGCTGAGCCGATTGCCATCCAGCTTGAGCCATTCCAGGCTGCTCTCGAGACCGGCAAAGGCGCGCACCGCCACGCTGGACAAACGGCAGTCGCTCAGCTCCAGCCGCACCAGCTGCGGCACATGACCGAAGGCGTCGTCCGGCACACGGGTAATGGGATTGCCAGAGAGTCGCAGTTCGCGCAGCTCCGAGACATGGTAGAGCGCCAAGGAGGGTATTGCCGTCAGTTGATTGTGACTCAAGTCCAGCTCCACGAGATTGATGAGCTTGCGGAACGCATGTCGCTCGATGAGCCGCAGTCGACATCGCGCCAAATAGACTTTCTGCAGATTCAACAGCTGCGCCGCAGCGAAGCTGTCGTCGGGTATGCTCTGTATATCGTTGCCGCTTAGGTCCAGCAGCTGGGTGCCCGCGTCGAGCGGCTCGGGGATATGTGTTAGGTTGGCGTTAAGGCACAAGACGGACTCCTTGCCGCTCTTCCACTTGCACTCGCACACCGACGGACACTCGGCGCGCAGCTGGCTGAGGCAGCAGAGCAGCCAGAGCAGCTGGCCCAGTGGTATTGGCGGATGCAGTCGCCGCAATGGTCGTCGATCCCATGCTTTTCGTCGCACCTTCGTGGCCAGCGTTCGCTGTTGGGCGCTATTATCGCTGGCTATATCGCGGGGCCTGGCATGATTCTCCTCCAGCGTCGCTGTCGCTGCTGCCATCGCATACTAGGACAGTGTGATCGTAACCAGAATTGACAAAGTTCAAAGCACTCAGCTAATGTTGACTATAAAGAGAGAAAGAGATAGGGAGTGATAGAGTTAGTGAAATGCGAAGAAAATTGATTTGATAATGTGAGTAGCCATATAAGAAGATCAACATGCGGGTAAAGAGAATTGAGAGTGTGTTGAGACGTTGCCTAGGAATTTTAAATAATTTGAATATAATATAATTTGTAATATTTTATATATATTAGCTCGCAAAGATCAGTTCTTATTTCGAAACATTTTTTTAAGCATATGTACATTGAATTCAATTCCACTTTAATAAGCACATAAATTGTTTTACATAAGTTTTATTTTCTAAATATTTATACATATATTGTATAATTGCATTAAATATGTACAATATACAATATATACATTTATTATCTTACTCGAAATTCATACTTCATTTGAAAGCTGCCAACTTATGTGATTATTTGACATATTGCGCTCTGTCCATTGGCCTGGCCATGGTGCGAGCTATGTAATGCAGCTGCCATAAACTTTGCATTTGTGACATTTTAATAAGCCCTCCGTTCTCGGTGTACTTCCATCATAGCTGTCACTTGGCGCAGCGACATTAAGTCATAACAACACCAGCAACCGCAACAGCCCAACGAGCTGGGCCCAGACATGGAACTGGAAACGTGGAACTGGCTTCAATTTGTACCCCAAACCTTCACTTAAGCCAACCAGTTGACTAGGGTTTTTATCGTGCGGCCCGCGGCTTTTATTTGACTTGTCTGGCTACCCGAGCACCGCTCCCTCTCCCTCTCTCTCTCTCTCTCTCTCTCTCTCGTAGCCACTTTACTGTACACATCTCCTCCTGCCTCCGTCGTGGATTGTGTTTGCGGCATGTTGCAATTATGGACGAGCAGCATGCAAGTAAAGTAAGCAAAGCAAAACACTGCGAGGCACTGAGCCCCGTTGCCGGTTAATATATAAAATTTGCATGCAGCCAACGGGGCGTATGCACAACATTTGAGCAATTCCGCTTTAATATTTCAAGTCGAGCGCTGAGCAAACGTCTGCGAACGGCTCACAGAAACCGTTTTAAATTGCTTAAATGTGCAATATGAAAAGCTCTACGTATATTATCAATAAATTCAGAAATAACTCAACATGAGTAGAGAGTAAGCGAATTTTCCAGTATGGGAATTTTTAAGTATTTCAAAAGAGTCAACAATTATGAAATATGATCGTAGCTTAACAAGACATTTAACTTGATAGTTGACTATATGGAAAAAATATTCGAATCATATATAAAATACTAAATAATATTGCTTTATTCACAATATATTTATTTACAGAGTATAAATTAAAATGTCATAAAAAGTCTATATTAATTCAGGATTGCTTGAATAATTGGCTCATCTTCCCATCATAGGCCAGCAGATAAGATAAATTAATGACATAAATATGGGAGAAATTGTAAATATTTTTATTAGTATGCGAATTTCAAATATCTGAATAGTTTCATATAAAACTCTATACTCTAGAGCTAATTAGAAGATTAACATGATATAGTAGACGATCAGCTCAGTATTTATGTTCTACATAAATCCTTAATTTTTGATATTGCCCAAGAATATATTGGATTCACAGAGATTTATATTTTATACGTCTTTTACATATTCATGTTTAATAAAATTTAGATAGAGCTGCACTTCAAGTACGTGAGTAATTAAATAAAGTCATTTTAATTGCCGCCCAATTGAATGAGTTAAAGTTGAGTTAATTAAATGCAAATGCGGCATGCTCAGAATGCACTTGGGCAACTTTTGAAGCACTCGCAGCTGGTGACGTTTTAATCACTTTAATTCTCAATTTGCATGCCGTGATAATGCGACAGGCATTTCGAGCCCTCAGCTAGTTAATTACGTTGATATGAGATATTTTAATGTGGCCCACGCTTAATTGAAACGTTTTACAGTTGAACGTAACTTTTGACAGTGTTTCGGGCAACACTTTGATAAAAAAAAAGTAGGAGGCAAAAGGCAGCTGAAAATAGAAATTGTAGGAAAGCAAAATAAAACGAAAATATTTTAAAGCGGTTATGCAGTTATCCGTAAAACGGATTCGAAACAAAACCGGAAGCCGCAAAGCAAACAAACGCTTTGCAAAAACCGCGACAAGTCAGTGGGACGGGTGGGCGTGGCTGGGCATGTGACTAATGCACATGAGTGCTAGTGTGTGTGTGTGGGACCTTTGAGGGTCAATACACTGGACGGCGACGTCGCCGTTGCACGGAATAAAGTTTTTGCATGTTGCTAAAATACTCAGCCGCATTTTTCTGCGCCACAGACAAGAGCCATCGAGCGAGCCGCAAACAGACAGCATAAAGTGACAGAACGAGTGAGAGAGAGCGAAAGAGAGAGAGAGAGTGAGTGAGAGAGACAGTGAACCAGGCAGACAGGCGAAAGACAATGGGGCACATGTGTGTGGCATTGTCGCTTCCATTCCGTTTATCATATGAGCATGACGACGCCGTGAAGTATGCAACATGCAAAATGCAACATGCAAATGCTGCTTTTGTTGCGGCCGTTGCTTTGCTGCTGCTCCTACTATTGTTGTTGCTGCCGTTGTCGTTGTTGTGCATTTACTGCAGACACTAATCCTATTTATGTTGCATTGCAGCGATGTTAATAATTTTATTTGCCAACTGCCAGTGGCACGTCCCATACAAGTTGCCAACTTGCCAACTCGCTGTTGCAGTTGCAGTTGCAGCTGCAGCTGGAGTTGCCGTTGCCGTTGCCGTTGCGATTGCCTTACACTGCCTAAGCCGCTTCTGCTTATGACACACGATACGTGCCGTGGGTTCGAGAAACTTTTTGCGCTGCACCAAAAGAGATTTGTGGCAGACAGCAAGACAGGCCGTAGCACTGCTAGCTGGCCTGAGCCTAATGAATTGTGTTGAAGCATTTTGTGGCTTGAGAAACGATGTACGAGTCGTACATAAATTTGGGCTGGTGACTGAGCTGAGCCGGTGACTTGTGAACTAACTGATTGATAATTAAAGCAATACATAGCACACAGCACTTATTGGGAAGTGGAACATAAGGAGCTGCTGTTACTTTTATAGAAATATATTTAAAAGTATATCGAAGAGAATCATATAAAATTCAAAAATAAAATGAAATCATATTTTAAATTGAATATTATTCTACTAATAGTTTTTCATTAAAAAATATTTTTTTTTTAAGTACTTGTAGGTAAGAAAAACTGACTTAACTTCATTAAGAATCTTCAGTATGTATAAGGGAATAGGTCAATTTTATAATATTAAAATATAGGTAAAATTCCATTTCGAAATCAGTCTACATATCTAACTAAAAATCTTTAAAAATAATGTTGGTGTTATTTGAAATTAATTTTGAAAAAATATATAAAAACATTAAGACATTAATATATACAAAAAATAAAATATTTAAATATATAAACAATTTTTAATTAATAAATAATTTATAGAACTTATATATTAGAATTTGATTTGAAATAATTAAGGTATTCCAAAAATTAAATTTTTTTATATAAATATCAAAACATTTAAATAAGTTGCATAAAATAAATTTTTTGAATACAAAAATAATTAGATATTCAAATTAGATATATAATAAATGAATTTTTTTTCGTAACCAAATAATTAGTTATTTAAATTATATGATGACCAAGCAGCTTAATATTTGATATTTTTATTGAATAATTCATCTCATACAAAAATAAATTGAATTGCTTAATTGTTCATATTAAATATAATCATAAATAAATATGTGTATATCTATATATTTTGTATGTACTTTATTCATAAATTTGTTAATTTTTCTTTTACATATTAAACATATTTATATAAATAAATATTACTTGTAAGTAAATTTCCTTTACTTTCAAAAATCAATATTTCTTCATGCTTCATAGTCGAAGTTACCCTAACATAAAAGTCATTTCTAGGGCATGGAAAAGTATTAAGTGACAGCTGCCAAATGTTTGCTGACAAAGCTTTGGCAACACGTCCACTCCTGGCACATTTACACTCACACACACACACACTTACAGAGCTCTGCTATAATGCAAAAATAATGTCCTTTCAGGCCGCATTGATTGCAAATAAATTACACACATTTGCCAGGAAGTCGAATGGCTGATGTGGAGAGGAAAGGAAACTATGAACGAAATCGAGACGTTGGTCTGAGCGACCAGAAGCGACTCAGATTAAGTGCCCGAAGAGCCGTTGTTGAGTTCATAGAGCTAAACAACTTGGAGGGGCATCGAAAGGGGGCCGGGGCAGCTAAAGGAAGCAGCAACAGCTAACAAAATAAGCACAAGGCGGCAAAAATGGCAACGCCATTAATTTCACTTTGGCGCCAACGTCGTTGAAACTTTAATTAGAAAACCCTGGCAGAGATTTTGTGTAATTTTCTTTTGATGCCAACGCCTCTGCTGCTGCTGCTGCTGCTGCCATAGATAATGAAGTTCCCATTTCTTGTACTTCTCTTGTTTTTGCGTTCACACTTCCGGCTTCATTATGCGCAAATTATTTTAACTGCACTTTTGGCTTGCCCACTCCTATTTTCTTTTACATTTCCCGCGCCACGCCCCCCACACCGCGAAGGCAGTGCAAATATTTTCACTAGCTGCAGCCACAGCTGAGACTTTGATAGCGAATTCTGTTGGCCAGGTCCTTAGCGAGAAGTAATCTGCCCGCCGTTCGCCGTTCGCCGTTTCACTGTCATTATTCATTTTTGTGTGTATTTCTTTTATGCTGTGTAACCTTTGCCGCATTGTTTCTAGCCGCTGCCGCAGCTGTAAAGCAATTTTCGTAAGCATAATAGACTTTCCCAGGCAGGCGAAAGAAAAAAGTACAAACAAAATACCATAAAAAATGACCGGCATGATGAGAGGCATGATGAGAGGCAGCAAGTGAGCGAGACAGCAGGAGGAGGCGGCCAGGCTGTTGGCAGAAGAGAAATTAAAAACAAAGTAAAAATGCTAAGCATTATATCTCAAGGGGACCCGAAACCGGCGCATTATGCTCAGGGCTTGGCTTACTTTTCACCCTACATATCCCCCCTTGCCACTTCCCCTCCTTTCCACCCATATGCTTGTGGTCAGCAGGAGGCGCTGCATTTGCAGTTTGGCCTACGGCAGCCGTAACTGGGCTTCAGCTCTCAGCACAGCAGCTACTATTTGCTCTGCTCTGCTCTGCTCTGCTCTGCTCATAGAGCATTTACTTTCAGCTCTCTCAGCCCCTCGCTTTCGTTTTCTGAAGTACACACTTTAGTTGTTGTTGTTCCTGTTGCTATTGTTGCCTTTGTCAACAAATTTTTTATTACCATTTGTTGTTGATTTAAACTGCTTGAGCAACGGTCGCCAACCCGTGAGGGGGAACTCGCTTAAAGCATTTGATGCAATGTGCAACGCGGCGTATGCGCATTAAGAGCACAGCGCAAAAGTACGCTTCGCATTATTGTTTTATTTTCTATTTAGTATTAGTTTAGTGCATGTTGTTGCGGGCGTTTTGTTGATTAAATACCCTGTTAGCATTATGAGTGGAGAATGAAATATGAATAGAGTATAGAAAGGGGTTAGAAGGGTCATTTTATTGACATTTATTAATTGGCAGATGGGAAATCAAACAATTGAAATTAATTATAGATAGAGGGAAAGAAAGAGAGAGGAGAGAAGAGAGAAGAGAGAACTGTAGAGGCATGTAGCGAACTGAGAGATTGAATAGTAATAGTAGGAGAGAAAGATTATGGGATATAGAGCGAGAGCGAGTGAGAGGAAGACTGTGAGACGATAGGCAACAGGGGGAAAAATAAGGGTGTATGAAATATTAAATGAGTACGTGAGTTAAAATATAAAAGAGATTGAAATTGAGGGATTGGAAAGTGAGATAAACAGATTGAGAGAGAGAGAGAGAGAGAGAGAGAGAGATGGGAGAGAAATTTCAAATTCGCTCTCTTTTCAAAATCTACTTATAAATTGTAGTCAAATCTCCAACGAAAATATATTCGTTAAATATAACCTTGAATATACCGAAAATAATAGTATCAACTTTTCCATATTATTTAATGATAAATATTTATTATGCGTAAAAAAAAAAAATAAAATAAATATATCTATAGATGGAAATATAGCTCAGTAACATTTATTCATTAATAAATCAACTAATTTACTTAATAAACGAAAACCTCACTTCAAAATCAATAATGTATTTGGATGTTAATTCAAGAATTTAAATGAAGCAAACATTTGAATAAATAACTGGACAAGCAATCAAAATTTACTTAATATTTAGACAAATTTGCATTACGCACAGAATTCGACATTTAATTATAAATCAAAGTATTTCAATTTCAACTTGGTCAAATCGAAGTAAATATTTGATACTGCGAAATGCATTACAGAAAGTATATTAAAATTTATTGGCTGTCAAAGGTAACAGAGCTCGAAATGAAACATTTTCGGTGGCCATTAAAGCGGCGTTTATCTTTGGGTTACGCCCCGAACAGGCGCATAATAAATTCGGAAAGTGCTTTTCAATATGCGGACTCGATTGCTAGATAAATTAAACAGCTCTTGGCAATGGCGAGGATGTTGTTTCTCTTTTTTTTTTATTGAGCTATAAATGTTGAAATAAAAGTTAAATTATATAATCAGCCATAGACTACCTTCTACTTGGCCATTTTTGGCTAAATGCCCTTCCTTCTCATCCTCAACTTTCCTTAGCTTTGTATTTCGGCTTTGTGTGTGTGTGTGTGTGTGAGTGTGAGTGTGTATTTGTTCCTCCACGCAATAACCAATAATACCGAAGCTAATAAAAGTAAACAACCCAACAAAACAAAGGCGAGCCGACCACATCCACAAAATGCTTTGGGGGCCCGCATAAACCGTTATGCACACACACACACACACATATATACATATACACATACCGTTACACATACATATATTCTCATACGTTTACAATTTCTAAACATAAATATCGAAATACTGTGGGTGCTTCAATTTTACGACAAGGACAACAAGGACGAGTGGCAACCTGCTCGTCTTTCTGACTGACAAACGTGTTCAATTGCCGCAATAAAACTTCTTGATAATATGTGAAAATCATACAAAGCACGATATTAAATTAGCTCAAAAGATGAGTGTGCCTGTGTGTGTGTGAGAGTGTGTGGCATAGGTGTGTGGGCGTGTAGCTCATGGCAAAAGCAATAAAATGTCAGCCCACAAGGCACACAGCTTTAGGCCTGGCTGCTGCTCGACTAGATGTTGCGCACTTTATGCTCTGATTGTGTTGCTTCATCTTCTTAAATATGGCACTAAAATGAATTGTAGAAATTGAATATATTTAATTGTTTGCATAATAGCTAGCTAGTATGCTATGAGCATTAAAACATGAATGGAGACAATTTATGTTAAGGCTTCATTCACCAAGACTTAATTTTATAGGAATATATTTATCTTAAAACCCAATAAGACAGCTTAACAAGTTCATTCAAATACATTATATGCAATCTTTAATAATCTATAATATTCTCTGAATCATCGCTGCATGCTCACATCTGTTACAAACTCCAGCACAACTATAATATACCCTCTATTATCAGCCATAAAAAAGAAGGGCAGAAAAGTAGGCGTTGCTGCAGGCGTTGCCTCGTCAACATTCGCATAGATAGGCGAAAAGGAATGCAATAGAAATATCCATATAAAATAATGTCTCTGCAAATACGATTCAAATTCATAAAGTTTTTGCGGCTATAGTTTTTGCCATAGCAGTCGAGTATATATACTTTTAATACTTTTGGTAACTTTTTTACATAAATGTGAAAGCAAAAACAGTTTGATAATGCACTCGGCTGTCCATTGCTGAGTTGAGTATTTTATAGAATAATATTAATTTTATCTTAGAGTTAATTAAATTCTGGCTTTCGACTACCTTTTTGTGCTGCTTTGCAACTTACAAATAAAATTAATTTGAATTGAAGTAATATTTATTTTTAAAATCTACATACATTATGTTTATTATGTTTAAAATGTTTATTATGTATATACGAGGTGTGCTCAAAAAGTAACGCAAAGTTCTATTTATATATCTGCTCAACTTTGATATTCATGTCTCTGACTTGAGTCGTCATATTCAGTTGCTTTGAATAATATATTAATTTTTTAAAACTATTTTCTATTGTCTTCGATCATTGGAATTGCTCGGTTAAATGAGATTTTTATGCAGGATATGCTAGGATTGAGACTGCATTAAAAGAGGAACAAGATCACAGATATAAGTATTTTAAGTGCTTCGGAAAATGTTAGTGCAGATATATAACAGCTGATGATTAGTTATATGGGATTATTTATATGGGCTGATAAAAGAGATATTCATAAATAAAAAACTAAAACAATTCTTTTTAAGAGCTTGAATATCAATCAAATGCATTTCAGTAAATTTTTGTTATCTTTCTCTTTACAATTTAAATCTATCTGCATTTTTTTTTTTCATTTGATTGCTTATATATCTTTTTGCACTTTCAGCTGCTATTTATGTCTATCTATGTCTTTTTGTTTTAAATAGATATTTGCATATATATAGGCTACATAAATATACATATATGTATATTTATTTATTTACATCTATATCAACAAAATTCTCTTTGTGTGTAAAAGTATAAAAGCAATTTAACTGAAATGGAGCACTGTCAGTGAAATAAATGCACTCAGCGAGTAAAATCTATTATATTGCTATTTATTCTAACAATTGTTTAATAACTTTCTATTGTGTTGCACGAACACGACCTCAAGTCCATATGCATGAGCCATGAACCAGCATGTGGCCAGGCTCGTATGTGTTTAATTGAATATTCAATTCAAATATTGAGTTACACACATTCGATTGATGCATACACAATGCCATTTCACTTTCTCTGAAAACGAATTGCCAACGCCAATCAAAACAAATGAAAACAACGGCATCAGCTTTGTATCCCAAAACTTTTGGCCAAACAACTTTTGGGGCTAACGAGATAAACTGAAGGGGGGAATGGACTGGTCAGCAATTTGATTGTGTGACAGTTATTGATTATTTGGGCTAAAGTTAGCTGTATGATGGCTGCTGGGGAAATCAGCGAAATTGGGGCGCATTTCGTTAGGCCAACTCAGCAGCTAATTGTTTAGGTCCAGGTGCTCGTCCAGGTGACCATGGCAACTGGGCCAACCGAGCCAACAACAACAGAGCTGAACCAACGGGGTTAACTGCAAATTTAATGGCCTGGCAATGGCACTTTAAAAGATTTCGCGTTGAGCTTTGCCAAAGTGGCTAAGCCGAGCTTTAAGGCTACCGGAAATTTGATTTGCTTTCCCTCTGCGCTTCCACTCTCCACTTCAGCTTGCATCTCTCAACGTCTGGGCTATAAAAATCCATTTGACGTTCGCATTTTTCTCATTGATGCCACGCTGCGGGCGTGCCATGCACTCGTTAAATGCATTTCGCTGTATGCCAAGGATTTCACAACTTTCGACGCTTGCAACGCGCTTGCATAAAAACTCAATAATATTATAATAGATTTGCGTCTCGCGAATGTTGACTCGATTTGCACTTACCATCGAGAGCAGGCAGAAGAATGTTGCCCGCTTCGTCACCGAAAATTCCAATGCCACATCTATTATTCCATTTTTTTTTTACTTTATTTTGATATTTGTATTTGGAGCGCAACTATTTGCAAAATGTAAAGTTATACAAACTATTTGCAGAATACAGAAAAAAAAAGAATAATAAAATAAAAAATATTTGAAATAATAAAGTTTTTTCCTATATGCAATAGAATTTGTTCAGACTGACTAACTGACTGATTGACTGACGCGTTGCTAATTAATACATATTAAAGCCAGCGATTCATATATTTTTATTCGAATTTTAAAAGTTGAACTATTGACATGAATATTTAATGTGTAAAGTACAATAAAAATTCTTGAACAAAAAAACTGGCGAGAGTATTTGGATAGTATGTGTGAGCAATTGATATACATACAATTTAATATTCAACCGATTCGCTTACTTATTTATATGATGTATGGATTGGAAGAGTAGCTGAATTTTTAAAGCTTTGTCTGTCAATCTTCATTCAGATTCTCTGACATACAACAAATATGGATATTTGTAAGGCTTGAGCAAAGCACGCTGCATTCATATGTAAAAAGTCTAATTGCCTTTGCAATTTGCAGTAATATTTATCAAAATAAAAGAAGCTTTCATAAATACAATTTTATCAAATTGCCATCTAACTGAGCAAAAACTTAGTAAACGATTCTTTTCAATACAGCAGCAAGCAAATATTTTCTTATGCAAACTATTTATGAAGCTCATAAAATTTGTGCTATGCAACGCTCGAGCTAAATTGTAAAAATCTTTGGATAAAATCTAGAAAATATGTTGTGCAGAAAATAAAATCAAAATCTGTTGATGGATGGGTCAAGGGCAGAGGCTGTAGGTAGTTGCTGTAGCAGTAAGGGATCTGAAGCAGCAGCAGCAGGAGGAGCAGCAGGAGCAGGAGCAGCTGCCTGATTGCATTTCCTTCTAGCGCACCTGACTGCTGTTTTCAATTTCCCTGTTCGCCTGGCGTTAGCTTCTTGAAGGAGAGACAATATTGCCGCTGGCATTGAAAGCAGCCGTTGACTTTTTCAATTGCAACATAGCTTCAAAGCTGTCTTAGCTGATTGCTTTGGAAAACTTTGAAACAACAAACTACGCGCGCTGCCACGCTAAGCTCACAGATGGATGCCTGGCTGACTCGTTGGGTGGGTGTATTTTTCCTTGGAAAACTTGTCATGATTTCTTTTCCATTTACACTCTGCGCTCGCTGTTGCGCTTTCAGTTCAATGACAATAATCAGCCAAGTAAAAGTCTTTGTTTATTAGCGCAGCGCTGATAAAACATCTCCTAAAGGTAAATATTGAAAAAGCACGAAATTGGAATAGAGCGAATAGCGCATCAACTGATTGATTTTACGCTTAGTTGTAACTAGAGAAAACACAATTGTCAAGGATAACAAGTAAAAGTGCTCTAGTTTCGATTAACCACAGCTAGTGTTAATGATGCTGTTAACACATATTAGTTTAAGAGCAAAGTCTGAACATCTACAGCATATTTAAAAATTACTTTGAAATTAATTAACATTTTTGATTTGTTAACAAGAAGAACAAATATGTAAATGCTGTAAAATATATAAAAACTATACGAGTTATCAGTAAATAGTTGTTTAAGGCAAGATTATTCGAAGAAAAGAAAATATTCTACTTGAAAGAATACACTTGACTGTGGCGTTGTTCAGCTCAGTATCAAATGTTATGCTTCTGTGTCTGAGTATTTATACCCAGAGCCATGCGTAAATTCAGCTCTTCAATCTAGTGTACTTAAGAGCTGAGTTTATAAGGCTCAGCATTGGTCTATTGCATTCTTAAACAATCGCTGAGATTGTAAGAGTCAGGAACTCTGAGTCTGACTCTATTTAATATTCTCACTCTATCGCTGAGGCTGTGAAGGTCTGCGTAAAAGACTTGGATACGATATTCATGCCTAAACACTACGTAAGTTGAGAAAACTTTTTAAATATGTCAATTTACTAAGAAAGCTATTAACTATTAATTTCTCACGCGGATTCATATTTTTTCAACTATAATAAAATATCAATAATTTCTGTAAGGGTTTTCTAACATTTTCAGGCTATTAATTAGATCAAATTTGAAACTCTCAAATTGTATACAATTTCATTTTCAATAAGAGCTAGAGACAGAGTGTTTTCTTATGAGTATTCTGCCAATCTTACTGCTTCATTTGATTAATCTTAGATATCCTATGAAGCTATAGCCGATAGCAATAATATTTTATATTTTTTACTAAACTCACTTCATGAACATCCACAAATTGCAGCACTTGCACACTCACATTTCTATATACTTAATTATATTATTCCCCATTTCCATAGCTGCTCAAATTTTATTGCACTGATCGAAATATTAAATGTAAATATTCGCATATGAGAATCACAATTAAAATGAATACAATAACTGGCCAGCGGCATATTTATTTATTATCAATTTTTTTTTTTTTTTACTTTTTGAATTGATTGCTCTGGCTCCCCATGGGGTCTCTGCTCACAAAATATAGCTCTACATATGTGCACATAACTCACTTCTGCTGTATTTTTATTTTTATTGTATATATAGTATATGTGGTGTATATGCTTTCAAGCGTTCTACATTGACCCATATCATGTTTTAGTTGCAGTCAATTAAATGCAGCGGATTATAACAAAATCTCTGGCTATTTTTTAATAAATAGAATAATATTTGAATGGAACCAGCACACGAACACACACAGAGTAAAATTTACATAGAAATAAAATGAAATGGAAAATGTTTTTTATTGTTTGCACTGAGCCGAGAGCAATTTATAATAACTGGCCAGTTTTATGGATTTTATGGTGACAATCGACAGGATAAAGCAAAAACAATCCATGACATGAACTAAGCCCGCATAAACCTCATTTGAAAGAGGCGCAAAGGCAGCAACAGCAGCAGCCGGAACTGGACCTGCTTCAGGGTAATATATTTAATGGCATTAGTTTCAAATAAATTTCAGGGCTAGTCCCCTATTCATGTTTTCTAGAGAGAGAGAGACAGTAGGAGGGGCAGTGAGGTGGAGGCGAGAAAATATTTTATAAAAAATAGTTAAGGCTGACCACAGGCATTTACAGTGAAGCTTCTATTTATAGAAATTGTCATTAAGGTCATATGAATTTGCATCATTTTCCACTGCTATTATTGGCCAATTATAAATAGTTAAGTATGCAGCATGCATTAGTTTCGCACAGTTGACAGACAGTTGCACTTAGCTGACATTTACTGTGGCTGTGTTTATGCAAATGCCACTACATATATTAACAGCAACATTTTGAATACCTTTAGCACACACCTGACCACATATATATACCTATATATATACCTATAGATATGCATATGCAATCCATACATCCTCTCCGTGCTGCTGCCCAGCTCAGGATAAGCTCTCGCTTATATAGTTTATGTGCTACTGTTGTTGGCTTTTGTTGGCTGCTGTTGGCTTGTTGTTATTGAAAGGCATTTGGTCATCAAAAATTTATATGTATATATCGGGTATATATAGGAAATGTATGTATATATAGCTATTGAGCTGGTTGGCCATTCAGGTCAGTGGATCAGAAATTGCAAAGACAACTTGCAAAAGTTAAAAACATGCGGCCCTTGGACTCTGAACCAATTGCCTGCTGCTGTCGGCTTTGCTCCACTTTCTCTTTCTCTGCTTTTTTGGGCAGTCTCCGTGTGTGCTTGTTTGTTGGCTTGGAGCTGTCAAAGGTCAAGCTGTGACTGCACTAACCGTAGCACACATAAGTTTCACTTCGAGCCACACTAAAGGGCTTTAAGTTTCTGTTGGCCAACGATAAAAGTCAATGGTGGCCAAACGCATCTTTTGGCTTGCATCATTGGCAATACCCCAATACCCAATTCCAATCCCAATCGCAATCGCAATCGCATTCCCCAATCTCGCTTTTAGCCCCATCAGCTTTTGCAAGCAGCATTCATTCTGCCGCATTAGGTGCAAATTCTGCCCACAAATGAAATGCATTTTTGTCGAACAGCAGCCACATTAAGGCGAAAGTGTTTTATGTGTGTGTGTGTGTGTGAAGGGGTATGTTTGTGTATGTGTGTGCGTGAGGGCGAAGACTGTGCTGAGAGGTTGGCTTGTGCTGGTGGCTTCCATATGCCATTATGCAGTCTGAGCGGGCGTTAAGTGCTTTTTTCTTCTGCCCCTGAATAAAGAAGAAGCAAACGCAGCAGCAGAAGCAGACGTAGAGCGCATTGTTTGTACATTATGTGGTTAGTATGCGTGTGAGTGTGTGTGTGTGTGTGTGTGGTTGGGTGGTGCACTGCTGCATGCTGGCTGGGGCATGTCTGCAGCTAAGCCCTTGACTACTTAGCCTGCGCCTAATAGATTCTAACAGAGCTCATGGGCAAATGCTCTTTAGCTATGAGAAATTATTGTCAATCGGAGACTTTGTATCGGATAAGAATTTACTTAGCTTGAGTAGAAACAAAGATGTTATGGGAATATGCAATGCTAAAATGAAATAGAAATCTTTTGCAGAATTATATAATTAATTTACATTCTGTTAGCAATATATGAATAAAAGAAAATATTTAAAAAATATTTTATAGTTTTTAAAGTCATCAAAGAATTTGTAATCAACAATTGGACTAGGTGCTAAAATAAAAAAATAAATAAATATATAAAAAATTCGTACACATTTTTTTAGGCGAGAAATTGAAAAGTTTGTTGTGTGCCATAATAAAAGGCACTAAAAAAAGTAAACAATTTGTTCACATAAAAGTCGAAGCGTAAACAAAGCCCAAAGAACCTGTAAAGAACCAATGGAACCAGCCATGGAATCGGCAATGGAACCAACAGCCGAACAATGCAAATAAAACAAAAGCGACTCACGCCGCTAGCAACAGATGCACAGAAATGCAAACAGAGGCAACCACATTTGAACACCCACACCCACACACTCATACTCACACTCATACTCACTCACACCCACAGTCACTCCCCTCGGCAAGGCGCTTTGCGTGTTGTTTTTGCGGTGTTGGTTTAATTTTACATTGGCACACACGCGCCGCAGGCAAATCTAACAATTTTTAATTATGATTATGGCCAAACAAATACAAACAGCTCACTCACACACACACACGCACACACGCACAACACCTATTTTAATGTATCCTGAACATTTACACTGCAAACGTGCAAAGCGACAAATTTGTTCAATTTATTTTTCATAAACAATAAAATCCAAAATATGCTCAGAGATAAACATTAGTAAAGTCAGAGTTAAGCTCAACACGATTATAAGCCAAGCTGGTTGTTTACTTAAATCATAAATCATATATACTCTCCAATTCGTATATACCCTATACGCTATTCTCTATTCGCTACACGCTTCAATCTTTAAAATGTACAGTAACCTTGTTGGAATCTTTAAGAGAGTATGGGATCTCTCTATTCCTCAAGTATACATTATGTGCTCTAATTCTATATCATTTAAAGATATGCCTTTTACCATATATCCTAACTCAGCATTTATGTTATACCCTATAATTTTTTAGACCTTATATTCTAGACTCTACTTTCAATATTAATTAAGCTAGAAGCCTATTTCGTATATTCTATATATTCCATATAACTATATAACTATATACCCTTTAATTTCATATAGGGTATTCTTTACTGAATACCCTATAATTATTAAATCTATACCCTATACCTATTTCAAGTACTTTATATCCCATAATCTTTAAGTCTATACCCAATACCCTACATTCATTAGAGAAATTCCTGAACCCAATACCCTGTACCCTATACCCTATACCCTCAATGCTCGCGCGTGCAATTTTTAATTGTCTGAATCAATCCGCGCTCAAAATTTTAATTAAATATTTAAATTAAATGTGCAAACAAACAAAGCATAGAAAGAGCATACACAAGCACAAACACAAACACACACACACACGCACATACATACGTACTGCTGTAAAATGCAGTATGCCCTTAGCTTTCAGTTGTGTGCGTGTGTGTGTGCGCGAGGTTGTGTCTGTGTGTTTGCCATGATATTTAATTTTTTGGTATTTTTGTTTTTTTGGCATAATAAATATATTTTTGGTAGTTAAGCTTGTTGTTTTTGCCTTTGGCCATGGCTGCCATTCATTTGCATTCATTAGGACTGCTCGCTTTCTATGCGTATGTGTGAGTGAGAGTGTGTGTGTGTGTGAGCAATTAAACAAACTCACAGGGGATGAAGCAGCCGAGGTGCGCGTACACAAAGTCAAGGACAATTTTCACATTACACGTGCCAAACTCACAAACACTTATGTATATGAAAAACTTGACAGCAACAGGAACAAAATCAGGACAATCAAATGGTGCCACTCGGTGTATGGGTGTATGACTGTATGGGTGTTAGTGTGTGTGTGTGTGTGTTTTGGTCTTTTAAAATATTCATGGCAGTGCACATAACAGCGAAATGCAATTTAAACGACCTGATTAAACAAACGAGCTAAAATACACTAATATATACCCAGGCATATCACGCTTTATAACCTCTCGCTCACCTGCTGAGCATGCACAAATACATATATACATATATACATATATTTATATATATAGATATGCCTGCATAATGAAATACATAATTTTTATATAATTTTCCGTGATAGCTTAAAACTTTTGCCGTCGCTTCATTTAAAAGCAAACAAATAAAAGATGCAAAGTAAAACTTGAAATGTTGAAAAATTCTTAAAAAGTTCTGAGAGCCCTTGGCTTTGTTTTACTTTTTCTGAAACTTTGCAACTCTTAAGAGTGTTATGGATATTACTCAACTCAAATAAAAATAGTTATAAAAAAAAAATGAAAAAAAATTAAAGAGAAATTATTGAAACATGATACAATTGTTTTAGAATACAAATAAAACTTAGTTAAGCTTCGGTTGCAGTTTCAAAAAGTTTCAAGAACTTTGTTTGGTTTGTTAAATGTTTAAGAAAATGCGAATTATAAAAATTATATAATAATATAAGTATAATATATAATAAATATAATACTTTTGTAAATCATATTTTTGCCTAATATTAACTGAATAATTTTTATTCTTATTTCAATTCTATTTTTGTCACTTATGAAGAACTTATTACTCTTGCTTCAAAGCGTAGAGTATTCTCTCTACCATAAATAGCATTTTCACCTCATCATAATTGTTTGTATAAAATTCACATGCCATTTTGTTAGTGTTTAATAAAATATGCGTGCAACAAATATTTATGAAACCATATTTAAGTACGTTAATAATTTCATTTGGGTCACAGTGTAAAATATTTTTGTTAGCCGAGTTGATTACTCATAATTCTGCTTATATAACTTGTGCTTGTCAACATTATGCTATTTGCTATATTCATGCTATGTATATATACTCATGGGGCATATATGTTTATTCAATATTGCTGATATGTGGGGCTAGGTCAAGTCGAATTCCAGGTTGTCACGCTTCCACAATTTTGCACACATTCGCAATTCCCAAGGCATATGCTGGCCTAATTCGGCCGAGGCGGTCAGCAGCTGTGCTGTGCTCAGCCTTTGACCTTTGCCACAGTATCTCTGCGCCTTAAATCTGCTCAGTCATGATGCGGCACTTTAATAAACGGCCCGCAACTCTCGGCCTCACGGCGAAAGTTGCCTACATCGTCAGCGGGCAACCTGCAGACCGGACGGCAACTTTTGATTAATGTTTGCCAGTTCGCCTCGGCGGCGAATTCATTTGTTTAAAACAAAGTGCAGACCAACAACAGAATGGAATGGAATGGAAGTGTGGGAGAGAGTAAGTGAGGGCATTTATAGTTAAAAATAAAATCATGTAAGTCCACACATGCAACTTTACGATGCTCTAGCTCTATTTCACACAAAGCAACTGCCACTTAATTATACTAAGCACTTGGCGTGTGTAAAGGGTATATACGAATGTCATTAAGCACAGAAATCTTTTTGGCATGAGAATGAATATATTTAGCATTACATTAAATACCTTTTATATATATTACTAGAAATTATTTTCATTTTATATTGGATTAAATTTTGAGACAACTAAGTAAAATTTGATATTTACTTCAACTTCGAGGGTAACATTAAGTCGACTTTGCACACTTTGTTAAGATTGCATTTTTGTGTGCTAGTATTTTTACTGCTGCGTTAAAACTGTTCTATTGCTCTCTCGCTCGCTGTCCCTCTCTATCCCGTTCTTAGTTTGTTTCCTCGTTTGTGCGTCTGTCCCGCTCACTATATTCATATTTCTCGCACTCGAACTCTCTTCCGCAATACACACACAAACAAAAAATTCGGATGTTCATTCATCTTTGCATTCAGCAAACGCGCCAAATATTTTTTTGATATATTGACTTGCAAAATATTTTGGCTTTACACGTGTCTAAACACAAACACACATACACACACACACGCACATACACATGATTCATGTATTAGTTTTTAGATATGATTTTTTTTTTTTTTTTTTTTTTTTTTGCTTGTTTCATTTTGCTCTATTTATATTTTATATGTCTATGCTGCGCTATGAAAAATCAAACGACCCTCACACACGCACACGCATACAGCAACTGGGTACATGTGTGTGTGTATGATGATGTATTCAAGCGTGAAGCAAAAGATTACAGTTTCAAGCAATTTTTTGTTTTTTTTTTTTGTGCAACATTTTCGATTTGGTTACTTCTCATTGTTGTTGCTTATGTGGTTCTTTTTGCTGTTGTTGTTCTAGTCCAATTTGTAAAACTAAGCAGCTGCCAAAAATGAGTAGCAAGCGGCAAAACAGGAAGCAGAAAGAGGAAGAAGAAGAAGGAGCATAAGAAGAAGCAGTAGAAGAAGTGGTAGCTGAAAATGTGTGTGCGTTATGAAATTATTTTCGGCTACATTTTGCAAGTATTTAAAAGGGCATCATCAATGGGCGGGCAACAAGAGGGGCATAGCATAAAGGCCTTAAAGGATGCTGTTGCTGTTGTTGTTGTTGTTGTTGTTGTTGGTGGGAAACGTGCCAGGATAATGGCAAGCAAGATCCGAAAGGTCTTTAGCCCTCAGGAGGTGGTTAATGAATGCGCCACACGAGTCACGAACGCTGAGCCTGCGGCCACTTAACCCATTGTTGACCCCACTGGGATGCCATTATGTGATTGCTGTATACACATATATACAAAATGAGTGGGAAGTGGAAAGTGAGAAGTGAGTGGGAAGGAGTAAGCACAAGGCGGAGGAAATTATAAACTATGTGCGATAAGATAACAATTGCAAGCAAACATCAAAATAAAACGCGTGCGGGCTAACCCAAGTCTCTCTCTCTCTCTCTCACACTTATTCGCTCTCTCTTACACTCTCTCTTGTGAGCATACACACGCTTGAATGACTGCATCAATGTGTGTGTAATGAATGGCCCGGGGCTGACAAACCACTCACAAGGAATAAACTAACGGAGCGTTTGAAGGGTTCCATTGGGTGTCATTCGAAAATTGAATTGCATGGCAAATGCGAATTGCGAAATGCGAATTCGAATGCGAATGCAAATACGAAATTCAAGCGAAACACGCGAAAATGTCAAGTTCACACTGCGTGTCAAATGGAATGATGCCAGGGCAGAGCGGGCAGAGGGCGAGCTGGGGTATGAGCATGATGAGGTGATGCGATGCGATCAAGTGGGTGGAATCTGGCAATTCTGACTGACTAATCAGACGCAACGTTGTTGTCGCTCGTTGCCATGTAAAACGATATTTCAGCTGTCAGTTTATGCTTCAACTATTTCAAATCAAATCAATGCCAAAGGACTTGACGCTGAGTTGATGCGTAGGCGTGTGAGCGGCAGGCCGAGTGGAAGGGGGGGCATGCACTGTCAATGATTTATGTTAAAAGGCTTACTGACACTAACACACACACACACACACACACACACACACACACACACGCGCGCGCACGCACTCACACAGCTACACCTTCTAGCGAAGCCATGAAAATGAATGCGTAAAGTTTTTGCAACAATAACAACAGCTCGAAACTAAAGAAAGAGAATATGAAAGAGAAGGCTTAACAGCAGAGTCGACCTATGAATGCCCTAACTGACAGTTGCATG
The DNA here is from genome assembly GCA_030914335.1 of Drosophila borborema. NCBI lineage: Eukaryota > Metazoa > Arthropoda > Insecta > Diptera > Drosophilidae > Drosophila > Drosophila borborema. Next base: position 6,353,117 of record JAUESP010000305.1, read on the forward strand.
GAGCGTATATGAAGATTAATGATGATTTATGTAGGCTTAGTGAGTATGAAGAGAAAATCCTTTAATAAATTAGTAACAGCCTAAGGAAACTTAATTAAGAAACATGAATTTACAGTTGTATATCTAGCAGTAGAGAGCAGAAAATGTATAGTAAACCAATGCAACGTAAACGAACATAAAATTCAACTTATTTTCCACTTGAAGGTCTCTCCCCCTAACTCTCTCTATCTCTCTCTCTCTCTCTCACTCTCTCTCTTTCTCTTGCACTTCAACTAATTCTAATCACGTCCATAGCTCATTCCCTACGTAAATGGCATATAGAGTATACAGCTAGAGGAGCTCTGCTTGCATTGTGTTACTCCTTGCATGCTCAACCCATGCAGACCTTGCCCTCGTGCTCGGCGTGTGAGTTTTTCCACCATAAATTCACAAAAATGAATCTACATTGCAAATACAAGCAAGTTGACAGCGAGAGAGAGAGAGAGAGAGAGAGGGAAAGAGAGTGTGTGTATGTGTGTGTGTAAATGAACAAAAAGAAAAAACAAAGCATAAATGTAGCTCAACGCATTTTGCTGCACACGAATGGCACAAAAGAGAACGTAGGGAAGGGAGTGAGGCGAGCTGGGTAGTCGAGGGAAGAGGCTACTGGCAACTGGCAACTGGCAACTGGAACTGGGAGCACAGCGAACAGAAGCTAACGAAGCGTAAAGTTTGCCAAGCGGCTGCCATTTGGAATGGCAAGCGGCCAAGCGGGCAAAGCGCTATACAATTCGCCGCCAAAACTACTCGTGCCATCCCGCTCGCTCCTGCACTCTGGCTCTTGCTCTTGCTCTTGCTCGCCAGCCACTCATCCGCAATTCCCTTTTCAGCCTCTCAGTGTTTGCCTTGTGGTATTTTTTATTAAATATTCCTAATAAATTATGCAAAATTCCTGTATTGCATGCAGAGACAACAGAGCAAGACAGCGAATGTGTGTGCGAGAGAGTGAGAGAGAGAGGGAGTGCAAGAGTAAACGAGATTTTTGGTCAAATCAAAATGTTTGCCCAAGAGGCAGGCAGAGGCCAGGGGCACTCTGTGGCTGTGCGTGTGGGCGTGCCGTAACTATCAATAACTTTTTTCTCAGCTGGCTTAAAAGCCAATCGAAGCAGTAGCCAAAGCCGGAGCAGCAGTGGCGGATGCCTTGGCAACAACAATGGCTGCTGTCCAGGCGTTTGTCGGGCTCTGCTTTTAATACAATATAAAGGCAAAGGATGCACACAGGCTCCGTATCTGTGTATCCTTTAGATACAACTCTGTCGTGTATTGCGATAATAAAATAAAATTGAAATATGGTTGGCAATTGACTGAACGCAATGAGTGGAAATTGTTGAATCGCTTGCGTTATGACAGCGTGACGGCCGACAGATTGGTTGGATTGGGCTTGGAGCACGAGCAGGGACTGGGGCAGGGGCAGCAAAGGATTGGCGCTGATCGAGTTGGAGCGGAAGTTATAGTGCTGCGGTGCACAGGATTTTCCAGCGTGCAGCATGTTGTAAATTGTCAAATGATGAATGCCCCAATAAGTAGGCAATGGATTTTTTTACGACTCAACAACAGATGTCGAGCTCCAAAGCAACTTTTATGCCACTCAATGCGAATGAGTTGAGTGTGGATAAAAGATTTCACTTTACAAATGGTTAAATGCCATAAACGTGCAAATGGAATTTTTGAGGGCTGTAAAACAAGCGAAAATTAGATTGAATTATTTAAAATAATAAATACACGATAAAATGTATACAAAATATTTTAATATACTATTAATCACAAAATAATTAATAATAAATCTATGAATACAAAAATATTGAGAGACATGAATTTATTATAAATTACAAATTTAGATCAAATTAAAATATTGTGAAAATTTAAATATTTCTAAAATAATTTATTTATATTACATTACCATGTAGAAACTAATTATTTACATAAAATTTATATTTAATTATTATATGTTGTATTTATTTATTAATTTTATTAATTTTTAATTGTTTAATTTATTTATGTATTTACTTATTTTTTATTTTTTATTTATATAATTTTTGTATCTATAATTGATAAAGAATTCTAAATCAATTGCCCTAGAAATAATTAAATTTTAATTTTAATTTTAATTGTTCTTATATTTTCAAATTTATAATATTTAGTTTATAAATAAAATTGATATATTAAGCAATCATTTTTCTGCCATAAATTATTAATTTTTTAAAAAAATTTTCTTCAATATTTCATATTTTAATCCATGAATTCCTTGAATCAATTGAGCACCTCAGGCTTAAATTGTGCAGTGATACGATTGAATGAATTTAAGGCGCTGACAAAGTCACAAATTTTCTAATATTTGTTTTCTTGTGCACACTCGAGCGCAACGAAGCTGTTTGAGTGAGTAGCTAGCTCCTATGTCGGTGCGACTGAGCTGCAATTACAAAGAATTGTGATATTTAAGCACAATTTCGCTTTTTTTTCTTCCATCTTCATATGCATAAATATATTTGCAGATGTTAAAAAGGAAAAATACGAAATTGTTGCTGAACAAAATGCGCTTATGAATAAATAAGAGCACGCACACACTGGCACACGGGCAGAATGGCACGCAAACACGCTCGCACACACACACACACAGATTTATGATGTGAAACAAATCACTCATACGCCGCATTGGACCACGGGCATACAGTGTGCATGTGTGTGTGTGTGTGGAACGTGAAACATGAAACGTGGAAACGTGAAAGTGACTGTCAGGGATTTTCACAAGAAATTCGTATATTTTTAGACCGGCAACAGTAACAACAATAACAAGCACATGTGAAGAGGACCAGCAACAACAACACAGTTAAAGCAAATGTCTTGTTTATTTGAGCTTCAGTTTTCTGACGGGCGAGCGAAAAAATTCAACAACAAAGAAAGTAAATAACAAAAAAGAAATTAAGTTGCCGCCTGCAGGTTTATAACACCACCAAATGCCATGACACCAAGCAGCAGAAAAAAAAGAGAAAAGAAAAACAACAAATAACAACAGCAACAGCAGGAAAATGTTTATCTGATTTAAACGTTGGCAAAAGTCGTCTCTTAGTCGACTTACGACCGGCCCAGAGGAATGATTTCGCTTCAAAGACATCGGCTGCCCACCCATCTATCTACCCATTCGCTGGGCAAACTTATGCTGCCTGTCGCTGGCGCCCAGCTTAATTTTCACTCTGTGGCAACTTTAATATTAATCATACGACCCGCATGCCCAACAAATAAAACACAAACACACGTTCGCAACTCGAGCTTGTTGCGGTAGGTTTTGCTGCCGTGTGCCGTGTGCCGTGTGCCGTGCGCCCACTATTGACTCACTCTGAGGTGACCCACGAATGTGGGCGTAACAAGTGTAAGGCGTGCAGGACGTGGTGGGGCGGATCGGGAGTGGCGGACTCTCACGTCTGTAGCAACCGCAGCGCCAAACGCCAAAAGTTCTTAGTTAAATTCATCGCACTAGCAAAAGTTTTCTCAAGTGGCTCATTGTGGTTGCCAGCTGAAATGTTGACCCACAGACAGGCAGTGTGACAGAGAAAGAGTGAGGAGAGAGAGGGAGAGAGAGAGAGATGATAGCATAGAGTGAGTGCAAGCGAGACACATATACATAGATAGTTGACAAGGACACGCAGCAGCAGCGACTCATGCTCTTTGCGGTCTTTAGCGCTGCAGCAGACGCCAAAACTTGCCAATGTCCAAAAAACAAACAAAAATGTTGCAACTAACAACAACAAGCGAAGGGAAAACCGTTGGCATGCAAAAACTTTTCGGATGCTGCAAAAGAAAACGCAAATGATTAAGTGCGTTGTGGCATAATTCAGCAAGACAACATTTCGGTTGACACAGCGGAAGGCACGTCTGCAGTCAGTGACGTTGGCATACGATGCGCGGAAGGGGCTTACGATGCGAGCTAAATGGCAATTGAAGTGACATTCGCTAAGGGGAGGAGGTAAAGACACATGGGAGAAGGTAAAGATACAGAAGGAGAGCAAGAGAGAGAGAAAAAGAGAGAGAGAGAGAGAGAGAGAGAACTAAAGTGCTTGGATTTGAATTGAAAGAAATGCAAGACTAAGAGCTGTATGAGCTGATACTAAGAGCTTGCTAGCAAAGCTTAGTAAAGTACACTGAACAAATAGAAATTAAGACGTATAAAATATGGTATGTAAGTAGAAACTACAAAAAGCTGAAAATATTTACTGTTTACGTCTCGTTTAATGCAAATCAAATAGAAATAAATAACAAATGATATGACCACAGAAAAATATATGAAATATATGAAAAATATAACAATAAAAATAAAATAATCTAGAGATGATATGAGAAAAGTTTCAGTTCTTTGTAAGTTGGAAATATTTTAATATAAAGTTTATTATTTATTAAAAACCTTTTTATTATATAAAGATTAGCTGTCCAAGAGATCATTCCACCCTCACCCAACTAATTGATAAATATCATGAACTAAATTAAATTAATAATATGCATGAATAAATAAATATAAAAATAAAATATACTATAATATAGGAATATAATTGTTTATATTAGAAAAAGATAATATTAAAATAAATAAATATTTTTTATTTATTTATCCATTGAATAGATCACTCTATTTTATCAGAACAGTAAGCTAGACAAAAAAAAAAATCAACATCTTACTGATCTCATTAACATATTCTTTAGTCATAAAGTTTGCTCACACTGTTAGCTGCTTTCGTTTCGATTTCAGTGCCACTTTCAGTTTCCTTAAAGTTAATTAAATTCAATATCCCAGCCGACGACGCCACTGAGAAAGCTGGAAGCTGCTTTAGAAGTTGCTGCTCAGACAGCGTTTACTATGCTCGCCCATTGCGCTTGTTAGTTTGGTTCTTTGGTTCTTTGGGTTTCTGGTGTGCTTGGGTTTGGTTTGGTTGGGTTTGGCTCGGTTTGGCTTGGTTTACTTTGGTTGCTGTCTGCTGTGTTGCCATGTTCCTTGCGGATTAGGAGCTACGGCCATTTGTTTGGGACTACAACCAACAGCAGCAGACCGAACACGAACTTTTGCTGTTTAGCATTTCAACACACACACACAGACTGCACAGCAATTAATATGTATCTTTTACTTGGCACGCTTTATCGCTGCAATCCAACCTCTGCCAACAACAACTACTTCAAAAACAAGAAATGTTTCTTTCTTTTTTTTTTGTTGTTGTTGTCATCGTTTTGCTTTTTGGTATTTTTGGCTAGAATTTTGCACGTTGGCATTTTATGTGGTCCTCGGGCATTTTGCACAGTTACACATTATAGCCACACGCCCCCCTAGCCAGCAGCGAGACGCACATTTTGCAGGCGACTCAAGTGATTTATGACAGCAAGGCCGGGCGACGGGGCACACCGGGCTGCATTGCGTATACTTGATATTCTGTGGCAGGCGCAACGAAGGCGTCTTTTAAATCAAAAGTGGCTTGAGAAACAAGCGAAATGGCACAGAGCAAGACGCTAAGAAAGCGAGAGCAAGTGAGAGAGACTGCTGGAGACTATAACTTTGAGTCTGTCAAGGACTTTGTCTATTTGGGAACTGCAGTGACCAACAAAAATGATGTCAGCCTGGAGATCAAGCGGAGAATTACACTTGCCAACAAATGTTACTTTGGGCTCAGTAGGCAAATGAACAGTAGAGCCCTCTCTCGAAAGACAAAGGTAACCCTTTACAAGACACTCATCATTCCAGTGCTGCTTTATGGAGCGGAAGCCTGGACCGTGACGCAGTCAGATGCAGCTGCTCTTGGTGTCTTTGAGAGAAAGATTCTTCGCAAGATCTTTGGACCAATTTGCGTTGGCGAAACCTATCGTATCAGGTGGAACGACGAGCTGTACGAGCTATACGGCGATGTTGACATTGGCAAGCGAATTGACATTCAGCGTCTTCGTTGGTTGGGTCACATTGCTCGTATGGAGGAAAACACTCCAGCTCGTTCGGTTTTTGATGCGGTAGTTAGAGGAGAACGAAGAAGGGGTAGACCTCGAACCCGTTGGAAGGACCAGATGGAGGCAATCCTGAATGGTGTTACCAACTGGAGAAGTTGCGCACAGGACAGAGAAGCGTGGAGGCAAATTGTGCATCAGGCTGTGCTCCGATAGGGGTGTTATTGCCAATTATTATTATTAAGTGAGAGAGAGAGAGAGAGAGAGAGAGAGAGAGAGCAGGCAAGCGACTGGGCTACAAAATTTAATTAAAATGCACATTTGTCCTTGACAGCGTTTTATATTTTTGCTTAATTGGAAGGCAACAGTCGCTGCTGCGACAGAGCCTGAAACTAAGGCTGTGGCTGTGGCCTGCATGACACACTCACACACACAGTTACGCACGCACACTCACACACACACAGGCGCGTTTTGGGCACATGCATTAGTAAAGATGCGGTTAGATATTCAAAATGACGAACGCGACGCAGAGCTTGGCTAAAGGTCTGCTGCCTTGCTCTGCTCTACTTAGAGCAGCAACAGCTAGGCAAATAACACGCACAACCTGCTGTGCATGTGTGTGTGTGTGACTTAGTTTAGATAACTATATGCAAGCCAAAAGAGGCGGGAGAATTGCCTCAGCTGACAAGCGTCTGACAAAAATTAAAGTTGATTACGTGGCAGACTAAAACGAGCTGAAACTCTTGCTCGGAACGAACGAACAAGGACATGACAATAAATTCTGTCACAGTGCTAATTGAACTTCTTGTGTGTGTGTGTGTGTGTGTGTGTGTGTGTGTGTGTGTGTATGTGTGTGTGTTAGTAGTCTAAATGCAGCTTAAGACTAAAGAGGAACACGCGCCACATCGCTGGGTATAATTGAATAATTAACTCAAAATGATAAATAATTTATAATAATTTTCTCAATTCGCTCAGCTAGTTTTAACTAATGTCAGTTGGTTTAAATGCTGAACGAATATTAGTAGAAAGTATAATATTTAAAAAATTGCCTTGTCTTTGCTTAAAAGAACTTTAAAAATTAATAGTAATATAAATTTTCATACATTTTTTTTTTATATTTCTATTTATATTCCCCCATTATATATATATAAATATGAATTAGGACTCTGTTGTATCTATTTGCTTTGAGATTAGGGTGAGAGTTTGTCTAATGCATAACCAACAAGAAAGAATGAAGTGTCAGTTGTGAGCTCTATGACAACTAATATCCATTTGGATGTCCTAAGCCCTCTGCTGGCCAAAACAAAATGCATTAATGCGGAAACGCATTTTGTCTGCTTCTATTTGCATATGAGTTTGAGCCAGAGACAGCTCGCACGTATTCAACTTTAACTGCTATCTACAGCAAGACAAACAAACTGACTGAAAGAGCTAGAGCTAGAGAGAGAAGCGTGGAGAGAGGACGTGAGAGGGGAAAAGGACATGTTGTGCTTTTTATGCGTTGGCATACACAAAAATTTGTGCTAAAGGACTTTTGCTTACAAACGAGCAAGCTGACAAAAAGTGTGGAAGAATTGCATTGTTTTTCGCAGTCAGGCAGAAGCCAGAAACAGGACCAGGACCAGAACCAGGATCAGGACCAGAACACACGTGCAAGGATATATGCATATGTCTTGGCTGGGATTTGTGCTCCTTGGCCCGGCCCTGCCGAAGCATTCACCTCGCTGGCAACAGGCGCAGGCAGACAACTGCAGATGATGAGCCTCAGATAATATGCACTCACTAGCGTTTGCATTGTCTCCTGCTCTCGTCTTGGGCTCGACAGGTTCTGTCAGCTGCTGCCGTTGTTGCTGCTGCTGCTGGGCTGTGCTTTTGGGCCTTTGTGTGGTGCCAACAGGACATGCATAAGTGGCCTGTCTACTCGTTCCAGGCTCAACAACTTTACTGCATTTTTATTTATATTTACTCTTGATTGTTGCAGTCGCTCGGCTTCTCCTTGTTCTTCTTCTTCTTCTTCGTCTTCTTGTCTTGTGTTGTTTTCACTGCTGTTTTTCTGTTGCTGCAGACAAGTGGAAACAGCATTTAAAACAACAAATCCTCCCAGCTGCCTGCACTTTTTGCTCTCAAAACAATTAAGCCCAACAAACTTTTCGCAGCAACTCTCTCTGCCTCACACACACACACACACACGCACACTCTCTTTCTCTCTTTCTCTCTTTCTATATTACTCTTTGCTTCTCTCTCTTTAATTTAAGCTGCCGTTTCTTGTCCGCTTGTTTATTTTTATATGCCAAATGTACTTGGCCTTTAATTTGTTTTTTCTTTTATTTTATTTATTTTTTTTTATTTTTTGTTTTTTGCCCAATTTTTAATGCAATTTTCATGTGTGCGTATGTGCGTTTCCTGACATCAGTCACTGTAAAATTAACTGTCACATCGAAAAACTTTACAAAATGCCAGCGAAAAAGCCTGTCACTGGCTGAACGATGCTTTAATGGGCTTTCAATATATGCCCAATGTGAGTTTTTTGTTTCTTAAATGGACAAGCTGAGAGTGAGGGAGAAAGAGAGGAAAAGTACAAACAGTGAAAATTTGAAATGCTTGAGAGAGAAAGATATAGTAGCTGTGGAGAAAGAGTAAAGTAATGATAGGAATTTCATTAAAAGATAATCATGAATATGAAATGATGAGCACATTGAAGCTGTAAAGGCATCGCCAGAAAATTAAAAGACTTTGCGATATGAGTGTAGGGGAAAAAAAACATTAAATATGATTATAAAGTGATCAATATTCATTTACTCAGAAGTGAAATTTTTAAAAGCTGCAATGCTTCCTTAGCTTTCTACTTGATAGTTTGCCTTTAAATGATTGTAGCCTTTAGATAAAGCTAAGCTTTTAATAGTACAAAGGGAGAATAATCATACTTCAAAGCTTTTCTCTCAGTTCTTATAAGTCTCTAAGCCAGTTAGGCACACAAGTAATGAAAAATCTATTAAAAAGCTGCAAAGCTTCATCTATAATACAACTATGAGCATCTAAACTTATATAGATTTCAAAATTAATTTATTTTTGACTTTATTTATTGTATAAAATTTTACTTACGCAATGGAAGCTGGAAGCAATATTTCAGCAAACAAATCAATTTATCAATGAACATTTGACTAGAATTTTAATGCTTTCTAAGTAAGAGCAAATTATATTAACTAAGCTCTGTAGAATTAGAGCACGTCAATTGAGGCTTTGGCAGCAGGGAGGCTTCCTCTTTACTTTCAGCTTGTGACGTCACAATTTTGGGCATGGACTGAACGCACACAGATTTAATAATTTGTTTGGCTGCCTGGTTCTGGCATTTGCCTATTACTCAATGGCAAACGCAAATAGCATTTTGTGTCTATTTTAGTGTAATTTTCCGCACAGACGACTTCCCCACAGAATCCAAGTCTACGAAAGCCCAAGAGCAGAGTGTCAGCTACCACACAAAAGGAGTTCTGCTCCTGCTGCTGCTGCTCCTGCTGTGTGCAGCAGCCAGCAAAAAAAAAAAAAAAAAAAAAACTGGCAACTTAAAACACAAATTATTGGCTAGCTGTGCGACGCCCAAGTTATAAAAATAGCAACGGAAAGCCAAAAAACCAAATTGCCGCAAATTGAGTTTAAACCAATTTTATTAGATTTTCTTTTTTCGGTACTCGAAGACTTTTTGAAGCGGATCAAATGTGTCATTAGGTAAGAGAAGGTGTTGCTGAAGGCATAGAGCTTATATAAAATATACATATATTTAATATATATTCTCATTGAATTGTTTGAGACACTGAAACATTCTAGCCAGGTGTAGCTTTCTGTAATTCTATTTAAATGCGTAGAGCTTAGATACTATGAAAGTTGAAGACCCACAGCTTAATAATTGCAAGGTATTTCCTGGTCGAGCACTTCTAACTAGCTCAGTTCTACTTACTTTTCGATATTTTGTGGCTTTTCAGTATTTTTTGCTAGCAGCTTTGGCTGGGCATGAATATTGTGTGGCTTGCGATATGTCTCCAAAATACGCCCCATAGTTTTTTCCATTTATATTATATACTTTTTTCGGCATACTCATACTTTATGGCTTGTCTGCTATCGATTTCAATTGTGTCATGGCACATTGTGCAACCCGCTTAAGTCCGCCAAACCGCCTCAATGAACGAATCACTCGGTTCGCCCGCTCCCCCAAGCTCTGCTATATTTCATTTGCTTTGCGGGAACTTCAAAGCGCGCAATGAAATTGACACCCGCAGCGCCAGCGCCAGCTCCAAATTGAAACTATGGGCGAGAAAATAAATGTGTAGCGAAATGGAAGCTGCAGTTAACCCGCTCGAGCTCGTACCCAAGCCCAAGCCCAAGTTCCATTCAAGCACTGGAGCAACCCCAAATGCAACGCCCCGCGCGTGCCCCAGCATGGCAATAAAACCATTTTAATGAGATTTAAGCTTTAAATTTCGCGCTTTATTTACGTGAGTGGCGACAGCCGGAGTGGGTGTGGCTAAAAAAGGCAAATTTACGCCACAACGTCATAGAGTCTCGCGGCTGCCGTAAAAAAAATAAACTTATACATTTATATACATACATATATATATATGTGTATAAAAGGAGTTAACTTCATTATGTAACTCAAGGGAAATTTTAATTAAAAGCGTGCGAAAGATTTAATTGATTATACCCAGTGCTAAAGCTAAGTAGATGAGGTAGTCAGTGGAAGGGGTTGAATAGATGCTAACGAGCCAGAAACATGATGATGGGATGACTTGATAGATGGGGAATCGTATCTCAGGACTGATGTGAACTGAGTCTAATTGTATAATTCCAAGTAAATATTACGAATACCCAATTAAAGTAGCATTATGTAAGTAAAAAATTTATCTTACAGGGTATAACAGAGCCAATCAATCGGTGGGGGACTGACTAGTTAGGCAAGGCTTTGGCACTGTCATATAATAATGACGACTTTGTTTTATTATACAGGGTATTTCTCAGTCATAACAACCTTTATATAACAGGCAAGTGTGAAATGTGATCAAAAAGTCAATGAAGACGCTTAGTAGAATCTGAATAAAATATGATGATCATTATTTGATTAACTGTGGTAAACCTTGAAGTCTACAGGGTATATCACAGTTGATCAACTAACAATATACAGCAAAATTTGCATAATCAATGAGGTTATTGTGTTGTTTATATGAGGCTTAAAAATGATCCCCAAGTTCATCGAAACTTTATTCTTAATAATTACCAAATGAAGGCTTTCAAGTCGATTCGTAAGACAGGAACCTAATCACTGCTCATAACAAAAAGTCAATATAACTGCACTCATAGGGTATATTTGAGCACATCATTAGTGCAGCTATTTTTATTATATTTTATTTTTTATTGTGCACTCAAAACTGACCGCTGGCCATTGAAAATTATCTTAGCCCCAGCGACTTGGCAAATATTTTAACAAGTTTGTTAAAACATTTTATGAAAATTGCGGCCACATTTTCAAGGGGAGGGGCCAAGTCGAAGCTGGCATCAAAAAATAAAAGTTTACACAGTTAATAATAAAACCATTTACTATGCAAATATTTTGTCAGCTCTGGCCAAGGAAGGCGCCCATTGAAGGGGGAGACTCCTGGTTGACCCCAGCGCAAGTCATTTTTCACGCTTAGCATATGAGAATTTGAATTCGGGAATGCAAAATGGACGCAAGTCGAGATGTGAGACGTGAGACGTTAGCTGTTAGATGCTAGACGTTAGGCAATAGACGAGAGGCCACAAACTCCGTTGCCCCCAAGCCCCACAGCTGGATCTCGAGTTGAGTGCATGCAAATGTGTTTGCAATGGGTTAAATATGCTGCGCAGACCCCCAGCTATATGCATATGCATTGTGTGTATGTGTCTGCGTGTGTGTGTGTGTGTGTGTGTCCTGCATGACCCCCTTCCGGTCCTCCTTTGGCACCCACCACTGGCTTTTTGTTTGCGCTGACTTTGAGTGAATGAAGTGCAGCTGCAGGAACGAAGGCGGGGCCAGGCAGCCATGAAAAATTAAAAAGGGATTTTGGTGCGGCAGCTGTTGAAAAGCGTTTGAATAGTAACTTGAACAAATTTTTTTCTCATTCTGCTCCCGTCTATTTTTTTGTGAACTTTTTTTGTGAGTGGTAGCCAGGCAGAGCCGACGGGGGGCTGTCAGCGTTTTCCGAAAGTGCCGCCCAAACCACATGAGCTGAAAGATGATATAAGCCAGCATATTGGACATGTGCTTTGCACTTGGAAAGCGGCAACGAAGTGGCCAAAGTTGAATGCCAAATCAAGTGGTGGGTGGCGGTTGGGATGGTGTGAGCTTGTTTTTTTGGAGTGCAAAGTTCGCTTAATTATGTGGCCAGACCGATTGTGGTTGAAGTGCAGCTCTATAATTGAGAGGCATACTTTGCACAAAGTGCAAGATAATGAAGATGTGTTAAGTATACTCGGGGTAAATGCGAATGGCAATAGCATATGGAAAATTGCTTAGAAGAATGGGTAAAGTTCTTCAATAGGCAACTAGGAATAGGCTCAAGTTAAGTTAGGTTTCTGGAATTTGCTTCAACACCGTATACTATCCTTTCCGTAGATATTCTGTGAGTTAATTATTAAATATAAAATAAAAGTAGCACATTTGTTTTTTCTTTTATTTTATCAAATTAATTTTCTGCGACGTTTATTGACAGCTATTTAACATCTTAGCAAAAATGCATTAAAATAATAATTTACCCTAAAAGTAGGCAACGAAATATTATGATTCGATTTGCCTTATTCATTGTTTTTCTTTTTTTTTAATTTTTATGTCAATTAGGGATTCAAAAATTTATATAAGTAAAGAGCTTTGCCTCATCAAATATTTCTTTACATTTTTTGATGTTTCTGCTAAAGATTTTCTATTAAGCCCTATTGATAAGTTACTCTTCAAGTAATTAAAAGTAAATAAATATTACAGACATTTTTTCATTGAGCATGTTTTATTTCTATTCCTTTAGAGCCTTTTGTAAAACTAAAAACTTTTTGTCATTTTTAGTAATTTTCTTAACTTCTGCAAATATAATTTTATAAATGCACAGCAAGTCGCTTTTAAGCCAAAGAAAAATTGTTTTGTTTTGCAATTTCTTTGGGATTTTGATGCTTTGATTAAAGTTTTAACGGTAGTCTGTGCTGAGCAGAATACAAACTAATGTTCAACTTCTACGCTGCTCTTGTAACTTTACACAATCCAATTGGATTTGTGCAATGCTTAAGGTCCGAGAAATGCTTAAACCCAATAAACTACAGCTGAGTGACAAAGGCAAGAGAAAAAAAAAAAAAAAACAGAATGAAGGAAAAACTGTGAGCAAAAGGAAAAGCTTACCTTGTGCAATAATGAAAATTCGTTGTAAAAAGTAGCTGGCGACTCGTAAAATTGTTGCCAATCGTTACAGTTGTTGCTCTTCCACTACAACACTGTCTCTCTCTGTCTGACTATCTCTCTCTCTCTCTGTCTCGCTTGCTCTCTGGTGCTTACGTTTATTGTTACTGCTTTTGTTGATGTTCTACTGATTGTTGCTGTTGTTGTTGCTGCTTTGATATTAGCAATTGCTGCTGTTGTTGTTGTTGTTATTTTAGCGTTGAATTTTCGTGTTTTTTTTATGACGTTTATTGTTTTAGTCACTTGACAGCGCGTGAACGCGTATGCGAATGCGAATTGAAATGAATTTCGTTTTAACCCTTTCAACAATTCGGTTAAATTGCATTGCGGGATTTTTGGCCTTAAATTGTTTATAGGCTTTTGTCAGGTTTATTGTTTATTATTTGTTTAACTGGAAAAATGTCGAGCGTGAAAACAAAAAAGGGAAACAATAAAAATATTTTCAATACGCATTTTTTTACAGCTCGCTGAGCGGCCACCATGACCTTTGTCCTCTGTCCCTTGCCACCAATCGTTATGGCAATGACAGCCCATATGTCTGAAGATTTATGACCATATGAAATGGCAGGCGGCTTTCTTGCCATGCTCCCCCGCCTATAACGAGCCCGTTTACCCAGTCAAATGCGTAATGAATTATGCAATGAAATTTGTTTCATTTTTCCAACGCACACACACACACACACACACACATAGACACACAATTGAAATTTTGAGAGATTGCCGGCAATGTTGCACGTTGTCCTTGTTGCTGTTGTAATAAAAGTCGAGAAAAATGATTGTTTAATTTATGAAACGTATTTGTTGATCTTGGCACATGGAAATCTGCTGAATTATGTATGTGGGGGAATTGGTGGGAATACATTTTTGGATTAGCAGCTTGTTCAGCTTTAGTATCTGCACTCATTTGTGCCTCGAGGTCAAACGCGCTGCCGTCCCTTCCTCTCGGCCCGCTTCGCTCATAGACAGAGCATCCTGTCAGCCTCCTGGGAGGGCTCGGCTGCTTCCTGTACGTAAGGCCAGGCTCGAGCGCTTGAAGGACTTCCCCTCAGCTGGGCTCACACCATGACTATGGCTGTGGCTTCTGGCTTTGTCGTAATCTCGTAGTCTCATAACCTCGTCCCGCTTTTATTTTCTTTCTTTTCTATTTTTTATTTTTGTTTATGCCTCGCCCCTTTTTCTGCTCATTTTCTTTTTTTTTTTTTACTTTTTGCTGCTCTCCTTTTTCACTTATTAGTCTGCGTTTTGCAAACACACACAAATTTGCATACGAGGCACGTCTCTGACATTTTTCTTCAACTTATGCTTTATTTTGTTCTCTCTGCGTTTCGCTCATTTCATTATTATTATCATTATCATTATTATTTTTACTTTTACTCTTGTTGTTCTTGGCACGAGTTGCCTTCGAAGTGCAAATGCGAGATTTCTTAGCACCACATTAAAACAGACGACAGCAAATAGCAAAATAAATAAGAAGCAAATGAGAAATGGAAAATGTTTTCTTTTTTTTTTCCTTAATAAGGGGAAGAAAATAAAACAAAACGAAAGAAATGGATAGAACATTTGTCATTTACCATTTGTCATTCGTCATTTTTCATTCAAACTTTTCCCTACTTTCATTATTTGCATTATGAATCTTCCCATGGGGTTAATTATAAGATTGGATTGTAAAATTTGTGAATTAATTCAACTTAAAATAAATAAATAATATTTAAATTATTTCATGCTTATTTTGCATTATTAAATAATATTTACATTGCTCAACTCAGCATTGTAATAAGATCTAGATATTTATTAAAATTATATATTCATAAAAAGATGTAAAGGAAATCATAATAGTCTGCATAGGTTCATCTAGAAATTTATTTATTAGACGTATCATTTGTTCACTCAGATTTACAGAAATAAACATGGTTTGTTTTATGATTTTTTTTTAAACTTCATATAAATTGTATGAATACAAATTGCTGATAAAATTGTATTACAAAGGCTTAAAATGTCAAATAGTAAAAATAAGTATATAAAATAAATATCTTGCAAATGAAAATATACATAAACAAAAAATATATTATTGAGAGTTAATTTTTTCAATACAAATTAATGATATGTCTATTTATTTTATTATTCAAATATATTTATTTATTTTGCTTGTACGCCGCATCCTGTGAGAATTGAGCCTGACATATTTTTTTAATACAAAAATTAATTAAATGTTATGTGGAAGGAAAAATGTTTTGCTCGCATTTAAGTCTTCAGCTGACTTTTGATATTTTTAAATTATTCATTAGGTTTGCGAATTCGAATAAAAAATAAGCTCTATGTGCAAAGCATATTTGATAGTGTTTTTTATTTTTTTAATTAATTTTCATTGGAGTCACAAAGAAATAAATAGTTTTTATTTAACTGAGTGAAATTTTCTGTTTGTCATGATAATATTTATTGAATTTATTTATTATTTTTCTTTTATGATAATAGTTTTACCAATTTATTTGCTTCAATTTCATAGATTTATGTTGCAACTTATCTAACTATAAAACTCCTTGCCCAATGAGTCTAACTGTCCATTACTATTTCATTTGAAATTTATGTTATATTCCAATTTGTTTTCTTTTTTAAATTATTAATTATTAAATTATTAAATTATTAAATTATTTAAAAAACATAAATTTAGCTCTAATTTGTATTTTTCTTTTTAAATCCCATTCAAAACAAAAACAATTTTAAAATTCATCTCAGTTAATTAAATTCATAATGCTCACCAAATTGGCAGATCAGTAACTAAAAGTGAGTGGGAAGCAGTCAAGATTTATAAGCAAATCGAGGTTCGTAAATTTAGGCATTCATAATTTATTCCTGGTTTATTTACGTCTCATTTTCTTCATTTGCATGCAGTACACAAGATAATTGAAATTTATAAAAAAAAAAAGGAAAAAAAAAAAAAAAATAAAGTCTCATCGACGTTTTGGTTTATTTAACACCTGAAAACCATTCGATACACTTCCAATAATAAGTTTAATCGCTGATTTACCTGGCGACCCAAATCATTTCTCTGGCTTTGCCCTTTTTGATGGAGGCTGCGCTCATCAACTTGTAATTTGTAAATTAAATTGCTTTTTTTTTGTAGCTGGCTTTCCCTCTTTTTGCGGTTCCCCCCAGCTCGTTTGTGCTTTGGCTTGTTTGCCTTTTCTTGTTTTCTTTTATTTTATTTTTTTTTTTTTACGCAAAAATGCAAATTTATAAAATTGGTTGAAGGTCTGGATTTTGATGGCGGCCAATTGAAATGCCAAAAATTAATTACACATGCCTGCCACACACACACACACACACACACACGCACACACACTCAAAGGCACACACGTTGTTTTTTGCTGCTGCTCGTGTTACTTTGTTTGTTGTTGTTGCAGTTTACACCTTTTAATTGATTACGGCGACACACACACGCACACTCACACACACCTCTTTTTTATTTTATTTTGATATATAATCGGAATTTGGCCGCACACACACGATTCGATGCGAACACGAAACACAAACTATGTTGGCAATTGGCGCTTGTCATTTGGCTGTGTCTACTGCCAATTGTTGGTGGCCAGGCTAAAAGAGCCGCAACATGAACGCCGTTAAACGAACGTGGCCACGTTTCCGAGTTGACTGATTTGAGCCAACGCCGCTGCTGCTGCTGGCCAAGACACGAGCCGTGGCCCAAACCGATGCGAGGCTCTTATCACACACGAGGCCTGCACGTCGTGCATCCGTGTTGAGTTTCGGCTTCGGCTTCAGAGCGCAACGCAGACGCTCCAAGCAGACACAAATAGATAGAGAGCGCACCAGAGAGTGTGAGCGAGAGAGCACCATTGCCGGCTTTCGTTGGTGTATGGTGAGTTTCGAGCATAGTACGCATTGGTGTAAGCTTGTTGAATGTTGTTGCACGCGGTTTTGTGGCACATTGAATGAACCAAAAATACGAGGCCGCACGCTGTTATCAGTTGTGCGTGACACTTATCATTGCTGAAGACACTGTCAAGCTGTGATGTACGAAAAAAATGAGTGAGCAAATCTGGCTGCTGGCTGCCTGCAATGCGATTCGAGTTGTAAGTTAATTAAGTGTGTGTTTAGCGTTTCGTTTGGCCCAAATATTTAATTACAAGTAATTAAATAAATAATAGTCTTTGGCATTTATTTATTTAGTTTATATTAGAAATATATAAAATTCATGTAATACATATATTTATATTTTATCGACTATTTTATAAATATATAATACATATTTTTTTAAATATCTTATGAAAATTAGTTTGAAATCTCTGTTAAACACACAACAAGTATATTGATCGAAATATTCAATCTATAATATTATAATATAGTAAGTCGACGCGTCGACGCTCACTAAGCTGCATGATGCCAACGATACTCTCATTCGAAATATGCTTCAATATGCAGCTAAGCTAGATCAAGCCGACGAACAAGCGTGTGAAGAGAGTCAGACAGAGAGAGAGAGAGAGAGATAACTTAGCGAGTGACCGTAGCTTCTTTAGAACGTACTCTGCTCTCCTATTCAACTGCTAAGCGCTGAGCTGATTGCTTAGTATGTAAGGCTTTCTTATGGATTTTAAGATTTTTAATTCGAATATTATTATACACATTTACATATATTTCCAATTAAATTTAATATTTTATCTCATCAGTTAAGCATTTCCAGTAACTTCTCATCTAACCTTTAAACCCCTAACTTGAACTGTTGTTAGGAAACCTTTTTTGACTAGTGATAAGTCTTTTGTTTAAGCCTTGAGTTGTGTCAGCTCTTGTTTAGTTGCTGTGTCTGGCGCTAGGTGTCGCTTTGACTGCTGCTCTTTGGTGTCACCACTTGGCTGTGCGAGATTGAAAACTTAGCAAGCTGCCGCTTCCTAATTGATGTATTGTCAGCAGTCCTCGCACAGCATGTCCGTGTCCTGTTTGCCAGTCGGGCAACAACAGCAACAATGACGACATTCGTTCGACCATCAAGCCACTGATGCTACCACAACTACTTCTTGTGAAGGACTCTGTCATTTGGGAACATTCATTTTGACTTTCATGCGCTTGTCAACTGCTGGCTAAGAGTGTTTTGTTTTTGGTCACTTCATCGTACTCACCACCAGCCCCATCATCGTCGTTGGCAACTGTTTTTATGGCCGTGTCATCGTTGCCAAAGAAATTCGATGCACTTGCTTTGGCATATCAATGCGTCCAGCTCTTGCTGCTCCTGCTGCTCCTGCTGCTCCACAGACGCTAAACAGGCCAAACTAATTACCGTGCATAATAAATCAGAGCTGTCATAGTTTGCCATTAGCTTGACAGCAAATGCCCGAAGCACAGGTCCTGCTTGCTTATTGGTTGAGAACGTAGAGCTCAAGTATTGGACCTGAACATGCCATGGCTATAGACTTTTGCATTATTAATTGCAATTCGTTAGCATTTTCCGAGAATTTGTAACAGCTTTAACCTAATAAGCGACACTCAAAGCATACAACACGATTGCTAAAAATATATATGTATATAGTGAGAGCTGACATGGACGGACACTGAATATTCTACTAATAAATAAGACACGAATGTGAAGCATTTAATTAAAGAGTAAACTATATTCTACTAGCTCTTTAAGTGAATATAGATTCTTTACAGTTGTTCGTTAATAGAGCTTTCACTGTATAGCAGCCAGTTCAATTGCTTTGTTCCCCGAGAAAGTTTTCTATGCAAAATTAATTGATTTCCATTGAAAAGGCAACAACTGACATATTTTTCTACTAGTGGGGTAATTTATAATTGTGGAGTGCGACGAAAGCTTTTAAAAATAAGTATTTCTAGCGTGACTTGGCTGATGATTGAGCCAATTTGCAACAAATGTCAGGCAATTAGCTTGAATTGGAACATGACTCGAAGTTCTTTATAGCTTTCGATTGCAACAATAACAACAATTTCTACAATTTTATTTTGTGAACAATAGGAATAATTTCGTTGCTCTTAATAAAGCAAAAATGATTGATTCCTGTGAAAGAATACAAAATACAAATATCAAATTAAAATTAAATTTATGAACTATTTCACATACCTCAACTGCCTGAAGAAGTTGACTCTTCTACGCACCTCGGGTATATTGTGCATGTGATCATCCAGAAACTTGTAGTAGGTGCCCGTGATGGGATCAAAGTCGTTCTTGGGCAAACGATTCCACATAAAGTCAGGTGTTTCACCTTTAGGCTTCAGTGGCTTGCAGCGTGAGGGATAAGGCTGGGTATACTCACGCATATAGCCCGATTTCATAGGCTGTATAAGCTCTTCTTCCTGATCCACAGGCCCATAGCGTGGACTGTGCAAGTAAATTGAATAATTTAAG
Organism: Drosophila borborema; assembly: GCA_030914335.1. NCBI lineage: Eukaryota > Metazoa > Arthropoda > Insecta > Diptera > Drosophilidae > Drosophila > Drosophila borborema. The sequence goes on from JAUESP010000305.1 coordinate 6,372,880, forward strand.
AGAGCGACGAGCTACAATTACCAATAGATACTCACTCTTCCATGTTGAACGACTGAAAGTTGACCAATTTGTGATCGGTGGTGCAGAGCGTGCGTTGTGGCCGAGAGCCCTCTTCCAGCATGATTTGTGTGGTTGTCTTCATCAGGGAGCTATCGTAGTGCGGTTCCCATAGCATTGTCTTCTTCTTGGAGGCCATATTCACAACGCAATGAACAATGAACGTGAATTATTCAAATATGTATTTGGGAAAGTGTTTTCGATGTATTCAAAATGTCGAATCTTTAAAGCACTCTCAAATTTTATAATTTCAAAAGTTTTGATTTCACATGAGATGCGCAGTGAACTTGAATATGAAATTTAAGAGCTAAAATCTGTAGACTATGTGAAAGTATTTGCAAAAGCAGTTATCATAAGAGAATGACCATCAGAATAGTCCGTTTGTACTTCCTTTAGTTAAAGTCAGTACTAAAAATATATTATTTCCGACTTATATTATATTTGATGTGCTGGAAGACAAGTTAGATAAGAAATAATGCTAGACGGAAATATACAAGTCAAATAAATGGACAAACCAAAGGACAGGCAGGTGTTTCTCTATTATGTATATAAAAATAAAAAAAGGTAAATTAAATTAAAAAATATATAAATTAAAAAAAATAATATATTTACTTTTTTTTTATCAAAAATATAAATATATAAACATTGAAGCATATAAATATATAAAGGTAAAAAGAAAGTTGGAGATATAAAAGATATGGAATTAAAAATATTCAAAAAATGTTGCAAACTAAATATTAAATTATAAAAAAAAAAAAAAAATTATCATGTTATAAAAAAAGGAAAATTTTTGTTTAATATTTATATTTAATATATTTCATGCTGAGAAATTTTTAAAATCTCCATCAACCTCACATATTTGTCAACATTCTACATAAAAAAAAACCTGGATTAAAATTGAATACTTGAAGCACTTGAAATTGCGCTTAGTTGCAAAATGTTAGAAAATCCAATTGGTAGCCTCAACACAATTCGGATATATAAACCAATTAAATCAGATCATTAAGCAACAAACTGTGTGTATGTTTAGCTCTGTGTGTGTGTGTGTGCGTGTGTTTCATTCAAAGCACGAACGGATTTATGGCAGGCCAAATGGCCTGAATGAACAGACAAATGAAATGAAAACCGAACAGTCAGTGGGTTAGTGGGCGAAGCTCTCTGCCGGGCCGGGCCATGCGTAATGGGGACATGGTATATTGAACAATTGCAACTAGAATTATAATAAAAGGAACAATTGGCTGCAGTTTTCATTATTGTATTGCTACCTTATTTGCTTGAATCGGCATTAATACGGGCTAATTAAACAAATATTGTGAGTGTGAGTGTGAGTAGGAGTGTGTATGTGTGTGCGTGTGTGGGTGTGTGCATCATATGGCTTATATCAACAAACGGCATCGATGACACCAGAAGGCAATGTTGAACAACATAATGCGATAGACACCGCTCAAATGAGCAACACTGAGCGAGCGAGAGGCAGCAAATGTAATGAGCGAGCGATGGGCAAGAGTTGGGGCAGCTGGGGCAGATGGGTGGGGCTTATGCCATGTGTGGCATAAATTATGTGGCAGAATTTTGCATGCGTTGCATTTTACAGCGCATAATTTGCATTTTTAAGCATTTTCACAGTGCATTGGGCATAATTAAAACCGACGGCAAACGAGGACAGCACGACTGGAATGTACTTTTTCGGTTTCATTTTTGTTTTGTTTTTCATTTTTGTTTTGTTTTTCATTTTTGTTTTTTTTTTTTGGCCATGAGTGTGTACACACTGAAATGCAATTAAGCCAACAACACATCAGGTGAGCGGTGTGTGTGTGTGGGCGTGTGGTGTGGTGTGGTGGCTGTGGAGCGAGCTAAACTGTTAAACTGCTCAAGTTGCTCACCTTAAAGATTACACAGTTGACTAAGCGAAAGAAGGCAAAGGCAATGCGTTGCTCTGAGACTTGGCAGCTGGTTGGGTGGGTAGCTGGCGCACTTAACAAATTAATGTCAAGCCACAATAAAAGTCAACAGCTGGTTTGGCTTGCGGCACAGCCAAAGGCTGAGCGCAGGCAGCTAAGGTGAAAGCATAGTTGAGTGCAATGTCATGCTGAGACTTAGTGAGAGTTTGCCTTGGGATGGGTTGGATAACTGGGATAGCGCGTGCAGCCAAGAATGGCAAACGGAAGCTCTGCCACTCGCAAAGCAACATTTACAAATGCACACACACACTAAGACACACACACGCACACACACGCACACTCTGGCAGGCACTCGCGCATGTTTAAGCGCCTGAGATTTTGCGCTTGACATATAATCTTTATGTTGCCATTCGCTTTGCCTGTTATGTGTCTGTCTGTCTCTCTGTCTGTCTGTCTGTCTGTCTGTATGTGTGTTGCATCCTTGCGCATCCTGCGCAAATGGCAAAACTTTTGCCCAGCACGCAGCACTTGCTCAACTTTTGATGGCTGAGGTGTGAAATTTACGAGTTGTGCGTTTCGCGAGTCCAAATAGGCATATAATTATAGCACATATACATACATATGCATATGCACGTACGCACACACTTACAACAGGGCTTTAAGATAAAAACTTGCTTTTGTTTAGAAATTCATTTAAATGATGCCATTACTACAAGCAATGCAGAAGCATATGTTATATGCCTTGAAATATATATATAAGTAGAAAGCGATGTAAAATGTTGAAAGATGTCCTGAGCCTCAGCCTCTATAGTTTATATTGCATCAGCAAGGAATGGACTAAGCTGAAGCTATCAGTACTTATCATTAGTCGTTAAAGGTAAGCGACTAACTCGTAGTTCCTTCTATTCAAAAATCTTTTATATTTTCAGATTACAAAACTTTTTCAGCCAATAGTGTCCAATGACACCCTAATTCCCAATAGCAGATGATTTGCAGAGATATAGTAGATATGTAGATGAAGCAAAAATCGTTGCACAAAATATCGTTGCATAACTTAGGGGGCTGGGGTCTAAATTTGAGCGGCAATTTCGAAAAGTAACAGGCGAACAGATATGAGTAGCAGAGTAAAACATTTAAGTTAGCATTGAGTTAATGCAGCTATGCTAATTAACAGCTTGTTAGCATGATTATGTTAATGCACTGTTTATCAACATTTTTTATTGAATGCATCAATACTAAAAATAAGGTCAAAGACCTTTACAAGTAATTTAGGCTTTCAATAATTTCATTTGAATTTTTTTTTTAATGTATAAAGAGCTTCATATATATATTTATAATATTCTGCATGTCCAGTTCTGTAACTATATACATATATAAATTTACTGCTGAGTGGAATTTCATGGGCTTGACCTCCTGCGCCAACATTCATTCATATGCCGTTGCGGCTGTACCAAATGAACTTCCTGGCAAAGCTGTAGACGGAAAAACAACTTCACGGCATTTGAAGCTGGCCACAATGATGCAGGACTGAGAGAGACAGAAGGACAGAGGTAAAGACAATGAAATAGAGTAAGAGTGAGACACAGCAGCAGAGAGATGCGAAAAAAAATGCAGTTAAATGAGCGGAAATGCAAAATTAACTCGCTGCGAAAGTGCAGAACAAACAAAGAAATTGTTGTACAACTAAAAAAACAGAAGAGAGAGAAAAAAAAACAATAAAAATAAAACAATGTAAAGGCAAAATGAAGAGGAAATAGCGAAAAATAATGGCAAGTGGAGTAGTAAAGGAAATTCAAGTAGCGCAAAAAACAAGTCCGAATAAATGTTGCCACTTGGCCAAATTTAATGCAAATATTTGGCCAACCGCAAAAGCCTCGCGAAGCAAAACAAATTAAAATGCAGCAAAACTTTGCTGCAATTGGATAGGACATACGAAATACTTATCGATGAAGCGTAGACAAACTAAATGAAAGAAAAAGAAAATAAAATGTTCGTAAAACTTGAGTTTTTAATACAAAAATTTCTTTTTTAAATATTTAATAAGAAAATTCTTGTGCTTTTATTTATTTATTTTATTTTCAAAATTTTTATATTTTATTTAGTTATTTAAATTTTTATTTATTTATTATTTTTTTTTTATTTATATAGTTTATTAACAATTTTTCTTCTACTTTTAGTTAAGCTTCCAATCTCGTTTTACATAAAAAGTGATCAAAAATATCATACTTAGAAAATGATTTATATATACATACATTAATACAATTATATTTAAATTTTTAAATATTTTTATTTTATTCTTATATTATAAATATTTATAAATATTTTATTGGTTATTAATTGGTTTGTGAATGTCTGTTAATCTTGCAAAGACATGTCCAGACATGCCCAGACATGCCCAGACATGCACTCGAGTGCATGGCTTACAGCTGTTGCTGTTCCATTAAATGCCAATTGAAAGTCTGCCTCTTCTTGAAATTGTTCAAGTTTTCTCTCTTACAATTATTAGCTAATATTTGATATATTAAAAGAAATTAGAAGAGTTGCTTCATAGCTGAGAGCATCACTTTCATTAATTGACCTCTCTCCCACTCTCTTCTCATCTTTCTCATAACATACATAAAGCTGTAGACAAATCCATGAATGTCGCTCTCATAGTGCCTCATCTCTTACATACTAAAACTCTAGTAAACTCCCCCATTATTGATTTCAAGCCACGATTGTGCAATTTTAAGCGTTCTCTATTCCACATCAATTTAGACAATTTACGCTAACATTCCGACAAATGAATCTGAATTGTTATTGCGCCTGACACGTATGCCACCGATGTAATATACACGTCTTGCAACCTCAGGGCAAATGACCCTAGCTACCTTCTGGCAGTAGTTAACTGTCTTCCTCCCTCTCTCTCTTTGACCCACACTATGGCGTCATTAACTGTATATTTGCTAAGGTAACGAGCTGTTTGGGCCATACAATTTCCAGTGACAAACCTCGCTATCGCTTAAATCTCTCCCTCCAAAAGGGTCTTTTAGAATATCCCTAAATGTTGAGCTTGATAAATAGAAAATGAAAATTGTAAATGATTTATTTTCAAGCGCGTATCTTTAGCTGCAGACGCACTTGCGCGTATTTGTACTGAGCGAAAATTGTATTTAATTGTCAGGCTAACAATTGTCAGAGCGTAAGAATGAGAGCTGTACCGAGAGCGATAGAGATGGAGAGAGAGAGAGAGAGAGAGAGAGAGCGTAAGACTCGTAATTTAAGCAAACATTTTCACAGCGCCCAATGAAAATGACAATAAAAATAGCATCAAATTTATGGCATACCAAACGAAACGAAATGGAACGAAATGCGAGTCGAACGGGCAGCGCCGTCTTCTTGGCCATTTTGTTATTGTGCAGTTGGCACACACACACACACACACTCACACACACACACACACTCGCTGTTGGCAGCAAGGCAAGGCAAATGGCATCTGCCACTTGGCACTGACTTCTTCTGCCTGGGGCAGACAGCGTGCCGCAAGGGAGACATACAGCTGCCAGGGGCGACACACAGTCAGTCCCACTGACTTTGCACAATTAATGGCGGGCAGCCTGACACGCCCACCCCGCGACTGCCGCCCGCCCACAGGGCAAGGCAGGACTTGAGCAATTATTGCGCCATTGTGTGTGAGAACCTTTGCCAAGTGTCTGTGTCACCGCTAAATTTAACATAATCCTGGAACGTGGCCGACGCTCCCGCCGCCGCTGCGGACTCATTTAATGCGCTTCCTTTTTCGGCAGCTGACGCGGCATAGACTCGCCGCCTACGTCACCCATCCCTTTGGGCTGCCTGCATACGGTGTCTTTGTCCTGCGGTAAGCCTTTCTTTTGCCGCGCATAATTAATTTCACGTTTCTGCCAAAAATATGCGCCAGAATCTCTCGTTCGTTCTGCTCCACTTTGATTTGATGTTGTTGTTATTGTTATTGTTGCAGCTTTGCTATTTATTTTGTTCTTGGCAAGCCGCCTTGAAGTCGCACAGCCAGCGAACTTGCCAATTGGCATTTCTCAGTTGGCCCACAAACGGAACGAATTCTACGCTAAGCAGCGTTAAGGCCCGAGACAAATTTAGCTGCCAAAAGATGGCCAAATGCCATCAAAACGTAATCAGTTTATTGTTAAATGTATTTAGGTATGCAGAGGTCCTTCCTGCGCCAGCCCAGAACGATTCACTGAGCATTCTTATTTGTCTGCGATTTCGCAAGCAATTAGCTAAGCCAGTCTCATTGTTGAATATTCTATTTGAATTACCATGGAGAATATATAGAAATACTTCATTTCAAAATTGTATTTAAATTGCTTGACTTTAAGATTGTTTGCGATTCATGCAAAAAATAAATTGAATTTCTCAACTATTTCATTTGCATATATTTTGAAATATATATATGTATATTTAAAAGCTAAAATGTCAGCTAGCATAAAAATATTGCAACAGTCAAAAGTTTCAGCCAAGTTAAGACAGTTCAGTTAAAGCAGCTCTAGCAACTTGATCAATATTAATAGAAAAGTTTTGTGCCTCGACAAACAGCAACATTTTTATCTCGCTGTGCGCATCGACAGGAAACTAATGTGTTAAAGGCAAAGAGAGAGGGAGAAACAGAGAGAGAGAGAAACAGAGATGACAATGGTAAAAATGAAACTAGCAAATGGAAATATGAAATGTTTTTTATGCAAGAAATATATATATAAATTCATATGCATTCATATGTGTAGAGACGGCGAAATCAGTGAGAAATATTTCGAAATTATTATTATTTAAAGTTATTTAAAGGCTTCGCCTCTCTCCAGATACTTATCAGCATGCGAGGCAATTCTTGAGCACTTACCCACACTTGATATCTACTTAACAAGAAGTTTCAAGTGCAGATTAAACTACAACTTAATATGAATACCCCTAAAGTGCTTCCACTCATCTGTATATTAAATCTGAGCCCAATGAAATTCAAGAATTTTATTTGCAAATATGATAATATATGCAATTTATAAGTGCGCAATTCAATCACACTTGATTCGCATGATTCACATGATTCACTGGATTCACTGGATTCGTTAGCTGGTTCTCTTGCTCGCTGGCTTCGCATTCATAATTGTTTCACAGCTGCAGTCGATAACAATTTAAATCCATTGTTGTCAATAAACAATTATTGCAATTCATGCAAAACAAAACGCAGAGCACACTTTATGCCCTTGGCCAACGCGCTCCCTCTGTTGCTCCATTAGCCACTGGCGTCAGTCGGGCATAAGCGGCCCTGAGCCATGGCCTAGACCAATGCCAATGCTGTTGCCGAATCGCTGAGCTTTTTATCTTCATAAAAACGCGGCCAGACAAAGCGACAGACAGGCAGACAGACGTAGAATGCTGTACCCAAACGAAATTCATTGCGAAATGTTCAAAAATGGCGTAGGAAGAGCAAAAAAGATATATAAAAAAAAAGAGAAAAAATATATAAAACTGTTGCCGGCAAAATTGAATGGAAATGAAAGGCGGTAGGCGTGCAATGGGCCATGTCATAGACAAAGAGGAGCGGGCGTGGCTGGGTTGGCTGCAGTCGCACTAAATAAAGTTGCAGTAAAAACTATTAGACAGCCGACCGCGTGGAAAAACAAAATAAAAATCACATAAAAGCGAAAGAGAAACACACAAAATATTTGGCCATATTTGCAATTGGGGAGAAAAGTGTGGCGACAGCCGCAGGGGCAGCGAGCGATAACAGAGCAGACTGAAGCCGAGTGGAGAAGCTACTATAGTTGAACAGAAACAGGAAATTAAAAACGAATCCTATGTGAACAAGGGTGTCCGTGTGTGGGTGTGTGTGTGTGCAGATGGCCAGCATCAAAAGACACTTCTGAGGCGAGCGAAACACAAAGTGTTTAATTCAATATGAGGCCAGGGACACACGCCAATGGCCAGTGGCTGGCAGCCAATGCAGCGGGGGGGCAACGCAGTCAAAACTCTATGCTCTTACCTTGACTCTTAAATTTATGTGCAAACTTTTGCTGTGCGTGTGCCTTAGTGAATCTGTGTGTGTGTGTCTGGAAATTATGCAATTTTAACGCATAAATTTCACAACTCAACCCGAGGCCAAAACCATAGCAGCAGCAGCCAGCCAGCCAGCTAGTCAGCCCATAACTTAGTCGACTTCACGATTGTCTAATTAAAGCCAGTTTAACGGACGTAGACCCTTTCCTGTACGCCAACCAGACAATACAAATGCCTTCCGTATACCATTCTCGAAGACGAAGACTTTGACTAGCATAAACTATTTGATCAAGGTTTGCCTTGAAGCAACTCCTGCTAACTATTCAAGCTAGAGATTAGCTATAAAGTTGTTCAACTAAATATACATCAGTTGTATAGTTTCTCATTTCGAATAGGTTCATTAATAGCTTGTTAGTTTAGCTACTATAAATAATAATTATAATAATACTTAGCATGCACTTTAAAGCTAACAAATTGAATAGGGCATTGAAATTCATAATTAGAAAAAAAACTCAGCTCTTATAATATTACATATATGTAAATATGTGTCATAGCTAATGCTAATCCAACAAGTAAATCTCCACAAAAATTCCATAAGCCACGCTTTCTCTCTCTCTCCCCTCATTCTATGTCTCCCTGCCTCACTCTCTCTCTCTCTCTATTGATCAGCAATTAGTCAAGCACTTAATTATTCAGCCAGGCAAATTAAGTTTGAATTTATATTCATATATATATACACATATACAGATACCTAGCATAATTAAAAAGTAAATAGCTAAAAATAATATTGGAAAAATTCAATTACAAGCGTAATAAATACACTGATTATTTGTTTAGCTATGTAATCGTTACACGAAACTCGGCCCAAAGCCACACGAGATAAAATGCAATAAATAAATTATTCAACACATAGATATTTGGCTATATAGATTCAATTTACAAATACTCAATCTGCCAAAATAAAATAACATTATTTATAAATTGAAAATGCTTTGAAATGCATTGTTTTATATATCAGCTGCACTTGTTATCCTCCGTAGAGTATCTCTAGCCTATGCAACTCTTGTGCATTTTTGTAAAGTTTCCATGACCCGCTCGTAAACATAAAAGTTGGCAACGCTCCCTGGAGACAAATCAGTTTGATTTTGATTGCATCTTTTATGGCCTTTGGCACCTTATAACATTTTTTGCTTCGGCCACGCCCAGCGCAACCTGGCCCAATACGGTATCTCTCAGCTGTTTGGCTGGGGCATGTTTTAATTCAGCCCATCACAGTTGTTTGACGTTGTTGTTATGGTTTCCGGTTGACGGTCGTTGCTTGTTGCAGTCAACGTTATTGGCACGTGTTTCTTTTTGTTGGTTTTTGTTTTCGTGTGTTTTTCATCTTGCGGCACACTCGCACTTATTTCTTGGGATAAGCTCGTAAAACTTTTGCCCGAACACAGAAACAAAAAAACAAAACAAAAAACAAACACAAAAACTTGACTTGTGGCATTTGTAGGTTTTATGCGTGCTTCGTGCCGCAACCATCAAAGGTAGCCAAAGCACTTGGCCCAAACACCTCAAGAATTTCTTTTAACAATTTAATGAGTCATAAGGGGGAGTGGTTGGGCTGCGCCCACCGGGGTTACCCAGGCCATGCCCGTCACAGAATCTACGACTTGTTCAAACGAACAGCGTGACAAAACAGACTTGAAAATATTTAGCATACAAAAGGGGCATCAATGGCAAAGCAAGCTCATAGATAGGGTAGCTCATAGAGAATACCTTTACAATACAGATTTAAAAGTTGTGATGCAAGGCTCCAAATTAAATACTTGTCTATATAATCTGAATATGTAATGATAATTCCTAAGTTATAAATAATAAATTTTTCTGGTTAAAAATTAAAAATTTACCTAATCTATTTTATTTTCTTTATTTATTTTCTTTTTTCAATTTGAATAACATAAAACACAGAATTTTATAATTAATATATATTAGATCAAGCCTGAAGCTGAAGAGTAAATAAAATTTATAATGCCTAAGTAATAAATAATAAATAAATATCAAACTGCATTATAAAATGTAAAAAAAAAAAACAAATTGTAATCAAAAGAATTTCTAGCTTTTTCTGTGACTTCTCCACGTTCCATTTGGTATAGCTGCCATTCGATATCTGTCACATGGAACGCTTTGCGATTGAAATGTCAATAATGTTTTGTAAAATTGTAGTCTAAAGCTTCAAAAAAAGTTGGAATTTTGCATCTACTTTACTCGGCAACACTCGGAAAAAATCTGCTTTAAATAATTTTTTTTTGTTTTTTCTTTTGTATGAATGCTTACAGCTCAATATTAAAAACCTAGTTTGTAATTTCAGTAATTATTCACTGTTTTTTTGCACTTCATACTTCACATTTTTTGCCAGTGTCGCAGCAACAAAATATTTTCATTTGACTCTCAAAATCTTTGACATGCAACAGCAATCAAAAGCGAAGCATGGCAAAGGGCAGAGTGGGACGGCGCAGTGGCGTGGGCACACGGAAATGGTCCTGTGGTTGACCGGGGGCAAAGCTAGGACGCCATTTTGTGGCCTGTCTTGTGGTGTCGCCTGAAATTGGCCAACAAATAGACGAATAGACCGAAAAAGGAACATCCGACAGAATGAGAGGAACGAGAGAGGGAGAGCGAGAGAGAGAGAGAGAGAGAGACACGCAAAAAACAAACGTCGAAATCCAATTCAAAATGCCATCAGACATTCTAATTTCATTCATTTCTCAATACAATCAACTGAGCGAGAGGCATGCTTGTTGGTTGGCTGGATAGAACAAAGTCCCCAAATTTACTTCCTTATGTCACATAAATTCTGATTGTGATAAAGCGAAACAGCAACAACAACAACAACAACTAAATCGGATATGCAGCAAACGATTTTTTAGTTCACATCGGCATAAATTGCGGCAACAAATTGAATTTTGCTTTATTGCCAGCTGGACACATGACCCTCGCCTGTGACCTTTTCTGCAATCTCTAACTGTTTATTGACGTATCTTTATCTGAGAGAACTGCAAGAAGATACAGCTTTTATAAAATGCCATTTAATGATTTGTGTAGAACTTAAAATTTCGAAAACCTTATCATATGGAATACATAAAAGCATATTATACAGAAATATTTAAATAAAATATATATGTAATAATATATAGGTAAAATTATATATTCAATTAGTTTTGATTATTATAGCGCGGAAAGAAATTCTAGGAAATTCAATTTGTTAGCATGCTAAGCATTTATACCAAAAATATATTAATATATACAAAAAAATCAACAAATATTTATTTTTAGTTCACATAATACAAATAATATTAATTATCTTTATGTTAATCAAATTCATGACATTTCAATTTTTGGTGTTTATTTATTTATTTATTTAATGCTGAGTTTTGAGAATAATTAAGTCTGGAGTGTGTATGTGCTGTTGTCGTAACTGAAGTAGCTTTTGTTGATGATAATGTTACATATATAAGATATGATTGCTGAATATAAGAAAAACAGAGTTTAGAATTGATTGATATTGATATTAGCATATATGCATATAATATATATACATTCTAGATTGTCAAATTTAAAGCTGAATAAGGTTTGGCAGAGATTTCACTTCAATAATCAAACTAAGCAAAAAAAGAGATTTTTAATAAAAATTTAAAGTATATCTGCTATTTGAAACTTCTAAATGCAGCTCTTTTATATGTTTAATTTTTTTAATATATATAATTTTTTTAAATATTTTATTTTTTATTTTATTATATTCTTTCTGCACTCCGCCCTTAGCCGAATTCACATCCACTCAAGTTTATAATCATGGCATAACACGCTTTTAACGACTGACCAGCTCTCGAATGTTCATTGTCTGCATGCGAACTACTTAACGAACTTTTCTTTTTCAAGTATTTGGTTGCGCTCATCTTGTTGCATTTGCAGCTGGGTGATAAAAATGCCAGCAAATGGCATAAGAACTGAGAGCTCAACGAATACTGAGCGATGCAGAAAAAAACAGTCATTGGGGATATTTGCAGTGGCTGGCGGCATTTTAAGTGCCTGGCCTCGCCTGGCTTGTTCTGGTCTGCTCTGTCGCTCGCTCGTTGGTGTCGTCTCGCTCATTTTTGTGCAAATTGTATAAAATAAATATGAATTGGCTGTCATGAGGGCAGCATCGAGGTCTTTAGCGTAATGCCCAGGGGATCAATTTGTAGTTTGGCTGTAGCTGCAAGGGATTTGCATTAGAATTTCAAGTGGGGGAGTTGACGTAAATTGAATTGCCACACAGAATGTTAATTGGCATCATAAAGCAACTGCCTCAGACAAGCGTAAATTAATTAAAGCTGCAACAGCAGCAACAACAACCTAAGTAAACAGTAATGCATAGAGACGTAACAAAATAGCTGATATGCAAGCTAGAATGCAATCAGAAATTAATTGTGGCAATAATTGCGTTATAAATAAATCGAGGCAACCAACGTCTGTGTCTGTGTGTGTTCGTCTGTAGTTAATTGTGGTATTTGAATGTCTCAATCGTTGCACTGCAAAATCAAACTAATGAAACGGCAGTTAAGCTAATCAGCCAGACAGCCGGCAAGTTGAATTAAAGCCGCAGCCAACGGCGCGTATGATTGATTTATCAATCTCAGCTCGACTTGGCGTGGTTGGTGTGGATATAGGTGGGGGCGTGGCAGGTGGCAACATGTGTCTGCTTGAGGCGTAGTTTTCTATTTGCATAATTTAATAATTGATTTGCATTGTTGTTACAGCTACACGCCTCTAGCACGTCCCTTCGTTAAATTGAGTCAGGGTTGAACTCAAGCATTTCCCACAGCTCCCACAGAAAGTAACCTAAATGGGGAAAACAAGGAAAACTCTTTGAGTATGATGAGCTTTTATAGATAATGGCAAAACTCACTCAAAAGCGACAGCAAAGCCAACATGAAGGGCCACCAGATGTGCCTCATCCAGGTAAGTTCTTTCGACGGTTTTTGGAAACGCTTCATGCTGCATTTGTGACACAGAGGCTGATACTGCTTCTCCATGATTTCAATAAGATCCTTGCTATTTCCTTCAATGTCTCCGAACAAGTTTAGCAACTCCTTTTCATTCTCAATCGAGTTCTCGAGCGTAATTTCAACCATAGTTATTTTCGCATCCTTCCAATCCTCCGGCGTCAGCGGAATGCCTGAGATGTCATTAACCATGTGCTTGACTGTCAAAGAGCAGCCCGACTGATCAACATCTGCTGGCTGCATGATGATCCTCAGCTCGGTGGTATCGAAGCCCTGCACTCTGCCACAGGAGGGCTGTACTTGAAACTGTATATCATTGTCAACGGCTATGGAGTAGTCGACAGGCTGAGAGCCCAGATTGAGCAGACTCAGCTGACGCCTCTGAACGTGCGGAAATGGTGATTGGAATTTTACGTTCAGCGGCGATACAATCAGCACATCGTTGCATGCCATTTTCCAAAAGTTCTTTATATAATTTTTTTTCTATATTTATTATGTATATTGGGCTATCAAATATTAAATTGAATTTAGAAAATAATTTTGCTTGTTCAACAGAGCCTACTTGCATAAAGTAATTTTTACAGAGTGTAGATATTTAGATAAGTATTTAAAGTGGGTTTCGATACATAAATTTTCTTTTAGGTACGCATTCAAGTCGACCTTAAATGCAGCAAGAATTTTATTTACTTCATTGATTGCTCCCAGCTAGAAAATATTCCAAAGTCTATTTAGGCACTTGTAAAGAATGTCCTTTAATATCTCCACTTTAAGTTTAATCATTACTCAAGTCTAATTAGACCCATATATTATTATTCCAGCATGAATAATGTGCAATACAATCCCCAAATTTAGCTCAAACATCTTTAAGCTCTGAGCCATATTAGAAATCCTGTTCAATAAGCTCAGCTGAATATATCTTTAGGGCTTTAGCTAAATCCAATATTTAAATATAGTTCCATCAGTCATTTCAACAGTGACATTTAGTTTAGTATAAGTATACATGTATAAGAAATAGGATTAGCTAATCACCCGATATATTGAGAAATGGTCAATATAGCTGCCACAGTCATTATGTAGATGGCATGGGCTTTGTATTAGTATTTGTCACATCGACAACATTATTAGCAACAAATGCCCGATAAACGCCTGGGGGTACTTCAGACTACCGCAATTTCGTCAGCTTGGCCAATTTGAGGCTACCCTCGTCTTGTATTTTTTTACTCTCCATTTATTTTATTCTTTTTTTTTTCGTAAATGGCCAGCTTTGAGAGTGTCCTGTAGGGTCCATTCGCTGCCCGCTGTCCGCTTGTCCGCTTGTCCGTCTGTCCGTTTGTCCGCTGTCAACAACATTTGTACAACGTATTTTTTCATCTTTTTTTTGCAGATTTATGAAAACGAAGAAAACGTGAAGGACGGAGACAAAGCGAAAGCATTGTTGTGCCAGCAGCCAGCCAGCCAGGACACTCGTTGACAGCAGGAAGAAAATGTTGCGTAGTTGAGCGCAGCTGCTTCAAAAATATAATAAATAAATAAACATAATTTATAAGTAGCAGATTTTTTACGTCTGTGTTGGCATAAATGCTTCAACTCACACACTCTCTCTCTCTCTCTCTTTTTACTATGCGTTTCCCCTCTCTCTCTCTCTCTCTCTCTCTCTCTCTCTCTCTCTCTCTCTCTCTCTTTCTAATTCTCACTCGCACGCACACTTCGTGAGTTTCATTTTTTTGTCTGTCTGAATAGCTGAAGATGAATGCGAGATGCCATCTTTGAGGGTATTTACCACAGCAAAGTGCTGAGACAAAGCAGCGATAACAAAGAATTCTACTGGATAGCTCAATGATACGTATGCGTGACGTAGCACGCTTACGTTACGTCAAAGCGAGCATATTTAATGAGCAGCTCAGCAATTGTTTGTCAACTTTAAGCTGACGCTGCAACAAGTGGCCTTAGAGTAAAACTTGATAAATATTTTGTGCTTAAAGCATACTAAAAGTCTCAACAACTATCTTAAATCAAATACAATTCATATTTCAAATTTTTAGATATTTCTCAGTTGACTTATTTCTTTTGTTCATTGAATTTCTTTGCAACTATATAACTAACGTGTCGAATGTTGGTCAGCTATTTATTGATTTGTATAAATATTTTTCGCTCATGACGATTGCATTTAGAAAAGCTTTTGCCTTTGACTGCTGTTGGCCCATATAACCAGTTGTGTTGCCTTCATAGTGTGCTTTGAGTTGTCAAAAACATGTACACTGCATAGACTCTCACCCCTAAGACACGCCCACTGCTGCTGCTTTTTAGCCCACATAAAAGAAATCAAAAGCGAAAACAAAGACTTTTCTAGCCGACAGGCTAACCGGAAGTCAAGAACACAAACGAACTAAAAGCCGCACTCTCAGCAAACCACGCGCATATACTTATGATAAATATATATATACACATAACTGTAGACATACATATTTATATATATATATATCAACTCATTCCCGTTGGCACACCCACGCGCTCACACTGAAGTGGAGTCGGTGGGCTGGGGCAACACATTCAAATGGTTCCATATTTCTTGACAATTTAGGACACCATTAGCGAGAAATTATTACTGTGCGACTCGACGGCGGGGAAGCAGACGCCGGTCCAGGCCAAGCACTGGAGTACGCATAGAAGCAGACTGTATTCGACGACGAAATTCGAGTGGGAGTGAAAAGCGAGGAGTGGGTAGTGAGGCCGCATGCCGATTTTGGCGGGCAAAACGACAACACAGTGACACCCACAAGCCTGCGACGCCTCTAAAATGTAATGGGGCAGAGAAAAAATAAACGAAGAGAAAACAAAAATTACAAAAAATAAACGAAGAGAGCCTTAGCTGAGTAGATATATGACTAGATTGTACCCTACACTATTTGCTGTTCAATATACAGAACTTCACTTGCAAGCAAATAATATGCTCAGCAATAGATTTTACTTCATAATGTTTTAGAAATGTAAAGTCAAATATTTAAGTAACTTTCGAAATGAATTCATACATATTTTTTATTTAAATGAATAATACATAAATTTATAATTACTAATATTTATACTCAAGTAACCATGTTAGCCTCTAGTTGGATTATTTAAATTAATGTGCATATATTATAAATATGATATAGGCAGGAATGCCTGATTGTGTGCTATTGCATACAGTTATGCAAGCTAATTGTACGTTTATTTATTAATATTTTAGTTAATACAGGGCATTAGGCGCAAGTGAAATTTATATTTTCTAAATAACGAATATTAAATGCTCTGACAAAAGTGTGTGAAGTTGATGTACATAAAAAAATGTTAAATAAATTAAAAAAAAAAAATTAGAAGAAGCTATAAATTTACTATAAAAAAAATTGTTTTAATAATAAATAGATTTTGTTTATCGATTTGTATACTAGAAATAATTGCATAATCTGCAACACTACATTATTAAGCGGTAAAAGATTTTAAAACTAAATACATATATACAGGAATAATTTATTTAGTTATAGAGCTTATTTGTTTTTTCAAAAGACTGAAAATTCATAAAGATAAAAAAAAAATTTAAAAAAAAAAAATAATAATAAATACAAATAAAATCTCAAACAGCTCAAATATCAAGTCTAACATATATTTATTATATAAATTAACATTATAATACTGTTAGCGTATTCACTTGTCATATGACGACGAGCTCGTCGCTCCCACGTGTATATTTTTTCGATCGCTCTGTTTTTGGGAAGCGAGCGGGTAACTTATGTGGGTGCTTAAGTGAACCATTAGCGCCGCGCGTCATTAAGTTGTTTCCGCTTGGCGCATTTCTTCCACTGTTCTACTCTATGTACTCTATGATGGGCTAGGCAGTGTAGGCCTGCAACAGCTGAGAGCCGGGCAACTGCGGCAACTGTGGCATTGAGGCACGTAGTCGCGCCCGTATCGAGGCTTGTAGGCCACATCATTAATGGTTATAGACCGGAGCATGAGACGTCGGTAGAGTGAGAGAGAGAGAGAGAGAGAGAGAGAGAGAGAGCAGACTTTGCTTTTGCCTATTTTTATCTTTTCATTATTCGCATATTCTTTCTAGCTGTTGCCTACCCATTGCGGTTCATTGACCAGCCACTGAACAGCCGTCTTGATTTATATAGCTGGTTCTCTCTCGAGAGAGAAAGAATTGTCGGTTCGTTTAGGGCCAGCTCGTAATCATTTTAAGTGGGCTCAATATGCTCGAGGCGGGCTTCCTCTTTTCGGCGCAATTTAATGTGCTGTGCAAATGGTGCTGGGCAGAAGGTCAAACACAGCAGCTGTGTGTGTCAAACGCAAAATTCAATTAAACACAAATCAGTGCAAAAATCACATGAACCGTCGCGTCGCGTCGCTTCGGCCAGCACAAAACGAGAGGCGCCTCTACGTCTGCTGTTGCTGCCCAGTGCAGCCCGCAGCTGGCAAACAGCAGGAGATCTCCATGCTGTTGCTGGCATTTCTCCATTGCACCTTTGGCTAGGCCAAACGGTACTTAAATGCCACATCAAGCCAGGCCTGTGCCCATGCCAACCCACCCAAACACACACACACACACACGCACACCCAGTGGGTGCTACAATCAGCTATGCAACGGTGCAACGCGTCGTATGCGTGTTTTGCTGTTAGTTGACAGCAAATAAAACCAATTGCCGGCTTGCCGGGCTGATCTGTACGGCAGCGCACGGCCATTACCAGTTTAAGTGGATTTGATGAGCGTTTATGTGTGCACAGTGGTGCTTTGTGGTGCACTACCTTCCATCCTTGTCAGCGTGCATAGCACGTTCTAATTATGACACCATGGTGAGCTAGCGGGCCAGCAGCATGAGCTCAATTTCAGGCTCGTTTCAATGCCCAACAAATTTACATAATTTAGTGTAATTTATAAGCAAATTGCTTAGTTGCACTAAATAGATTTTAATTAACATTTATCAATTTACATTATAATATGCATTGGGCAATTAAACAAATGCAAACGCTTTAGCCTCGATGACTGATGATTGCTATTGCTTGTTGTTTTCATATATCTGGAAATCCTTTTTTATTCCCCATTTAGTCCCCCTTTGTGATATATGAATATTCACGTCATTCAATTTCACACTTTAATGGCTTACAAAATCATTGCCTTGGCTTAGATACATTAAGCCGATGTCATATCCTTTTCATCTTCGAAGGAAACTAAAACTAACCCAAATCATAATTAAGCTCATATTAAATTCTATTAATATACAGAAAACAATATATATCCATATCGACTGGCAGTTAATACCAATACAACCTAGCTGCTAATCAAGTTAACTAAATCTCTTCGTCATTTTGTGCAATGTTCAGTATTTGTTTTGAATAGCCATTGCAGCAGCAGTAACAATAGCAGCAGCAGCAACAGCAGCAGCAGCAACAACCTTTGCCACAGTTGCTGCAACAACAGAATTGGCTTATCGCACATGCTACGCCCACTGCATTTGCATGTTTATTGTGTGGTGGCTTTATGGCTGTGATAGCAATAATTAAGGCTTATTTACAAGCTCACAATCCACGGCGCACAGTCAATAGCAACAACAGCAACAATGAGTACAACAATTAGAGCGCTTATTGCAAAAGCAATCGCATCATGTGCTGACAACAACAGCAGCAGCAGCAGTAGCAGCAGCAGCAGCAGCAGCTCACCTGTCCGGCAACATATTGGTAAACTGTGTAAACGATACAAAATTTCCTAACGAAGGACATCAGTTGTGTGTGTATGTGTGTGTGTGTGTGTGTGTGTGTGTGTGCGAGGGCTTGTGGGTTTGTGAGCATTAGACACCTCATATTGGTAATTATTTGCAATGGGCCTGGACGTACAATAAACAATTGATATAATGGGGGAGAGAGAGAGAGAGAGAGAGAGAGAGAGAGAGAGAGAGAGAGAGAGAGAGAGAGAGAGAGAACTAGAGAGAGAAAGAGAGAGGGGGAGAGGGAAAGGGAGGGAAAAGCGACAATAGAGAGAGGGAAAGAGCCAGAGAGAGGGAGAAGGTGAGATATAATGGCAAAAATTAATAGCAAGAAACATAAGACATATAGATTGAGAGAGAAAGAAAGAGAGAGGTTGATATGGAGAATGAGTGAATGATAAAGAGAGACAGACAGACACAGAAACTGAAAGAGTGAGAGAGAGATACATAGACAAAGAGTGATAGACAGAGAGAGAGGGAGAGAGAGTGAGTGGATGAGGGAGAGAGAGAGAGAGAGAGAAAACATTAAATAGAAAGAAGGATAACCGATAATGAGATAAAGATGGAGAGAGAGAGTAAATGAGTGATAAATAGAGAGAGAGAGAGACAGAGAGAGAGTTTTAACACTCTATCTTCAAAATTGAAATTGATGCCAAAAAATCGGGCTTTCCGTCCACAGTGCAATAATAGAAAGATCGAGAGAGGGACAAAGACTAACAGTGAGAGAGAAAAATATATGTAGTTAGATAGATAGATAGGGAGATATAGATATAAAGCGATGTAGAAAAAGAGAGAGCTAAACAATTTCATTCAAATGAAGAGAGAAAACAAAATTACAATAATAATAGAGAAATGGAAGAACGAAACTAAGAGCAATTCACAGTGACACAGGCAAAGCGAATGAGAAAAAAAAATGAGAACCACAATTCGAGTGCAAAAATTACATGTAAAACTGAACTCAATCTGTCAATTGCTTTGATTAGACAGCACTGTAGATCTACTGGGAAAAGATTTTCATGAGAAAGAGAGAGAGAGAGAGAGAGAGAGAGAGAGAGAGAGAGAGAGAGAGAGAGGGGGGGGGAGGGAAAATCTGATGTTAGCTTTGTAGTTAACGAATAGAGTGATTGGAGAAGTGTGTTCAACGCGATTGGTCAACCTGTCAATGGCTTTGATTAGCTGCACTCTCAACTGCTGGCAGTGTGAGGGATTCGTGCGTGGTATTCGCCAAAGGGCCCAACAGAGCTGCATTCCAATGCAGCGAAATGCTAACAGACAAGGATAAAGAACTGAAATGCGTTTCGCTTTTGGCTGCAAATGAAATGAAACGTTTGCCAGAGAGATACTTTCAGGATTGAGAATTGTGCGGATTGGACTGAAGCAATTTGGTTTATATCTTTTATGGGCCAACACAAACAATTCGCACGTAAAAGCAATAAAGTGTGCACATGATTTGGCCCTTTTGTGTAGGTAAATGCAAAATAAAATAGAGCCACTTGGCGGCAACAGCAGCAACGAGACTAACACGAAGAGTGAGATTGAGACGGAGACTGAGCCCGGCCACGTGTCACAGACTATCTGAGGCAGACAGGCAAAGCGAAGACGATGGAGGCAGGGAATGAGTGCGATATCATTTCAAATTGTTTTCAATCAAATGTGACTTGCATCTGTAATTTGTATGCAAACGAGTTGGCATCGATGGCGTCGTCGTCGTTGTCGCTGGCGCATTGACTGATTTGTGATTGACATCGCACTCCGGAAAGGGCCCAAATGGCATCGGATGACAGCCGGGTGTAAGTGTCATAGCGTGGGAAAAAAAATGCTGATGCAAGCAGAGCAAAATAAAAGTGAAAAAAAAGGTAGTCGAAAATCTTAATGCTGATTTGTCTTTAAACAGCTCTACAGCCTTCAAAATTTGAATTTCAATGTGAACCAAAGGCGACTTTAAAAATGTGTACAAAATAAAATTATGTTCTGCATTTTATTTTATTTTATTCAAGTAACATTGCTTCTGCTTAAAGAACATATTTTCATTGTGCCATTGTTTCTTTTATATATTATTCACTGTTTGACCTTTTTGAATACAAAAATGTTCGACTGTGTGAGTGTTGTTCATTCAATTTAATTAAATTATAATGAACGTGTAAATTACTTAATGAAGCGAATCGCTGCCACTTTTGTGCTGTGCATATGTCAGTTGCAACATTCGTCGATTGTTCAATGACAGACTCAAAGGAATTCTCACAGCTCTGCACGCGGCAGCACGCCCCCAACACGCCCACAGCCGAAGAGAGGGCAACAAATTGCAGCTACACTCTGGTATTTTAAACTTTTCAGTTGCCCAACAGAAAAGCAAAACAAACCTTATAAAGCGAAAACATGGGAATTTCACACACTTAAGTCTCTGATTGGCCAGCTGCTGGACGGACTCTGTAATTCAATTGGATTGTTGAAAAATTGTGTGAATTAACATTCATAGAGCTAATGGGGGTTTCCTCTGGATATGCCTATGAGCTTAATGTAAATTTGTAAATATCGGATCTATTATGTTTAACTAGAAGAAAAGCTAAGATAACAATATCACGAGCCACACACTGATTGAGTCATGTAAAATGCTCTTGACCAGGTTCTTCTTCAAATGGCCGCAAAAGAAGCAGTTTAAGAAATAGCAAAAACAGCAACAACAAAAAAAAAGAGTAAGAGTAAGAGAAAGAGAAAGAGAAAAAGAGCTGATGCGACAACAAAATAGACAAAGACAAAAGGCAACAAAATAAAAGTACTAATACTTTTTTGATAGCACACTCAGTGTGGAACGCAATGTTTGATTTTTTTCTTAAGGCTATTAAGGGTAGTCCAAACAGCCTTAACAAGAATTCAGCTAACAGATAGACTGGCCGCATATTTGATGCTCTATAAAAATGTAATAAGAACAACTTTTTTTTATTCATATTTTCTGAGTCGGGTTTCTTTCGTTTTATGTGTATTTTGATATAAACATATTTCAAAAAATTACAGGTCACATTGTTTTAGAATTTGAAAGTATTCTCTCTTGGATTATTAAAAGTTAAAGTGTGCGTAAAATTGCATTAATGTTTTCTACCCACAAAGCAAAAGAAACGCAAAAAAAGGGACACTTTGCGTTGAAGGCTTAATTTTAGCTACTGCTCGGTGTCCTGCGACTCACAATTGCTTTTGTCCTTCTTGCGGTTGTGTGGGCAAAGTTAAATGTACTTAAAAAAAAAAAAAACTCACAAAAATGTAAGGAAAAACTGTTCTCTCACTTTTGCCATTGTACTACAAAGGGACCCCAAAAATCAAATTGCTCATCTTACCAAAACACTGAGAAAAATGCTTAAAAACATGTAAAAATAAAATATATTCTTAAAATTCAAAGAAAAAAGAAAAAGAAAAACAATAAATTTTGAATTCTCTTTGCCCTTTTCTTTTTGGATAAAAAAATGCTTGAATATCTTAAATAAGAATATAAATATAAAATTATATATATTTAAAAGCAGCAATTATTGAATATTTATGGTTAAGCATTTATTTTGATATGTCAACTTGCAGCTTTCTTACTCTCATATATATTTGGCTTCAAAACTATTTAACCGAGTCCGACTGCACATAGTTTCAATGTAGTAATACACATTTTTTTTTAGCGTGTCTTTTTATTAATATAATTGTCTTTATTGCAATTTAAAATCATAATCAATCTGTTGATTAATTTTCATTTACTACTGCGATGGACACTTGTACATATTATTCAGGCGTTTTATATCGGCTATACTCAACGCAACTCTCTGTCCCATTTTCGACTGACCGTCAGGCTGCAGGGCGACAATTGTTGGCTTTTTCTTATCCTTAGCAAAGGCATAAGCACTGTAGTGCATAATGCTGTCATAGTCATATGTGGCACCAAAGTTATCCACTTGCTTCGGTCCGTACTTATCAAAGTTATGCTCGTGGCCTTCAATGATGTTTTTCTCAATGATTTTAACGTACTTATCGCGATCCGAGCTGGATTGCTGATGAAGGAAGCCCAGAGTGTGCATCAGTTCATGCTTTATGCGGCCCAGTACGAAGCATCCTGTTGTCGGTCTATCAGGCTGCAATTCGAGTGTCTGCTCGCCACCTCTATAACCAACAGTGGCTCTGCAGCCTCTTTTCGAGCGAGTGATCCGCACATAGTTCAAAGTTTTCGGCGTGGCAAGCACAAATCGTATGCAGGACACAAGCTGAATGCGATACATGGCCAGCTGAATATATTTAGTCTGCTCAGTATCTATATTAAGAGAAATATTTTAAAGATATTAATGGGGAAATCTTCAGTATAATACCCACTGAAAGCCTTATCTATCTTGTAGTAGACTATGCCTCTGGGCCAATGTTTTGTCGGTGCTATCAATCCATTCCGCTGAAACTCTACATCCATGTCACCCTGAAAGTAGCCAGCTGTTAGCTCAGGATCAGTTTCCTCCTGTTGCTCAACATCTATATTGGGGGAAATATATTAAAGATGTGAATGGGAAAATCTTCAGTATAATAACCACTGGAAGCCTCGTCTGTATCATTGGGCAGAAAGTCTACAATCATGTCACCCTCAAAGTAGCCAGCCGTTAGTTCTGGATTAGTTTCCTCCTGTTGCTCCTCGACGGGTGCCCCATAGGCGTCCAGGCAAAGGCCAGCGATTAGCAAAAGAACCAAGCGTTGACGAGCTGCAAACATTTTAACTAATCCTCAGCACAGCTCAGAATAGGCTAGCTGGCCCTCAAATGGCCTTTATATAGGTATATCAGGTTTGATACAGATAATCAGCTTTCGATTTGCTATACCCTGTAACTGTTGTAGTGAGCTAGAAGGGTTTTTTTGACTCTAATAAAAATGAATATATATAGTAAACTAGTAATTTTTCTGTTAAGTCTATATCAATATGTTATTCGTTAGGAGTACTCAGTCTTTCAATTATCTATCTATCAATTATTCTTCTCCTCTATGAAATATAAAAATATTTTTCGAATTTCTATTAGCCACATTAATCTTCTACTAATTAATTAGTTTCATAGCAAATATTTATAATTTGATTAAGCTAATCGGCAATGCATGCTGTTATGGTTATTGATTTGATTGTTATGGCATTTATATGGACCGAATGACGATTTCATATATATATGAAAAAATACTAACTTACTGACTTATATAATCACAATTTATATATATCTTGATTACTTTATATTTTAAATAATTTTAATGTATTTTATGCAAATAATAATTTATATATATAGCATTTCTGTTCAATTAATATAAAAGTTTATTAAACGGAATTGCTCTTTGTGATTTGTAATAAATTTTATTATTTTTAATGTTTTGATCATTTATAAATCCACAAAAATATATGTTTGAATGCGTCGATTTCCGAAGATAACTTTTATATTTCTAGTGTTATCGATAAAAAATTTATCGAGAATAACTTATAAAATTATATCTCGTTAATCTATAGAGTTAGAGTCTCAAAGTCTGCTGCATTTATATAGATACTAATTTAATACAATTTCGGTTTTTGTTAGATGTTGGATTCCGGTCCCATTTCGCCGCACCACCCCAAAATGTGTGAAAAATGCATTTCAAATACGAGAGATAAATAATCATAATCTGAAGATATCAATACGATTGTCCATCTACAAATCGAATTATTAATCATCAAAGTTTTCTCATCAAAACCCATGCGACGCAGCAGCAAAGCAGCGAGTCAGCAAGACGCTTGCAATGCTTACACACATGCATACACACATACATGCCGACAAGCGTAGATCAGCATCTATGTGTGCGCGTGGTTTTGCATGTACAGCTTCTTATGCGTGCAGAAACGAATCGAATAATTCTAGGAAGATGATTCGTTCGAAGAAGGGCTCAGGGGATTTTTTTATTTTATTTATTTAAGCGTTGAACCCATACATTGCAATTGTTGTAACTTAACAACACATTTATATACTAAAATAATGACCTAACCATTCTTACTTGTTAATAATAAAAATATAAAAATATATTTTTTTAATTTTTGGGCTACAATAAAATTTTCTCACACTCTCTCTCTCTCTCTTTCTCTCCCTCTCTCGCTTTTTAGTTCCATTGAATTTTTAGACGAATTCTAATTGCACTCTAAATAAAAACCATGTAAAGTTTACTCTACTGATTAGCACTAAGCTTACAAAAGTATCCAATAAACTGAAAAATCGCACAAATATTGTCTTTATTGCAATTTTAAATCATAATCAATCTGTTTCATACTACTGCGATGGACACTTGTACATATTATTCAGGCGTTTTATATCGGCTATACTCAACGCAACTCTCTGTCCCATTTTCGACTGACCGTCAGGCTGCAGGGCGACAATTGTTGGATTTCCATTCCAGGTAAAGTCCGTAGGTGCGTAGTGCATAACGCTGTTATAGTCATATGTTGCACCGAAGTTGTCCACTTTCTTCGGTCCGTACTTTGCAAAGTTACTCACGAATTTATCCTTGATGTTTTCCTTAATGATTTTAACGTACTTATCGCGGTCCGAACTGGATTGCTGATGAAAGAAGCCCAGAGTGTGAAGCAGTTCATGCTCTATGATGCCCAGTACGATGCATGCTGTTTTCGGTCTACCGCGCTGCAAATTTAGAGTCTGCACGCCACCTTGATAGCCAACGTTGGAGAAACAGCCACTTTTCAAGCCAGTGATCAGCACATAGTTCAAAGTTTTCGGCTTGGCAAGCACAAATCGTATGCAGGACTCAAGCTGAATGCGTTGCATGGCCAGCTTAATATATTTAGTCTGCTCAGTATCTATATTAAGAGAAATATATTAAAGATATGAATGGCGAAATCTTCAGTATATTACCCACTGAAAGCCTTATCTATCTTGTAGTAGACTATGCCTCTGGGCCAATGTTTTGTCGGTGCTATCAATCCATTCCGCTGAAACTTTACATCCATGTCACCCTGAAAGTAGCCAGCCGTTAGCTCAGGATTAGTTTCCTCCTGTTGCCCAACATCTATATTGAGGGAAATATATTAAAGATGTGAATGGGAAAATCTTCAGTATAATAACCACTGGAAGCCTCGTCTGTGGCATTGGGCAGAAAGTCTACAATCATGTCACCCTCAAAGTAGCCAGCCGTTAGCTCTGGATTAGTTTCCTCCTGTTCCTCCTCGACGGGTGCCCCATAGGCGTCCAGGCAAAGGCCAGCGATTAGCAAAAGAACCAAGCGTTGACGAGCTGCAAACATTTTTAACTAATCCTCAGCACAGGTCAGAATAGGCTCGCTGGCCCTCGAATGACCTTTATATAGCTATATCAGGTTTGATACAGTTAATCAGCTTTCGATTTGCTATACCCTGTAACTGTTGTAGTGAGCTAGAAGGGGTTTTTATTTTTTACTTTAATAAAAATTAAATTATATAGTAAACCAGTAATTTTTCTGTTAAGTCTATATCAATATGTTTTTCGTTAGGAGTATTCAGTCTTTCAATTATCTATCTAACAATTATTCTACTCTTTGAATTAAATAAATATT
Source organism: Drosophila borborema (assembly GCA_030914335.1). Classification (NCBI taxonomy): domain Eukaryota; kingdom Metazoa; phylum Arthropoda; class Insecta; order Diptera; family Drosophilidae; genus Drosophila; species Drosophila borborema. The sequence goes on from JAUESP010000305.1 coordinate 6,399,190, forward strand.
TTTCGAATTTCTATAAGGCATATTAATCTTCTACTAATTAATTAGTTTCATAGCAAATATTTATAATTTGATTAAGCTAATCGACAATGCATGCTGTTATGGTTATTAATTTGATTGTTATGGCATTTATATGGACCGAAAGACGTTTTCATATATATATGAAAAAATATATATAACTGACTTATATAATCACAATTTATATATATCTTGATTACTTTAAATTTTAAAGAATTTTATTTCTTTTAATGCAAATAATAATTTATATATATAGCATTTTTGTTCAATAAATATAAACATTTATTAAACGGTATTTTGATCATTTATAAATCCACAAAAATATAATATATTTTTCGCAGCGTCAATTTTATGTTAGCAGTCTCTTATTTTAATTTTCTAAAGTTTTGTTTAAGTATAAATACTTTGAATATATATTGATATAACAAGCGTAACAAATACACAACACGCACACACACACACGCTGATCTGCGCTTGTACGCCTGTATGTGTGTATGTGTGTAAACATTGCAGGCGTCTTGTTGTCTCGTTGTCTCGCTTGCTCTGCCACATGGGTTTTCACTCTGTTTCTAGACTGGCAATCGTAATCAAACTATCAGGTTATGATCATGACATTCATATCTATATGCCAAACCAAACTATATAGACCGGAATCCAAAATCTGAAAAATAACGAAATGGAAGACTTGGAGACTCTAACTTCAAAGACGAGATGTAACTGAGATATACCTGATTCTCGATAAAGTTATCTTCGGAAATCGCCGGACAGACGGACAAGGCTATATCAAATATTCTCGTCACCCTGATCAAGAATATATATACTTTATGGGGTCTGCCACGCCTCCATCTGCCTGGTACATAGTTTTAACAAAACCATATCCCATTTTCAATGAGTTCAGGGTATAAAAGAAGTAAAATTTCTCTTACGAGACCCGCCACAAAAATGGCATTCATAACTCAAGGATTCACGCCCAGACGCTGGCAGGCTAAGGTAAACACAGATAGCTGTTTATCAGCGCTAGTTCCACCTGCTGCTACGTGCCACACTCAGCGCTCAGGCGACCTGCACTCCATTACCAGCTTTGGATTACATGTGTAGAGTCGCACATAGAGTCGCACGGTATGGGACTCAAAGTGCTCTTGCCCGAAAATCTACTCGCACTCTTGTTGATTTAGTTTCCCACTTGTTGCTGGCTAACAAATTGTTATCCTTTATTTATGGCGGATTTTTACCGCCATGTATTTGGCTGCCTGCCTCAGCCTGTCCCAGGCTGCCCCGCGGTGCGTGGCCTGCGCATTGCTTTAGCCAAAATGTCGCAACAAAGGCGCTAAGCGCATTAGTCGACTCCACTCGACAGGCGGACCGTGTGTGAGTCCCGAGCTAATTTATTGAAAGTGTGCCGAGTGCGGTGACAATGCGCTAATGTGTGGCGCACAGCATATAAATTTTATTCGCAACTGCATTGACCAACTGTTCCAACTACAAATTTCTTTAAGGGCATGCAGGATAAAATATAGCTAAATTATTAAACTATTAAATTTTATAATAAAAGCCTATTTAAATATTCTAGTTAGAATATGTATATCGTATTGAAGGATAGATAGACATGGACTAAATTTAATATGTTAGTTTAAAATATATGTGGATCTGAAGCGTCAGACTTTTGCTTCGTTCTGTCTTCTCAGCTGTAAGTCTCGATTGAAGCAGCATCTCTGAATTCATACATATATAATCAAGGATAGATCAAAATATTAGCTTATAGATATCTAATTTAATTCATCATAAACATATATAAGAATATATTCCGCTAATCTTAGCCTATCTGTTCTAGAAATAATTACGAACTGTTGCTGCTCGCTGAGCTTTGTAACTGCAGCGCTCTAGACCCATTCAACTTTGTGCTTAACATGTGGCGACTGTGGCACACACACACACACTCACATCTACTGGCATATAAACCTGTATAATTTTATGGCAATTGCATTTTAAGCTCGCATGGCACGGATCCAACATACAAATGCACAACGTGGCGTATGCGCGATTTGATCAAATGAAGCGATGTTGACGGCAAGGGCCAGTCATGCCGTTGACATGACAACGTGATGAGAGTAAGCGAGCAACGAGAGATGAATCAAAGAAGAAGAGTGAGCAAGAGAATGAATGAGAGTGAGGGGGTGGAAAAGTAACGAGAGGGGGCGAGAGATAACAGCACTTGTAAAGACAAACGCTGACACAAAGGCGCAACGAATGCTGATGAGAATGCATCAGCAGCAGCAGCAACGGCAGTCAAATGTACATTAAATTCAAATTCAATTTAAAAGCTGGACAACGCACTAAGGAGCTTTAGACCAACAAATAAATCCCTATCAAATTGAAAGTACTTCAAACAAACTGCAAAAATCAAAATTTATACAAGCGGTATGAATAATGTTTGTTGCATTGTGTGCGGTTGCTAATAAAGGTGTTTATATTAGATATATAAAAAAAAATAAAGAATATTTGACTAGAATATACTCTGTAGCTAAAATATATATACATGAAAAATATACATATGTTAAAGATCTGCTCAAATATAGTCGAAGACCTTCTGTTTGCAGGCATAATGAAATTATTAAAGTTCTACAATATATGTATGAATACTTTCTCGATAGGCTGAACTGGCCATACTCAGATGAGCACGCATCTGAGCTGCATATATACATAGGATATATCTTAACAGTTGAGTATACTTATAGTATATAAATCTCCATCCCTATGGACTGGAGTTCGATTACCGCCCCCGAGGTGAGCCATAAATAAGTAAACTCCGGCAACACACAATTATTAAACAGTTCAACATGTTATATATGAAAACCACATAATTAATTAATTGTTGTGCCAACATTATAATAATTTCCATTAACTTTTTATGCACAGTGCGCCCACAGAAAGTGGGCGTGTCACGTATAACTGGTTAGCTTATATTTAAATTGCTTCGCATATGACATTTTTATGGCGAATATATGTGTGTGAGTGGGTGCATGTGGATAGAAGTGTGAATGTGTGTGTGCATGCAACATATATGTATATGTATGTGAATACATATATAACTTGTCGTTAAGCAAAGTTGTTTTTCACCCTATTTCAATTTGCTGCAAACGTCACATCCATCAACTGTCAAGCGACAAATCCATTTCGCGTCTGTTAGTTTCGGATTATGTCAAAAATAACAACAACAAATAACATTTGAGAATTCTACAGTCAGTTTGATACAGTAGTTGCATTGCCTGACTGGCTGCCAGTCTGCCAGTCTGCCAGTCTGCCAGCCTGCCAAATTGCTGTGCAAATAAATGAATTGAATTGATATTTGCCGTTCGTGTTATTCGAAAATTGCATTGTATGACAATTCTCTCTCTCCCACTCCCACTCGCCACTCTACCGCTCTCTTTCTGTGTCTCTTCCCCGACCACTGCCCGACCACTTGACAGGCTGTGGTACTTAATTATATGTAAATATACCATTGCAGCTGCACTTTAATGTGCTGCACGAGACACAAATTGAGCGTTTGACAAAATTGAGACACGTTCGCAAAAGCACAAATGAAATTTAAGTGATTTCAGGCGACATTTATACACAGACGTGCATTGTTATGATTATGGCATATATGAGTATACAAAATATCTGTATTTTAGAGCGCATTCGCAATCACAGGCCATCAGCGAAAATTGTGTGTTTGTATTGCATTGAGCAAGAATTTTCATGGGACATAAAGCAAAATATTTAGAATTCAAATAAAATGAGTTAACTTCAATTTAATTGAATGCAATAAGAATTTCGTGAATTTATCTTATGATAAATCAGATAAGGACAATGAAGCACAGAATCTCTGGTATGTAATCAGATATAATATGTATCAGAATTACAGTAAAGAACAAATATTAAAGAAGACAATTAAAATATGCCACAATTTTCTCAAAAGTTATTGATCTATATTTATTTAACTCTCAGCAAGCTGCCAAGCCTTTAAACTAGCTTCAGCTGAGAGCTAAGTGAATTGCTTTTTAATTTAATTTAATTTAATTATAGCTCGCTAATAACTGTTGGATGCTTCTCGTCTACAACTAAGTGTCATTTACTCACACTTCGACAAACACTCAGAGAGAGAGAGAGAGAGAGAGAGAGAGACAACTGATTGCATCGGTTATTCAACGACTTCGTTTGCGATCGGTCAGCAACAGTTAGTTTTCGTTTTGCTTCGCTCTCGCTGCTTCACAAACCGTTTTGGCTATGTATGCATTTGTATGTGTGCCTGACTTGAGTGCGTGCATGTGTATGTGAATGTAAAAACCGTAGCGATGATCGTTAAAAGAGCATCACACGAATAGTTAGACTCTAGCAGCTGAACAGAAAACGAAGACGAAAAGAACCGAAGTGATTAGATCGAGACCGAAAACGAAAGCGAGAGTGAGAGAGTATGAGTGAGTCAGTATGAGTGCTCAACAGAAAACAAAAACGAAAAGAACCGAAGTGCTTAAAGCGAAAGCGTGAGCGAGAGAGTATGATTTTGTTCGTTTGATAATAAAAAGCTGAACTCTTATTTACAAACTATAAGACTTTAAACAAATAATAAGCCTAAAAGCAAGAACATGTTTTTGTTGACTTCTTTATTTCTATTCTAAATTTTGTACTTAAATACTCGAAAACTTTATATATTTAAAATGAAAGAATAAATTCAATTGAATAAATTTTAGTTATTCACAAAAATTTCGTTTTCAGTGATAAAATAAAAGAAAATATTCATTTAAGCTGCTTATGTAACCGAGTTATGTAAAACATATCCTTCTCTTCTATGACTCTACACTACTTTATCCTTTCCACTAACATTCACTCATTCCCGCTAAAAATATATCAGTGATATGTATTCCACACTTGTTGGTGGCTTTGTAAGCTTTGCTTTGCTGACTTAACCCAAATTTATTTGATTTAAAATTGATTCATTAATGGGTCAATTTGGCTAACGTCGTGTACATCTGTTTGTCATGTAGAATGGCTGGAATGGTAAATTTAACGCAATTAAATATTTAAAATCTAAGTGCGCTCATATTTTTGTGCCAATTTCAATTTGCCCACATTTCTTGTCTTTTTTTTTTTTAGGACATGCTCGTATTTGTATTTTATTTGCGGCTTTTGCAGCTGCGAATCAAATTGAGGCTACCAACTGTCAGTAATTTGCATAGTTGAGCTGAAAATTGCCGCCCACAGAGAGCTTGTATTGTGCCACACACACACACACACACAGAGAGAGAGAGAGAGAGAGAGAGAGAGAGAGAGAAGACGGCGAGCAACTCTATCAAATGCTGCCTGAGTGATTGAAGGCAGCTGGCTGTATGCAAAGTCACGGGCTGCGGGCGTGGGTGTGGGGAGGTCCAGGGGGTGGCGTATCGAAGTGGGCGCTTTGCAAATTCATAGAACTCAAAATTGATTTATTATGCGGTAATTGTTTTGGCCCAGTTTGAGCCCTGCATACACAATGAAGTTGAGCAGCCGCATAAATGGCACACTTAATGACTGCACCGTTTAGGCTACTCCGCCAAGGCATTGAGGGCGTGGTCGCCTCTCGATCCACCCTCAACAAATTTGGGTTAATAATATGATTTGAGCCGGCGAGCATTACAATAAGTGCCATTTCCAGCAATTGCCAACATAATACAGTAGTTAAAAATTGACAACAGACCCCAAAGCAATTTTCAATCTGAGTCTTGAGTGACATTAGTTAAAAGAGTTTTTAGAGAACAGAAATAATCATGTATGGAGGAGCCTAAAATTATCTTTATAGTCACAGTTAAAGTCAATCAACTTCCTTAACTCAATTCGCTTGCTGTCAAAGCTTTAAGTAAAGTTTATCTACTACAATTTCTAGGTATGTCAATTACGGTCGTAAAAGAACAAAAATTCAATTCAATATTTAAGGGTCGCTTTCGTTTAATGTCAGTAAGTCGATAGAAAATGCTAATTTTACATTTACAGCTTAAAGCTAGCTGCCAGCTACGCAAGCCGAGCGTTAATTTGCAGAGGGCATAGTCGTTTTTTTTTTTATCTCTTAAATGGCCAGCAATTATGCACAGACGAGGAGAAATTTCAATAAATTTATTGTGCTGAAATTTACGGCACAGAGATTGACGAGGGGTCTGAAGGGCGGGGCGGTTGGGTTAGCCGGTAAGTTGGGAAAACTGTCTGAAAAGTTGCAAGACTACCAGCTAAAAATAAACAAAATGAAAAGTTGTTATATATTTATAATATGTATTTCACGTAGTTTAGCAAATGGAAATTCGCTGGGCAGCATTAAAGTTTCCATTCAATTCAAAAATTTGGCGAGATTTTAGTGAAATTTTTTCCCCTTCCTTTTCTCTCTCTCATTTCTCAGCACAGAGCTGACAAGGAATGTTGGGTCATTCAATTTGCATATTTCATTTCGCTTTTATGCACAGTTTAAATAGAAAGTGCAGCCAGCAAACAGAAACAGAAACAGACAGAAAAAAGAAACAAAAGCCAAAACAAATTTGTTACACATCCAACCAGAAACTCCACTTCATGCCACGCAACGCGCAGTGTCATTCAATCCGAGATCAATTGCTGTAAAAATGACAAAATTATGCTGGGCCACCAAATAAAATCGTGCAGTTGCTGTCAAGTGTCCATGGCAGAGGGTCGAATTAAATTTGTAACAGCTCGCAGCTTTGCTCGATTTCAATTTGGCTTAATCTGTTTAAATGACCAGCGGACAAAAAAAAAAAAAAAAACAACTGAAAGCAAACAAAAAATAAAAACAAAATTACCAAAAAAAGAAAAGAAAAACCTTCAATTTGACAGATTCAATTTGCTGAATAGAGAGCAGCAGCAAAACAGGAAAAGAGACAACTTGCGTCGCAGCCAATGAGTAATGCCAAAAAGCGTGTTGAACAAGCCACGTTTATAGCCGTATCAGCTCAAAGCCAACTCGTAAATTTCAAGAGCTATGCAAAGCAGATAGGATAAGCAGAGCTTGATAGCAAAATAGTGTATATAATTGGAATAGAAAGAAAGTGCTGTATTGAAAGGAACAAATCAGAAATGGGCTTTAGTCATTCAATTGGGCAGTTATCTCTCAGTTGTTTTTTTTTAGTATTTATGAATGTGCTATATATATACGGTTTGTATTAACCTAAAAAAATTCTGTTCAGTAATACATTAATTTTTTATATATTAATTAGAGTTTGGCTAGCTAAAAATGAATCTTTCGTACAAAAGTTAAGCATGAAACTAAATAAGAACAAACTTATCTGTATATTTTTATAATCATAGTCAGATCTTAGTTCATTAAATAAAATAAAATAAAAATAAAAATAAAAATAAAAATAAAAATAAATAAATAAATAAATAAGTAAAATTAAAAACAAATAAATAATTTGAAATTTATTATTTATTTTATTTATTTTTTATTTACTTACTTATTTATTTTATTTTATTTTATTTTTCATTCATATATTTTTTTTCTTTTTTTTCTGAGCTGAATAAGTAAATCTTTTTATTATAAGAATATTAAATTCAAACAAAATTGTGTCACAAAAAAAAAAAAAAAAAAAAAAAAAAAACAATAAATAAAAATAAAAACAAAATAAAATAAGAAAGCTTTAAGGAAAGTAAGAGAAATTGCGCTACAGCTATTATAAATTTTAAGAGGAATTCTAAGAGGAAGAGATCAACTCAGCTCCTGGTTCAGAATCACAATCACAATCACACGCCTCATTCTGCCCATCACATATATTTTTTAAAAACTTCTGAATTTATATATTTAAGTTTTATATATTTGACTTTTCAATAGACTCCTTAAAAACAATATGCAAATATGTAACATAAAATGTAATTGAAGAAGTCTCTCAAAGACTTGCATTTTTTCCCAGCTAATTGAACAGTTTTGCTTATGCATTCTGTTAAGATCTTATCTAAATTATGAGCTTTGCTGTTGAGAATATGATTTTTGTTTGCATTACAGCTCAGCAGCTGTTGCGCGCCTACCTTATGAGCTATGCTGATGCCTGGTTGCATAATTTGCTGCTGCACATCACAGCGGGAAGACATTATCCCGCTTTATTTTATGTCTGATGCCAACAAACTAAGTGCCAAAAGATGCTGCAACTCAAGTTTTTACGCAACATGCCTACCTCTCTTTCTCTCTTTCTCTCTCTCTCTCTTAGTCTACCACTCGCTATGTGTTTCGCTCTCTTTTTGTCCGTTTCCTGTTCTTGCTGGCTGTATTTGTTTGTCTTGCTCGCGCTCATATGGCAAAAATTAGAGCGCTCTTAAAGCAAAAACTTTGTTGGCCCTAATGGCTTCATAACATGCAACATTACAGGGCCATAAGCAATGGATTTGTGGGCGTGGCAGACGAAAATGTGCTGCTTCTGCTGCTGCTGCTGCTGCTACTGCTGATGCTTTTGCCTGCTAATATGCAACTATATATTATGCGAATCTCTTGCTCCTCTCGCTGCCATTTTGTGCTCGCAGTCTCTCTCTCTCTCTTTCTCTCTTTTTGTTAATTTCGCGCTGTTCGCCTTTGTTGACTTTGACGGCACCTGGCAACAGAGCGACAGCAGCAGCAGCAACAGCAACAGCTGTGGCCCACTATCAACCGTTAATAAATGTTATAGTTGTAATTATAATAAAACTTGACTTTAAGCGTTTACCTACTACTACACGTACAGACACACACACACACACTCTCCCTCTCTCTCGCACACACATAAGAAGCACAGCTTCCACACAGCTGTTAGCTAACGATCTCAGAGCTCGTTGCTGGCGGCCATTGACAAGGATTTTGCCAACTGCTCCAACATCCATGGAGCTATGAAGCACATGTTCTGCGCCAGACGTCTTTGAGTTAGCATCGATTGCATGCCAGCAAGCATTTCGAGCTCTTTACACTCGTACTCTAGTGGAGGATAACATAAGTTCGGTAGTTTATGCGCATCTACTGTCGTACACATTCATAGAGCAAGTGATTATTATACTACAAGAAAGTATGCGAAGCAGTTGATTTGCTGCGAAAATGGCAACAAGTTTTAATAAGTTTAAATTCGAGTGCGGTTACTAAATGTCACCCAGGAGGTCAGAGCAGCGGCGAGGCGAGGAAATATGAATAATGAATACAGATTGTGGCAGACAGAGCTGAGAGTTGAGTGTGCGTGGAATGCATATGTCAATGAAAGTTTTGGGAAATTAGAAGAGTAATAAAGACCAGCAACTGTGCTCAATGTGCTGAGAGCTATGTGACCTTAGAGAGTAAATTTACTGAGCTTAATTGTTGCGAACTAAAAAATATATGCTTAAAGGAAAAATTAGTAAAAGTTGTCTTTATTTGAATAAACAAAATTTTGCTAATATTTATTTATTTTTATTATTTTTTATTTACATTTTTTTGTATAATTTTTTAATTATGAATTTTTTTATTTAAAATATTTTTTATTTTTTATTTCTTATTTTTTTATTCATTTATTTTTATTTTTTATATTTTTGTGCTATTTGAATTTATTTTTATTATTTTTTATTTACATTTTTTGGTATCATTTTTTTTAATTATGTATTTTTTATTTAATTAATTTTTTTTTTAGTTATTAATTGTTTTTTTTTTTTTATTATATTTTTGTGCTTTTTTTTTTTCTATTTATTTTTTCTAATACATACTCATTTTGATATTTCTCTTTAATATTTATAATAATTATTCCATAAGAATACTCACTTCAATGGCTTCAGGCTTATTTATAATATTTTCTGCTATATAATCATTTTATATATAGCATTTCTCTTTAGTATTTATAATAATTATTGCATTCGCCTCAATGACTTCAGCTGACAACTTGAGTGTAGCAGAGCACGTAAGAAACAGGTTCATTTTTTTTTTTTTTTTTTTTTTTTTTTTTAAATTTTTCACAAAACACATGAGAACTTCAGCAGCTTTGTATTGTCAATATTGTTGAAGTGGTTAGCTTAGTAGTTGGCGTTCCCCAGTTCCCCAATTATTCACTGTGCACTGTGTGTGAGTGGCTTTCAGTTAACAGTCAGCAGCAATACAATTCATGGTTTGCGCTTGCTTCCGGTTGCGTTGCCACCATCTTGGCCAGTCTCAATGCAAGATGGAGTGTGTGTGTGTGTGTGTGTGTGTTTGCTTCTAGTATTTCTATTTGTGGCATGTGGGAAACGTTTGCTGCTGCTTGAGCACACGACAGACGCACTTGAGTTGCAATTGCCATGCTTCAAAGATCCACAGACTCCCGGCCACGCCCATTAGCCCAGTGTGGGGCTAGCTATCGCTCGTGCTGTGGCACTGTCTCAACATTTCCTTTTGTGTGTAATTGTCTAGCGTTTTAATTAAAATTGTTCCAAATAGTCGCGGCACACACACACACACACACACGCACACCAAAGAAAAGTTATGCGCGGGTGCAGCGCGTGCTGAAAACTTGGCCAGAAGAACCGAAATGCCAACCGGCAATTTATGGCCGAAGAAAAATCTGTGCAAAAACTCCTCTAAGCTGCCACGAGCGAAACTTTTCGCTATGCGCTGCAAATGTATGTATATATACATATATATAATATATATATCGATGGCAGCTTGCGACCACGCCTACACCTCCAGCTCCATTTATTTCCTCCTCTTTTTTTTTCCCTCAACTGGGCTAATGAATATTTTCGAAGAACTCGTAGATATGTAATGCAATGGAGCTGCTGTTGTTGCTTTGTCTCATCTCTTGACTACCTACGGCTGCTCCAGCTCCGCCGTCTTCTGGTCGATTGCTTGCTGTACGCCCGCAACATTAATGCCAAATGCCAAACGCGATTGCAAAGGCGTCGAAGCATGAGCTGAAATGCGCCTGGGACATTTTGGCCCAAGCCTCACCGCAACAGCACCAGCAGCAGCTGGAGCGGCAATCCCTTGTGTGAGCAGCAGGAGACTGCGCGGGGCGAGTGGCTGAGTCAAAGCCGCGCAATTGATGGCATCGATGGCAGCCATCGTCCCATGCCCATGTCCGCATTCATCGACACGTTCGCATCCACATCCGCATCCGCATCCGCGTCCATGTCCTTGTCCATGTCCATGTCGATGTCAACTGTTGGCTGCTGCGATTTGAATCGCAATGGCGTAACGGTCGCAAGCCCAAATTGAAGTTGGCCCCACCACAGTTGCTTCCACTGCTGGCAACAGTTCCTTCATCTGACCCGCCCCCTCCTTTGTGGCTTTTTGCATTTTCTTTTTGTTTTCTTTCTTTTTTTCAGTCTCTGTGTCTTCCGCGCGTTTTTTAACGCTCATTGGCTTTGGCTGCCGTGGCGCATCCTTTTGCTGCTTGTTGTGGCGACTGCCTTTGGCTTTTCACCATTCACATCCCGCGGCTTTTCCCACTTCTGTCCCATGGCCATGCGTTTTTTCCTATATATATGGCATATGGGTTCACGCTTTGCCCATTCTCTTCAGCCTCTTTCACGCTCCCTCTCCGTCTTTCACTGGTTGCACGGGCCACTTGTCCTATTTGACTTTTGGCCGCTAGCCTCAAAGTTTAATTTAGGGGTTTCACATACACGTCCGCGGCTAAGTGCTGCCAGCTCTTAACTGTTGCGGTTCGCGTTTGCTTTCAGGGCTGCGCTGCGCTGCACTGCACAATGCAAAGTCAGTTTCTCCTTAACAAGCACAGCCCAACGATCACTTCAAATAATTAAAACGATTACCACGAATGTCATGGGGTTGAATTCCTTAAGATTTAATTTATTTGGTTTTTTTTATGGAACAGTTTATTTTATATATTTTTTTTTATATGATCTGATATATTAAATAAAATTATTTGCAAGAAAATATATTTCAATTATTTATGAAATATGTGAAATATATTCAAATAAATCAAAGCTCAATATTAATTATCAATAACAACCGATTGTGTGTCATCGATATTTATTGATCATTTATATTCGATTTTAATTTACTGTACAAGCTAGAAATTTAATTTGCAATTTGATTACCAATCAATTCAGTTAGTCTAAAAGTCATGCTCAGCTTTAATAGAACCTTATTGCAGCCCTGATTTCAGCTGTGACTCACCTGCAGGCGTTGGCATCTACTGTGAGATGCCTTTGAGCTGATGCCGCTGACCGCTGGCAAAGTTCTTCCTCTTCTTATTTTATTTTTCTTTTATTTTTGGCTGCTACTCAGCCATAAAATTCGCCGCAGCAACACCTACAAAAAGCCAGATGCACACGCATACACGGTCCTTAAGAAAGTTTCGTACTAGTCTGAGTCGTCAGTCAATGGCTCAAGCTGAGCTGCTGCTTCTTCTTTCGACTTTAGGAACAGCCGCTTTATGGCCACAGCGGAATCTCAGCGGGTAAAGGTAGAGAATGAAAGAGAGAGAGAGAGAGAGAGAGAGAGAGAGAGGGAAGCTATGGCTTGTCTCGTAAATAATTTTTAAGTGCAGCTTCTTTTTTGTTGTTGTTGTGGTTTATCTATTTTTATTTATTTTGTTTGTCACTTTTTTTTTTTACTTCGCCTTTAGCCGCTTTGTTTTGTAAAATGAAATTGTTTCGTCTTTGCAGCGCCAAAAACTTGTTGGAGCAACGAAAATTTAATTTGTTTCTATATAAATATTGTGAAAGCGAATTTTAATCGCCTCGCCTAACTCTCAAGCTCCTTGCTGAACATTCTTTGAAATTGAAAACAATTTCCTTGGCACTTTTTTCTCGAGTTATCAACGAGTCCCTGTCGCTCCTGTCGATCTCCACTAGCTAGCTCGCAATGGGTTATTAGTTTTCCATGTTTTTTGTCTTCAAGAACGGAAATTGGTTTTTAAAAATCCATTACATACAACGGATATGCCATCGCCTGAAGCACGTTTCACTCTCATGACTCCTCTGCTTGAATTTTGTTTTTTTTCTGTTTCTTTTTTTTTTTTTTTTTTTTTTTTGCTCTCAGTTGTTTAGCTAACTGCAATTAAACCGAGCCACAAGCAGCCGGCATATCCAAATTGTCGCCCAATTAGCAGTCGGGCTTAACTACGATTTTAAGTCAAGAAAATCAACATAATTGCTTCAAGGTTTTTCGCCAAAAACATTTCTAGCAATTTCCTTGAAACTTGAAGCGTGGCACAGGCATTTCAGTTTTGCTGAATTCCAAAATACCCTAATGTAAATGTAGAGAGGGCATATTGCTGCTGCAGCTCTGGAAGTTTTGCATCTGCAGTTAAATAAATGAAATTAAAGCATTTATAAGTTTATCTCAAATATCATAAAATAAATATATCAAATATGAAATAGACAAAAATATCCAATATCAATTCCAATATCATTTTTCTGAATCTCATTTTGAATCTTTTGCATGTTGCTATAGTTTTAATATTAAATCACATATATTTATATTGTTCAATGTATTCAGCAAAGAGTTTAAAATGTGAAGCAAGCAATTAACTCATTTATTGACTAATCATTTATTCATGAAATTAACTAATTTAAAATGATTTTAATTGGTAAATGTGTTATTATAAAAATTATTTAAAATAGACTACTATTTTCTATATATTTCATTTTCATATTATTAAAGAAAAAATCAATAGAGTTTGTATAGACTCTATGTGTAAATCTTAGTATAAATAATATTTTATTTATTAAATATACTCAAAGTAAATTACAGGGTAGCTGCCTGTCGACTAGTCTCAGTTACAGCGCCTTTTACTTCTTTATTTTTGACTGCTGCTGCTGCTGCTGCTGTTGCTGCTGCTGTTGCTGCTGCTGTTGCTGCTGTATTGTTGTTATTGCTTGGCAATTGCATTTTTGCCTCATTGCGTTTGGCTGCGGATTTCCGACTCGTCTCTCGCATCTGCTACTGCCTGCTGCAAGTTGTGCCTTGGCTCTCACTTCTTGGTTGCCGGTTGTTGGCTGCTGTTGCTGTTGCTGCTGTTGCTTGCCACACACGACTGCAATCGATATCAAGATACACTTACAAAATTAACTATCGTCAACATACGTGCTTGGTAAATGCAATTACTTGACGATTGACAAGGCCAACGCGAAGGATGGGCGTTTACTGAATGTGGAACCCAGAGCAGCCAGAGCACAGCCCACACATGCCAACGATGTGAAGGGCATGTGCTGGTGATAGCGTCAAAGGATGCGCTCATGGCAGCACAAGGTCGTGGGTCTTAAGCTCACACAGTCAGCATCAATTGCGGAATGCATTGCAATTGCATTAGGTCTTGAAATACTCTCTAACGAACGAAATAACAAGCATTGCCACATAGAACAACTGTTGCTCTACCACCGGGCTAATGACTCGAGCAATTTAATTAGCATATGCTTTGCACTTAGTAAGATTCTATGTTGTTAAGTGAAAAAGAAAATGCGCCTACTTACATATATGTACTTAGAACTTAAATTGTTGTTCTATGAAGTTATCAAGATCAAAACTTGCATACAAAGAGAAAATACTGAGTATGAAAAAAGTTTCATTTGAATAAAAAAGTGAAATTCTACAGGGAGAGTGAGCGCAGAAGGAACGAACATGGATAGATTGAGTAAAAGAAGATCGAACACAAGGAGAGCAAGCACCGAGAGAGAGAGAGAGAGAGAGAGAGAGAGAGAGAGAGAGAGAGAGAGAACACTGTGTTGAGTAATATACAAAAGACGATCAAATGTTCTGGGAATGAAACAAAAGTAAAGAGTTGCGAACTGATCGGCAATGGATTTGCTTTAGAGCCGATTCAATCGATTTCTCTCTGAGTTTGTTTTCTTCCGAGAGCACTCTAGAGTGTGAGTATTATGAATGATAAGAATATGCAGAGTAATATTAAAATATACATATGTAAATAATTTTTTAACTATAGACAATCTGTGATCATTTTTTTTTTTTTATCAATTTTGATATAAAACTAGATTAGGCTCTAACAAAAGGTAGCAGGAGTAAACTCGTTAATAAAATGCACAAATAAATACCAAAAATACAAAAAATACCGATTTACTTATACAGCAACAGGAAACATTACTACAGTTATTATTAATGAGACACATATCTAATATTTGCATACATATTTGACAATACCACAACAAAAGCCAAAAGAAAATAATAACAACAAAATAATAGCTCAAATCCATTTTGTTCCATTTTCAATTTTTTTTTTCCTGCACGCTCTCATTTGCTTATTGCAAAATCTAATGTATTGCTTTGACCACAACATCTCCTCTACTCCATGTCCCTCACGCTTCAACAAAATTTTTCAACATAAGCCCCGAGAAATTAATGAGAAACAAACACGTAATATGTTCGACTCCAACGCTTTTGACACAAATGCACACCAGGTTGACGAAGGTCTCTGGGGCCAGTATGTAAACGTATCCAGCCAAAAGTGAGAAATCATTTTAGGGCCTGCTGCCCCCAGTGCTACGACCCTGTCATGCCATCAGACTTTCCGCCTTTTGTATGCACACAAAACATGGTATAATATGCTTTCACTTGGCCCAGTCTGATGTATTGCTGGCTAATTTATCACCTAGATTTCGTGTCCATTGCGACCAAGACGGAGAGCTCACAGTCTGCATTTCCCTTTTGCTTTCAGCTACAGTTGTGACCGCAAATGAGAAGCTCTTGAAAATCGTTTGTAAATAAAAGCAAAGAGAATCGTTGCGCTGCGGCATCCGTGGATATTTTTCGCATATTGCATTATGCATTATGTGCAGCTAAGTGGGCGTGGCAGCACTTAAGCCACACTCCAGCAGTAACTCAGCTTCGTGTTTGTGTTTGTGCATAAACAAATTAAATTTGAATGCGTAGACTGAAACTTGTGGGCTAAAAATTTCAAGTGGCCACGTGTATGCGATGTGGGCGTGGCAGCCGCAAATCGGGCTGCTGCTATAGCTTGTTTCTGTTAAATAAGATGCCAGCGATGAGTGCGTGGAAAGCTGCGCCAAGTTCTAATTAATTATGAAAAGTGAGAAATTCCGTACACAAGCAGAAGCAGAAACACAGAGCAACACACATGTGCCTTATTTATGAAGAGCATAATAAAGTTTCGAAATCCCTTCGTTTAAAAGAGAAAGGGAGAGAGATATAGACAGAGAGAGCAAATGAAATAAAGAAATTCAAAGCACTTTTGGCCTAATGCGAGCTGAGCTCTTCACTGGGATTCCCAGGCGCTGAATACAAAGCAAATTGCTGTAGTCAATTTAATTAAATTTGTTTGTTGGGCGAGCCCAACGGAGCGCGTCTCGATGGCAGCATTGCCTCAGGCAACAGTCAGACAGCTGGCACGCAGCTACCAAACAAATTTACCCCGCATCCCAATCGAATCGCAAATCCAATGTAAGCCAAAAACGGCTAAAATGCCCGCGCATCGATACAAAAGGATGCGTTTATCACAATTCTATTAACGCACCAAGTCAGTCAGATATATCCAGAGGCGGTGCTACTCTTCGCAATCTATGGACAGCAGACAGAAGTTGTTTCTCTCTCTCCCTCTCTCTGTGTGTGAGTGAGAAATGTGCTAGCAGCAGCTTGGGGGCGTTTTTCCAACCGCTTCTCTTGTTTGCATTGGAAATTTGCCAGTGGCAACAAAACCGACAACAGCTACAAATAGTAGAGTGTGCTAACAGAGAAAGCACAAGAACAAGAACTTAGATACAATCATGGCAAGTCTCGAGCAAAATACTCACTATTAAAGCTGTGAAGTGTATAAGAAATATAGAACTGAAGGAGCATTAAAATAATATGCAAAGCTGACTGAATATATGAAAATATGCAGCAAAAATTGATGCAGTAATCGAAAAATAATCAAATATTGATGTAGACTTCCTATAGATATATTGAACTTTTTTTGAAGAAGGTATCCCAACCTTAGGCAGCTTAATATACATATTCATTATGCTGCAATGGAGTTTATAAGAAATTGCTAGAGAAACCGAATAATAATCAAATATTGATGTAGACTTTCTATTGATATAATAAACCTTATCTGAGCAGAGTATCCCAACTTTAGGCATCTTAATATATTTAATATGCTGTAATCTAAAACTTATTGAAATTTTACATTCCATGTAAAAGAGAGGGTATTGCTTTCTCTCTATATATATATCAAATAAATTTGCATACATGTTGGCCTTGACAAGTTTATTCACATATTAAATTAAATTTTTTATATATATACAATATATTAGAATAAATATTAAGGAAGTTTGCACTAGAATTTGCAATCATCAAATACTTTGTGTATATTAAAATGGCTTTAACCCAGCAAATCTAGAACCGAACATGGCCGATTACTTTCTGGCATTGCGACTGAAATGGTAAACAGCAAATGTAATTAAGATTTGTAAAGCAATGAGAAGACTTGAGACCCTCAGCGTCAATAGAGCAAAAGAGATTTTCGCATTTCAAATCAAATACAAATTTTGCCTTAATTTCATTTTCAGTGTAATGCAATAAAAATTATAAAGACAAGAGAGAGAGGCGCATAGAACAGAGAAAAACTAGATAATAAATGCTTTCATGTTTCATTACTAGCATTTTTATTTATTGTAAATGTTTCAATTGCAGCATTTATTAAATTGTGTACAAGTTTGATAATATCCGAGCAAAGCCCGGCGGAATGATTTAATACACCAGCAGTAACATGTTGCGATAACATAATCCCCAAAAAGCGAGCCTCAATTAAAACACGCTCAACAAGTTGGCTGGCGGTCGAATAACTGAATTTGCAACTAATCCCGGCCTAAGCCTAATTACATTTTGTTTGCTCAGCCCGAGCCTTTTTTAGTGGCATGTTCTGATGCCTCTGATTAAATCATCCAAATAAATATTAAACCCGGCATGACGGCTCAGGGAGCGCGTCGAAGCGGGCGCATAAATAATTGCATGTGCTATGGCATTTATTTGTTTAAATGACAAATAAAATGCAGAAATCATTTTTATAAACATTTTGTCGCTTCTGTTATGTTTTGTTGTTTTCCAATTGCTGTTCCTCTCCCTCTCTCTCTCTCTCTTTCTCTCTCTCTCTCTCTCTCTCACTCTGGTTAACATTGGCAAATACGCGGCGTATGCGCAATTTATTTACAAGCATTTATATTTGCCAGCCTGGTTTTTATAGCTGGTTAGCATTGGCAGCAGTTGCTTAAACATTTATGCAATGTGGGAATTTTGTTTACACATAGCCTGGCATTTACCCATCCAATTGATGAATCCAAAGTCCAGAGAAAGAGACATACAGAGAGAGAGAGAGAGAGAGAGAGAGAGAGAGAGAGAGAGCAATTCAAATGCCAACAGTCAAAAACTGGGATACATTTTTAATGATGTACAAATATTTGCCTTGCAGCACGATGGCATTTTCACATTTGAAAACTATAGAAAAATGTGGTATTAAAGTAAAGACTATGAGAGTTAGAGAATCTGCGCAATAGAGGAACTGGAATGTGAGGGAAATGAAACAGATATTGATCAAGAAATGTAAAAAATAAAATAAGGAATATATATAAATAAAAATTGATGCAGAATGAAGCAAAAATAAAATTAAATATGAGAGAGATAAGGGCGATATTTATAAACAATTCATTTTTTAAGATCAACATATATATTCATTCAAGTCGATAACTGCAGGCACTGATTATAATGCTATTTTGGGCATTATAAAAATTTTTTCGTATCACTTTTAGTAATTTGCTAACAATTTATAGATCTTTATCTTCCATAAAATCCATCTATACAAATTTGAAGGCTGCAGCTCAAGTAGAAGCTACGTATAAAAATCGTAAAAAAAAGTAACAGAATTTTCGATTACTATCGATTATAATAAATGTTATGAGTTATCGAAAAAAAAAAAATCTAAACAAATACTACGTAACTAACATACGAGAAATCATATAAAATTTCAGCTTTCTAGCTTTTGTAGCTTGCGAAATCTCTGCGTTCATGGACGACGGACAGACGGATAGGGCTATATCAGCTTACTTTGTGCTGATCAAAAATATATATAATTTATGGGGTCTGCGACGTCTCCTTCGCCTGTCACATATGTACATTTTCAATGGGTTCAGAGTATAAAAAAAAAAACAAATTTTAGTCATCGGCTTTCCACAATAATGTCTTCAACTCTCATCTCCAACGAACTGTAGCTGGAATAAGAAGTTTCCTCAGAGTATGCTCGGACCTCTGACCATGCTCTCGCTAAGCTCACACAAAATAACCTACCACACACACACACACACACAATAATATCTGACCGAAACATTGTAGTTAATTGACTTAAGCTGCTTTAGATCCTTAACTTTAAGTGCAACATACTTTCTATTAGAGCACGTCCACTCAACTGCTATGCAACCTTGGTCACCTTGTCTCTTATATCGTTTTAGACCATCCATTTACTGCACTTCTTTTTATTTTGTGGGAAAAGATGTTGCCTGCATAGCACAGATCGAGTTTTCAAGTAGCCTGTAAGCTGCGCTCTCCTTAGTAGTTGACGTTGAGTCGCTCCACTTCTGTGGCAATTGCTTCAGGGCAGCCGCAAATGGCAATGTTTATTAGCCATAATGATGCTTCGGCCCTGTCAACAAAGAGCAACAAACATGGCAAAGAAAAAAGAAAATATGCTCCATTCGCTGCTGCTCCTCTCTGCCTTGCTCTCTCTCCCACTCCGTCCTGTCTCTGACCTGACATTATGTCCGAGTAACCAAATGCGGCAGCCAACTTTGAATAAACTACAAGTTTTGTGCGGTACACGGTGGAAATGAGAGAGAGAGAGAGAGAAGTAAGACGAGCGCAGCAGCAAGGTATCGCATCTAGTCTGCGTTTGCAGCCCCGTGAACTCTCTTACAGATGTCGCGTCGACAATTTTACTTGGCTATTTATAACTGTCGCGTCTGTAGACATCAGCCCGCGCGACGTAAACATCTTTATTCAGTTGTGTCTGTGTGTGTGTGTGTGTGAGGTAGGTGCACAACATCAACAGCTAGGCTAGGCAGCATCCTGTGCGTCCAGCTGCATGTCCTTGTCAGGCCAGCGCCCACCAATCACTCGACGCTCTCACAAATTGCGGTAATTTCTTGTTGTCGCCATCAGGCAGCAGCAAACAGTCGCTGAATTATAACCAAAGTGGCTAATTTGTCACGCAGAGCGCCTGGAGAGAACCAAAGGCACGATACAGACAGAACGAGGGAGAGAGAGAGAGAGAGAGAGAGAGAGAGAGAGGGAGAGAGTGTGTGAAAGGGAGCATTGCAATGGCAGGCAGTGCCTTAAAGGTCTGTCTGCATAATTCGATCATCTGTTCAATTGCTTATGATGATACGCCTTAGCAAAGCCTCTCTCTCTCTCTCTCTCACTCTCTCACTGACTCTTTCATCTATATCAGAAGCCAGCTGATTTCCTTGATATCCTGTGCAAATATTTCTGAAACCTAAAAGGCAGCACACAAAGGACATACAACGCATCGTTTCAACATCGATTTGGTTCTTTATTGCTGTTTTATGGACCAAATACAAGTTGCGAGCATGCAAAATATTGTGCTTGCCGCACAATGGGCAATTGTTGGCTGCCGAGGCCATCATCGTCTGCTCCAAGAAAATATATATGTATGTATATGTGCGTCTGAGTAGGAAATGCAAGGAAAATACTTATATTGAATTGACCGAGGCCAGAAGTTGTTGCTCATCTATGCTGCCGCCGTCTCCTGCTCGTGTTGCTGCTGCTGCTGCTGCTGTCTGACTGTATGCAAATGCCTCTTCTCTCTGGCAATTGGATTTGCGTATTCGGATAAACATTTCAATTGGCCGCACGCTTCATTACCCACCGGCCCCGCTGTGGAATGCCAGGCCAATCCAGTTCGTTGTTGGCCAACTTTTTCAATCTGGCTGCCGCTGGCAACTGGCAATGGAAAAATCAAAACGTAACGCAACGAAAACTATTGAAAATTAATTTCGAAACAAATTTACAAAATGCAACCTGCAATTGTTGCATTCTATAGTTGAAATACTTTTGACCCATCCCCAACACAGTCGCTGACTCCGACTCCAGCTCGATTGTTGTTGGTCTACAATGCAAATGCAGCGCAGATCTGACATCAGTTACTAAATTATGCAAATTAAAATATGTACACATAATTACATATGTAAATCGCATTAATTCTACAACTCGAATAACTTTTCCAAAGTCGAAATATGTAAATTTGTGGTTACAAATATCACAGGATACTTTTTACCACTCATTTTGCATTGCACCATTCGAATCAGTTGATTTAAAAAAAAAAAAAAATAAATAAAAATAAAAAAAAAATGTTACACGATTTTGTAAGGACTGTGTGAATATATATCAAGTTGAATAATAAAGTACAAAGTATAAAATGAGAGTAGAGCTCTTCAAATATATGCCAAAATTTATCTGAAAGTCATTTCTGAATCAAGAATTGCCTTTTACCGCACATTCGCAGAGTATTTATTAGTCTGGCTTTGTTAAAGCTTTCGCAATGTAAACACCAAATGACCACAAATTATTTTTATAGTCGAGTTAATTGAGGTCCACAACGCGGTTTTCATTTGATTAAGTTTAATAATTACAACTGCGTCCAATTCACAAACATTTTCAATGCTGCCTCTAACTTGTGTCTGTTTAATGTCAAATACGAAAAATAAAAGTATTTAAAACTGAAATTTTTATTTTAATTTGCAATAATTGAAATGAATTTAAAATCTGTAAAAATTAGAAGCTAAGAAATGAATATTTCTTTATAACAATTCCTCAGTTTTCATTGAGATAGAATAAATATTTAAAAAAAATACGAATTATATAATTTAGAAAAATTTTTTATTTATGTTCATAGAAATGTGAAATTATGTTAATTTTGATTAGATTTCGAGTCGCCAATGGTATTTGAATCGATTAGTTAAAAATAGGGACTATTGACGTTGATTGATTATTGAGATTGATCTACTTGGAGGTCATCATTTGTACAAATTCCTCATAGCTGATCTTACCGTCGCCGTCTTCATCATACATTCGTATCATTTCCTCACATTCGTCATCCTGCATTAGTATATCGAGATCCAGCATAACTTGCCGCAGCCGATCAACACTTATAAAGCCAGTGTTATCCTTGTCAAAGACGCGAAAAGCCTCACGAATATCATCCTCATCTGGATCGAATGTCATGCGCATTGTCATTGAATGAAGGAAATTCTCAAAGTCAATGAATCCGTTGCCATCCAAGTCCATCTCGTTAATCATCGACTGCAGCTCCTTCTCGGTTGCACTTCTTCCCAGAGCCGTAACTACCGTATCCAAATCCCTAATGGTAACACTTCTGCTTTCGTCCTTGACTAAAATGGCAAAGCCCCGTCTAAATTCATCGAGTTCTTCCTGTGAGTATTCCATTGGAACCGTCAATTAGAATTTAATTACTTTGTCAAATTTTATTAAAAATTATTTATTAGAATAGTCCGATATGTGTGTTTATTATTCGAGTGTACAAAGTAATGTGAGCTCCTTTGAGCATGTTTTACAAACTACTTTGAAATGCAAGGCATGCTGTGGTTTTTAAACGTTAAATAAGTTTTTAAATATTTATATATATTTTTATTTTAGAAAGAGAATTATTTGAAATTAATTAAACTATAAATTTTTAGGTAACAGATAGGAATTACACATGATATAGTGTTGCCCATGTATTTAAATATTTATTAATACATTTTCTAATATTTCTTTTTGCCTTCTTTGCAAAAAAAAAAAAAAAAAAAAAAAAAAAAAAAAAAAGTAAATAAAAATTATATATAATAATTATTATAAAATATTTTAAATATTTTATTTTATTAAAACTACCCAGCAACAAAATTAAAACCCATTACAAATATATTCTTGTACATATTAAATATATAATTTCATTATGCATTTCTGCAACTAAATAATTAAATAATTATCGACTGCTGAACTCAAATTGCTTCGATATTTATTATTGCCTGCATCTTTGTCTGCTGCTGCAGCACATGCATTTTTTTACAAATATTTTTCTTTTTTTTTTTTTCAACTTTTCCATTGATATATTAGTTACAGTTGCTGGCCTCAACCTTTTCTTTTGCCTTTTGATGTTTTAACGCGAAATGCAAACGCAACAGCAGTTGCAGCAGCAGCAACAAATTTTGGCCGCATGCTGCGGTCAGCCGCACACATCAACAGCCAGGCCCATGGCCAGACCAGCTGCCAGTTGCCAACAACAATAACTGCAACAACAACAAAGGAGTTAAACAAAATAAAAATTGGTTGACCAGGCGAAAGTTATTTACTGCAAATCGGTCGACTGCAACACAGATCGCTGCCGACGACGCGACGCGACAGCTCGCAACTGGCAACTGGCAGCATTTGGTTAACTTGGCTTTAAACGTGCCGTTCAATTAAAATTGTAAAATAATTTTTTAAAACTAACGACAGCAGCAGCAGCACCAGGTAAAACTTTTCAGCATCAACTCTAATTGAATTCCAAGCACTGTGCCAATTACACGACTCCGCTTAATAGCAGCGTTTGCAAATTCGATTTTGATTACATTTTCGAGTTACCAAACATAACTTTTGCTCCGACAGCGATTCATATAAACTATTTTTTTTTTTTACTTTGCCAAAGCTTTAACTAATAATTGAAACAATAGATAAAAAAAAATGCTAGCCAACGGCAAAAATCGTACTATTGAAAAGTTAATTTGCAAAGCGAAAAGTTTAGTATTCAAACAAAATTTGAACATTGATAGAAATGTTGTTTAGAATTGTGTTTCTGATTCAATTTATTGAATGGATTGTAAAAGTTTTTAGTTAATAGTGAACATGACTTGTTAACCTGAAAAGGTATGGTAAATAAATAAAATAAAACTGAGAAATATAAATAGTAAAAAAATAAATATAATAAATTAGCAAAAAAAAAAAAAAAATTAATTAATTAATATTTAGCTTCTAGTAAATTTAAATAATTCACAAATATCTGTTGATCGTTTCTCTCACACTCTCTTTCACTCACACTCTGAGAAAAAACTGAGAGAGCAAGCAATTGCTTCGGGTTTTGAATGAGTTCGTTCGCGATCGGCTCGCAGCCGATTGCAGCTACTTCGCTGACAGCTGCTTCGCTCTGGATTGTTCAACAAGCGTTTGTTTGAGTGTTGGCATGTATGCGTGAGTCTTCTCTTCGCTAAGCACAACAGCTGCGTAGCTGAATTGAGTGTGTGTGTATGTGTGTGCATGCAAGAGAAATCGAATAGCAGAGCGCTCAACCGAAACTCGAAACGAAAAGAACCGAAGTTACTCGTTGAGAACGAGAGCGAGTGAGTTTGAATATTTGCCCTTGATCTCGCGAATAGAAGGTGAATAATTAATGGGTTCACTATTATTTACGAGTTTTAATATATTTTGTATATACACAATAAAATATATTTTTATTTATAGGCATATTGGATTAAATCAATTTGAAAATCTAATATATACTGACCACTGAGAACTAGAAAACTTTTTGTGTGCTCAGGTAAATCTCTGTTGCTCGCCAACTAACTTTTTTCACTTAAAAGAAAAGTAAAAACGCATATAAAATTTCATTCCTCTACCACTAATATTGACTTCATTAAAATATATTCTATTAAATTAAATCAAATTAATATAAGTATTATGTTATAACAAAATTCAGTAAGCAAACCATGCTCATTTTATGAATTTTCACATATATATTGGCATGATGATGCCAATGTAATTGAAATATTATACACCCCCAGTCAAGTGCTCATGGTCAACTAAGCAGCTCTTCTGGTTAAGCAGCTGTTGTTGTCGCTCAGTTAAACGGTCCATTGTGTGGACTTTAGCAAAATATATTCTTCCGGTGGCTATCTGAGTCGTATTAACTGCTTCAATTGCCGGAATAATTCAATGGGCCAACTCTTCACCTTTACGTGTGTGTGAGTGTGAGTGTGAGTGCATTATCCGTTGGTTATGTTGGCGACAGTTGTTCACTTATAGCTCGTTAGAGGCGACTATATCGAATCGTCTGCCCCATTGAATGGCTGCCTGGCAAACCATTTTAAGCTTGTGCCAGAAGCTAACAACGCGCCATTGTGCTAAATGCTCGTTTATTTGTACGCAATTATAAAGCATACCTTGGGTCATATCTTTTACCTTATCTGTGCCACTCAAGTCGAGAGCCACAGTGAGCCGGCCGCAAATGTTCGCCGTGCTCTGTGCTACGTGCTGGGGCAGCAGCCATTGGCGACGCTGCAAAGTAGGCAACAATAAATTATTTCATTGCTGACCACAAACAGTTAAATGTTGCGGTTGTTGTTGTTGTTGCTATTGCTCACGTTTGCCATTAAACTCGGCGTAAAAATAGCTTGAAATATGTAATTTTCCGGTTCAATTACAACGCCACATCAGCAATGAACTCAGCAGAGAACGCAACGGGCGAACGATCCAGGTTATCAGCGGTGTCAGCCATCCGCATCCGCAGCCGTATCCGCATTCGCATCCGCATACATATCCACATCCGCAACATCGCGGCCAGCAACAGCAGCAGCAGCAGCAGCAGCTAAGATCCATGTACGCAGATAGCGACTGACCAATGCGCTTGTGCGATTTGCGGCTCGGATAGCGTTCCGTAATTTGTTGTAAATCTCTGGAGCACGTAAAACGAGTGAGACAGCAGTAGAGGGGATGAGTCGAGGGAGAACAGGTAGCGTAGCTGCAGATTGAATGCGATTAGATACATTCGTTGGCTGCCTGCCGCATTTTAATAAGAAACCATTTAAGTGAATCGCTAAGCCTAAATGGTATTTACTAAGGCTTATCAAAGATGAAAGCAGCATAAGCAATTAGTATGCCATTATAAAGCAAATAGACCCACAAATTTTATTCATTCAGAAATTTTCATTGACTTTAATAATAAAAATCATTTTATCTTAAATAATTGACTATTCAGTTGGTGCTGATAAAAACCAGTTTAATATCTATTTCCATTTCATACGAAAAGTTTTTAAAGCAAACACTCTAAATGTAGTTTAAAAGACGTAACCAAATAATAGAAAACAATGCTGAATAAAACTGCAAATCTTCAGTAAAAGTTTTTCCATAATATAGTTAATTAAATTCTAGAAATTCCACTTGATTAACTATATTTTTTTTTATTGGAATCTAAAACTTCGCTTTGCTTAAATCTTCAAGTCTGAATTAAATTAGTCGGTAAGGCAGGGCAGAAATCTCATCTTCAGGCTGTTTATACAGCAATAGTTAAGCAAAGATTTTTTTGTTTTTTTTTATTTGTTTAGACGAATTTACAGTTGATTTGCATAAAGCTTAAGATCAACAACAGCCTAGGCGAGCAACTCGTGTAAAAGATTACAAATGCTGTAAAGCAAAGGAGGCTAAAGAATAAAATCGATGCAGTTACGGGACGAACGAGTGTCGAGACGTGGAGCGGAGTCGAGTGCTGAGCAACTTGACTGCAAAAATGCCAGCAAGTAAATTTTAAACATCGCACGTGGCCATAAAAACCATGCCGGGCCAAAGAGCGGGAACGAATGCTGCCAGGAGCAGCCAGGACTGTTCAGTCAGAGCAGCAGCAGCAGCAGTGGAGGTAGGTAGAAGCTGAGAGAGAGGGGGAAGGGGGGGGGGGGGGGGCAATGGTACGTGTTGGGGGACTGCATTTTAGCGCCATATTTTATACACACTTAAAGTCACACACAGAGAAAACTGGAAGTCGACAAGGGACAGGGAGAGGTGTGGACGAAGGGGCGGACTAGGCGAAAAACGGTGCAGTCGCCGTAGTGTCAAAGCAAGAAAGGCAAACGGCAATGCGGGCCAAGATAAACGCGGTGTGCAGAGCTAAGCCGAGCAGAGCATCAAAAACAAAAGGTCAAAAAGTTTTGAGAGAGAGAGAGAGAGAGAGGGAGAGAGAAAGAAGGAAAAGGCGAAGAGGAAGAGTTGAAGCAGATATACAAATATAAAAATGTGTGAAATAGTATGTGAAAATGGGTTAAGCAAATGCCAAGAGCACAACAAAAGAGGCTGCAAATAAAATGCAGACCAGAGCCACGCCCACTCGAGCCACCAGGCTGTCAGTTAACTTTAAGCAGAGAGTGCGAGAGAGAGAGAGAGAGAGAGAGAGAGAGAGAGAGAGGGGAAGCGAAATTGAGAGTGAGAGTGAGAAAGTTACTGCGTACAGCATCGCGTATAATGAATATTAATAAATGTGCCACTGAATTAATTAATGACACGCCGCATTTTCAATTAGCAACAAGACGCAAGAAGCAACAAGCAGTCGACAGCGAACAAGACATTTCACAAGGCCATCAAAAAATGTTGGTCGGTTGGTCGGTTCAATCGAGCTGGTGCCTAATTAAAATTTAATTAATTAACAATGTTACGCCAAACGGGCGCAAACTGTCGAAACTCGAACTCAACGAAATGGCCGCCATCTGGTCAAAAAGATTTGCAAGCAGTCGGAAATGAAGATGGATTTTGAAATGGCCAAAACGCCACGTGCCGCACATGGCCAGAAAAACTTGATATTGATTCGTATTGCTGTTTCTCTTGTAATTGTTGCTTCAATATGCCACATCATTTTCGGCTCATTAATCACTGAAGCATTTTCATTAGCCAGCTTGCCTCTAATTACAACAAAAACAAACGGCCTACAATTTAAGAGATGAAAGACAAAAGCGCAAAAGCGCAAATATTCCATACACCACAACAAAGTGGCCAAGTGAGAGGTTTATGGGCCTTTGACCACTGCAAAGCAAGAAACAAATTCAATAAAGTGGAAGACAACGACAACCGAGCAAAACGCATTCATTAGAAAATAATATAAAATCAATTCAATTACTAAAGATATTCAATGTATGTACTATATTTGGGGGGTGGGGGTGTGTGGCAGCAGCCATAATGTTTTTTTACACTTCATGGTAAAATTTTAATAGCAAAGCTGTTAATTCATCAATTATTCGATTCGTTTCTGCAAGCGTGACAAAATATACATGCACACATATACGCACACACACACCCATACGCTGATCTACGCTTGTACGCCTATATGTGTGCCAGCATTGCAGACGTTGCAAGCTGTTTCGCTTACTCTGCCACGTGGGTTTTCTTGCGCGAACTCAAACTTTCAGATTATGATCATGACATTCATATCTGTAAGTCAAATCAAACTGTATGTCTCTAGTATTTGAACTTGCGAACTTGGGGTCGGTATCCAAAATCTAACAAAAAACTAAATTTTATTAATTTATTATCTTTGCATATGCATAAGACTCGGAGACTATTGCTCTAAAGATTAATGAGATTTAATTGTTTAACTAATTCGCTATAAATGTTTTACTCGATAGCTCTGAAATGAAAAAAAGTTATCGATTTTCTAAATCAAACTCGTATACCACAATACACGGACCTAACAAAAAAAGAATTAAGTCTAGCACTTAAAGTTTCTGAGATCGAAGCGTTCATACATACGGACAGACGGACCGATAGGGCAATATCGACTTTTCTCATCACTCTGCCCTAGAATATATACATATACTTGTTACATACTTTTAACAAAACCATTATACCCTGATTTCCCATTTTCAATGTGTTCAGGGTATAACAACTAATTTTTAATGAAAATATAAAAAAATATTTTTTTTAAATCTCACTCTCTCTCTCTCGCTTTTTAGTTCCATTGAATTTGTAAAACAATTCTGTAAAAAAAAAAAAAAAAAAAATATATATTTATATCTATATATATGTAATATATATATATATATATATATATATATATATATATATATATATATATATATATATAATATATATATATATATAAATCCTTAAGTTTACTATACTGATAAGCAGTAAGCTTACAAACATATCCATGAAATTTAATAAAAATCGCTCAAATGTTGTCTTTATTGGAATTTTGAATCATAATGTCTTTAATAAATTTTCCCTGGACACTTATACATTTTATTCAGGGCTATTATATCGCCTTTGCTCATCGCATATCTCTGTCCCATTTTCAATTGACCCTCGGACTTCAGGGCCACAAGTGTTGGCTGTGAATTCTTGGAATGAAACCAATTCCTGTTATGCATAATGCTGCCATAGTCATATTCGATACCGAAGTTATCCACTTCATTCGCTCCGTACTTCGCAAAATATTTGTCATGGCCAGAAATCATGTTATTGAAATTGATTTTAATGTACTTATCGCGATCCGGGCTGCGATGCTGATCAATGAAGCCAAGTGTCTGCAGCAGTTGATGCTCTATTTCACCCAGTCTGAAGCATTCTGTTTCCACAGTGTTGCGGCGCAGATAGATTCTCTGCTCGCCACCTTGAAAGCCAACGCTGGCGGAGTAGCATTCTGTATCCGAGGGAGTGATCAGCACATAGTTTTTGGTTTTTGGCGTTGCAGACACAAATTTTATGCAGGAAACATACCCAATGCGACGTATGGTCAGCTCAATATGGTCAATCTGCCCATCATCTATATTGAAGGATATATATTAAGCATGTGAATGGGGAAAATCTCCAGTATAATACCCACCGAAACCCTTGTCTATCTTGTAGTAGACTGTTGCATCAGGCCAATGACGTGCCGGGGCTTTTAATCCATTCCGCTGAAACTCTACATCCATGTCACCTTGAAAGTAGCCAGCCGTTAGCTGTGGATTAGTTTCCTCCTGTTGCTCCTCGACGGGTGCCCCATAGGCGTCCAGGCAAAGGCCAGCGATTAGCAAAAGAACCAAGCGTTGACGAGCTCCAAACATTTTTAACTAATCCTCAGCACAGCTCAGAATAGGCTAGCTGGCCCTCAAATGGCCTTTATATAGGTACATCAGATTTGATACAGTTAATCAGCTTTCGATTTGGTATACCTTGTAATTGTTGTAGTGAGTTAGAAGGGTTTATTTGACTTTATTAAAAATGAATATACATATATGTATCTATATACAAATATATACTCAAACTTTCAGATTATGATCATGTCATTCATGTCTATATGCCAAACCATACTGTATGTCTCTAGTATTTGAATTATGTTCTTCCAAATTTGGGGGGATGAAGATATCCCAAATCTAACAAAAATTAAATTGTATTAAATTATTATCTTTGCATATGCAGAAGACTCGGGTACTCTAAAGACTCTTGCTCTAAAGATGAATGAGATTTAATTGTTTAACTAATTCTCGATAAATGTTTTGATCGATAACTCTGAAATGGAAAAGTTATCGATTTTCTCAGACAAGCTCGTACTGCGCGTGAAATATATGGACCTAACACAAAAAGAATTAAGTATCTAGCTCTTATATCTTCGGAAATCGACGCGTTCATACATACAGTCGGACGAACAGACGGACGGATCGACTTTTCTCATATCATATATACCTTATGGGGTCTGCTGTGCCTCCTTCTGCGTGCTACATACTTTTAACAAAACCATTATACCCTGATTTTCCATTTTCAATAGGTTCAGGGTATAAAACTAATTTGTAATAAAAATATATTATATATATAAATATATTGAAAAATCGCACAAATATTGTCTTTATTGCAATTTAAAATCATAATCAATATTATTTAAAAATTTTCTATGGACACTTATACATTTTATGCAGGAGTTTTAAATCGCCTTCGCTCATGGCATATCTCTGTCCCATTGCCAATTGACCCTCAGGCTGCAGGGCGATAATTGTTGGCTTTCCATTCTTGGAACAGGCCCTAGAACTGAAGTGCATAATGCTGCCATAGTCATATTCAACATCGAAGTTATCCACTTCATTCGCTCTGTACTTCGCAAAATAATCCTCATAGCCACGCATGATGTTATTGGTATTGATTTTAACGTACTTATCGCGATCCGAGCTGCTTTGCTGATGATGGAAGCCCAAGGTGTGCAGCAGATAATGCTCTATGTCGCCCCAGTATGAAGCATCCTGTTTCCACAAAATCGGGATGCAGTTTGATTCTCTGCTTGCCACCTCTATAGCCGACGCTGGAGGAGCAGCCTTTATCCGAGCCAGTGACCAGCACATAGTTTAAAGTTTTCGGTGTTGCAGGCACAAATTGTATGCAGGAAACAGACTCAATGCGATCCATGGCCAGCTTAATATGGTTAATCTGCTTATAGTCTATATTGAGGGAAATATATTCAGGATGTGAATGGGAAAATCTTCAGTATAATACCCACTGAAAGCCTCATCTATCTTGTAGTAGACTGTTGCATTAGGCCAATATCGTGTCGGGGCTATTAATCCATTCCGCTGAAATTCTACATCCATGTCACCCTGAAAGTAGCCAGCCGTTAGCTCTGGATTAGTTTCCTCCTGTTGCTCCTCGACGGGTGCCCCATAGGCGTCCAGGCAAAGGCCAGCGATTAGCAAAAGAACCAAGCGTTGACGAGCTCCAAACATTTTTAACTAATCCTCAGCACAGCTCAGAATAGGCTAGCTGGCCCTCAAATGGCCTTTATATAGGTACATCAGGTTTGATACAGGTAATCAGCTTTCGATTTGCTATACCCTGTAACTGTTGTAGTGAGCTAGAAGGGTTTTTTTGACTCTAATAAAAATGAATATACATAGTAAACTAGTCATTTTTTCTGTTAAGTCTATATCAATATGTTATTCGTTAGGAGTACTCAGTGATAGACTATCTATCAATTATTTTCTTCTTTGAATTAAATAAATATTTTTCGAATTTCTATAAGGCATATTAATCTTCTACTAATTAATTAGTTTCATAGCAAATATTTATAATTTGATTAAGCTAATCGGCAATGCATGCTGTTATGGTTATTGATTTGATTGTTATGGCATTTATATGGACCGAAAGACGTTTTCATATATACATATATATGAAAAAATACTAACTTACTGACTTATATAATCACAATTTACAATTTAAGCTAATCGGCAATGCATGCTGTTATGGTTACTGATTTGATTGTTATGGCATTTATATGGACCGAAAGCAGCCATAATGTTTTTTCACACTTCATGGTAAAATTTTAATAGCAAATCTGTTAATTCATCAATTATTCGATTCGTTTCTGCAAGCGTGACAAAATATACATGCACACATATACGCACACACACACCCATACGCTGATCTACGCTTGTACGCCTATATGTGTGCCAGCATTGCAGACGTTGCAAGCTGTTTCGCTTACTCTGCCACGTGGGTTTTGTTGCGCGAACTCAAACTTTCAGATTATGATCATGACATTCATATCTGTAAGCCAAATCAAACTGTATGTTTTTTTATTAGTATTTGAACTTGCGAACTTGGGGTCGGTATCCAAAATCTAACAAAAAACTAAATTGTATTAAATTATTATCTTTACATATGCAGAAGACTCGGAGACTATTGCTCTAAAGATGAATGAGATTTAATTGTTTAACTAATTCTCGATAAATGTTTTAATCGATAACTCTGAAATTAAAAAGTGATCGATTCTCTGAAACAAGCTCGTACTGCGCGTCCAATATACGGACCTAACAAAAAAGAATTAAGTCTAGCACTTAAAGTTTCTGAGATCGAAGCGTTCATACATACGGACAGACGGACCGATAGGGCTATATCGACTTTTCTCATCACTCTGGCCAAGAATATATACATATACTTGTTACATACTTTTAACAAAACCATTATACCCTGATTTCCCATTTTCAATGGGTTCAGGGTATAACAACTAATTTTTAATGAAAATATAAAAAAAAAATTTTTTTAAATCTCTTGGGGTACAATAACAATATCTCTCTCTCTCTCTCTCTCTCTCTCTCTCTCTCTCTCTCGCTCTCTCTCTCGCTTTTTAGATCCATTGAATTTGTAAAACAATTCTGTAAAAAAAATATATATATATATAATTATAGTTTTGACCGTGAATTTAATATAAAGAAAAAGTTTTATTTTATTTATTTCACTTGTCTTTATTATGAGAATAAATTAACGATTTGAATCGACACATCGATCTGATGATATCGGCGTGAAAACTTGGACTAATTTACAATTATTCTTACAGTTGTATTTATATGAATTTAATTTGCTTATGTATAGGTGAAAGTCTACATGGACTTTGATCGGAAGATTTCCAGCTATTAGGAAATGCTGAATTTGCATTCCCACGCTTTTGGCGATTAGGGGGCTCAGTGTTTATACTGGCGCTTTAGGGAGC
Source organism: Drosophila borborema (assembly GCA_030914335.1). Lineage (NCBI taxonomy): Eukaryota > Metazoa > Arthropoda > Insecta > Diptera > Drosophilidae > Drosophila > Drosophila borborema. The sequence continues at coordinate 6,432,396 of JAUESP010000305.1, forward strand.
TTGGGCTCAATTGTTTATGTTATTGGCTTGTGTGAATTTAATGAGAAGATGATTATAAGTGTCGCCAATTTGGGGTTTAAATATATGTGTGTATGTATGAGGTGTTGGATATGTGACTATATATATATAAATCCTTAAGTTTACTATACTGATAAGCAGTAAGCTTACAAACATATCCATGAAATTTAATAAAAATCGCTCAAATGTTGTCTTTATTGCTATTTTGAATCATAATGTCTTTAATAAATTTTCCCTGGACACTTATACATTTTATTCAGGGCTATTATATCGCCTTTGGTCATCGCATATCTCTGTCCCATTTTCAATTGACCCTCAGGCTTCAGGGCCACAAATGTTGGATTTCCATTCTTGGTATGAAACCATCTACTGTTATGCATAATGCTGCCATAGTCATATTCGATACCGAAGTTATCCACTTCATTCGCTCCGTACTTCGCAAAATATTTGTCATGGCCAGAAATCATGTTATTGAAATTGATTTTAATGTACTTATCGCGATCCGGGCTGCGATGCTGTTCAATGAAGCCAAGGGTCTGCAGCAGTTGATGCTCTATTTCACCCAGTCTGAAGCATGCTGTTTCCACAGGTGTGCGGAGCAGATAGATTCTCTGCTCGCCACCTTGAAAGCCAACGCTGGCGGAGTAGCATTCTGTATCCGAGCCAGTGATCAGCACATAGTTTTTGGTTTTTTGGCGTTGCATGCACAAATTTTATGCAAGAAACATACCCAATGCGACGTATGGTCAGCTCAATATGGTCAATCTGCCTTTTATCTATATTGAAGGATATATATTAAGCATGTGAATGGGGAAAATCTCCAGTATAATACCCACTGAAACCCTTGTCTATCTTGTAGTAGACTGTTGCATCAGGCCAATGACGTGCCGGGGCTTTTAATCCATTCCGCTGAAACTCTACATCCATGTCACCTTGAAAGTAGCCAGCCGTTAGCTGTGGATTAGTTTCCTCCTGTTGCTCCTCGACGGGTGCCCCATAGGCGTCCAGGCAAAGGCCAGCGATTAGCAAAAGAACCAAGCGTTGACGAGCTCCAAACATTTTTAACTAATCCTCAGCACAGCTCAGAATAGGCTAGCTGGCCCTCAAATGGCCTTTATATAGGTACATCAGATTTGATACAGTTAATCAGCTTTCGATTTGGTATACCTTGTAATTGTTGTAGTGAGTTAGAAGGGTTTATTTGACTTTATTAAAAATGAATATACATATATGTATCTATATACAAATATATACTCAAACTTTCAGATTATGATCATGTCATTCATGTCTATATGCCAAACCATACTGTATGTCTCTAGTATTTGAATTATGTTCTTCCAAATTTGGGGGGATGAAGATATCCCAAATCTAACAAAAATTAAATTGTATTAAATTATTATCTTTGCATATGCAGAAGACTCGGGTACTCTAAAGACTCTTGCTCTAAAGATGAATGAGATTTAATTGTTTAACTAATTCTCGATAAATGTTTTGATCGATAACTCTGAAATGGAAAAGTTATCGATTTTCTCAGACAAGCTCGTACTGCGCGTGAAATATATGGACCTAACACAAAAAGAATTAAGTATCTAGCTCTTATATCTTCGGAAATCGACGCGTTCATACATACAGTCGGACGAACAGACGGACGGATCGACTTTTCTCATATCATATATACCTTATGGGGTCTGCTGTGCCTCCTTCTGCGTGCTACATACTTTTAACAAAACCATTATACCCTGATTTTCCATTTTCAATAGGTTCAGGGTATAAAACTAATTTGTAATAAAAATATATTATATATATAAATATATTGAAAAATCGCACAAATATTGTCTTTATTGCAATTTAAAATCATAATCAATATTATTTAAAAATTTTCTATGGACACTTATACATTTTATGCAGGAGTTTTAAATCGCCTTCGCTCATGGCATATCTCTGTCCCATTGCCAATTGACCCTCAGGCTGCAGGGCGATAATTGTTGGCTTTCCATTCTTGGAACAGGCCCTAGAACTGAAGTGCATAATGCTGCCATAGTCATATTCAACATCGAAGTTATCCACTTCATTCGCTCTGTACTTCGCAAAATAATCCTCATAGCCACGCATGATGTTATTGGTATTGATTTTAACGTACTTATCGCGATCCGAGCTGCTTTGCTGATGATGGAAGCCCAAGGTGTGCAGCAGATAATGCTCTATGTCGCCCAGTATGAAGCATCCTGTTTCCACAAAATCGGGATGCAGTTTGATTCTCTGCTTGCCACCTCTATAGCCGACGCTGGAGGAGCAGCCTTTATCCGAGCCAGTGACCAGCACATAGTTTAAAGTTTTCGGTGTTGCAGGCACAAATTGTATGCAGGAAACAGACTCAATGCGATCCATGGCCAGCTTAATATGGTTAATCTGCTTATAGTCTATATTGAGGGAAATATATTCAGGATGTGAATGGGAAAATCTTCAGTATAATACCCACTGAAAGCCTCATCTATCTTGTAGTAGACTGTTGCATTAGGCCAATATCGTGTCGGGGCTATTAATCCATTCCGCTGAAATTCTACATCCATGTCACCCTGAAAGTAGCCAGCCGTTAGCTCTGGATTAGTTTCCTCCTGTTGCTCCTCGACGGGTGCCCCATAGGCGTCCAGGCAAAGGCCAGCGATTAGCAAAAGAACCAAGCGTTGACGAGCTCCAAACATTTTTAACTAATCCTCAGCACAGCTCAGAATAGGCTAGCTGGCCCTCAAATGGCCTTTATATAGGTACATCAGGTTTGATACAGGTAATCAGCTTTCGATTTGCTATACCCTGTAACTGTTGTAGTGAGCTAGAAGGGTTTTTTTGACTCTAATAAAAATGAATATACATAGTAAACTAGTCATTTTTTCTGTTAAGTCTATATCAATATGTTATTCGTTAGGAGTACTCAGTCTATCAATTATCTATCTATCAATTATTTTCTTCTTTGAATTAAATAAATATTTTTCGAATTTCTATAAGGCATATTAATCTTCTACTAATTAATTAGTTTCATAGCAAATATTTATAATTTGATTAAGCTAATCGGCAATGCATGCTGTTATGGTTATTGATTTGATTGTTATGGCATTTATATGGACCGAAAGACGTTTTCATATATACATATATATGAAAAAATACTAACTTACTGACTTATATAATCACAATTTACAATTTAAGCTAATCGGCAATGCATGCTGTTATGGTTACTGATTTGATTGTTATGGCATTTATATGGACCGAAAGCAGCCATAATGTTTTTTCACACTTCATGGTAAAATTTTAATAGCAAATCTGTTAATTCATCAATTATTCGATTCGTTTCTGCAAGCGTGACAAAATATACATGCACACATATACGCACACACACACCCATACGCTGATCTACGCTTGTACGCCTATATGTGTGCCAGCATTGCAGACGTTGCAAGCTGTTTCGCTTACTCTGCCACGTGGGTTTTGTTGCGCGAACTCAAACTTTCAGATTATGATCATGACATTCATATCTGTAAGCCAAATCAAACTGTATGTTTTTTTATTAGTATTTGAACTTGCGAACTTGGGGTCGGTATCCAAAATCTAATAAAAAACTAAATTGTATTAAATTATTATCTTTACATATGCAGAAGACTCGGAGACTATTGCTCTAAAGATGAATGAGATTTAATTGTTTAACTAATTCTCGATAAATGTTTTAATCGATAACTCTGAAATTAAAAAAGTGATCGATTCTCTGAAACAAGCTCGTACTGCGCGTCCAATATACGGACCTAACAAAAAAAGAATTAAGTCTAGCACTTAAAGTTTCTGAGATCGAAGCGTTCATACATACGGACAGACGGACCGATAGGGCTATATCGACTTTTCTCATCACTCTGGCCAAGAATATATACATATACTTGTTACATACTTTTAACAAAACCATTATACCCTGATTTCCCATTTTCAATGGGTTCAGGGTATAACAACTAATTTTTAATGAAAATATAAAAAAAAAATTTTTTTAAATCTCTTGGGGTACAATAACAATATCTCTCTCTCTCTCTCTCTCTCTCTCTCTCTCTCTCTCTCTCGCTCTCTCTCTCTCGCTTTTTAGATCCATTGAATTTGTAAAACAATTCTGTAAAAAAATATATATATATATAATTATAGTTTTGACCGTGAATTTAATATAAAGAAAAAGTTTTATTTTATTTATTTCACTTGTCTTTATTATGAGAATAAATTAACGATTTGAATCGACACATCGATCTGATGATATCGGCGTGAAAACTTGGACTAATTTACAATTATTCTTACAGTTGTATTTATATGAATTTAATTTGCTTATGTATAGGTGAAAGTCTACATGGACTTTGATCGGAAGATTTCCAGCTATTAGGAAATGCTGAATTTGCATTCCCACGCTTTTGGCGATTAGGGGGCTCAGTGTTTATACTGGCGCTTTAGGGAGCTTGGGCTCAATTGTTTATGTTATTGGCTTGTGTGAATTTAATGAGAAGATGATTATAAGTGTCGCCAATTTGGATATGTTGGATATGTGACTATATATATATAAATCCTTAAGTTTACTATACTGATAAGCAGTAAGCTTACAAACATATCCATGAAATTTAATAAAAATCGCTCAAATGTTGTCTTTATTGCTATTTTGAATCATAATGTCTTTAATAAATTTTCCCTGGACACTTATACATTTTATTCAGGGCTATTATATCGCCTTTGGTCATCGCATATCTCTGTCCCATTTTCAATTGACCCTCAGGCTTCAGGGCCACAAATGTTGGATTTCCATTCTTGGTATGAAACCATCTACTGTTATGCATAATGCTGCCATAGTCATATTCGATACCGAAGTTATCCACTTCATTCGCTCCGTACTTCGCAAAATATTTGTCATGGCCAGAAATCATGTTATTGAAATTGATTTTAATGTACTTATCGCGATCCGGGCTGCGATGCTGTTCAATGAAGCCAAGGGTCTGCAGCAGTTGATGCTCTATTTCACCCAGTCTGAAGCATGCTGTTTCCACAGGTGTGCGGAGCAGATAGATTCTCTGCTCGCCACCTTGAAAGCCAACGCTGGCGGAGTAGCATTCTGTATCCGAGCCAGTGATCAGCACATAGTTTTTGGTTTTTGGCGTTGCATGCACAAATTTTATGCAAGAAACATACCCAATGCGACGTATGGTCAGCTCAATATGGTCAATCTGCCTTTTATCTATATTGAAGGATATATATTAAGCATGTGAATGGGGAAAATCTCCAGTATAATACCCACTGAAACCCTTGTCTATCTTGTAGTAGACTGTTGCATCAGGCCAATGACGTGCCGGGGCTTTTAATCCATTCCGCTGAAACTCTACATCCATGTCACCTTGAAAGTAGCCAGCCGTTAGCTGTGGATTAGTTTCCTCCTGTTGCTCCTCGACGGGTGCCCCATAGGCGTCCAGGCAAAGGCCAGCGATTAGCAAAAGAACCAAGCGTTGACGAGCTCCAAACATTTTTAACTAATCCTCAGCACAGCTCAGAATAGGCTAGCTGGCCCTCAAATGGCCTTTATATAGGTACATCAGGTTTGATACAGGTAATCAGCTTTCGATTTGGTATACCTTGTAAGTGTTGTAGTGAGTTAGAAGGGTTTTTTTGACTCTAATAAAAATGAATATATATAGTAAACTAGTCATTTTTTCTGTTAAGTCTATATCAATATGTTATTCGTTAGGAGTACTCAGTCTATCAATTATCTATCTATCAATTAATATTTTCCTCTCTTTGAATTAAATAAATATTTTTCGAATTTCTATTAATTAATTAATTTCATAGCAATAACTAATTAATTAGTTTCATAGCAAATATTTATAATTTGATTAAGCTAATCGGCAATGCATGCTGTTATGGTTATTGATTTGATTGTTATGGCATTTATATGGACCGAAAGACGTTTTCATATATATATGAAAAAATACTAACTTACTGACTTATATAATCAACATTTATATATATCGTGACTACTTTAAATTTTAAATAATTTGAATGCTTTTTATGCAAATAATATTTTATATATATGGCATTTCTGTTCAATTATTATAAAAGTTTATTAAACGGAATTGCTCTTTGTGATTTGTAATAAATTTTATTATTTTTAATGTTTTGTTCATTTATAAATCCACAAAAAATATAATATATTTTTCGCAGAGCCAATTTTATGTTTACAGTCTTTTATTTTAATTTTGCAAAAGTTTTGTTTACGTGTAAATACTTTGAATATATATGGAAATAATGCAAAATCCTCTTATCATTGAATCTTAAGTATATGACAACCTTGCATTGATTATGAATCTATCAACATGACAAGTGACTCAATGATAGCATGAGTATTAACAAGAAACAAGATAGCTCTAGTCGAAACTGCTCGACTACGAGATCCCTTTGAACCCTGTGTGGAACGAATAATATTCCAAGAATTATTCGATTCGTTTCTGCAAGCGTAACAAATACACAACACGCACACACACACACGCTGATCTACGCTTGTACGCCTGTATGTGTGTAAACATTGCAGGCATCTTGCAGTCTCCTTGTCTCGCTTGCTCTGCCACATGGGTTTTAACTCTGTTTCTAGACTGGCACTCGTAATCAAACTATCAGGTTATGATCATGACATTCATATCTATATGCCAAACCAAACTATGTCTCTAGTATTTGAAATACATTTGTTACACATTTGTTTAAGTGGGTGTGAATTGGGGACCGGAATCCAAAATTGGACAAAAATTAAAATTGTATTAAATTAGTATCTAAAGATGAACGAGATAAAATTTCATAAAAAGTTATTTTATCGAATTTCTGAAAGAATCCCTTACTGCGCGTGCAATTTACGAATCTTCACAAAAAGAATGAAGTCTGTAGCTCTTATATCTTCGGAAATCGTTCAAACATACGGACAGACGGATGGACAGAGAGATACAGGCGGACATGGCTATATCAACTTTTCTCGTCACCCCGATCAAGAAAATATATATACATTATGGGGTCTGCCATTCTAATATTTTACTTTATCAATATGTCAATTGACAATTTGTGAGCTATGCTTAAGCAGCTGTTGAATATATAGCGCGAACGTCATTGGAAATGGACCACAATTACATATTGTAGTAGTTGCATCTATGGCAGTTGGAGCTATGCACCCAAAAGGCTTACGAATTGATGGTCCATGAATGCATTTCGCATGCAACTAAATTCCAATCAAACTCATCTCAATATTTGGCAACAATTTGTCGCAAGGAGACGCAAGGCACACAATGTTGCGGCAAATGTTGCAACTGGCAACACAACAGAGCTGAGAAGCGAATGGTTGACAAGAAGAGAGGCATGTAGGGGGTGAGTGAGAAAGAGAGAGAGAGATAGGGGGTCTGGGCATGCATCCGTGGGCACGTCGCTGGCCATTTGCACATTTGACGACAGTGACAATTATCGATCAGAGACACGCACAATGCCGCTTAAATGGGCCAGCAGAGCCCCAGCACTGGCCTCATTTGCATAAACGACATACGCCACCCAGCCCTTATGCCCTATAGCAAACGAATTGGCACAAAAACTGGCGCATACATCAATATACCAGATATATACCAGATATATATGTACATGGGTTCGTGCTCCGTTTTTCTGGCTGCATTCGCGCCGCAACTATTGTTGCAATAATAGCCCTTAAACATTTACGGCCAACGACAGGCAATCAAAGGGATTTTGTTGCAAGCTGTGCTTCAGCTGCTGAGCTGCTGAGCAGCTTTAAGTTGCATTAACCCTGAAGCAGGCCGGACAAAGTGCAGAACGCCTAAATCAAAGCTTCTAAATGAAATGTCTTCATTAAATTAAACTGGCGACGAAAGTTAAAATGACGAAAAACGAACGAAATGCTTGATGCCATGTTTTATGGGCCAAGGCAAAAGAAATATGCGGCGATAAAGTGTACCGCAGGGGGAGGGGCTCTAAAGAGCAGCAGCAGCAGCAGCAGCGACAGCTGCACACTGAAGCCGCCGCTTCATGCTTGAATCTGCCTTGCCGCGAGGGCCAGTAATTGCCGAGTGTTTTATTGCCAAATTTTAGAGCTCGAAGTCTATGTCTAACGTCGAACATTTGTCAGGCCACAGGCGCCAACACAGACGTTTGCTATCTTACTCTCAGACCCACGCTCTCTCTCTCCCTCTCTCTTTCTCTCTCTATCTGTGCTGCTTGCTTTGCCATTTGGTCATAAATTTTGGCACTTGACTTTTCGCGTGGAATTCATTAGTTTTGCCTCAGCTGAAGTCAGTGCTGAGGCCAAATTAAATTACATTTAATTGCTTGCCTCATAACTTGGCACATGGCACACAAGACCCCATCCCATGGGGGAGCGTATGCGCAACGTCTGCGTCTAGCACTGATAATACGCCCCCCCCCCCCCCCCCCCCCCCTACACACGGGTTCGAGCAGCTGCTCTAAGGTCCAGTCAACTTATTTGTCATCATTAGACAAATATCCAACCACATCTTACGAGTGTCTTCAACTGGCCGAAAATTTAGCTGCAGCTGCTTGGCCGTTGCAAGCAGACAGACTTCTAGCTGCTAGCTGCAATCTGATATCTGGAATCTGCCGCCTGCTTCTGACAGCTCAAATATTTATTTTTGTTGATTTTCAAGTGAGCTCAGACGCCTGCTGACATCGGTCGAGACAAGTTGAAGATAAGCATCCAAGAGGGAGGGTGAGTGGGAGGGAGAGAGAGAGAGAGAGAGAGAGAGAGAGCTGCAAGCGACAGCTAATATAAATGCATGTAATACATTCTGGACAGGGCCCAACACTCGAGTCGACTCAACTCGACTCAACTCGACTCAGCTCGAGGCTCACTGCCGCAAACACTGTGTGGCCACTCAAGTGGCAGCCATTTGTTGTTGCAAGCTGCTGCTGCAAGCGGCATCTGCAACTTAACCAAAGTTAGTTTTACACCTTCAGTAAACTCCATTTACCAGACACGCTCCTAATTTGAGGTCAGGCACTGTAAATGCAACCTGTGTGGGTGTGTGCATGTGTGTGTGCATTAGAGCTAAATGCACAGCTATTGTTGTCGCTTGTCTTAAAAGCTTTAGCTGCTGAGCTTTTGATAGAGCTTTTTGAAAAATCAGCTTAGGCATTGTGTATATAAAGCTAATAGTATTCGAGATATTCCTTGAAATATAATATATATATATATATATATATATATATATACATATATATGTAAACAGCTAAAGTCAATAATATCTGTATATATTATATTATTATATATGTATATTTTATATCTATAATATTGATATTGATTATTGATTTTAATTTCGATAAACAGCCGAATATATTATTTATTTTATCCATTGTTCTATAATAAGATATGACGTTTCTAAATTTGCTGCACAAGCAAAGCATTTTCTATGTTTAGATTTCACTCTATGAGCTGCTGTTCCGATTCCAATAATCGGATGCTTACATATGCTTCAATTCTCACTCTCATTCTCTCAGACTAAAGACATTCTCACGAACATGCTGCACCGAAGAAAGCGCTCTCTATGATTCGTAAATCACGAAGGCACTCGGTGACAAAACAGAATACATCAGAGTAGAAGATACAAGCCGATGCCTCAATAATGGAGGAACATATAGAAGAGCTATCTCTTTATGCTTTAATTTAGCATTTAACTGAAATCTTAAGCCGACGATTTACATATGTTTAAGTATATATAGATATATCAAATGTGATACAATATAATGCTTGGGATTGTTCCATAAAAACCCATAAAATTATAAGAATTATGAATCGTTGTAGAAATATCTCTCTTAGCTTACGCCTATCAATAAGACAATATTCAATTCATTCGATAGCTAAATATTCCATTGAATATACTCAGCAACTATGTCAATGCGCCCAAAAACTTAACTGTCTAAGAGATTTATATTTTTTAAGAGTTTGCGTTCATATGTGTTATTCGTTAAGAGATTGCGGTCATTCGTTCTATTTGCTCTTCATTCTTTACCTGCGTGTTCGTGCTCATGTCGCGTCGGCTTGATCATTCCACGAGCTCTAGTCGTATTTCGAGCTTAATGAGAGACTAACGCTCGTTCAATTAGTGCAAATAGTCTAAATTGGATATATATATAGATACAAAAATATAAGTTAGAGCACAACTATTGTGACAAAGAGAGAGCACAAAATATCTGTAAATATGCTTAAATTGACTTAAAGCGAAAAAGCTCATTAAAAAAACAAAACAAAAATCTTAGCAAAGTATTTTTTGAAATTCCAAACTTATTTTAAAATAAACTACAGTACAAACTATAAAAACAAAAAACTAAAATATTTATTTATATAATTGCATTTTATTTTGGATTAAATAAATAAAAAAATACAACAAAATATATATATTATATATTGAGGCAAACTAAATTACAAAGAGAAAAAAAAATAGGATTAAAATATATAAAAAATATTAAACAAAACTGCATTACAAACTATAACAAAAAACTGAAATATTTATGTATATAATTGCATTATATTTTAAGTTTAAATAACATTTTTAAAATATATACATATAGTATGCTCATATATCTCCAGAATTTGATTTGATTCAGCAGAAGCAGCTGTGCTTTTTAGTATAATGCAATTTGCAGTTGGCAATTTGTTTTTGTCAGCAGTGACATTAAATCTTGCAGTCCTTTCAGCCTTGGCTATTTCAATGCAAGTTGTTCGAGCAGGCGGACACTTTATCATCATCATAGCAATTGCTACTCCACTCGAGTGGCGGCCATTGTGAATGGTGGCTCTTGGTGGGGCCCTTGACAAACACTTGCCAAAAAATGAACTTGCTGTGAAAATTGCATGCAATTCATAAAAATTAATTAAGAACTGAACTGTTGAAGAAGTTACTGGTGCTGGTGCTGCTTCTGCTGCCACAGCTACTGTCAAACACTTGACCACGCGCCAAGTGAGCCAACACAGCTTGAGACAAGCTATGCCACAGCTTCCATAGCTACGATATTCACACACCCCTCGTAGCTACTTGACTGCTACAAGTTATTGCCAGTGTTATTGTCTTCTTGTTATTTCAGACTATTGACCAGTTCACACTCAAGTTGTTTGCGTTTTGCGAGCTGGCCACGTCCTTCTGGCACGCCGTCCTCGACTGTTTTGTGTCTCCGACTGCAGCTTCAACTGTTGTTGAAGGCAACAACAATTTCTTGTGCATTATTTCATCTGGATTTTTGTGCTCAGCGTCTTTAGTTTGTTCAAGTTGTTATTTCATTTTTCACTTGCACTTTGCTCTGCCACCCAAGCCGCTGTCCAGATAAGCCAGCTGATGTTTGACCGCACTACAGTCTAAAGACTTCAGTACCACCCGCCCCTCCGTTCCGGACTCGCATCGTTGCGGTGATAAATTTTCGTAGTTTTGCTGCAGCTACTGCTACTAGTAGCACTGCTGCTCCTGCTGTTGTATCTGTGGCAAGTTTGTAGCATAAATTGCCGTCAAGTGTATTTAGATTCGCATTTGGACAGTTTTCAATTGAGTTTCGTTTGGTTTTCGCGTCGCCCGATCGCCCTAAAGTATGCAACACTAATTATAAGTTGGAAACTACACTCGGCGCCCGATTAGACAATTTGGTCATGTTTGATTAAACAGCACTTACCTCACCCAAGTATCTTCATGCCCCTTTATGCCAGCCAAGCACACGCTGTCTCTTCAGCCAAATGCGCTCGATACGGCTAAAAGTCAAAGGAGTCTCGACCCGTCGACACAACAAGTTCTCTATGTCAATACATAGATCAAGTGCGGGGGCGCTAGAGATGCGATTGGTTTGAGTGTCGCGAAGTCGAGTTGAGAGTTGAGAGTTTTTGCTGCTAATGAAATAAAGATGCCACGCCTCTGGCCCGCCTTGCCTAGCATCGTCGTGGGTTAACTCGAACAGGAATGAGCAAGGCGCTCGCACAGGATTCATTTGAAAAGTTTGCTAATGGTTTTAAGCGTAATGAAGCCGGAAATTAGTAAACATTTTGCACATTGGCACGAGAAACATTCTAAATGGATTAGGAAGTGCAAACAAGTGGAAACAAAAAACGCAACAGAGTTGTGAAATGTGTCTGAACTAGAAGTTGAAGCGAAATGAATGTTAGGCCAGAGCACAAGTTTCAACTGATCTTAAACTGTGAAAGATCTAAAGAAAAACAAAAACTTGCTATTTTTGGGAGAGAAATTCAAGTTTAATACTTTAAAATCAATTGGTGTAACAGCAAATAAATTAAGTAAATTAAGAAATTTATAAATTAAATTCAATTAATTTAATGAAATAAATGATGTACGTAAAATATATTTAGGCTAATAAGCTGAATATTTCTACATATATAGATACAAGTTCTAATGGCTAAAGTTAGTTTTGTTGATCTAGTTGAATATATATACTATAAGTTATATTATAAATAAATATAAATAAATGAAATTAACATAATTAAATCAACATTTGTAGACACTCTGGAATTTTTTATAGAATTTATAAATTTAAATCATAGAAATTAATTTCTTATTTTATTTACTTTATGTACTTTAAATTCTTTTTAATTTACCACTGTGTTTAGCTCGTTTTCGTCTATAGCACTTGCTGCTGCCACGCCTCTTGCTCTCTTACACTTCTTGTTGCCTGCTTTGGCTTACGCTATTGTTGTTGTTGTTGTTGTTGTTGTTTCTATTGTGTTTTAAGGCCAAGCCACCATGAAGTATCGTCTGGCAGCTGTGTGCAGCTACCCTCTAAAATTAAGGATCGTTTGCTATTTGGTAGCCTCAGCTCGACTCAGCTCGACTCAGCTCGACTCGACTCGACTCATTGTCTGGCCGTTGCTTTTGTTAGTTAATTCATTTGCAAGTTTGCAACGAAAAGTTTTAATGTTGCCGCTTTGAATTTGACTTAAATGGATAATTATTTAAACAAATTGTGCAAAATGCTTAACAAAAACTTTCGCAGCGAGACAAAGTGTGTGGCTCTTCCTGTGGCTGTGGTTGTGACTGTGGCTGTGGCTGTCTAAGCAAATGCCACGAAATCCTTGCCTGCCCAGGTGTCTAGAGTTCAGCTACAGGCTCAACAGTTAAACGTTAAGCATTAGACAACACGCAGCAACGGCAACCGCCCAGATTCATAACTCAAAACTCAAGAGGCCGCAGAAACTTTGAAGATGCTGCTAGTAGTTGCTACCACGCCTTCGCCCAGAGCCCAGAGCCCACATTTTAATTAGTCGCATTTGTTGCAAAGCATCCAATTTAATGCACTTGAAATCATTTCGCTAAACTTTTCGTGAGTGAAGCAAAATTGAAGGCTGGCAGTTCGAGGGGGCTGTGAACAATTTCAAATCCGAATCACAAATGAAATAATTGCCAAACGTTTGAAGCATGCAAAGCGACAACATTTAACAGAGATACGTGAGCGTGTTTCACCAAAGAGAAACTCCTCAATTTCGCCAAACGCCAAAATGTTAGAGAGTTGAAGGCAAAATCGAGAGATACAAAATTTCTAAATTGATTTAAGCAAGACGTGGAAAACAGCTAGAATTTGATTTTGAATACATAGGCAAACTTCATAATACTTTCTAATTTTCGAGCACATGCAGCCAGAGAGCGAGGGCGTGGCACTCTGTGAAATCAGCGACAAGGACTGCAGCAGTTGTTGCTCCTCCTGCTGCTGCTACGTGCATTGCATGGCAATTGTTGAAAATTTTTGGCAATGAGCACAACTTTTAACACAATTTATAAACGCAGCGCAATTTATAGAATTTGTGAATTAAATGTAAAATATTTTCACCCACATGCCAGCATAAAAGTTGACGCCACAAGCCATACACCCACACACACACACACACACACACAGTCTCCCCACTTTCGATCCTCCTCCATCTGCACCCAAAACTCGAAACGCAAACAAACAGCAGTCGCTTGTGGCAATTACCGCAGCAAAAGGCCACTGCAAAAGTTGGCCAAAAACTCTCGGACTCTGTTCCAAATTTACGAGTCGAGCCTAAGCTGAGCGTGTTTTAAGCATTTTAAATATTTATTTACATTCATACACACATGCAAACGTGCATACATCTATTCATGTATATTTATTGTGTTTCCTCTGGGTGGCCCCTTTAACAGCGCACGCTATCGAAACTGGAATTGAAAATATTTGCAATTTACATAATTAAATAAATTTTGTTATCAAATATAAACCATTTTTCAATTTATATTGCCTTCAAATGCACTGGCTAAGTAGGGTCTACTAACTATGCTGTCCAATTTAAATATATGTTTATATTTAAATAAATAATGTACAAATATAAATTTAAATACATTTATATTTCAATAAATTATATAAAATAAATTTAAATATATTCGACATAAATTAATAAGTGAAAAAAAAAAAACATTGATTTAAATATATTAACATTTAAATAAATTATATAAAATAAATTTAAATATATTTCTGTATAAATATGTTATAAACATATATCTATTTACATTTAAATAAATTATATATAGTAAATTTAAATATATTCGACATAAATAAATAAGTGAAAAAAACATTGATTTAAATATATTTATATTCAAATAAATTATATATAAATAGAAATTTAAATATATTTTATATATTTCTCTAAATATATTTATATTCAAATAAATTATATATAAATATAAATTTAAATATATTTTATATATTTCTCGGCCTGAAATTTATTGCAATTTAAATCGACCTTTCCTTTTTTTTTTTTTTTTGTTAATAAAATTTAAATATTGAGTTTTCTTGCTGCTTCCCTTTAAAAAAAAAAAATTAATTTTTAAATTAGTAAATGTTTAAGCCATATAAATTTTTTTTTTATTTATTTCTTCTTAGTTTACAAGATTTTTATTCAAAATTATATTTCAATTCTAAATACTTTATTATTATTTTCCTCTAGATTAAAATTTAAGCATTACATTTGTCAGGTTAAAAATGAATACAATAGAAAACATAAAAACTCAATTTTGTCTATCAAAAATTAATAGCAAACCCAACATTAAAATCTGTTTAAATATATGTAATTTACTTACATTTCTCTAAGCCTTGGATTATACCATAATTTTATAATTATTAATTTTTTTAAAGAGAGTATTTAAGCTTGGGCAAGTTAATGTTGCCCAAATACAATTTGATCGCACTTGCAATTTAATTCGTTTTTTTTCCTTTCCGAAGTTACAAAATATTAATTACATTCGAAATCCAATAATGGAAATAATTGTATTGCATTTGCAGTTAAACCAAATAATTGGCAAATGCAAATTGATTTTGCTAAATGCAAAGCAAATTGTAAAGCACTTCAACACCTCTCGATTCAATTTGGCTCTGCACGAATATGCAAATCAATTGCCGCATATTTCATAAATATCTTTTACAATAAGGATATTCAAATGTTTTACTTTTAAATATGTTGCAGCTCTCGTGTGCTTTATGAAAGCATTTAGTAAAATGTATATATATGCATAAGCATACATATATACGCACGTTTCCATTTGTTGACTTTTCTTTTGCCTGCTCGAGATTAATTTTTTCATATTGTTTTTCTCATTTTTGATTTTTGTTTTGTTTTTTTGTTTTTTTGCTGCCTCTGTTAACAAAATTGTGCTCGTCCTTTTGGGCCGCACAGCACCTTTGTGCATTTTTCTTGTTGTTGTGGCTTTTGCATATTTATGTAATTAAAATTGCAAATATGCTGTGACGCCGCATTGCCCCGCCCACCCAAACACAGTTCTTCCACACAAAAATCACGCGCCAAACGAGGCGTATGCGCAATATTTGGGCTTATATTCGTTTCGTGAACGAAATATAAAATAATATTGCAAGTTTTAATGATTTTCTGTGCATAGTGCGAGTGTATAGACTTTGAAAATTAAGACAAAATAATTAATAATAATAGTTTTACTAATTATTATACTTTTTTAAATTGATAAGAGTGATGCATTGGATTATTGTATCAATTATGCGACGCTGCTCGAATATTATATTATGAGTTGTTGGCTTATGCTAACAAGCTAAACCTTGGCAGCATTCAAAAGACTTATGCAGTATATTACTATATAATTTGATCATTTCCCTTAACACTCTGCCAACTCTGCTCAATGCACTATGGGTAAAAAGTCCGAATTTTTGACATAAATTGTCCCTGAAGAGATAGAAGCTTGAAATTTTGCATACATATTAGTATGAGTTTTTTATAATTTCGGATTTTTTTTTTTCCAAAATGGAACCACGCCCACAGCACCTCCCCCTTCATACATTTACTTTTTTCACCTTTCTTGAGCATAATTTCTACATCGTTCTAGCTAGGACTTTCTATAGACATTATGGATACGCAGATTTTGTAATTTTCAGATTTTGAATGCCACACCGCCTTCGCCTTCAAAAAAAAAAAAACGCAGTAATAAATCCTCAATGAATCAATGCCAAATCCTAAAGCATTTTACTTTTAATTCAATTTATGTTCTAATTGCGTTTTTTTTTTAATTTTTTTTAATATTAAATAAATTTAAAAAAAAAAAAATATAAGATAATATCATATTTATATAATATAATATCATTCACATATATTTTTCTACAACTTAAACAAGTTCAGTATCATTCATGTCTTTTCGCTTACTAAATCTATAAATTTGTAGTTTTTCCAGCTCTGCAATAATATAAAATGATGATTTCTCAAATCGCCGACAGTTTCCAATCCAATTTGAATCGTTTAAAATAGCTTGCCTTGCTGCTTGCCACAACATGTTGCACTCTTGACATAGATTGAATGCCATTCATTGCAAAAAAAATGGAAAAAGAAAACGAAAGAAATGTGAAGAAGGCAGCAACACGCTTGACGCGCTGCATTGACAATTGGATTTGCATTGATACAAAATACGTAAAAGCAGCAGCGAGAGAGAGAGACAGAGAAAGAGAAAGAGAGAGAGAGAGAGAGAGAGAGAGAGAGAGAGAGAAAGGGGTAATCGCAAGGGCTTTCAAAAAGTCGTGCAGCTTCTGGTTGTTTTGATTGGTCGTGGCATAAATTTACAATAAATTGCAGCGCTGTATACACAATGAAGACATTACGTATACGGCACGCTGTGCCTGGGCCACGGAACGTGCCACCGACACGCAAAATGTATTAGAAACGGAAACAGCTCAAGGGAAACACTTGAGCAGCAAAATACGATTACGTTAAAGTGAGGTGAGGATGGGGAGGAACAGCAAACCCGAAATGGTGAATGGTGCGAGGCGTGCGAGGCGCACTGGCCCAGGCCAAAAGGGTGCTCGCAACAATTTGTTGAGTTTGTGGCAAGTGCAACAAGTGCGGGCAGCCAAGGCACCCCGAAAAGCGCAACTATCGAAACTAGGCAACATCAACAGGGAGAGAGAGAGAGAGAGCGGGAGACAGAGAGAGCAGCGACAGCGAGTCCTTGCCTGGTCTAGCAACATTGCTTGCAGACGGCGCGCCGCATAAAAATTTATGATTATGTTAAAATGTAAAAGTGCCAACAGGGCAGAACCCGCCAGACACAGCAGCGCAGCAGGTGAGCGAATTTGTGTTAATGCCCCGACACTGGCAAAGGAATCGCCCATGCTCCCAAAGGCGTTGCAGATATCTTGGCCGCCCTGGCAGTCGGTGTCAAAGAAATGGATCGCTCGGCTCTGTCGCTCCCATTGCCTTGTCACATAAAATATGATTTTTGTGCTCAACGAAAAATGCGACAAAACTGATGACGACAACGTCGCGGGTATTATGGCAAATAATGACAGAGCAACAACAACAACAACAACAACAACAGCAACATCAACACTAACAAACAACAAAGCTGCTAAAACAGCTGACAACAGTTGCTGCAATTTGCTATTTTATATATATATATATATTCTTCTTTTCTATACCTCACACTCTGACAGCTGTTGAAAGTGGACTTGATCAACTTATTTATAGCTAATTTAAAGGTGCGAAAGTGTGCTAAGTAGAGCGGAGGCTGACAGCTTTAAGCATATGTTTAACTATGTTTGACAAAAGGATGATAATAGGATTTGCAAACTATTGTATGATAATTATCATTTTGAATATACTCCAATCTCGATGAGGATGTTCTGAGTGGGCTTAGTTGGCCAAAATTACAGCAAGCCACACTCGGGTAGCTTAAAAAGAAAAGTTTGTTATATTGAGCCACAAGAGATTGGATTCTGCAGTTATTATGATAATAAATTTTTAAATAAAAATAAATAAAATATAGCTTCTTATTCTCTTTACGTTAAATCAGGATACATCCTGTAAAGGTTTGAAAGGTTTGAAATTTGTATATTTCTTTCTCTAAAACAATATAGATTCTCAAATATCTCACTTGCAATATATGCATGATAGAATATTACATGAAGAAAGTTTAGCTAGTTCTAATATAAAATAAATAAATAATATAATAAATAAATAATTTTTTAATACCTAGAGACTTTATCTCTAGAGATTGTTAGTTTCTTAATTCGATAATATTAGTTATACAATTCTTTGTTGACAGCTAACTATCATTAATCTAGATAAGAAACAAAGCAAGCAATAGTTGATTAAATTATTAAAAAACAAGAACCAAAATTTCGCATTCCATTACATTTGATCTCAGTTTCACTTTAACTAAAAGTTCCCATTCATTTGATCTCACTTTCAATTTAAGATCTTTTGTTATATAACAAAAATGTATTAAATAATTCATGCATTAATTCATTGAATTCCCTTCTATGCATAACAATATACAGGATATTTCCTAGTCACATGCCCGCCATTCAAAACATTTCTCAAATATTTGTTTTCTTCGGCGCCACGTGACTATTATCTTGTAATAAATATGAAAAAAAAGAAAGAAAGAAAGAATGACAGCAAAGAGCAAGAACGAGTCCTGGGGAGCAAGACATTGCAGTTTTGTTTAACTTTTAACTTGGATGGATTTGTGTCACTTGATGTTGTTGAGGAGAGTAAACGGGAAAAGCTCTGCGCTCTGGGCTGTGAGCTCTGCTGGCTGCTGCATAAACTTTGCCAAATGACACTGCCAACAGATGTGGCATCAAAAGTCTAGACAACTTTGAGTCTGATTTGTCTACGGTTGTAAATTACATATCTCTTTGCATTATCTATGACAAATTGTGGCACTCGCTGCAAAGCTGAGAAGAAACGGAAAGTTTCTATCCAGACTGCAGCTGTAGAGCTAAGTGAATTCAGGTTCACAGACCGATATGGCCATAGCTCAACTATATTCTTTGTTCCAAATGAGCTTTGTTGCATGTGTTGTGCATTTATTCAAATTTCGCTGAGTTTAGTCTATGGAGTAATCTATAGAGTGTAGTGTGGGCAAGACATATTTGTATCCAGCTAGCAACTTAGGGGAATAGACTTTGAACCGGATCAGATAAAAGACTTTTAATTTACATATTTTCATATATATACATATTCATTGCAGTTCCGACAGTTGGCTTTGAAAGTGAAGCACTAATACTTCAGATAAAGCAAATGTCTTTAAGGAATCAATGAAACTCGAAACAAGCGAATGTAAATTTATGTAAAATAAAATTATGAAATTTAACTAACTTGACACTAGCCAAAAATGTTTAAAAATGAATTTTCTAATTTCAATTTAAATTGATTAAATTAGTTACACAATCTTGCATTCCCCTACTTCCATTATATCCAAGTATATTTTCACTTTGTGAAAACTTAGCTTGGCTAACCAAATTTCCTAATCAAACTAAGTATTAATTAGCCATTCATAACTGCAGCTTCGGCTTCAGCCTTGGCTTCGGTTTCGGCTGCGACTTCGACTTCGACTATAAGTTCCTCTGACCATTATTTGCTGCTGCTCAGCAAGTTCTTAATGCAGAACTATAAAATTCCGTTTGTATTTAGATTTTAAGCTTGTGTGCTTTGGCAAGAGTTTGCTATCTTACATATTGCAATGTGAGTGTAGCAAGATGACTTCCTGCTGAGTGTTGCATTCGTATCCGCAGCCGTGTCTGTATCCTCAGCCGCATCCTCATCCGCATCCGTCATCCACCAGCCACCAGCCACCAGCCACCAGCTAACATTCAACATCCTTCTGTCCCCATCGTGTTGCTTTGCCTTGCCAGCCAGCGGCATCCGGCCGTAAACTGCAGCAGTGGCAGCATCAAATCGATTATGTTGCTATTACTTCCGGCAGTTGTCGCTACCAGATGCACATATCTTCGCACCAAGCTCGATCCAGCAGCAGCTGTGCAGCAAAGTAAAAGAAAATATGAAGACACCCCCATCCAAAAAGTTGCTGCTGAATGAATTTCCATGCTTATTTTATGATTTAGTTTTTTCAGCCTTTTTTTTCTAGCTTTGTGACATGCACAGACTTGCAGGCAACAGCTGTGGCAAGCAGCAGCCAGCATGAGGCATGTGGAAACAACTGCGTCCAATTGTCGGTTTTGGCACATTTGCCCCAAATGCTATTAACAGGCATCAACATTATCATCAGCGCCTGTTGGCCCTGTTGTTGGCCACTTTATGGCAGCCAGGCCGCCTGGCAGGTGGCATCTGCAATGCATGTTGGCCTATTGGTGGGTCGTTCAGGTCGAGCATCGGCTCGCTGGGCAATTCAATTGCCAACTCAATTGCCAACTGGCCACAGAGCTGCGCTGGCGGCTGTTGCATGCAACGCTGACTGCGTTAGCCAGAGGCTAATTGGCTGCCAATGCGCTAAGCACTCGCACATAATTGGCCCAATAGAACGTTGGCCTAAATGTACTACTAACGCATCGATATGGGCGACAGCCGCGACAGCCTTTTTGATGGATAACAAATTTTCGGTTGCCTTAACTATGGCAAACGATGTATTCAACACCGTCGCTGAGGGGCGTGGCCAGGAGCTGGCCAGTGTGATGAAACTGGAACGTGTGCCTAATGAGGCAACTTAATTAGGCAGCATTTTCCTTTTGGCCAAGTCTCGTGCGTGCCATCTTACACTCAATTGATTTAATAGACTTGGGTCACGGCTCATTGTCTGGGCTGCGAGAGAGAACGACTGAGAGAGTGGCAGAGGGAGAGGTGGAGAGGACTCTCGATTGTCCCTATTTTATGCGTGTCACATAATAAATCTTATTTGATTTGTTTACTTCCGTTGACCAAGTTAGCTTGCCCGGCCCAGCAGACCTCATCTAACGCATTGTCCTTGTCAATAGGACACAGCCATTGTTTTCCTGTCCCTCTGTTAGTGTGTCAGTGTGTGTGTGTGTGTGTGTTTGTGTGTCACAGCATCGCAGCTAGCTAATTCGATTGAGTATTGGCCCATTTAAGTGCCGAGGTTCAACGCACGCCAGTTGCTCATTTAATTAATAATCAAATTACGCATACGCCCAGTTGACGTGCGCCACTGTCATCAATATACAGTCGATTCAATTAAATATGTACACATAATAAATATATATATATATAGAGAGAGAGAAATATATACGCATCGCTGATAACTACATAAAATTGAAATTTATATAATACACATTTATTATATTACCACACACACACACACTCAACGGACTAATTTAATTCAATTAGAGTCGCAGCATCTGTGCGACAGTTGCATTAGAAATCCAATTAGCTCAGATTATACATAAGTTAATTTTACAATTTGATTCATATGAATTTACGCATCGATTTTAGCCCAATGCATTTGCTTAGCAGCCAGCTATGCCAGCTGTGTGGCTTTTCGGCTGCAATTAAGGATTGTGGGAACTCAATCGACTTTAGTTGACATTGCAGCTGTTTACTTTACTTAACTGAGAAGCATCGCATTGAGATTTTCAATTGAGGTACTAAATATAATGTGTGCTGATTTAAATACTAAACCACCAATACCATAAATGCCATTATATATATTATATATATTGATTATATAGGTGAATTTCGCTTGCATATACTCTTTTTCTCTCTTCACCTATTCACCTACTAATACATCAAGCATATAAGTTATGATAAAGGTAAATTACACCCCTGAGCTGCCCATTGTAACTTTCTCTCTCTCTCTCACACACACACACTCCTGTTAATGAAACTTAAAGAGGCACATGTAAAGGAGACGGCACTACAACCTTGACATAATCATGAATGAGGAGCTGAACAATATCACTCAAAAAATTATCTCATGAAGTATTTTTAAGGATTTGATTGAGTGATTAGAAAAAGTCTATGGCATTTGGAAGGGCAAAAAACAGAAAAGATTTTAATGAATAATATTTAAAATTGCCTCGGCCTAGGCTATTTATTATATTATATCAGCTAAATTGCAAACTTGATGTCGCATATGACTTATCAACAGAGCTCGCAAATATTTATTGTTGCTTTGTGCATGTCTGCAAATAAAATTCTCTCACTGACACTCGGAGAGAAAAGAGCGCAAACAACTGCATCGGTTCGTCGACGACTTCGTTCGTTTCTTTTGCTTTTTTAGCTCTATTTTATGCCCGAACGTTTTGTGCATGTATTGGTATATATGCGAGTGCTCTCTTTACCAAACACATCAATAGCTTACATAAGTGTGAGTGTGCATGTGTGTATGCGTAGCTGAGCCTCATTGCGCGAGCAGCTATCGTATTGCTCTCTAAACGAACTTCGGGAAAAGCACGTCACACGAAGGCAAAGCTCACAGCCGAAAACCAAAACGAAGAAAAGACGAAGTCTAGTCAATGGGAGATCGTGAGAGTGAAGTGAGTGAGTGTGAAGACTCAAACGTTTAACAGTTATTTGCGAGAGATGATCGAGATTAATTACACAAAGTGTGAGCCGTTTTTCTGCAGAGCTATGTCCATAACTTGGACAAATTGAACAACTCAAGACTTCGCTATCGATCGACTGCTGTTAAGAGAGTATGATATAAGAGAGTATATGTAAATGGACAAGCAGCAGCAGTTGTTGGGTTGCAAAGAGAGCATAACTGAGAGAAGCCAGTGTAAACTTTTTATGTGTAGAGCTAATGTCATATAATTGTCAAGTGAGAGACAGTCGGGAAAAATTCCAGTACTCAGAGTGTGTATAAATAAATGAAAAATAATTCACAAACTCTACTCATTCACTTTTTTCTCAATTGGATACAATTTTATATCATCTAAAGCACATATATTTTAAAAATATATATTTATAAATAAAATTCTTTATTTATATACTCAACTGTGTATCTCTCTATCTCTCCTTAATATCAATCATACTAAAGCTTACACTTTTTGATTGAAATAAGCTATGGAGGTAGCTACGTTTGGTATAATTTGATGATTTCTTATTGCTTCAGCTGCAGCCTCCGTCGCACGCTGGCATTAAATTAATCTTTACCCTTTGGCTGGCAGTCGGGCAATCTGTTACATGACACGAGGCGTCAAGTCAAACACTTCAGCTGGATGCTATTACTTAAGCACATGTTTTATAATAAGATTCGAGGCCAACGGAAACAATTTTTCATGTGCCTGCTCGAACATGTCGCTAGGGTAAACTTCGCCCCCTCTCTCTCTCACTCACCCTGTCTCTATGTTTTGGTTGCATTTATGGATGGTTATCCGAGTCGAAGTTGGACGAGCAGCTTTTTCCAGCAACCAGGACAATCAGTCATTTGTCGTGGGGCACGCGCGCTTCAAGCGCGTTGGCAAATGTGTCCAAAGGCTGCCCATGTGTTTGACTTTTGTTGTGTGCGTGAGTGTGCGTGTGTGATATTTGAAAGTAAAGAGCGCTGTACACACTCACACACACACACACATTGCCATACACACACTTTTGCACCTCAGTGTTATGTGCGTTACACTTTCGTCAATCCATCAAAGTCGTTGCGTCTTCGAAGCGAGACGAATTTAATCAAGGCATTCCGAGCTTTTGATTTTCACTAGCAAAATTTTAATGCAAAGCCTTAAACCCAATTCAATGCATGCTCTCCCTCTCCTTCTCTCTCTTTTGGCAAACTGACCGCAAATTAAATTTGCTGCCAAATATTTCATTCGGAAAAGGCAACCACAGTTTTCTAATTAATGCCAGAAACACAGATACAAAAGCAAAAGCAAACCCAGGCATGCGACAAGCGACACCTTAACACCTGTCACAACGACACACACACACACACACACAAGCACACGCATAGACATTGTATGCCTTAATATGCTGTCTATGTCTGCTGCTCCCTTTGTTTGCCATCATTAAGTTTTGTGGGCGTCTTGTTAACATTTATGATTATTGTTTTCGGGGCGTGGTCATAGCTAATATACCGCTCTCTCTCCCACTCCCACTCTCTCTCTCTCTCTTCCATTGTCTCTTGTCTATTAAATATGCAAGCTATTAGTTAGGGCCCATCCTGCCCTTAATGAGTATCTGTTGTTGCTCGGTTGCTCTTGCAACATCATCATCATCATCGGACACACTGCCTGCCAGAAATATGCACATAATCCACAAGCTGACGCGCTTTCGCATGCATCAAATGTACGCAAATCGGATTTACTCTGTATCTCACTCAATCTCATTCCCTCTCCCTCACTATTTTTGTCTGTTATTTAATATTGCTAAGATACGAAAAAAAAAGCCAACTTTCAAACATTTTATCAGATTATGGACACAAAATGCAACTTCCTCTGGTTTATACTTGCTTTTTCTTCTACTCGTCTTCTTCTTTTTTTTATTCCTGCTGCCATAAACGAAATCCGTGGCAGCTTTCTCTGTAACCAATACTCGAGTCTCGGTCTCGAGTGTGTGTGCTGCAAAGGCAAGCAGCAAAAGTTGCAAGAAAAACTAGCAGAAAACTCATGCATACATATTTTCCAGCAGGTAAACGGAAACATTAAAATTGTATTTGCTGAGCTTTTCGCGCAACGTTGCACCAACAACAACAACAACAACAACTATTCATTCTAAAGCCACAAGCTGCCAGAGCAATCGAATATCAAAAGAAACTCGTAAAAGCATCGAGTTAGACGACGACGCAAAGTTCAAAGCGAAATCGTCGCGATTTATGTGCAAAAGTTAAACGAAAGTTAATATATTTGAAAATTAAAATGAATTATCGATACCGATCATTTTTTCAGATTTATTTAGAAAATCATATTTCACATATAGACATAGCTTATGTGGTTTCTTCGTATTAAAATCTCCCTTTATTATTTTGCTAGATAATTTTAATTTTAATTTAAGTTGAGCTGAACTTTGAACTGAGATAAATACTTGAAAGTGAAATCTAAAATATATTGTAAATATAAAAAATAAATATAACTAACTGATTAATAAAGCAAATACTTATACACAAGTCATGCATAAACATGATGATGATTCGGTCTCTCTCTTTGTCTTTTACTCTCTCTCTCTCTCTATCTCTCTCTCTATCTCTCTCTCTCTCTCTCTCTCTTTCTCTCTCTAGCGCATATACCAGCACTACTTACTTTATACTTTATAATACAATGCAAACTAAATTTGGTCTAAACTAACCAACGACATATTTCCAATTATACTAAAAGGAAATACTGCAATTGTTGATTGGAACCATTAAGTGGATGTTCATGTAGCTGGCTGAATTTAGTAGCTCAATGCTCCTGGCTGCTGCTTATCCTTATCAATCTCTATTAAACTGCGCTTCAGCCTGAGATCACGAGTTGCAGCAGTTTTGTTGCGGCCACTAGGCTCGAGCCGCTTTGCTCTGAGCAAAAAAGCCATGACAAATGGCCAGCATAGTGCATATTTATGAGAGAGCGCACACACACACTCAGACAAACACACACACACACACACAGGCAGAAGCACTCTCACACACACAATCAAGGCCAGCTGCACTCGCTGGGCACTCGACGCTCGGTAAAATGCCAGCACAAAGTTTATACGCACGTAGTCAATTACTCACACCAGCAATGCAATGCGATGCAGCTAAAGGGCCACGCCCAGCCGCCCCTACATACGCCGTACGTTATGCATATGTAGGTATGTTGATATATACATATATATATATATATATACGTTGCATCTGGCGAAAGCCGAGCCACACAGAAAATTCTTTCAAATCGATTTTTTAAATAACAATTTTTAAGAAATTATTTTCGTAACGCCCCTCCCCCTTCCGCCTACTCCCAGAAATAAAGGCGACGTTGTGGCATTGAAATTTCAGCTATCAGACTGCCCGCATCTGGTTTGTGAATGCCGAACACATGCAACAATTCCATAAATATTGCAAGTGCAATAAAATTGAAAGTAATTTCTATGCAACAGCAAAAACAACAACAACAACAACAACAACATCTACAGTTGACTTGGCCACGTTTGTCGCCCATTTTGACTATCGAAAAATCTATGACAATTACAATTGGAATTTATTTGGCATTATGGTCGAGTGCCAGACGCACTTGAGTTACTGTTAATTAGAAAATGGTTAAGCTTCGACGACTCATTTGATTGCAATACAATGCCAAAAATTGCCAAAATGCCATTTGAAAGTTTTCGCTTGAATGTGACCAAAAGAAGCTGTAGAAAAATTTGAAAGCTCAGCACAAAAATATATGAAATTATTAATATGATGAATCATAAGCTTTATAAAATATAATAAATAATATAGAATATATAGAAGAGTAGATATTAAAGATAATATTTGTGTATAGAAGATCAAAATTGTTTTTTTCTAACATTTTACACTAAGCTCATCTTGATTGATTTAGATTTCCATTTATATATAAATATTATTAAAGATATATTTTTTGATAAATAATACAAATATATTGAGCTAATATTTAAATTTATTTAAAGAAAATGTATAAATACATATTTTTTATATTTATAACAGTTTTTATTTCATATATTTTGAGCATTTCTACAAAAAAATTGTAATACAAATTTCATAAAATTCAATTAAAAATGCAGTTTAAAAAGCGCGCGCTTTCGGTCCGTTACCAAATGTGAACTGCTTGCCATAACTCGCTAAATAAAACTGCTTGCTTTACCACTGTCTTGTAAACTTAACGAAAGTGCTTCAACTATGGAACAATTTATGCACATTTTGGACATCAATAAATAAAAAACAAAAGATTTCATTTATTATAATAATATAATACTGAAATATAATAATAATATATAGAATATAATATACACATAAGCCAACACGAAAATTTCTTTAAAAATGAAATTTAAAATTATTATAATTATTACATAAATTATTATAACTAACACACTGAATATATAAAACTAAAAAAAAAATATATTTGGTTGAATAGACTGACTACAGGGAACACTGAGTGTTTTACATTTAAAATAGATTTCTGCACATATTTTTCACATAATTTCCATTGTCTTCATCTTTATGCTGAATCATCGCTATCAGAGCTTACTATCATATGAAGGAATGATAATACCACCAGCATGGAATAACACTTGGTAACTGTTGAAATAAGCAACATAGTAAAATATTAAAAAAACTATACTCACTTATTGTGCCGATGAAGAGGCCGAAGAATAGAGCTAATTTTAACCTTATCGTTTGGAACATGATCAAATAAAAGATACTCAAGAATATTGTTGTAAATATGCCCCACATGAGATATGTGAAAATAATACCCGATGATTCCTAGAAATAGAGAAATTATATACTATAAAATGTGACCATTAAGCTTGAAAACTTCTTTTTTAACAACTCACATGATCCTGGAGTGTCGAAACCATCATTAGAATGGTGAGAAGGCAGGAAGTGCCCAATGTTATGATAATCATCGATTCTAGCATTTCTGAGAAGCCTAATGTAAAAAAAATGTGAAAATTTGTTTAATTATATATATAAATATATATTATAATTTATATAATACCATATTTGTGAATCAAATAGTAGAGTCCATAACCACATAAGGCAATCTCAACAAATCCTATGAGACGGCAACCAAAACGTAGGCTGAATACGAAAAGAAAACTGTGCAAATAAAACATCTTCATCTTGCCGATACCTTTTTGAGCAGCCAACTAGAATAGATGGTCTATTATTTAGTAAATTACCAATAGTATATATGGTATAGTATATCGGAAGTATAACCTTCACTTATCTGTAACTTAATAAATATTAATATACGTGTATGTTCTATAGGATAGATTGTAGTGTAACCTTTGTTAATTTTTGCCAATGTGAATTGCATGACAAATGTAGAAATGGGACTGCTTTGTGCACTGCTTGACTTACGTTTGTTGCAATGCTTGCGAATGTTGGCATACAGAGAATAGGGTCAACTGCTTTCGGCCCTGTTTCCATTTGTCACGTTTTCTAACCAAAAAGGTTCCTAAGTGTTTCAGTGTTTCCACAGTGTTTCAGTTTCAGTGTTCAACAGAATTACCAAAAACAGAAATTTATCAATTTGAACATAACTAAAGAAACTATTCCAAAAAAATCAATGATGACTAGATAATCCATAGATGTAATACTAATCAACAAATATACAATTAGAACTATATCCTTTTACGATTACCATCAAGAATTTGTTTAAATTTCGTATATTTATTTATTTAAAAAAATAAAGTATTTAATGCATAGTTTACAAATAATTAGAAGCATAATGCTTATATATTTGTAACTGTCACGCCTTTTAATAAGATCTTCTTCTTTTATATATTTTTATTTATTTGTTTCTTTACAATTTGTTGAACTTAGCATTGGAAACTTTAGAAGCGAGGTAATGTTATTATATCTGGGCATAATGAACAATGATAAATGTATAATAAAGATCTGCCTAGCTTAGACTAGACGCAATTGTCTATAGCCGAAAAACCTGATGATCATAATACATAACTGATTTACTTATAACAAGAATATGTATATATATATATATAAATGTATATATATAAACGTATAACTGTATGTGCATGCAGCTGAAGACGTCTGAAAGTTTACAAATTACAATAACAACTACGCAGAAGATTTAAATGCTAAATACAAATTATTTATAATATTGTATTATTATTATATCATTATAAAGCTATGCATGTTGTTGCGCTCTATAATTTCATTTCATTTCTTTTTCTTTTTTTCAATAATTGTTCTGGCAGAGTCCCTTGGGGATTAGTCAAAAATAAAGCCACAACAACATGACGACTATATTTATATGTATGTAGCTTTACCATATCATCAACGACTCGATGCGTCGCCCTAAGCTCGTTTTGTGTTGGGTCACACAACTGAGGCCAACTTTCTGCTTAAAGTGCTATGTGTATGTGTGTCTGTGTGTGTGTGCGCGGATATTACGTAAGTATGTGTATACAAGCATGCCTGTCGAGCTTAGTACTCAATCGGATGTGGATCACGCGGCTTGCGTGAGTACTTCAGGCCCAGATTCTCGCTGACATCGTCGATGACGTCAAGCGCATAGTCCAGCTGTTCCTTAGTGTGCGCTGCCGACAAACAGAAGCGAATGCGACCCTCCATAATGGGTGTGGCCGGAAAACCGGCGCCCACAACGGCAATATGACGCGTGGTCAGCGTGCGAATGACAGCACTAAGCGCATGAAAGAGAACATATTATAAAATCAATTGTACATTATCAGTCAATCTAGGTCAGCTTACCCAATCTTGGAGAAGAGATAGACCAGCATGGGCACCACCGGCGAGTCCTCGTGGCCATAGGTAATGACGCCCATTTGTGCCAAGCGCTTGCGGAAGTAACGTGTATTCCTGGCCAGCTGCTGCACCTTATTGCGGCCCGTATCCGTGTTATCCTCACCCATTATAATGCTCATCGAGGTGTAGATCTGTTGCACAATGGGCGGCGAAATGGAGCCAGCATAGCAGTGAGCATGGCTGTTCGTGCGCAAGAAGTCAATCAGTTTCTGTGCAAGAAGACAAGGTGAATGACATGTCAGGGTGAGATCATTGAGTATGAGTTTACCTTGGAGCCCGCTATGTAGCCGCCGGCACTGCCAAAGCTCTTGGTGAACGTGCCCATTAGAATGTCCACATCGTGGGGATCAGCTCCGAAATACTCGACCACACCGCGTCCAGTTGGACCCATGGATCCAATGCTGTGCGCCTCATCCAAATACAGATACGCTTTGTACTTCTTCTTCAGGGCAATTATCTCGGGCAGACGCACAATGGAACCTTCCATACTAAAGATGCCCTCCACAAGGATCATGATCTTATTCCACGGCTTGCCTCCCTTCTTCGGATTGCCATAGCAGATGCCATTGCGCAGCACACGCTCCAGATCCCGCATGCTGTTATGCTTGAACACACGGGTCGTGGCACCCGACAGTCGCAGACCCAAAATAATGGAGGCATGATTCTTCTCATCGCTCACAACCAAGCAGTCGGGACCCAAGAGCGAGGGCAAATTGAGGGCGTTCGTGGCGAAGCCCATGCCAAAGACAATGGCATCCTCGACACCACAATAGCGGGCTGTCAGCCGCTCCAGATCAGTATGCAGCCGCGTATTGCCCAACTCAGAGCGAGGACTACAGTAGGCTAAACCATTCTCACGTGCACGCTGCTCCGAGTCATCCGCACAGGCGCCTGTGGCGGCAGCAAAGCCCAGGTAATTATAGGAGCCCAAGTTCAGGCAACGTGTCTCGGTGCCCGTAAATCTAAAGCTCCAGCCGTAATCGTCCGTGACGCGATCCTTCAGCACCAGCTCATCAGCCGGCACACTGCAGATGGGGCGATTCCAGCAGTCGCGCACACGCCGGTACACATAGCGCGAATAGAAGCTCTCGAAGGCATCGTACAGTGCCACATAGCCCTCGCGTCCCTTCTCCGTGGCCACCTTGGGCACGAACAGCAGCTGGTTGATATAGCCCAGTATCATGAGCAGATAGAAGCCCAGGTAGGTCAGGCAGGCCGTGTACAGCGGCACATCCTCGAAGGATGTCTTCTGGTAGTGCTCCTGCTCCGCCGACAGTATGCCATCTGCTCGACTGGGCTTGAACTTTTCGCAAGTGCTGCCCGTCTGGCTCACATAGCCATTGGCCTCTGCCTGCTTTGCCGGATGATAACTGCTTTCGCTGACGTCCTGCATGGAGAGACAGTTTAGATAAACAGATTAGATTAGAGTTTAT
The DNA here is from genome assembly GCA_030914335.1 of Drosophila borborema. NCBI lineage: Eukaryota > Metazoa > Arthropoda > Insecta > Diptera > Drosophilidae > Drosophila > Drosophila borborema. The sequence continues at coordinate 6,463,534 of JAUESP010000305.1, forward strand.
TATTAGATTTTATTTTAATTTAATTCATTTGTATTTTAATTTGTTGTCTTATATTTGTATCCTATTTCATTTATTTTTATATGCATTTATTTTATTTTATTTTTTTTTTTTTCAATTTAATTTATTTTATTTAAGCTTTAGTATTTTTTCATTTAATGTATTATTTTATATATGTTTTATAATTTTATTTATTTATTTTTTCATTTTATTTACTATTATTATTTTTTATTTTATTTTATTTTTTTTATTTTTATTATTATTATTTTTTTTTTTTTTTTTTTTTTTTTTTTTATTATTATTATATATTTTTTTATTTATTTATTTACTTTTCTCATTTCATTTATTATTATTTTTATATTTAAAAAATATTTAACTTTTATTATTCTTTTTTTTTTTTGTCTACTCATGATCAATTAAATAATATATCTTTACAACTGCTAGAATTTCGACTATCGCAATGCAAATGGACAGCGCCTTATCAGTGCCAGCAAAGAACAGGTGTTTGGCAACAATTAATCCAGGCTGCCGCTTGCTGATTAAAAAACAATTTTCAATGACTTAATCAGAGAGTGCAATCTATATCTTAAACTTTCACTCTCTCTCCCTCTCTGTACCTCTCTCTCTTTCTCAAACAACTCAATGAACCGCCAATTGTTATCTTGGCGAAACTTCAACCCAAATACCTCTAGGTAAACATATTATGAATCTCTCTATATCATGCTGAATAGCTGAAATATGTTGACACACGTCTATTAGCTTGGTTGAGTGACCTTTTGGCAATCAAGCGTTGACCTGTCTAGCTCAAAAATCTGTGCATCGTATTGGATGCTCATTCGCAACACCTTCGTTGTCATACACTGCTCTCAGTGTGGTTGGGTGCAAAGGGCATTCAGAATTCTGCGTGTCCAGCTGACTTAAAAGAAATGAGATAAGATAAAATCAAATTAAATATAAGATTTGAATGTCGCAGCTCGAGTATATCGTATGTTCATATAGATAACACTTTCCTTTTCCGCCATATTAATAGATAATTAATATAATATAATAAATTTAAGCTTGTTGTCATTTTTTTTATATATACATATATATATCAATGTGGAATATTTTGGCTTTTAGCTGACTTTCACTTTTTGCTTTCGCTAAAAAATACTTTTTCTTTAGAGCATTCGCTAGTCTTGCACTCCCCACTCAGGCAATCTTCGCTCTTGTCGTGTCGTCAATCAGCCAATTAACATTTAACTACCAGAATAAAAGCAAGAAAAAAAACACTTCAACTGCCTTCAGCTTGGCCCCTGGCTCACTCGCTCCGTCATTCGAAAACCTCTCTATGGAAGCCATAAAAATACTCTAAACCTTACAGTTACTTATATGTGTGTTTGTGTGTGTGTGTAGGTAAACTAAGTGGAGCATTACGCAAGAGCGCACTGCGTGAAACTATTTGATAATATATAGTATATATGTACATATATGACAGCTACGACCTGATATTGCTCTACATACTCGGATACTGTCAAAGATCTCTCATTCAACAAGTTACGGCTCGCTTTATGTGATTGTTACTGAAACTATATATAATGTTCTTATATATACACACATATATAAATATTTATATAATCAGATATAGCTCAATTGTATAACAATAAATTGCAGACGGCGACAATATGTCGTGTTTATTATCATTTGGGCTTGTTTGCAAAATTTTCCTCTTATGCGAATTAATGCGAGAAATTGGACACGCAACTGCAAATATTTCAATGACGGATCGTGAGTTAGCTCTATACTATATACAAATGTGCATATGGGATGCTAGAAGTGTATGTGGAGTTCATGTATATAGTTCAGGCTACATAAATAACTATCTATTATTATTATTAGCTGCTTGTAAAGCTCGAGTACAACAAACCTCATAATGCTGAAAACTATTTCAGCTATCTGATAATAAAATACTACACTATGCAACCAAATATGAGTTTCTCAAATGTGAGCTAGATTTCTTTTCTTTTGTTTTGTTTATTTTACATGTAAATAAAAATTTGTTATTATTTATTTACTGATTTACGATCTTTGCTAGGAAATCTATTATAAACGGTAAACAAGAGTTTTTTGTTTAATAAATTCTAACTAAATTCACATAATCAAGTTATATTACAATTATGCAGAATAGGAACTCGAAATTAAATATATTAAATAATTTAGAAGTATATTATGAGTCTATATATTATTAACCTAATAATAGATCAGTTTTGAAATGCATATCTAGATATTCCAATTAATTTCTGTTAAATGATTTATTTTAATATTTTGAAGCAATACAAGTTCGAAAAGAAATTCTTGAATTTTGAAATATTGTTAAGTTTTATAAATATATAAAATCCTATATTTGCATTTTTATAATTATTTTATTATTATTTATATCACACAATTCATTTAATACAAACAGTAAATACTTTCAAAATAAATATATTATAAATCTTAAATTTGCATTTCTATAAATATTTTAACTTTATTTCATTTAAATATTCACATATAAAAATCCAAACACCTGCAGAACTAATTTTTATACTTTCTCTCTCTTTTCCTATGAGCTCATAATGAACTAAGAACTTTATCAACTGAAACAAAAGTAAAGCAAAGCAAAAAAAAAAAAAAACATTGATTCCAATCCGAAAAACCATCCGACTAACGGTGAATCACCCCACAACGCCCAATCGGCGCGATGGAGCGCATTTTATTCGAAATTCTTGTGTACTGAATAATTGTTGGCTGATAAGAAGGTGTAATCACAATAAGGTGCGGGGGTCCATAAAAGGGTCAGAGGTGGGGCCACAGGGCCAGGACACAAGTACTCCTGTTACCGGGGCAACAAACATACATATTTAGGCAGCGGAAGCAACGTTTGCGTTGCCCAAAACAAATGCGGCGAAGAAAACTCAAAACAGAAGACAAGAGAGCGAGCGAGCTAGTGAGCGAGAAAGAGGGAGGGAGAGCAAGGGAGAGAGCGCGAAAACACTGCATTTTGGCACTGCACACACTTGGGGCTTAAATGCGGCCAACAGCTGGAAATTGACCCATAAAATTGCGCCAGTGCAAGTGGCGCCAGCTGTACTCATTTCCCACCTTTTCCCATAGCAGCTGACTAACTCACACTCACTGACACTCACTCACACTCACACACACACATGCAGATCGATTACTCTTTTTTGGCGCGTTGCTCTCTTCGTACACGCGCCCGCTTATTCATGGGCTTGCTCTCTCGCACACACACACTCAAACAGTTGCGAGCAAAATCAATGAAGCGCCGGCACGAGTAGAACAAGAAGCAGAAACTGAAGCAAAAGCGTGAAAAAAAAATATATCTTCGAAATTTGCCTCGCCTCGCCCGCTTGTTCTTTTTTCGATTTTTCGGTCAGCTCACCTTGAAATTGAGGCCTCCAGAGCGTGTGCGGATTTCGGTGTAGGCCGGTGCAGAGAATTTGAGTTGTTTGTTCAGTAACAGCTCCAAATCCTGATCGTCTTGCGGCTGTTCCAACTGCTGTTGCGGCTCATCACTCCACTGTTCGAACGCGTGATGATTGGGAATGTGTCCATTGCTAATTGGAGTTGAAGCCGTTGCAGTGCCGTTGCTGCACTTGACATAGCTCTGCTGGAAGTTAGCGCCGTCATCATCCACGTTGCCCATTTTGTGGCTGGCTAATATGCAGTATTTAAATGGCAGTATTATCAACAACGACAAAGCGAATTTCGATTGGCCCCAAAACCGTCAAGCAGCGCGTTCGAACTAAAAGTATTTTATGGCAATTGAGTGTTTGCAGCACGTACTGAGCAGATTCCCCACACTCTGTCAAACATGTAAGGGCGTGTGGTGACTTTTACTCAGCTGATATCGAATTTTCGTGCTGTCATGTTAACAAACGGCTAATATCTATCGCACACGCTCGTAATACACATTAAATGATTCTTAAATAAGAATAAGCTAAAGAAAAAGCTTCCATCAGTTATTTTTATTGATTGTTTCTTTGGAAGTTTAAAAATACTGTTGCGATCCGTGTATATGTCAGTATCGCATGTTATTTTTCTGTTATGCTTATGTTAATGTGAGTGAGTCATTACTCACTCAGTCGCGATGTGGAACTGAACATGCTGAACTGGAACTAGTATGAATGGTTACAACAATGTAGTTGGCAATGCGCTAACTGCTGATTGGTAACTCTTAGTCAAGAAAAGTCGTTAAATATTTAAATTTGAAAAAGTGTGGGCATTAAAATGTTGTATTTTAAATTTTATGATATTTGATTTAATATAATTTTTTTACTTAAAGTATTTTAATTAATTAATCTACATATTAAAGTTAATTTTTGTAATGCATAAATGTAAGCAGTTCAATAGGAAGCAGTTCAAATATATTTTAAAACAGTTCACTTCAATTCGCCGCAATCCGGTGTAAGCAGTTTGACGTTATTTAAAATGCAAGCAGTGTAAATCTTTTATATGGAGTTTCCTGAAATTTCAAAAATTCTCTTTCAAAATAAATCGCTTTGGAGTGGCAAAAAAAGTTAAAATATTTGTAAAATTCTTAACTTTTATGTTGACTAAAATAAATGTTAATTCAATTGGCGCTATTTAAATAATTCCTCACATGAATGAATTACCATAAAAAGTGAGCAAATCTTTAATGAATCGAATTGAATTTTGATTTAAAGTACGTAGAAATACGAAAAAAGTGCGTAAAGCGGCAATTGTAGTAAAATTCATGAGGCCCCCGCAAAGTGCGTTGACTTGGGCAATAGGCCTATAGCCTAACGGAATAATTAGACGCGTCTGACCACAGACTCCAAGAACAACTCAAAAGCAAAGAAAACGAAACTTTTTGCTATGTTTTTTGTTATGTTTCGCGGAAGAATTTGAACAATTTGTAAATGAGTTGAGCTTCTGTTGGGGTGAGTGGAGGATGGCAGATGACAGAGATAGAGATAGAGATAGAGACTATTGACTTACTTCAAGGATTTTGTAGACGAAATAAACAGATTTGAGGGAAAAAAACATTGAACTCAACATTATGCGTCGAATTTGTTAAAGTAAACAAGATAAAGACAACAACAGAGCAGCGACAACAACAACAGCAACCGTTAGTGAAGACGTCATCAAAGTGAAAACAAACAACAACAATCAATTCAACATGTAATCCAATTGTAATTAAGTTGAAATTTCGATTTGCGCTTCTTTATCGCTGCCAGCATATGCAAAATGCCAACACGTTCCCTTCCGAGCTAGCAATGATCATTGCAACGATATGCAAATGATTGCCAAATTGTTGCTGCTGCTGCTGCTGCTGTAACTGTTGCTGCTGCCTCTGTCTAGCCCTAGCCCTTTGCTGCCTTGCGCCCAGAAACCGGGTCACGTTGAGCTGCAAGCTGCGCTTGCAGAGTGCAGAGCGTGGCGGCACCCTAAAAAGACAATGAACAACAGAAGCTAAGCACGAATTTGTTATGCTCTATTTTAAGACATTAGCTGTAAAATCAACATTCGCTCTGCCTGGAGTAGCATTAGATATTCGCAAGCACACCCACCCACACTCTCTTCCTTACAATAACATTACTTTTGCCTGCTCTCACTTCATCTTACTCTCTTTCTGCGACAGGCAACTGGCGTAAGTGCAAGCAAAGCTCCGTTATATATTATTTTTAGATACTGCAAATCACCACATGCATTCTCTCTCTGTCTTTTGTCTGCTCTCATAGCAATGAAAAGAAGAACAAAAATCTTACTCTCACTTTCACTCTTTGTAACAAGCAACAAGTGGAAGCAAAGCTCCATTACATATATTCTTTTTAGATTATGTGCGTATTGCGCCTATCGCATTAGTTCCGCTTACATATTTTTTTGCTATTTACAGTGGGTCACAGCTTACATAACCCAGGGTCAAAACATAAATTAGGCATCAATAAAAATAAATTAACTTAAACAGATACATATAAAAAACTTATTATTTTAAATTATAGAAAGTTATAGTATTTATTTTTAAAGTATTATATCATCAAATATATAAAAAATCAAGCATGTATAATTCCACAATCTTTCTCAACTGCTAAACAGCTTAGCATAGCTGTTATACCCCACTGTTAAGAGTAAGCCGAGCTTCGTGTTAGCCAATAACTGACAAAGATTCTGGATCTGGCTTATCGGCAGACACCAAACGACAAAATCAGCGACTTATTGCAACTTATTGTCAACGGAATTGAATGCCAAAATTTGTGTTTGTTGCAGCAATTTGATTTTGTTTTTCTTTTTGTCTGCATTTTATTTTTATTTTGATTTCGTTTCTTTTGTTATCGATTACATCGTTTGCCCACGGTTCAAGTACATTCGATTTGTTTTCCATTCTGGCAATTAAAATTTTGCCCAAATTGTGTAAGCAACACGACCATTAAAAGTGTTGCACTGTGTTGCAACAACAACAAATGCCAACAGCCCATCAATAGCAGCAGCAGCAGCAGGAGCAGCAACAATTGTTTGGCCCAAAAACTTTTGTCGCTTTGCATAATTACGACTTTGTGCGCTTAATAAATAAGAAAGGCGCAGGCTTAATAGTTGTTGTCTCTACTGCTCCTTCGCTCGCTCCTTCGCTCACTCATTGTCTCTCTCTCTCTCTCTCTTTCTCTGCTGCGATCCCCACCCAATTTCAAGCCGACGCGGGCGTTGCTCTAACAAGCATAAAAACGCGCTGAAATGAGCTTCGTCTAACGGCAACAGCCACTACAGCAACAACAACAACAGCTGCAGCAGCAGCTCAGCATTTGCATATGTGTGTGTGTGTGTGTGGGTGTTTCTCTTTTCTTGCAGCTATTGTTGTTGTTGCTGTTGCTGTTGCTGCTGTTGTCGCCGATGAATCACGCGTGATATTTGCGTTACATTTGCTGCCGCTGCAGCGCAACTGAACTTCTGTGTCTTTTATCTATGCACTGCGAGGATGAAGTAGTTCAATTTTCTCAGTCAGCTTGTAACAGCTGAGTGAGATTTTATGCGAAATATTAGAAATATATTTGATTACGTTCATCTTGGCAATATATTTTTTTTTCATATGGTAGATATATATTTCATTATGTTATATAAGATATCTTTAAGTTGACTTTATCATCTTGTCAATCGCATCTTTATTATATATTATGAATGCCAAAATCCAAGTATTTATTCTCATATATTTTTATTTATTCATTTTATTTATTTATTTATTTTTTTCAATCTAACTGTTAGCGTAACATATAGTCGTTGCTCTCCCCTTTATCTGTTTAGCCTTATTTATTTGCCTACCTGGCTGCCTGGCGGCAACTCGCCTGACTCTACGAGTGGACTTTGCGCCTGGCTGGCAGCGTAGTTGACATTTTCATTATGCGACTTGTGGCTGGGGGCCAAGTGTCGGTCGCCATTGCCACCGGCAATGACAACAACAACAACAACAATGGCTACAACAACAGCTACAATAAGAGCGACATAAGAATGGGGCGTGGCCTGGCACTCAGTCAACTGATTTTCAAATGCGTTGACAGCTTTGGCTGTCAATCGTTTTGTGTGTGGCTGAAGTCGGATTTCGCTGTGGGTGTTACAACTGCTGTAGAACATGTGATTAAGCTGTGAACTGTAACAGCCCAATGAGTGCATAAACATTTGTCAATTACTCAGAGTGTCATTAATGAATTAAGCCCATCCCCAATTCAAGACTAATGCAAACAATCCATTAAAGTTGTTGAATAAAAAGTTAGAAATAATTTTTGTACTGTGACTCGATGATCTCAAGTCAGTGTAATTTTTTGCTTTGTTTTGTTTTTAATATAATATTAAAAAAAAAAAAAAACTAGACAATTGCTAGACAATTAATATAGATCGTAACTCACTTAAAACACGCTTAAGATCGCAAATTAAACACACACACACACACTTGAACACCCTCAGCACACCCTCAGCTAGGCAAACGTAAAACAACATCAAATTTCAATTATCGCAACGAGCAAAAGGAAGCAAAAACTAAGCAAATAGGCGACGACCCCAACGAAAGCAACAGCAGAAAAAAAAAAAAAAAACTTAAACAAGTGTCTCAGCAACACGAGAGGGAGAAAATGCAAATGTGAATAGCAACAGCAGCAACAACAGCAGCAACAACAACAACAGCAACAACAACAGCAGCAGCAGCTGCTGCTGCTTGAAATGTTGTTGAACTATTCGAAAGTGATTTTCACAAGGGCAATTAATGTTTCAATAAAGGATATTCTAGCTAAAAGCACAACAACAACAACAACAGCAACAACAACGATAAGAGCTGCAATCGAGAGGCATCAACAAATTTGTTGCAACTGTTGCCAGCAACATATTGCTGACTCCTGCTGCCGTTGCTATTGCTGTTGCGCCTCATGTTGCAGACAAACAAAAAAAGAAAACAAAAAAAAAGAAAAAATGTTATTGAAATTGGCTTTTTATGTTTATGAAAACGGGCGCTGAACTGCACATGTGTTGAGCATGGGCAGAAGCTGCGGCGAGGGGCTGCAGATGGCCAAAGGAAGCTAGGCTAAAAGTATTTCAGTCTTTCAGATCGGTGGCGGGCTCGAATTCGCTGCTCGGTGTTAATTGCTGCCATTTGCAATCGTATTTATGGCTCACGCCTCGCTCACGTTTTGGCCATCAACAACAGCAAGCAGCAGCACAAACAACATCAGCAACAACAACAATAACAACAAAACATTTGCAGTGCGTACAAATGTTTAGCTAATTGCCAATTTTATTGGCCAGCTAATTTGTGGGCGGCAGCCATCTAAAAAAGTCAAGAGTCGAGACTGCACTCCAAATGCATTTCTATTTCGTATGAAGAGGGAGCGATAGAGAGAGAGAGAGAGAGAGAGAGAGAGAGAGAGTCGGGTTGGGTTAACTTGGGCTGCGTTGATCTTTGATTCTATGAAATCGTAAAACAAACTCTTTCCATGAATGGAATCGTATTACATAGCAAACTAAGCAAGTAAGTACATTGAAGCTGGGAAGTTGGGCAGAATTCCAAGTAGTATAGAAGACGAGTATATTTATACAATATTTAAATTATTTAAAACTAGATAACTGAAAACATCATTAATAATATAGACATGTTCTTTTAGATTCTCTAACATTAAAATCTTGTACTTTCAGATGAACAACAAGACGAAGCTTATGCAAAACCAATATACTCTCTTCACTGCACGAAAAGTATGTAAATAAAAATAATGAAAAAAAAAGATAAACTATTATTATTATTGCATTTCATATCCCTAACAATAGATAGCGATCTCCTTCAAATAATATTTGTATTACACTCCACTTGGAGTCCACAACATAAACACACAATCCACATGTTGTTGGGGCTCAATTAAATTGTCTGCTAGTTTGATGGGGGCAGCGACGAGGGGCACAGCTCGTTTGACCTATGGTAGCAAAGGCTGCCAAGGCTATACGGCAGCCAAAAGCTCTGAGTGGAGTGGAGTTCTCATATGAGCACAGGTCGATTCACTCCCTCTCTCTCCCTCTCCCACGCTCTCACTTGCTCTCGCTCTATAATTTTGCTGCATACCAAAGTTTTGCCACATGCAAATCGCCCCCAATGACTTGGGCCCTTTTTTCTAACACTTGAAGGTGGTTAGGTGGTTAGGTGGTTTGGTGGGGCGTTTGGTAATCGTTCGACTGCAACTAGCACTTAACTTGGCTTTGATTTGAAGTTCGTGTCCCTATGCGAACGCTATGGCACAGCTCCAACACCTTGCCACAGATGCCACAAAGCAAGATAAAGAGAGAGAGAGAGAGAGAGAGAGATGGCATCTGCTGTTTGAGTGAGTGATTACCGTTGTTATGGCCATGGGGGCTCAAGTGGAAGTCGGTCGCAACAGGTTACCCATGGGAAAACCTGCACAGTGCAGACCAATTACCCAAGACCCGACACTGGAGACCCGAGACGCGGCTGCCTGATTTTGATTTTCAAATTTGAACTTGAGGCTAAAGGTAAAAATTGTTTTGCCAAGTAATTGGCACATAACGAGGCTGCGAATTGTGTTGCGCGCTCTGAAATGCCAGCGGGCCAGCAGCTCAAGACTTGGCCCGGCTTCAATTGCCATTGCAATTGTTCAATTGCATTTTTAGGCCAAGTGTGCGTTAGAACGTCGAGGGTAGAACATGGAGCGTGGAACGTGGTACATGGAACGCCAACGCCCCAGCTACAGTTAGCTCGCTGGCAAAAGAGTCGTGCAACAACAACAACAACAACAGCAGCAACAAATCAAGCGTCAGGTGCATTTCCATCAGCGAAAATTCCCTGTTGCTATTGCTGCGGCTGTTGCATCGATTGCGCAGCCGCAGCTCGTGTAGCTATCGCAGCGCATTGATCAGTTGCTGCAACAATTGTTGTCTTTGGCTGCAACTGCAACTGCAACTGCAACTGAGGCATATTATTTGCACTTTATTATCACGTTAGTAAAATGAGCAAAACGTGCAGCAATCGTCTAGGAGCGGAGGAGTGGACCAATGCGCCCACCCACCCAACAACAACAACAGCAGCAGCAGCAGCAACAGCAACAGCAGCAGCAGCAACAATTGCAACAACAACAACAGCAACAACAGCTAAAAAGCTCGTTTGTTGGCCACATGTTGCGGCTGGCGGGCACTGCACCATTTGTTTGGCTGCTTGGCCAGTGGCTGGCTTCACCTTTGACCTTTGCCTTTGCCTTTGCCTTTGCCAAATTTAACGTCTAATTTCATATTTTTAATGGAATGCTATCAATGAGCGAAGCTGACTAAACATTTTCATTTATAATAAAAAGCATTTTTCATAGTTTATCATAGTCATTCGCACAGGTGAAAAGGGAGGCAAGAAGAGCTTGTCTCAATCTTAATGGATTTACAAATTTTTAAAAAATTGCAATTGAGGTGAGAGCTGGCATTTGTTAGGGCTGTCAAAGGAATGATTATAGTCGTGGGCAAAATGTTAATTATTATTATTATTATTATTATTTTGTTGTTGTGCATATTTCTAAATATATTTATAATTTGTTATTTATTTTATGTGATATTTTCTGCTGCTTTCTTTCTGTAGATTATAATAAAAAAAAAAAAAAAAAAAAACAACTAAATAAATATTTTAACTACTGTATATGGCTGAATACATATATCACAATTATAATTATATTTATAATAATCCATTAAAAGTTATCATACCAAAGAAGATCAAATCTTCTTTCAGCCTTCAGACAGTTTAGCTGCTTGCAATATTCACATCTCTCCCTCTCACTCACTCACACTCCCTCCCCCTCTCCCCCTGTCTTTAAACTCTGAATACTCCCACGCAACTAAAAAGTTATCTCTTTCCCTTATCTAACATTATTTACCTACTACGAAGCTGTTTACAGTATATACACACACACTTGCCGTCATAGACAGTAACATTTCAGACAAATGTTACATAACAGCAAGCTGTTAAGCGCTAACATTTGCGCCCCTAAAAGCACGCAATGAAATTTTGCATTTGCTTGCATCTTGTCGCGATTTCTGTTCGCCTGGCAATGGAATCGAATTTTTGTCTAAAACGTGCAACCGAGCTGAGGCCAGCGGCTGCCCTTACGGAGCACGTTGTCTATGACTAGATGAAAATTTATTGATTGATGATGATATTGAATAAATGTTTAGAATTGAGCGTGGCATAAAGATGAAAACTAATTAATGAATTCAAAAGAAAACTTTAATGTGCACAGCTCACATTATTGTAAAATATTTCTCTATATTAAGAATAAATTTATATTAATAGCAAAATATTAACTAAAATTGTAAGTGCACACATTAAAGTTTCTGTTTAAGATTTGTTTTTGATATGGAAAGTTTATGTGCTTCATCTGCTATTTACCTTGAGAAATTTGCAATTTTTTACATTTTTATTATATTTTTTTTTTTTAGTTTAGTTTTCTGCTGCTTTACTATCATAAATTATTAAAATTAACTTATCGAAAATATAAATCACAAATTTCTTTGATGATCGATTAAGAACTAAGCATTGATGTGCTGATTTTTTATTAAGAAAAACAATAATTTCATTATTAAATATCAATTAAATCATAGTTTAACATTTTGCAAAGTATTCATATTATATTCCAAGTACATCTCTATATGTCTTACGCCTTTTGGCAAGACATCGCTTACCCTTCTTTTTCTGTATCGAAAGTGAATTCAGTTGTTTAGCCACGTCAGCTGTTTCGCTCATTTCTCAGTTTAGAATCTCATGCTCTTTCAGCCCTATAGCAAGTGACGCAAGTACCTAAGTACTTGTCTCTCTCTCTCTCTCTCTCTCTCTCTCTCTCTCTTCCTGTCACACACTCTTCTACTTTTGCATGATTCCGCTCAGCTGTTGCATCCCATACTCTCCCGTTTTCCCGTTAGCTCACACTCAATTGCGCGTCGCGTTAACATTTTTGCCATAGCAACCGATTCCATCAATCATCATATTTGTCCCTGAAATCAAACGCAAAAAGCATCCTGTGTCACAGGCGAACAGCAGCGCGTGGCAAGTGCCACTTCCGGCGGCAACATTCCAGCAAAATTCAATTGGCAACTGAGCGCGAATAAAAAAAAAAAAAAAAACAAACGCACGTTATACATATAGAAAATGAGAGCGAGCGAATGAAAGAGAGAGAGGTAGAGCAAAACCAGGTCAGGATATGCGCCAGTTACGTCAACAGAAAAATTTGGCACGTGCAGCGGCTGCTGAGTCCTTGAGCCAAAAACGTGGCAAGGACACAAACCGGTTAATGGATACACACACAGACACACACACGCACACACACACACACACGCATAGGGAGAGCATGCCAAAATTAAGGGTAGAGAGTGAGTGAGAGAGAGTACGTATAAGTGTGAGTGAGAGTGTGAAAGAGAGTCGATTGCTGCTGCTGCTGGGTGCTGCTGCTGCCATGGCAACAGTTAAAACGCATTCGACTCTCACGCTCAGCTGCTGCTGTCGCTTGCTGCTCGCCTGGTTGGCGAAGGCGCCAAAATTCAACATTTTTGAATGTGTGCGTCCAACGCGGCGTCGCCATCAGCCACGCCACGCCCGGCGCAACGCATCAGCCGCCGGCATCGTCTGAGTGGTGGATTTTTTGGGAGTTGGGCTCACTTGAGCTTGAACTGATGATGTTGCTGTCACTATGGCTGCTCCTGCTGTTGCTGCTGCTGCTGCTGCTGCGTAGCAATTCACACAGGATAATCCCATTTTCCAGCTCCTGTTGTTGTTGCTGGCTCAAAGCGAATCTTTTTTTTTTTTTTAGGATTTAATTCTATGCAGAGATGCTGTGTTTTTTTCACATGTATTTTATATTTTATATATACAAATTGAGAGAGATTTGGGCTCAAGTGTGCGACTGGCGTAGATTTTACTTCTCAAATGTATTGGGCGTGCAGCAATCGCAGCAGCCTCTCCTTCACTCTCTCGCACGCTCTGTGTGTGAGTGTATGAGTGTGCTGAATTCTGGGGATGTTAGTCACAGTACACACACACACACTCGCACACTCGCACACACTCTCGCAGTGCACGGACACAACTAACGCGCATCGCACATTATCACAGTTACACGCATTTTAGTCGAACAGGCAACCAAAGCAATGCACAGCGTCACGCATACTAAGCTCAGTTCGCTATTTTGAGCTCTGTGAGGCTGCAGCAACCAACGCTCACCACTTCCCACCGCCCGCCACCCCAACTTGTCCATACCGCCAAAAAAAACACGCCCACAAATTCACGCACACAACAATGCGACAAACTTGTGGTTCGCATTGTGAGACAAACAGAGGCACAGAGACGCGCAGGCAGCTGCTCCGGGAATACAAATAGATACATACAGCTGCTGTGAGCTGTTCTCTCTCTCACTCACTCTCTCCCACTCGCACCCACTCCCTCCCACTTACTCTCCCTGCTAGCATAAACTATCAGTTTTGAGCTGCTACTCCTGCTACTGCTACTCCTGCTACTCCTGCTGCTGCTGCTGCTGGCTGAGATAAGTTTTCTAAACGCAACTGTTGCGCGTGCTGTTAACTGCGGCTCCAGCATTTGCATGTGGCATCGCTTTGTTGCGTTTTTTTCCCACTGACATCGATTTTCACACGCCTCTCTTGGGAAATGATAAGAATGCCAAAAGTTACAGGCAAACATAAAGCGTGTGTAGCTAGATGCCTGCGTATCCCAAATGGCACGCACACACACACACACTCCCACACACATATACTCCCGCATCGCAGTTGAGTGTGTGCTAACATTGGCCAACGGAGGTGCCACCCGCTCTAATGGATACACACGAAAGTCGATCGATGGAAATTTCTTTATACATTTTTGATAAGAAAGCGTACGACTGACGAGGTTAGACGCAAATGTATGCGACTGTGTGTGTGTGTGTATGTCTATATAGTGGCATAAATATTGACAATTGAGTCAGACTACTCAGACGCTATCAGTTACAGTAGGCGGCATGAAGTGCCCCCACTTCAGATATGTCAAGTGCTTTTTATTGTTTTGATTTCTTAAATAACAGTTAGTTATAATATTTATGGTATATAAATAATAGCTCAGATTGCCATTGAAGATAAGACACAACAAAAGAAATGTTGATTGACCTATAATAGGCTTATCGTACAGTAATCGTAGCACTAATTATGATATAGAAGTAATTGCAATTTTATCATTAAGTAAATAATTTTGATAGATATTTTATATAGACGAAAGAATTGTATAAAATTGCTTGTAAATAAATATTTTATATTGTAAGCGTTTTAAATTAAATATTAAAATTTGCAATTTGCAATTTTATCATTAAGTAAATAATTTTTATAGATATTTTATATAGACGAAAGAATTGTATGAAATTGCTTGTAAATAAATATTTTATATTTTAAGCGTTTTAAATTAAATTTTTTAAAATATGTACATAAATCTTAATATTTTTTTTTTCAATTCACGCTTCAATTGAGAATTTCGTATCGTTATAAAGTGTTTCACTCTGTTCAATTGCAAGTATTTATTTATTATGTATTCGATTTATTCATTCTATTAAATACATTAAACAGAGAGAAATTTATGTGCAGAAACAGTGAACGATGATTGTGCCGAAAATTTATATTTTGTATATTATATTTATGTCTATATCTACATATATAAACATCAAGAGTTTGGAGTGGCCAAAATTTGCTATCTTCTATGCATTATGCATTCATGACGAGATGACGCATGTCAAACATTAAACATAGATAATGAATAAAATAATGTTACTTGTTAATACTAATCAAATATACCTTTATATGCACCTGTATCAATAAAGAAAAAAAGCCAGAACAGAGATATTTATTATAATATATTTTCAAGCCAAGCTAATATACATTAATGATTGCTAAATAAAGAGGTAACTGTATATTCAGTAATATGGTATAAAACAAGAGAGAAGGCTCGACTACGAGATGCCCTGAAACTGAAAAAAAAAACTAATACTCTTCTTCTTATAAGGCATCAATTTGCGATTTTATCGATAATTTGGAAATGGGATGAGTTATTGAAAAAATAAATAAATTTCGTAGTTTCCGAATTCTCGATGTTCATACGGGCTGAACAGGGCTATCTCAATTAATTTTTTTCTGTGCTGATCAAGAATACATATACTTTGTGGTATCTATAACATCCCCTTCTGCCTGTTACATACATTTTCACAAAACCATTATACTCTGAATTCCCATTTTCAATGGGTTCAGGGTATACAAATATAAATGCTTTAATAAACACTATTTATATCACTTATGTATATCAACTCATATAGACTAACTATGCATATATATTAACTCTTACAACTCTTTATCATAATAAATCTGTAAAATCAGTTAAACTATAGTTTCCCTAACAGCTTGAACGCCCATTAAGTGTCTTTAAGTAACTTGAATCACTTGCAATTTGTTTGCCAACGCAGCTGCTGTTGTCTGTTTGTGTGGGGCAAGGGCTCGAAGCGTTTTGATTTGCGCTTTTCAAAGTCATTAAAGCGAATTAAATGGCCAAAATCAACGCAGCAGAGCGAACGCTAAAAGAAACTCAACTTAGCTAAACTGAGCTCAGCTCAAATGGCAAATTATTCACTGTCAGGCAGAGCAAAACGCGAATGCAAATTACGAATGCGAATGCGAATGCGAATGCGAATGTTTTAAGCTCAAGCAAACAATTGCAGCTAGCAAAAATATTATTGCCAAATTGCAGAGCCGGCACCCGCAGTCGAATCGATGAAGTTGCTGATAAGACGTTGGCGTTCAGTTCAAGCATGAATATCAGAAAGAGAGGAGAGAGAGAGAGAGAGAAGGGGAGTGATGGAGTGAGTGAGCGAGCGAGAGCCACTATCGAACAGTCAATTCAAGGCGAGTAGCTTCAGGTCCTAACAGCCGTCAATTGTTGACTTTAATTTGTTTTATTGGCGCAGACTCTGAACGATTCAGATAACGCTAACTAAGCGGGTCAGGGCTCGACTTGGTCTCGACTGACGGACTGAGTGTTCGTATCAGCCGCAGCAGCAGCAACAGCAGCCACGTCTATTGTATCTAGACTGTAGCTGTAGCTAAGGGCTGTCTCTCCACTGTCTATGCGTCTCTAGAGTTCACACATGTTATGGGCACAGCGCACATGGCGTATACGCAACCTGAGCCAAACTCATATGCATAACAATTGATATGGCAACAAGTAGTGGCTAAATATACAATTTGAGTTTTCTTTTTTTCTTATTTAATATTTTTAATACCTTTAGGAAGTCTGGGATCACCTACTACACAGAAAAAAAAAAAAAACACACAAAAACTATAGCAGACAAAAGCCAAAAAGTCACAAAGTGAATAACAAAAGGCGCATTTCGTGGCGAGGTTTTTCCATTGCTCGCACTACAATAGACAGGTCTCTCTCTCACTCGCTGGCTAATCAGAATTGTAAGTAGTGCTCCGGCTCTTCGTATTCCACTTATTTTTATGTAAATTACCTGCCATAACAATTTCAACCGACTCCGCGAAGCTGTCTCCACAACGACATCAACGGTCTACGGTTACAATTCGGGAAGTTGGCGTAGAAAATGCGAATAAAAAAATATATATATACATATATATGTATATATATGTAATGAAATACAAATACACTTAAGTGTGCATATAAATACGAGCACAAAGCAAATTATTGTCGAAATGTTTAATGACAAACTGTTGATGCCATGTCACGAACTTTTCTCCTCAACTCTCAACTGTTTGCCCTTCCTGTCACACGTCTCTCTCCTTCCTCTATAGCTCTTTCTCCTGCCAGTGCAGAAGCTACGTCGGCAGTCGGTTCACGAGTTTGTAACGGATTCACAGACACAGTCCATAGCACTCCACTGTATCCAGTCAGTATCAGGTTCATGGAGCGACTTTAGATTGTAGCCTCCATTGTGAGTGTAGAGTCTACAGACAAAGTGCGGCAAGATGAGCAATGACCAGACATCAACGGATTGTCTGCTGCAAATATATTTAGGAAAGTGCAACTGCCAAGATAAATTGCGACTTTCAACTTGTGATTGAAATCGGTTATTCAACTGTTGCCATTCAGTGGCAAGGCAAGAGAGTGTGAGCGAACTCTAGAATATAATAAAAATAAAGTTTTCTATAAGCTAAGACCTTTCCGAAAGTATTTTGCTTACTTTTGCAATAGTCCCATTAAATTGCAGTCAAAGATTATTGCAGAATCTCAGTTTTTCTATCAGTTTCATAGCAGTTGTTTCCTAGATATTTTATATACAATTATTTATGCGTTCGTAATCGTATTTTTAGGTTCGTATTCAATGAAAATCTGCCAGATAAAATGTAAAATTAATAAAAATATAAAAAAATATAGAATATAAATTAATAAAAAAGACTTTTACTTGAAATAATAATTTATCAAATATCTCTCAGCTTACATAAAAAGCTTACAAAACAAAACACGCCATTTAAAAACACACAAACAAGTTTAAGATATTCAAGCTAAGATGTCAAGGTTACGCTTCAGTTTAGCTTACCTATATGCAATTATAATCCACCTTCAGTCTGTACTCTAGTGTCTTCTTGGGGCGATTCCAATGTGAAAGAGCTTCACTTTCATTTGCCGAGGAAAGTCCCCAGACAGTATATTGGCATTGGAAATGTCGCAATTTCCAAGAAATTGTTTGCTTATGCAGCTTAACACACACCTGAAGCTGACTGCGTCGTGGTATTTACATTTTCTTGCTATCGAGTAAAAATAATGTTATATTGATGAGTTCAATGGAACTGCCCCACAAATGATGGTTATAATATTGGGCTAAGGTCAAAGCGAGCCCATTTCGATCTCACACTGAGAAGACTACCACTAAGAGAGAGGGAGAGGGTGGGCGAAAGAGAGAGAGAGAGATAAATGACTTCATTGGTTTCATCAGCCAATAAAACGCAAATTAGGCTTTCGGATGGCACATTGCATGCATATGAAGCGGCAGTCGAAAATTGAGAAACGATTATCGATGCGACCAGAACAGCTCAGATCAGATCTGATCTGATCTGATGCAAATTAGAAGTCGCCATGCGGACGAGTATTTTGTCACAAAAAGTCATTGCGCCGCAAAACTATTGCAATACGAGTACTACTCCCCCTGTCCAGTGTTCGGTGTTCAGTGTTCAGTGTTCAGTGTCCAGGCATGGCACCAAAAATAGGGTGCATTGCACCGAGAGCTATTTCAGGGCCAGCTCGTGCTGCTTGGGGCATTATTGGTGTAGTACAGTAGCCGCAATAGCAACCAGAGCATAACCAGAGATCGAATCAGGCAGGCTACATACAGTCCACCTTGAACTTCCACTGACCGGACTGCTGTATCGATGTCGATTAATTTATGCGCTAAGCACTTAAGATATTCTAAATGCCCAAAAAACACACAATACTCGAATACGCGTAATCAATGCATTCCGCTTGCAGATCTCCCAGATCTTAGAACTCAGAACACAGAACTCTGAGCTCGCTGCTCAGAACTCTGGAGCTATATCGAAATGTGTGTCATATATGCATGAGATATTTGGCGCCGACTCTTGAGCATACGAAATGCGTACAAAATGCAAACACAATTCTAATGCAAGCCACATCGAAAGGTGCCATCAAGTCGGCGAAATTCCTTTAATGCGCATCGTTCGATTCGAATGAGGTTCAATGTTTGACATTGACATGTGCCAAGGCTAGCTGCGGGCTCGCCCATCCACAGCCAACACACACACGCACACATTAAGATCTCTGCAATCTCTCAGCGAAATCTCGCAGTGAAAATAACCAAAAACAATTCCCAAACCTTTTGTCCCATGCCAAATGGCTTGCATTTAGCGCCATGCGGGCGCAGCATGCAAAAAAAAAAACGTTAGCCAGTCTGAGCCCATTACCAATCCCATTGCTAGTTGCTGTTCCAGCATCTTCTATATAATGTTTCTGTTCGAGGTGTTTTTCGCTTGGCTAGCATATGTCCAACATGTGTATTCATATGTATTCTGCGCCTGCCCTGACGTCCTGCATGCCCTGTTTTGCCCTGCCTCACCAGGCGTTGGCATAGGTGTGAGAGTTGAGCTAGCATTGTAATGTTTACTTCTCGTTCTTAGCATCTTCTAGATCTATACTTGATAAATTCTAGTTGAGAACAAATGCATGTTTATCTAGGATATTATTGTGTAAGGATAAAGTTTCTAGAATCTCTCGTTCATCTGAAGCTGTAGGTATGGGTGTTAAAGCTGTTTGAGCTGACAAATGCTTTTTTTTTTTTTTTTTTTTTTTTTTTTAAATAATAGAAATTAAAACAAATAATAGAAATACAAAAATTAATTTAATAAAATAATAAAATTCTTTTAATAAACTTTAAAAAATATATTTTGAATTTAATTAATTTATAATTTTCTGTGCATTTTATTTGAATAACATTTTCTTAATAATATAACAGATATCATGTTGACAAATAATTTATTTTTAATTTTGAAAAAAGTTGGTAAAAAAAAAACTGATTATAAATAGTATTTAGTATAGAGGTAATTGTAAATTTTCCTCTAGTTAGTCTACCTTTCTAAGATCCTCTCCCTATATTTGGTTTCCTACATTTGTTGTTCTACCTTCTTCGACTTCTCAGGCTGGTTCCCATGGCTGCGGGAATCTGAATTTCCAGCAAATGTAAACTCCAGCAGCGCCTCGCTAAACAAATTCTAGCGCCTCTACCTTTTTGGCCAACGTATGCGCACACAGATAATTGGGAAAACAAGCGCAACGCCACATGGCAAAGGACGTAGTGGTACGTGGCACATATATGAACCGAGCCACGTCGCCGTAGTGAAAGGCCAAGTTGAGGAACTCGTCAGAGCACGTACCAATGTGCCAAGCGTGTAGGTGCGATCTGTGCCTGTCTGTGGCCATTGCCGTTGTTGTGCCACATGATAATGTGAATTTCAACGGTATATATTCTTTTGCTTTGTGCTTTTCCCGTAGCGCCGGTTCCAGGCGTGTACCATGGCCAAGGGATTTCACAAGCAACACAAAATTCACACATTACGCGAACACCGGCGCTTGGATAGAAAATGAGAACGAAATGCAAAAAAAAAAAAAAAAAAAAAAAAAGGAAGAAAAGAAGAAAAACACACGAGTCACAGTTGCATATGTTGCGCCGTTGGCTCGTACGTTGGTTCGTGCTATAGGATCTTCCCACAGTCGCCGGGCACCAAGCTGTCTGCTGGCTATTCACAAAATTTCCATGTGGTATTCCCTGACGTCGCTGCCTCTGCCTCTCGATATTAGCAACATTATCATAAAGTGCGATTTTATAACTGGGCTGGGCAAAGGCGACATTTTCCCACCGCCGTCCATGTGTGAGGGAAATCCTTGCTATTGGTTTTTTGCACAGCCCCTGGGAAAACTGTGACGACTCACTCAACATAGTACCTGAAGCGGGCAGTGAAACTCAGCGGAGCTGAGCAGCGCTGAGTGTAAGACGTCTGTGGACAGTAGCCACTGGGCTGTGATCACTATTAGCAGCTCTCGCAGCATCAGTCAGCTCATCTGTGGTCATTTCGAGTGCACAGGTTGTAAAAGCAAATGCCACACCCACCACCAACAGCGAGCCAATGAGCAGCACTTGACTCTATGCGCCGGCGCAGGCGCATGCCTGCCTTCGACTACTCGCCGAGCCGAGCGACAGGTAAACACGGCGACAGCAACAGGTAAACATTTGCCAATATAAAATACAACAGCCTGTTGCTTCTGACGCGTGGCAAGTGTGTGCCACACAGTTAACTACCTGTTGACTGGTCCTTTGCATACTAGAAGGATACTTTGAGAAGCTGTCAAGTCAAATGGGAGATACTTGAGTGACTTGAAGTGGCAGTAGTTGGAATGGGATATGGCCTATTATATTTGCCAACAAATTGTATATATTTGTAAATAAACTCTTTTTGCTCCAGCAGAGACTAGAAGCTTTTTATATTCATGAATTTATTCAGAACGGTTCCAAAAATCTTTAAGAAGAATATATTTAATAAGAATAAGTTGTATCAAGCTCTTTTTTGATCATATAAACATGTCAACAGCTTAATTCAAGGTTCATTCTTTAGATATATTTAACGATTTTGAACGATGTAACTTAGTTTTACCTTTAGAATATATCATGAAATCCTTAAAGCTAAAATTGATTCTCGACAGCATCTATATAGACTCTAGCATATGTAAATTACATATAAAATTAATTTTCTATAACTCCCTCTTAATCACAAAGGTACTAGCTTGATCGATTTTCCACCTTATCTGTTAACTAATATACTAATTACCTCTACTTTAGCTAACCCTTACTAGACTGTCTAAATTATATTAAGCTCTCCCCTGATCAATTGCTCAGCAATTCAATTGGCAATTTGCAGCTCCAAAGCGATCTTCACTTTGTTCTCTATAACACACCTACTATAATGAACGCTCTCCAACAAACATAGTCTCTAGCATATGTAATTTTCATCTGATATGTGTATATCATCATCGTGTATTATACTTTAACCAAATGGGTTTAAAAGTTAAAAATAATTTTGATTGATTGCTTGGTCACATATATCTCGGGATGTAGGAGGTCCAAGGTGTATAACTATCAACAAATTTTAATTTAGGAATTAACATTCGGTGTACGGCTGCCAAAACCAAATCCTTTGGATGAGTCTGGCTCCAAAATGTTAACACCGGCTTCTTGCGGATCAATGGGTGGCGCTGGATTGCGAAACTGTTCGGCTGAGATGCGTGTGAGGAGTATGCCAACGCCCTCGATTAGTGAGAGCAAAATGCCTCCAATAATAGCACTGCCTGCCATGGAGGCCAGACCATTGCGTGCCGCTAGAATGCCACCAGTGGCAGCACCGCTGATAATGGAGTTCCACGGATCCTCCTTCTGCCTAAAGTGCACCAGGGTGCAATCAATGGTGCTGAACATGCCGCCCCAGGCAGCAAAATTGCCAGCTATAACGGGCGAGCGGGCCTTCACAGCTATCATGCTGCCCACGAGGCGACGGCTTAGGCCTTGTGGTGCATTCCTGAATCCTTTCAGCGCTTGAAAGATGCCACCACCAATGGAGCCCATGGCAAATGCACCGCCAGAGTCATCCACAATACGATAAGGGCAGGGTTCACGTGAATATTCCTCCATATTCGAATTGCCTAAACTTGGTATATGGATCGATCGATAAGACTTTCTCTTGCGAAATTGAATTTATATGAATTTTCTTTTGTATTATGTGTTTAATGATTTTGAGGGGCCTCAAAGCAGGACGTGCATGTAAATTAATATGCTAAAGACAAATAAATGAGAAAAACTTCCAAGCCTGCCCAACTGAGAACTAACAACTAGATACACTCCAGAATCAGATATATAAAATCCCTAACCTGAAGGCAATCTCATGGAAGTCTATTTAGGAACAAAATATCATGTAGTATTAATGTGATTATGATGTATAGCAATATATATATTTTAAAATTGAAAATAAATATATTTTGATGACAATTAAATTTGTAGACAACTTTTTTTTATTATAAAATTTTTTCTCGTAATTGTTGTGAGCAAATATTTGCTGCTTCAGCTGCAGAGCCTTGTTTAAAGCTAATTTTAAGACTATCGCTCGAATAGTATAGAAGTTATTTAATAATTACGAATAATAATGTATGTTGAATACTTTCAGCAAATTGATTTTTTGAAATAAAGTTTTTGATAAATTTCTATTCCCAAGTATTCCTTTATATATATTCATTTATTCACATATATTTAATATTTGAACTATCCTTTCCAAAAATATTTCCTCAAACAACATCACTTCACTCTTAAGTAATACTTCGTGCTGTTATTTAAAGACTATGTGAACCTTATCATAATATTATGAACGACGATCAGCTTTACCCTCAATAGCGAGGTTGGTTTTTTGAGGAACGGACTCGCTTATTTATTATCGGAACACTTGGCATGAATTAACATATATATACACACACACATACAGAGATTCACTAAAAACAGGGCCCGTCCCGAGTCAACAGAACGCACGTGGGGCAATCGTTAATGGCCAGGGGCCGGGGCCGGGGGAGGTTCGATGCGGAAAGGTTTCGTTAGAGCTTCGATAAGCGTTGCACAAAAGGTTAAATAGCAGAACTGTCGAGTGTAGTTAAACCATCAAATTTACTGCCAGCCGCACGGTCTGCCATGCAGCTGACTGTCTGGCCTGGCTGATCCGGTTGTCGACTGAGACGTTGCGACGCGTCGCCAGGGGAATGAAGAGGGGTTCTGTGGGGGGGTCTGCCTGCCAAGAAGGCCAGTCCCATTTCCAAAGACGCAATTTATACAGAGTCGAGTGGTGGGAAACGGAAACAATGAAACCGATTGTCATCGGTAGATAGTAGACGCAATCCAGAAGCTTGTGATGCGATTGCCCCATAAGTTGCCATGCATAATTATCACGCGTGCATAATCAAAATTTTGTGGATTGCATAGGAAAAAGCAAAGGCAAAGGCAAAGGCAAAGGCGAAGGCGAGCAGGAGTTGGTGTCAGGGAAACTTTGAAAGCGAACACAACTGTGTTTGCACAGCACTGACAGCGAGTCACAATGCAGTTAGGTTTGGTTTGCTGCGGTCTCTTACCCTTCAGATGGATATCGCAACTTGCAATGGCTGTACAACAAGGTGTCAAACGCCACTGACAAATGAAAGTGAAATTCAGGCAGGGACACCTGGACACACACGCTGCGCCAGCACATTGAGTGTATCTAAATATATAAACATATATCTTCTTTTTTTTTTTTTAGGTAGCGCCAGTCTCCAAAAGTC
This sequence comes from Drosophila borborema, assembly GCA_030914335.1. Taxonomy (NCBI): domain Eukaryota; kingdom Metazoa; phylum Arthropoda; class Insecta; order Diptera; family Drosophilidae; genus Drosophila; species Drosophila borborema. The sequence continues at coordinate 6,487,922 of JAUESP010000305.1, forward strand.
TGACCATTGTCTCATGGCTCACCGTGCGGAGGTCTGTCTGTCTGTCAAGTTGACATGTAAATCGTTAGAACGTGCTGGATTGATTGTTCTCACTTTAACGCGTTTATTGATTATCCGTTGAGTTGCCCTTACCCAGCGCTGATCATTTGTCAGTCGACTAATGCTCGATAAACTTGTGTAATTTGTTATTGTAAATGCGCGAGTTTGTCAACTGGGCTCATTGTTGAATTATTATAATTTTCTATCTTCATTTCACTCGAAATTTTCCTCTTTTATTAATGTCCAGCTCGTTAATGTGGGCACATTATGTTAACAATTCAAAGGATTGGCAATTTCTACGAAGGATTTTTCGATTTTCTGTGGGTTTTCCCACGAATTAACTTTACTTCTTTTCATGAGAATAAAGTATTCAGATCTGATCTCGGCCTAATTAATCTAAACTTTAGAGAAATACATTTAAATTGATTGATATACATAAATATACTTCAACTTTGATTACCCTAACGATAATTTCTCTTCAAGCTGAAGCCACCTGCGCAAATATATTGCAAATACCGATGGAGCAGCAGCTGCTGTTATGCAATTTGTTTGCCATCTATTGAAATGCATCTGCATAACAAAAACGAGAGCAAATCGGAACAAAACTCATTTACCTACCTTTGTGCACATGCCAAAAAAAAAATAAAATAAATAAATAAATAAGAGAAGAGAATCAAACAACGCGAGCTGGGCCAAACAATTGCGGTTGCATTTCCCTAGCGGGGGCTTATGCTATATAAATTTCAACAAATGCAAAATCAAAAGGCAGAAGGCAGCCCAGGCACAACAAAGGGCTTCGCTCAGGTACCATGCTAAGAATGCCTCCGTGGATGATGATGGCGGCATGCCGCCAAAAACCTCGCAAGGAAGCGCAGGCGCTGGCGACTGCCGAAGCTGAGCCTGATGATGATGACGATGCTGATGCTGATGCTGATGCGGATGGTGGTGGTGGTGCACTATTGTTTGTCACAGCGAGGCAATGACGCTCCCCTCTGCTCGCTCTGGCTGTGATTATTTTGATGACGATCCTGATGTTTTGTTCCTTTTTGCTTGAATTATGCTCGGTGTGCCCATTGTACGTCTGCAGATGCAAGTCAACGTCCGAGCATAGCTCACTCTTTCTCTCTCTCTCTCTCTCTCTCTCACTCTTTGTGCAAACAGATGCACGTCTTGCCAAAAAAAAAAAAATTGTAGAAATCCCTGGCCAAGACGCTGTCGCAGACGCTGACGAAACGCGCCAAAGGAGCAGCTGTCAATGCCAAGCCACCAACGCGCCAGCCAACACCCTCAACGGCATTAGCCGAGCATCTACATCGGCATCAGCCTCAGCATCCGACTCGGTCTGGTTGACAGAAACTGATTTGTGCTGCCTGCCCGAACGACGCAGATGCAATCCTTGTGCCATTTGCCGTTTCCTTGGTTTCCCGTTTGCATTGTTGGGCCAGTCCCGACCGGTGTAATGAGTTTTTTTCTCTCTCTTTATTTTTGCTTTAACTTACTTTTGTTTTGGGTATTTCTACATTTTTTTTTCATCTAGTTCTGATTTGACATAAGGTCCTGCTGCAGCCGACGAAAGGTGTTAATAGGGGCGTAATACATTGTTTATAGAAACTTTGCGATTGCATCAGCTGCGGTTTGGTAGATTTACTACTGTAGGCGGGTCTCTGAGGAAGTTATATGAGGGTTTTTGATTGGAATCTTTAAAAGCAGAAGGCATTTGCCTTAACAACTAAAGGCGTTCACACTGAAAGCTATATAAGATTAACATATTTAAGTATTGATTAATTTAATGAAAAAGATTAACTGTATCAGGAATCTTTGTGAATAATTTGAATATGGAATTTAACAGGAATCTTTGTGAATAATTTGAATATGGAATTTAACCAATATTTTTATATCGCTTTTATTAATTTTGATTTCTACTAGCTTTAAAGATTGCATGCTTAAAAATATATATATACATATGTATATACTCGAAAAAATGTTTATAAATTTAATATATTTTCCATGTAATTACTACAATATATTGTGATTTATATTGACATTTCTATAGAGCTTGAATTTATTCACTTACCACATCATTATGGCAATTTTTTCCAACTTTTAATGATATTTCACTTAAATAAAAAAATTTACTTTCTTGTAAAAAACCTTCTTCCCACATAAATAATTGTCAATAATATTATATTATAAATTAATTTTATAAATTATATTACAAGCTAGAGTAGACTATGAATATTATAATGTCAAATAGAATATACTCAATATCATCAAATACATTAACTTGTTTTAGTCCGGCATATCCTTGAATCAATATATAATATTCCTTACTTCCTTATTTCCGACTTCCTTCTACATCTTTAGGACCTCCTAGAGCATTGCTTAAATCATAATCACCAGAACATAATTATACAATATTTATACACTTCATTTAGGAGATTCATTTAATAGGCTAAACAGCACGCTTAGTATAGGCCACAACAGGACGAGCTGTACAAAATCAGCTTACTAAAAAAAACACCTAAAAAAGAAGCTGTTGAGGAGACAGGAGAGAGGGGGAGAGAGTTCGATTTAAGGACGGCGTTGACACACAATGCCCATAATGCCGACGCATTGACAGGATAACGAAGCGTGAATAGGCACGTAACCTGCGCGAATGTATCTCGGCAGCGGGAGTCAAGGCAGCTGGCAGGTGACAGGCCACACAGTACAGGGGAGAGAAGCTTCTTTGGGGGTTGGCGTCCTTTTGCGGGGTCATTCACAATTCAGAATTTGGCGAGAACAATGGATCACAGGTAGCAGGCAAAACATTAAGCGGCACCCGCACATAATCGCAGACAAACGGCCAGACAGACAGACAGACAACTCGATGCGGCCAGGTGATCCAACTTTTTGATTTCTTCTGGCTAAGGACATTGATACGCCGGCGGCAGCGATAGTAGAGATTCCTGGAAGCAATTCCTTTCGCTGGCTTTTCAAAACATTTACTCCAATGTCTATGCCGTCTGTCTATCTGTCCTTTATTGTGTCATGAGGTCCTAAGGCCTATTGATTGTGCAATGCACCCGGCCCTAGGCCCGTGGCAGTGATTTTCTTCGTTCTCTATATCTTTCATGCTAGCAAACGCTCAGTTGTTGTTGGCTTCGATTTCGATTTATGGATTGGAAGTTCTTTTGTCTGTGCAAAAAAAAAAACAACAAAAAATAACAGCAACAACAACAAGAGCCTGGCATCAGGTCTGCAGTTGCCATGAGGATCTGGTCTGGGGGTAGCAATCAACCATTCATTGTCAACGACATCACACATCGTATATCTTGGGCCATAGTTTGTATTCTTTGGTGGTTTTTATTTTCTTCAGTTCTCTTCCTTATTTTCTTTCTCTTTTCTGATATTTTTCTTTTTGGCAAAAGGTGTGCCAGTGCACCGGGCCAAGCTGCACTAACTGAGAGTGAAGAGGAGACTGAGATTGAGAGAATGAAATATGACTTAGACTCTGCAATTTAGGTTGATAAAACTTAAAATATATATTATAAGGCATTTAATTTAGAAACTCGCAAATGTGAATAACAGTCTGTTTGAAACGATTAAGAGTACAGAAGCTATTTATTATTTTCTTCTGTACTCTTCTCTTCGACATTATACTCAGTGCATCTTCTGCTCCATTTTCTCCCTATTTATCCTGTTCATCTGTCGATCTCTGTTCTGCTCTCTCGACAATACAGAGCAATACTCTATAGAATGTATTGTGCACAGCAATAAATGCAGAGAAGACAAGGTGCAAAAATGGGACGGGCCCATTGTCTGCAAAAAAAAAAAATAAAGAGAAGAAGCAGCAAATACAACAGGGTCAGAAAAACCGTAGGCGCACCTGCATATATTCTAACGGAATCAGGCAAAGATCGTCGCCGGGAAAAAAGGGTTTTTCCAGCCGCGCTGCCTGATGAATGAAGTGCGGTTGACGGAAACATCGCGATACAATAATCCCAAGCTAATGCTAATGAGCGGACTAGCCCCGGCACAAATCCCAGCAGGTACTTGACAATTGCAGTACGACAAGTGCCAGGGTATTTGAACAATGCTGAAAAGGTTCTTGGGTTTCTCCGCCTGATGAATGAATCGCATTCGAGCGCGGGTTATTTCGCGGTGTCCTGCTGGCAATTCCGCATCGAATATTAGCATAGTGATCATTAGGTAGTGGCCTGTGGATGCCATGGCTGGTAATTGTGCGGAATAACACACGTAATAACCGAAAATGGACGGGAACGCCCGTCAGGTAGGATCGGGAGGCATCTTCGCTGGCTGAGAAGAAATTCCCGCGATATACACCGTGGCTCGGACATTGGCCAATCGTGGCTTGTTTTGCTTGAGTTTCGCTGACTGCGTAATTGGATAACCTGGGAAATTACTTTAAATCCGATGCTGATCCATATCCGGACGTTTGTTCGCGTATGTGATGGAGGAAAATCCATCATAGGGAAAATACAAAATGGAAATACGTTTTGCTTACTTGCCGCATCTTCCATCACACCCATGGCCCAGGCGAGAGTCGAATGCGACGATTGGTCAGCCTCAGCCTGGGAATGCGATCGCATTTGGGAATTGGAATTTTAGCACTTGGAAATTTGTACTTTTTGTCATCGTTTTGGGTTTATCAAAACTTTTGGGTTTGCTAAATTTGCTTCGGTTTTTTTTCATCGATCTTCACACATTGCCCTGGGAAACGGCAAGGAATGGGGAAAATGCGTGTGATTTGGTTTTTTTGATGGCTGGGAAATCAGTTTACAATGTTATTTGGGAACTTGGCTATGCGGGCTGAACTGTTTTCCCAACCAGGAAGTCTCTAGGATGTGTGGTGAGCCTCTCCAGTGTTTGATCATGTGTGCAAAGCGTGAGATGAGGGGATGTGGGTTCGTTGTTTATGTCATGTAATGAGATAAGCTCAAGTCAAAGGTGGCAGTTACACAACATAATACACTGAATAATTTCCCAACTGGAGTCTGAAGCGTTGTCAAGTAATCGTTTGGAACTTGAGCGATAATAAGTTAGCATAAAGTGCACCCAAGAGCTAACATACTCGATGAGGCGTCGCATCTATTTATATATCTATACATAGGTGCAATGTCAACTGTAATGCCGGCACAGCTCAGGTTCAATTTGCCTCCCCACGACTAAAGGCACCGGCACAGTGGCAGATGTGCTTGAAAAACTACCCCAATGCCTAGTTCGGGAATCCAATTTGACTCGTGAAAAATGCCAACGCCGTAAAAATAGAAACTCAATGCACGGAGCTGGCGAAACGAGGCGATTGAAAGCGAAACTCAAATTCCGTGGATGCTAACGATACCTGCAAGAGCGTTTGACATGGTGTTGGGACTGGGACTGCTATATGCTCGGGGTTTGACGAGTTATTACAGCACGTCTGTGCGGGGTAACAGGAGAAGCTCGAGAAACATCGATGAGGTCGCTGAGAGAGAGCAGCAGCAGCAGCAGCAGCAAACGAGAAGCTGTCATAAGTTATCAGAGTGCTGATCGTAGCGCCTGCCAGGGAGCTTGACACATTCACTGAGGGTGCGCCTGCGTTGGATGCTCAGAGGTTCCATCAGGAACTCTGTCGGGTGCTGCCCTTAGAGAGCGCAGTCAGGTAATTGTGGTCAGGTAGAGTGAGCGAGAGAGCGCTACAGAGCATGAGAGAACAGCAAATGGGAAACACGCAATAAGGGTATGGGAAAAGTGTCGCTGTATGTGTGCGTGTGTCGCTGTGGATTATTGTTGTTGTTGTTGTTGTTGCTGCTGCTGATGTTGTTGTTATTGCTACCTAGCGACGTACACGTGCGCCCTGCGTCGGCACATGAGTGAGTGTGCGTGTGTGTGTGTGTGTATGTGTGAGTGAGTGTGTGAACTGAAGAAGAACCACCACCAAATAGCAGGCAGCAACAGCAGCAGCAGCAGCAGCCCCGAGCATATAAAAGAGCGCGCTCGGCCCTCGACCTGTCACAGCAACCTCATCGTTCGTTGAGTAAGCAACTCGCTCGATCTCGCATCAATCTCTAGTGCTACGGAACTACGCGTTACCAAAAAAAAAAAAAAAAAACAAACACGATCAATTCCACAACTCAAACATTAACATCAAATAAAAACTCACACAAGCAACGACATGGCCGCCAACTACAAGAGCTGCCCGCTGAAGAAGCGCCCCATTGTCTTTGTGGAGGAGCTGCCGCAAACGGAGGCCTTGGCATTGACCAAGAGCTCACAGTTTGCTTCAGTGCAGCAACAACAACCCTACCAGGAGGAGCAGCCACAGGATCTGTCACTCAAGCGCAAAGCTTGTGATATTGATTTTGAGGATTATGAGCTGCCGGCCAAGCGTGAATACGTGCTGAATCTCTCAAAGACGCCACTGACACCACGCCGTCCCAGCTCTCCGCTCAGCTCTGCGCTGCTCTCGCCACCCGCCGAGCCCAGCAGCCAGGATTACCAACCCACTGATATACACATGCGCGGACTGACAGCCGCCACTGCCGGCTACACAACGAATCCATACCAATCGGCCTTTGTGCTAGCCGCTGGCTGCAATCCGATCTCAGCGCTATGGAATAGCTATCAGCCACATCTGAATGCTGCCGCATTCCCGTCGCCGGCCAGTTCATTGGCCTCACCGCACTCGGTCTACAGCTACCAGCAGATGACACCGCCCTCGAGCCCTGGCTCGGATGCCAGTTCCGAGCCGGAGGATCTCTCGGTGCGTAATGATATTCCGCTCCCAGCACTGTTCCACCTCTTCGACGAGGCACGCAGCAGCGCTGGCAGCCAGAGCAGCAGCAGCAGCAACAGCAGCAACAACAGCATTGCCAACTACTCCTATGCCGCCAGCATCGGCTCCGGCTCGAGCAGCAGCAACAACAACAACAACAGCAGTGTCTCGACTGCAGCTAAAAATTATCGCTACAAATGCGACAACTGCCAGAAGATGTACTCCACCTCAATGGGACTGTCCAAGCATCGTCAGTTCCATTGCCCGGCAGCTGAGTGCAACCAGGAGAAGAAGCAGCATTCGTGCGAAGAGTGCGGCAAGCTCTATACCACCGTGGGAGCTCTTAAGATGCACATTCGTACCCACACGCTGCCCTGCAAGTGCCCCATCTGCGGCAAGGCCTTCTCGCGCCCCTGGCTGCTCCAGGGCCACATTCGCACCCACACCGGCGAGAAGCCCTTCCAGTGCCCCGACTGCCCGCGCTCCTTTGCCGATCGCTCCAATCTTCGTGCCCACCAGCAGACTCACGTCGATGTGAAGAAGTACGCCTGCCAGGTGTGCCACAAATCCTTCTCGCGCATGTCTCTGCTCAACAAGCACACCAGCTCCAATTGCACCATTACAATTGTCTAGACTGGTGCCCAGAGGCAGACCCAACACACACACACACACACATTCCGCTGGCGAGGATTAAACCTAACCTAACCAAACCAAACTAGACAATAATCTAGCCCCGACTCATAGTTAGCTTAAGATCCTATCGGTTTTGGTGCTATACCTTTAGATCTAGTAAATCCTATTTATTTCATTTGTAGCTCATAAGTTCTTGTAAATTTGCCATAATTATCAGACAGCATTTGACCAAATTTAAGCATTTAGCTCATAGTTATTTTATTGATCTTATATTATTTATAAACCATTTTTATTATGTTTAGCAAATGTTAATGTTAAGATCTTTTGCTAGTTGTTAAGCTAATCGATATATATTTTTATAAAAATAAATTTTCAAACATGACAAAAGAAATTTTCCAACTGCTTTAAATTATTTTTATTATTATTATTATTTATTTATTTTTTTTATGAAGGAAATCGTTCTTCCTGCCGCTGGCTCGCTCATATTTTAATATCATAGAACTCTGCTCGATATTTGTGTATTTGATTTCAAAATTCCCCAACTATACACTCTAACAATATCGAATTCAGCCTGTTCAAAATACACCTTTCCATGGGTAAACAATGAGTTAAAGGTTCCACTTTCATTTTCAAAGGACTTCCTCTTAACCCGCCCCTAATATTTCATCAATTCGTATCAAAGAACAATTTTTGCACCTTTGGCAAACGCAAATATTTAATTAGCTGCCAGAGGACATTATCGAAGCACGTTTCCTGCTATTCGTCCTTTATTTTGTTGTTGTTGTTGTTGTTGTTGTGGATGTCGTCGTTGGCAGCAATCCTTTTGGCTCAATTGTTTGCTCAAAGGATCTCGGCGCATGCGTCCTGTCGCAGGTGATAGACGTACATGGCTGTAGCAGCAACAACGGCTGCTTATCGAAAACTATTTGAACTAGCTGATTGACATGACAGACGGTAGAATCTACAGCAAATACTCGGCACTCAACACTCAGACACTAGACGGTAGTTTGTAGTGCATTTAAGCCATATCAATGACAACAATAGGCGCTTCGACTCTTATCTAGGCACATTTCAACAACCTTCTGCTTCGAATGCTCGATAATGCAAATGGTACCAAATCGGTTAATGTAATTACCTGTCTACGTTGATAAGCAAACTGTGTCCTATCACCTACAGGTTACAGTCACGTTCTTTCTTAGCAATCTTAGCTACAAGTCAAAACTGTAGAAAACTAAACTGAAAAAGATTGTTTCCTTTAGGGTCTCATATTAGTGACATTTTGCAGCAATGGCAACACCTTTTGCCCATAAATCATACTCAATAAAAACACATTCCTAGAACGACACTTTAGGCACACAACAATATATACAACAGCCACAACAAAGTACAATCATTTTCAGCACACTCTTTTCTTCTTTTCGCGGTAATCAGAGCGCGTCGCTTGAGCAACTGCAAAAAAAAAAGAAGAAAACAACAAAAACTGGAAAATAATGTAGTAGAAAACTGCAGGATATGGAGAGCCAGGCTGTGAGAAAAACACCTTGCATACCTTTTTCGCATACAGTTAGCTATACTATAGCTACACTGGAAGAAATTTGGATTGAACATATGGTTGCTGATTGACTTACAGAAGATGATCTATATTTAATATTTATTAATATATTATCTTTTATTATTAATGCTATATAAAATTAACAAACTCTTGCAAATAATACTATATATAAAATATTAAATAATTAAATATTTAAGTACATAATTACATTCATATTATATATCATCTGAAATATATTAATTCTTACATCATATATGATCTAGCTCCTTTATATCAAAAGATATTTCAACTAAACTTTTATTTTAATTAAAAATAATATAAATGAGGTGTAATTCTTATTTTTAACTTTTAGGATACAAATTGAAGATTAAAGTTATAACTTGATTTTGTTATAAAATGGTGTAATAATTATTTTTGATCATATACATTAATTTTAATAATAAAAAATAGTTTTCTTAATATTTTTTTTTTTATAAAATTTATAATTGCTATAATTGTCCATGGTTTTAATGACATTTAGTAGTATTGTCTTTTCGATTCTTTTACATATAATTAATATAATTTATATTTGCAATCAAATAAATGAATACAAATTTTGTTCTTTACAAATTTCCTTCTTATTATATCTAAGTTATTTCACTTATGAAATGATCTTACTTTTCTTCAAGTGTATTATACCTGTCGCCCAGTTGTCTGCTGCGTTGTTGCCGTGTCACCTAGTGACCTACAAGCGACTGCATAATACTTTTGGCTTCTGGCCGTCTGATCTGTGCCGCCTTTGTGTTGTCTTATTGTTGCGGCATCCTTTTCGCCAGGCTACAGTCTTGCCATTGTCCTGCCGCCGCAAAACTCGTAGCTAATCATTGCTGAGCCATCGCAGAACACTCACACACACACACACACAAATCCTTTGATTGAATGACTAACAATAACAGCAACTACAACAACAACAACAACAACAAAAACAACAACAACAACGAGAAAAGCCACCTGAAGCAGCAGCAACTTTTGTGGCTCAGATCCATGCGGATTGGAGTCTCAGCTCGAAGCGGAGCAGATAACAAATTGCAATTGACAAAGCAACCCGAGTCGAGTCAATCGGCTACAAGATGCGATCGAATTTGCAAGCAACATACGAGTCGCTGCCATACAAATCGATGGTTGGCCATGATACAAGTCGCAGCATTTGTAATTGCCTTCCATGGCAAGGAGGAGGACGATGAGGAGGAGATAGAGGAGATCGAAGGAGGCTTTTTGGGCATCACGGGATCGGAAGACAAAGTCGGGGTAAATCAGTGAGCGGCGGCGCATGTCACACAGCAACAACAACAACAACAACAACAATAACAGCAACAAAACAAAGCTCATGCAAAACAAACATTAGGAAATGCAATACGAATCCAAGTCACAGCCACAGCAGCCACTTAGGCAGTCACTCAGAGCGGGCCAAGCCAGGCCAGGCTGGGGCGGGCTAGGCCGAGCTGGAGCTGAAGCTGGAGCTGGAGCTGGGAGTCGTGGTTGTCGTCGTTTAGGACGTCTGAGATTACGACGATTACGTTTTACTCCAAATTTGTATGCTGCCAGAGTTGTAATTGAAAAAGCATCAACATTAATCTTGGTAACTCTCGCGCAAGTCAGCGCCGCGATTCGCATTCGCATTCGCGTTCGATTTCGATTTGGATTCAGATTTCGTAACCCCCACCGATGCAGATCACATAGATAAGACAAAACCAGTGAGGCGGGTGTCTGTCTCATGTGGGGGCTGCTGCTGCTGCTGCTGCTGCTGCTGCTGCTAAATGCCAAATGCAGCCATGTTAAGGCCAAAAACATATTGCTTAATCGCTGCGCGGATGTGGAGCAACAGATATGATCTGGGTCTCGCTCGACAAGTGAGCGAGATGATGATCGTCAACGATTGCAGCGCATAAATCAAATGCCTGCAGAGAAATTGCAACTGACAGAGCAGCCACGACGCTTGACGCTCTACGATCTAAGCTCTTCGCTCGACAGTCGTGGACAACTGTCCCGATCAGTGCGCGGCTCATCAGAGCGTCGAGCATGCAAACTTTATGGCTTTGGCATATGCAAAATGTGAGCGATCGTGGCCAGCAAGCGACACTCAATGCCCCAACCGCAACGTCCTCATACGGTTAACAGTCCCTGCCAACCTGTCAGCGATCTTAGCCAGTGTCAGTCAGTTAGTCAGCCAGCCAGCCAGGCAAGCAGCCTCGCAGTGTGAGCGACCTTAACTGTAAAACCCATCCACAGACCACATTCAGTTCTAGGCCCATGGCTCGATCAAGTTCTGCGCCTCGAGTAACATGACCCAACAACAAGCGTGGCGTTAGTTGTCGCTAAGTGCAACTCGTTGAGTCAGTCGCAGTCTCGTCACAGTCCTGCCCCATCAACTTGTTGCCAGTTTGCTGGCAATAGAGATGAACGCGTGCTAACTGCATGAGAAGCAAATATTTTGAAGAGCTTGTTAGATAATTAAACTTGTTACTAATATAAAGCAGTAAGAGCATATTTAAAAACTGTAAATAAAATTACTTGTCTGGAGTATAAGCTCAGAATTTCAGCATGACAAATTATCTAATGCCGTAGCGAGATCTACAATCAAATAGAATTATCATATATTTGATAATAAGTTAGAATTCACTTTTAACATATTTGACTCAAAAGCTAAACTAAATTTAATTATTTTAACTTATTTATTTTATTTTTTTTAAGTTTTATTTTATAAAATTAAAATTACATTTCTAACAGAATTTCTTTACTCAACTCGCATCAAACTCTTCAAATACATTTGATAATTTATATATATATATATACATTAATTGATAAATTTCTTTATAGAATTATTATCTATTTAATGCTGAATTAATATGAAAATTGTTTTGATACTTCATGTGCACTATAGTTATATTTATATTTATTAAACAAATTCATCTTGAATTTGATATGCGTTGACAGCCATTGCCCTTGCTCATCTCTAACATGCTTTCTAGTATTGTGCATTCCTTTCTTTCTTTATTTTCCTATCTATTGCCCCCTCTCTCTCTATCTCTCTGGCTCTCTTTCTCTATCTTAGCTCTGCTCTGTTAAAGCTAAGCATCGTGCCTTTTGCCTTTGCTGTAGATCGCCAAGCGTTGATAAATGTTGTTACTTGTCGTTGCTAGTTGTTGTTGTTGTTGTTGTTGTTGTTGCTGTTGTTGTTGTTGCTGGCCAGAGTCGTTGCAAACGTCGTCCGATCGATGGGTGGTTATAGTTGACATGTCGTTTTGTGTTTCCTATGCTCATCATCGTCAGGGACGCGCCGGCTACATGATCAATGAGCCACAAGCAACAATAGGAACAACAACAAGAACAGCAGATACGAGTCTAAGGCTTTGCCTGATCGTGGCCTGACTCTACCACACTGATTGCCCTTGACAAGTTGGTATTTTCCTCAACGGTTAATTGTGGCTATGATTTTTGTCAGCATCTACGGCGGCATCAATTTAATTAGTCTTGGCCGCCTGCTCTAGCCTGCCCAGCAGCCAACAGATATATTACTTCCTGCTTGCCAAAAGCGGACGCATCTTCAGCAACAGAATTTGAATTTCATAAAACTCAAAAGTAGAAATAAATATTGCATATATAGTGAAAAGGGTAGAAAGTAGCGACCGCTACGATACCCAGCACATATCCGAATCGTTAATTTGCAGGCAAATCGATTCGATTCGATTGCTGCCCGTCGCGATTGCATCTACTTGACACACATCGCACGCAAATCGATGCGGTAGCATTTACAGAATATTGTATCGTTTATGGAGTGCTCGCTTACAAGCCGCTAAAAGATGCGATCCGAGTCACTCATCCAAAAATAACTAGCAATCATCATGATTGTCGGTCCGCAACGTACAGCTGACTACAGATACAACAGATACAGCAAAAGCCTACGCCCAAAGGCAACAAAAATACGAAAAAAAAAAAAAAACTTCAATAAAAAATGTACAATTTATGTATGTGACTTTCTTCATGCAATGGAAAACAGGCCTACCTTTCAAAAGATTTCAGTTCTGCTTGACGACAGCGTGGCAAGCCAAGGAGGGATCTATGTCATAGATGCTTCTGAGCTGAACTGATCAGATGATCAGCTGTCTCAGCTGTCTCAGCTGTGTTGCTCAATGCTAGAGAACTGTTCTTTCCATTTGCTGAAAATGTTGGGCTCAAGTGTTTTGCAATTTGTTTTCCAATTTCTGTGTTTATTTTCACTTTAATCGAATACCCAAAGAAAGTGCATAGAACGGTAGTTCAGGCCATGCAAACCAATGAATTGCTATGAAAATATATGCTAGAAACTGTTGCAAGACATTCACGTGTTAAACCGAATAGCAGAGCATGCAGTGGAAAGCAAAAAGAAAGCATCACATTCACACCTAGACAATTTACTTACTATTCAAAATAAATCTGGACTCATGTTCGATGGAATCCAATTGGATGACGCGCATAGCTTTGCTGGATCTATTGAAATATGCATGAGCCCATGCCATCGGCAAGTCCGAAGAAAGACTTTCTTCCGTTTCCGCTGCGGCAAAAATTTGCAGAGCAATGACGCATTGCTGCGGCCCGCCTCAATAGTTTCTAATTTTCTTCTTCTTCTTGTTCTTCTTCGCATTGCATTGAATGCCACGGAGCCACACACAGAAGTGTGTGTGCCACACATCGTAAACTAACAGTTTGTAAAATGTTCCTCGGCCGTAATTAACTTTATCGGTCAGACGCACAACTGTTAGCCCGGCTGTTGGCCGCGTTCGTTCCCGTTTCTATTACCTGTTCTGATTTCAGCGCTGAAAGTGAAACCGTAAATTCTGGCCCCTAGCTTGGCCTGATCGCCTTGTGGCTATCAAATCAAACATCAGGTGTCGGCATCTTTTTGGCCAAGGCAACATTTCATTCAGGCCATTGGCTCGGAGCTCAGTGCTGGGCCCGGCTGTCGGCGGCCTCATCAAATTTTGGTCAGCTTGTAATTAATTTCATTGCAACCAAAATAGATACATCTTCTTTGGCCGGGTCAGCAGTGCACGCTGTGCCGTGCCATATGGCGCTAGTTTAGGTCCTGGCTGCAGATCCTGCCCCACACTTACTAAACAACGCAGATAGAGTTTGCTCTCCCTTGCCTTCTCTCTCTCTCTCTCTCTCTCTCTCTCTCACTCATTCCTTCTCTCATTCTCATTCTTCCTCTCTCTCTCTCAAACAACCCGCTTAGTTAGTTGCAATTAACACGCCACGCTTCGGTCCTGTGCCACTCGTGCGCCGACTCATTCGTTTTGGAGTGGGAGTAGGACGAGCTTGGCCAAGCATTTGTTGGCCATAGCTCACTTTTCATCAATTTCGAAACAAACAACAGTTGGCCAAATGCCTTCGCCCGTAGTTTTCCCTAATGAATTCATTCGCTTCACTTTTCGGTTGTAAGTCGGAGTTCATTATCCCCGCGATGCACAATTTTATGTGGGCAGTTGTTAGCCGTTCCTGTCCGTTCGCTGGAATTGTTAAAAGGATTGTACATTCTACAGAATTTATTGGGTGTGTCCGACATATATTAGTGGCCGCTCGACTTTCTATCCTTCTCTCTCCCCCACCACTCTCTCTCTCTCTCTTTTTCATTGTATATTTATTATTTTTTTGATGGTGTTTTGATAAGCGGTTGAATGTTGTTGCGTTTCTGCCCTCTGTATAATATTTAATTAAAGGGCTCAAAACGAGAGCGAACATTGAACAGAATTAAAAAAAGAATGAAAACTATTTCAAAACGGCTGCCATTATGATGGTTAATTTAGAAAAAAATATACCAAAATCATTTAGAAAAAATAGAAGCTAAATGGCTTATCTAATGTTGTATCATTATCCTCTTTATCCTTGATCTTAAATGCATTATATAACTATGGATAGCGAGCTGCTTCATCTAAACTTTGGGGCCTGTTTAGATTTCGAGTGTCAATCATGCTAAGAAATTGATGTTTTCATTTATAAGTTTGAAATAAATTCACTATATTCCTCAGCTGAACTATATAAATTATAGAAAAATATAAATAAATTTTTAAAATATTATTAAAAATAAAGTATGAAATATTATTCTTAAAATTAAATTGTTTTCAATTTTATTCTATTTTTCTTGATGTCAAAAATTATTTTTAAAAAATGAAAATATTTATTATTTCAATATATTTTATAAAATTTCCAAACAATTATTTATTTCCTTTTGCATTCATCAACCATGAGGAAATTACAATTAAATATGTTTAATCTATTCTCTAGCATAATAAATGTTATCCTACAATTTTTCTACATTTTTGTTGTTCTAATTATGATTTGTGTCGACAATGATTTGCATAGCAAAGGTGAAGGCAATTAATTATCAAACAAAATGGAAAAATTTACATTTTCACAAATGGAAACAAACGCAAATTAACACCTTAAACGCGGCTGTAACCTGTGGCAAAGCGGAACTGGCAATCGAATATTGTAGCATATGCATATAGCGAACTATATATCTCTGCTATATATCCAATTGCACCCACATGCCACTGCAGCACGCCACAAAACCTGGCGCCAGATTCCGGGGCGAGTTGCTCTGTTGTTGTTGTTGTTGTTGTTGTTGTTGTTGTTGCATGCATTCGACAGACTTTTCAATTAAAATTCAAATTGATGCAAACAAGTGGCCAAGCCCCATTCCAGTGCCCAATCCCCAGTCGCAATTGCTGTTGTTGCTCTTGCTGTGGCTGTTGCTGTTGCATTTGTACCAGTACCAGGCCAAGTCCACCAACTTCACAAGTCCAGGTTCAGGCCTCGCATTAACAAATTGAAATTTGCTCGCGCCACTTTGACAATGCTAACGCCCCCGAGCCAAAGCTCACAGCTGAATTGCCTGATTTCTTTATTCTAATAATTTTGCATAGATTGCCCATAGAGCCATAAACATTATGTGAATGAGAATGAGAATGAGTCTTGGTATAGAGCAAACCAAGAACCGTCAAACTGTCATTTGATGGCGTCGCCAATGACGCCCGATTATATCGCCAATAATTGGAATTGCCTTTTGGCAAAGCTTGTCCAAAAACTTTAGATTTTCCACTGGGTGTCTGCTAAATATATAGTTCAAAGTCAAACTTATCATATCTCTTCCAATGATCTGCGCCGGCTTTTGATTAATTGCCAGGGTGAGTGTTGCCTAGCTCGCAGGCAAATGGGAGGGCCTACAAAGAGACTAGCGCTATATATATATTTTGATTTCATGACTTGAAAGTAGAATAAGCTTTACTTCAATATATAGGCAAGTATATATTGAACTATATATTTACATGTCTATAAATATATTACTTATAGATACGAATACAACGAAAAATGTTGAGTTGAAAGATTGAAGGACGACAACGAGGAAAACAAATTTATCTAGGTGAATGGAAGTCAGACTGAAAGTCAATATTTTTAACAAAGATTTACAAATATTATATAAAATAAATTAAGATATATTTGAATACCTACAGATTTACAAAAATGAGAGCCAAGTTCTGTAAGAGATTTAACAATTAGAAATGGTTAAGAAATTGTTTAAAAATTTTTAACGAATATCAACATCAACTTACTGCTAATCCATCAATTGTAATTATGTATGTATGTATCTTTATCTTATATTACCTACATTTCACATTTTCAACTCCATTTAGTTCTTCCCAATTTGATTTTCAAAATAAAAATTGAGTTAGCTATCAACCCAAATCGTTTAGTCTTTTGCATGTTCTACTTATTACTCGCTTTTGGGAAAGTTCTGTCACTTCCGCTTAGTCTTTGTCAAGCGTTCCACACGCAGTTGCGACATGCCACACATATTTGCATGCCACACATTTGTGCTGCCTCTTGCAGTTTTGTGCTCCAGCTTCAGCAACATTTCCTAGTTTTGTGGTCGGTCAAAAGTCTTCCTGGAGTAGAGTTACGGCAAGTGCAGAGGCCCCCATAGCTCTCACTGAGTGTGCTGCAACAGCAACAGCAACAACAACAAGCGTCTCTTAACTGGCAAGCATAATGCAACATGACATGCGCCGCATGTGCAACACAACAGCCGAGCAAATGTTGCAAATATGAGTTCATTATTTAAACGTTGACCAAAAACAAATTGACAAGTAAATGCGGCACATGGCTGACTTTTGGTGTCCAGCTGAAGTCTTTGGCTTAACGTTCCACTTTGGAGCTCGACTCTATGGTCATAGTGGTTTCTAGGTGGGTTCGTATTTCTGCTCCAATAGATGCCGCTGATATTGTGCGCATGCGACGCTCTTGTTATTGTTGCACACACACACACAGAGAGATGCAGAGAGACGCAGAGAGACATAGAGCGACACAGGCGTCATCAACGCGCACACATTTTGCTCTTAAACGGACGACGCGTTCGGCCGCTCCGCGTGCCACTTCAAAGGCCTGAAAACCGACAAAGCGCCAGCACCACGCACCATGCCGCACCACAAGCTCGATGACTGCCTATGGCTGGCTGGCTGGCTGGCTAGCTAGCTAGCTGGCTGGCTGGCAGGCGCCTTCTTTGGTGGCTTGATCTTTGGCCGGGGCCAGGCCGTTGCCCAGTTGAGTTTCGCTTGGACGCACTTCCCACTTGTTTGTTCGCTCATTCGTTTTGCAGTTATGAGATGGCAACAACAACAACAACAACAACAACATCATGGTCTCAACTTGTTAACGCTTTGGCCTACAGTTGAAAACTTGCGCCTCATCCTCTAAACGCCAAATGGCTTGTTGTTGCCGTTGTTGTTGTCGTTGTTAATGATGCCTTATAATGCCAGCGCGCCTGATTTGCCACAATTTATTATGAAAATCGTAATAATCTGCAAGATTTCTGAACCCACAAGACGCATTTGTCTTTGACGTCGGCGTCGTGTCGTTCGCTTATCTCCAAGTGGCGTCCAGGCCACAGTTCCCATCCGTCAGCGTCGTCGCGTCGATAGCTGGTTAATGCTTTAGCCTGGCCAGAAGAAACACGATACGCAATGCTAGCTCCCCTCGGACTGCCCTTTACACCCACCCATGCAGCAGCTGGCGCTGCAGTTGGAGCTCTCGCTGCGCGTGTCATATTGGCATTTCCTCTTTTGGCGGGCAACGCCTACGTGACGTTCGAAGAGGTACGGATACGGACGGAGTTCAGGGAGGCGGCTCGTCTTAAATCGTTTTCGAATTGATTTTTGCCGTCAAATTTGCACAGCCAGAGCCAAAGCCGCATCCCACTTTGTGGATCCATTGTGGATGTGGTTCATTTCATGTAGCGCTTGTTGTCGTCGCAAAATGTTACTAATAGTTCGAAATTACAAGCCAATAGTCGTTCGGTACTCATTGGACTACACAAGCACGAGCTACGAGCTACGAGCCACGAGTAGGTGGTTCCACAACTCGCATTGATAAATGATGGACAGACGTCAGCTAAATGCATCATATATAAGACTTTATTTGACATGCAGGCAATCAAATGCTGTCGCAAGGATTATTAAAAAATAAAACATTTGACAGCTTTTCAAGTAAATCAAAATCTATATACATATGTAGGTATTTAACGAGCGGAATGTGTAGAAAATTCATCAATTTACAGCAAATTCACCAATCGTAAGAGAATCTTGCAATATTTTTTTCTACTTTCATTTTATAGCTAGATAAAATAGTCTAAAATACAGCTTAGAAAGTTTTATGCTCTATGTTGATATTTTATAATATTTATAATTATAATACCGAGAATCTTTACGATAAGTTTTTATTTAAATGGCCAATCCAAACCCATCACTAAATATCTGATAGAAAATAATTCAATTTTCTATTAACAAAATTGAAGAGAGATATATATTTTAAGCACATTTTCTTTCTCTCCTCCAAAGAGTGTAAAAACATTTGTATTCACCGAAATTGATAAGACTTTTTCGCATAGACATCGCAGCAATTAAGGCCAGCTTAATATCTATTCATATCTATCTACTCTATCGACAATATAACGTTCAGCTATTGAATTTCCCATAAACAATACTCGAAATACAATTTAATCGATTCAAGACAAATTGAAATGCCAACAAGCCAACGATAAATAAAACAGAAACGCTTGAAGTTCGAGCAACTGATAGATAACTGGAAAACGCAGTTAAAGCGCGCGTATAAAATACCAGACCCGAAAAATGTTTATCTCTACAAATGCAACAAAGGTGTTTGCACATGTCTAAGCGAATAAAAAAAAGTTGCTCCACAGAGCCAACAGGATAATGCAAATAAATTCAGCGGCCAAAAAAAAACTTTGGCCAAACAAATTGCCAGCCAGACAGGTCTGAGCTCACATAGATAAACTCTCTCACACACACACAGAGCGCATGGAAAATCAAGATAAACGCTCTAATTGAGATTAAATTCATAATTACAATCGCACGGGCGACACTTTTATGGTGTTCTTTAATTAAAGTTTTTTTTCTGTGCAGTACCGCAAACGAACCGGCAGGCCTCACTGTAGCTGAGCTCTCTGCGTTGTTGTTGGCGTTGCTTAAGCCAAGAAATTTGAAACGGCCAAACAACAACAGTTTGTAGTCCACACAGTGCCCGGGTTCTCTCTTGGCGTGCCAAGAAGGTGTTGAGTAATTTTCTGGAAAACTTTGTGCTCCTACCCTGCTCCCCCTGATACTGCAATGGCCCCTTGGGTTACCTAAGTGCTGATTGAAATCACAGACGCTGATCACATAAATTGCCAGATTTTCGGTATACACGACAGAGGCCCAGTTGCTGTAGCGCGAACTGGTCTAGCCACAGATACGAAGTTCAGTATCAGCTCTATGACGAATCCGGCCGAACCTCCCTGTCACCTGGTCACCTCCCTTTCCTGCAGCTAAAATAACGCATAATTGCATTGTATGCTGTGTGTAATTGAAATTAATACGAGTGTATTACACCGAGCGAAATGACTTATTTCATATGGGTTAATTTGACGCCCGTGCATGTACGATAATTAAGCAATTTAAGCGGCTTGTATATTGATTTACGATATAGCGATAAAGACAACGACAACGATAACTGTTAGCTTACCGTGGACCTCGACTCGCTGTGATATAAGCAAAACAACATAAAAGTTTCGCAAGATTAAAGAGTCTGACTCGGACTCTGACTCTGATATAAGAGTTTAACACGTGACACGAGTGGGCAATATCATCGTGCGTGTTTGACGGGGCTTCAAAAGTTATGAAGCCGATTAATCTTTACGAATGTAACTGAGTTTCTCAGTTGTGATTATAATAATACTATTAATTAATATTTATAATATAAAATATATATTTCTTGCGAAAAAAAAAAAATTAAATAAATAAATAATATAATACAATATGGCCAAATATCAAATGATGAATATAAGATTTAAATAAAGAGAGCTAAAAAGTAAAGTACTTAATTATATAATTTATATAAAAATAGTTAAAAAATAAAGTAATTAATTCTGTATGTTTTATATAGTACATTTATGTATTCCCTGTCTAAAACACAATTTTTTTAGCTTCATATAGTATATCGCATAAGTTGCTTCGATTCTCACATTAGCATTAGCATAAGTAACTTATCAGTTCAGCTGGCTTGCATCATAAACGTTTGCTACCAAAACATTCGAATGAATCTATGCATATGTCAAATACCATTCAGTCTCTCGCTCTCTCTCTCTCTCTCTCTCTCTCTCTCTCTCTCTCTCTCTCTCTCTCTCTCTCTTTGTTTCTATCTCTCTCTATTTCTCTCATACTCTGCTACCTCCCACCATGGGCAACAGCTTCACACGCGCTGGACAAAAGCCAGCATAGCAGATAGCATCGTTGAGATGGCGCATTAATCGAATGCGTAAATTCGTTGAGATCGTTGATAAAACAGCAGCTGTAGCTGTAGGTCCCAAAGACGATCCATTCACGATGCTATCCAAAGCTCATTGAAACAATTAAAAGGCGCGCGTCTAATAATGATGCGACATCATTTCCTGCTCCTCATCCTCTTGCCCAACTCTCAAGCGCAGACAGCCCGGCTGTAGATAGATAAGGCATTAAAAAGCAATTATGACGACAAATCTGTAAACATACGGCAAATCGTTTTAATGGCGGACTTAACGCAACATTTAGAAGGTAATAAAAACAAAAGGCGGGCGCCACACAGGCCCAGCTAATGTTGCATTAACATAAAAATGTCATAAGGTTTATGGGAGATGCGCTTAGCCAGATCGATCAACCAGATATATATAACAGAAATATATAGCAGGGCAGCTCAGATCATTTTGCAATTGTAAGTGTGATGACTGGGGGCTGCTGAGCTCTATGCATGATAATTGCGTAGGTATTTGGGTAAAGCGACGCGACGAAAATGTCTCATAAATTATAAAATTCGATCGTTAATCTTTGACTTGAATCATGGATCAATGGGCTGCTGCGGCATGGCAAACATAAAATACTTAAAATATATGTTTTGGAATGCACAATGATTAGCAGAGTCTAGAGTGAAGAGCATATAGTAAAGAAAAGGTAAACTTAAGCAAATATAAGTTTAGCTCTTGAAGAATGAGTCTGAGGAGTTAGGCAGTCAGATATTGTAGTTATAACTGCACTGTTTTACGCTTTCTCTGCAAGATGTTATAAGAAAATATTTTTGTGATTATCAAACGTTTGTTTAATGAATCATCTTATTGGAAACACAGCTCTTGCTTTGTTCTATGTTTTCACTTGATTCAATCAAAAACATTTTCAATTACCAATTAAATGTATATGATATTAACCCATTAGTACGCACCGGAAATGTTAGTAGCTGCATTAATTATGTCTTGGTTTCGCGGAAATTGAACCGAGGTGGTTCCTCTGTAAAGACGCATGTTGCACAAACACAGCCACAAATAACTGACCCAGAGACAAACGAAATGCGACCCGCCGCGTAGCGATGATTCAAGGCGCTGGTCAGAGGCAGCAATAATTCAAGGTAGAACCTACAAAACACAAACATATAGAGAAGATCCACAGAATGAACGAAAGCTGAAGAAGCAGCCCAGACAAACAGATCGCTCATTGAGCGTAACAAAGGTGCACCTTCAATGAAGCCTAACCAAATAAGGCAGGCCACGCAGAGCTGTGGACGACAACGACAACGACGACGACGACGACGACGACGTAAGGAATGCTGGCACTTTTGGGGTGTGTGCTCCATGCGACGACGGACAGCGGGGCTCAAGAGGCAGACGGGCCAGGCAGGAGCACCCATTTTACCTGCAACGCGTTCTCTGGGTGACTAAACACTTGTTTCGCTTCAATAACGCACCGGCCAGGCCGCCGACGCTGTCATCTTTCGCACGAGCGGCCAGCTCGAGGGGCTGGCGCGGCTTGTGATCAACGAAAACATATTTTAACAACAACTACGCATACATATACGAAATGCTGACAGTATAGCCCCAAATCCAAATACAACACAGTTTTTAAGGCGCTGTCCGTTCAATTCGTTGACTTAAGGTGAGGATCGACGATCTTGCTATGGGCATAAGGTTTTGAGGTTAGGCGAGCGGCGTGGACGGACTATGATATAGCAGGGCGGCGGCAATGAGGCATAACGGTGCTGGGTGCTGGGTGCTCGTGTGCCAGCCCCGTGAGTCCCGGAAGCGTCGCCGTCATCGTCCGGTTCTTATGGGCTGTGCCCAAGACAAGTCACAGGTTAGTCGCGATTGCGTATGCCTTTCATCATCATCATCATCGATATCGTGTATGTGTGTACGATTTGTTTTTGTAGTCACGTTTGTATCTTACGTATATATAGTATAAGATATATATATGCCATGCGTCGCGCTCTCGAAATTATGGGAAATTAAAAAATGTGTATATATGTTTTATTTATGAGCAGCAGGCAGCAGCAAGTCAAGTAAATCGCCTTCGTTGATTCTGAGGTGTGGTTTTTGGGTGCACAGCGTAACAGATATGGAAATTATAATTGTGCTTTATGAGCTTTTAATGCATCTATCAAAAGGGGGGGCCACTGGCGGAGTAGTCTGTGCCTTTATGATCCGCATCAACTGAAAGTCAATCAAATGTAACACAGGTTGTGCGATAACTCGTAATTCTATGCCTATGCTTATATATATGTATAAGTATGTATGTATATCCACTCAATCAACATCAAATGGCATAGCAAAAGCAAATGATATTTCCTAAACCCACCCACCCGCCTGATGCATATGTGCAAAAACAACTTTCCAACATTAATGACAATTTGTATTGTAATTGAAATCGAAATGCCGTGAATAAATGCCGCTTTGCACTAAGCCTGTGCGGCACTAAGTGCGACACAGGAGAAGAGAAGGAAACACTCTGGCACCTCTTAAAAACCAGAACCAGTTGAAGCAGTTCAAGCGGCACAGGTGCCAAGCCAAAGCCAAAGCCTGGCCTGACTTGGCTTGGCCTGGCCTGGGCCTGGGCGAAAGCGCAGGCAGGCAGCAGCTTTTCAGTCAGCATGTAATCCATTTTAATGCCAACACCATTACGAACAGTAGCCTCAGTGTCACATTTAGCAAAAGCAATGCAACCAAAAAATGCAAACCTGCCATCCGCTTCAATGGACAGCAGCAGCCCAAAAATGTTTCCGTTCAAAAGATTTCATTTGCTGTTAACGGAATTTTCAGTTTATTCTTAACAAATTTTGTTTATATTTTACAAAAAAAAATTTAGGAAAAAATGGAATTAAGATAATTTAACATAATGAGATCGTATAAAGAAAGATTATAATTATTTTCGTTATTTAAAGTAGAGTATAAATAGAAAATAGAAAATTCAGAGAAGCAGACTTAGGATTTATGAAATAAATTTATTGCTAGAACAAATGAAAATCTGCTTTAATAAAAAAAAAAAACCTTTAATAAAATAAATAAATAGAATTTAGAATTAGTAGAATTAATAGAATTACAAAATAAATGAAATGATAAATTAACAGAAAATTATATATGAAAGCATATAATGCTAAAATAATTGAAAATAGTGAAGAAGAACTCAATATAAAGATCTATTTGATAGATAAATTTAATAAATATTAGAATCAAAATGCATTATGTATCTTATTATTATAAAAAAAAGAACTGTCAATTAATTAAGATACTTTCATCAATGATATTTTCTCTGTACATACCAAATGAGAGCTTAGCTTCAGAGTTCAAGATTTATATGAAATGTATTTCTTTCAATTACTCTTAAAATAATTGATTTAATAACTTTAACTTTTTGCTTTTGCTCTTGGCTTCAATTAAAACCAGTTTTTCACCAATTATTGATTAATCAATAATTAATTGTATCGATCTACCAATTTAATTGAAGTCAATATTTAGCATGCCACAACGCCAAAGCCCTGGCTTCATATGCAGAAGCTGGCGACCTTAATACGGCGACAATTGATTAGCGAGCGACAGAGCAAGGCGCGTATGCGTTAAATGAGTCGAGAATTCCTTGTGTCCAGGCTAAGATTGGGATATCAGGCGCCAAGTGCGGCCAAACAGGTTAGCCAAGATGAGAGAGGGACAGCGAGAGAGGGAGAGCGAGATGGAAAGGAATGATGCTGATGAACCATCGCTGTTCTGGCCAGCCTTATTAATCACGCCGATTGTCCGATATTGCAGCGATATGTTGGGAGCAGCGTAGCATTGCCTGCACTTTGCTGCGGCCCGATAGCAGGGCGCATAATTTATCAAATGGCTGAGCTTCGCCTGTGCAGAACTGATTCAGTGCTTCGGTATGCCATAATGAACCTTAGCCTACTTATAAAGGCCGCTGGTTGTTTCCCACAATTATGCAAAGCAGGAGAAAAATTGTGGAAAAATGCACAGTGAGCGGTGCTCAAGAAACAAACATGCCTCTCCGTTCGACTTTGGATAAGGTGCATCTCGACTGGCCAATTGCGCGGCCAAATTATAATGCATTACTTCATAACTCCCCGCCAGCAACTTGTTTGAACTGAGCCAAACGAAAAAAAAAAAAAAAAAAAAGATTCACTATGCCTGTGGGCAGTGGGCAGCAGCAATCAAATCACTTGTTGCCCCAAAGCTAGCCACAAGATTGTTAGACAACCAACCAGCTAAGCAGCACAGCAACAATTGTTGCTGTGGCCTACATAGTCCTGACTGAAGCCCAGCTCGCCTCTCGCAGCCCGTTCGCTTCATCGATTTGGATCCCCTCTGGTACGCTTCTCTGTGGCAGTTAATTTGATTATGTTTTGGCTGCATTGATTAACTGCCGCCTGACATGACAGCTCAATTCCAAATCCCTACACCCACCCCCTGCAGGGTCCATGATTATCGATTGCGCAATATTCACGTCGCGTCGTCGTCACATCTTTGGCATGGTCTTGTCTTTGGCAAACAAGCAAACGGATTGGCCCTTCAGCCACTTTTCCTGGCCACCACTGTACTGTACTGACAACGATCGCGTAATCGCCCTTAATCCATCAATAAAACGGGGCCATCACGATATCGTTGCTCCCCAATTGTAGCCAGTTGCCACCGTTGCCCAAAAACAAAAACTGAAAACCGAAAATAAAGTCCAAGCACAACTCGTGGCGACTGTTGTCGACAACATCAACAACATTCAAATTTGCCAATTGCAACCTAGAAGCAGCCCAGCAGAGCCCGATGCAGCCCCAAACACCATCAGTCAACACAATCAATCTTTTGGGTCCCCACAAGCTCTAGACTCTGGATTGCGACTTCAAGTAGTTTGCGGTTTGTTGTGAAAATATTTGAGCTCTTTTTCCCCCATTTTTTTATTCATTAAGTGCTTTATTGGAGCTTAACGAGCTGCGCGATCGATCAAGTGCCCTAAAACCTTTCACTAATGATTTGATTATGCAGCATAAATGCGAAATGCCCCTCTAACTCTTCGTCATTGTTTTCCACAACAATATGCAGCTGCCGAGCTACTACAAATTTGTGAAAATCTATGAAAATTTGTTCAAGAAAAAATCGTTGTTGACAGTCACCAAATTGTCTTCAATTTGTATTTGAAGGAAGTTGTTGTTTGCCCAGATTGCGAAGCAGTTTAATAAATTAATTTTTTAATCAATTTTGAATAGTTAAAACTCTATTGAAATTGTCAGAAGAAACTTATATATATATAATATATTTTAAATTAAATTTTATATTTAAAATAGTATTCAATTAAATTGTTTAATATATATATATATATATATATATATATATATAATTATTTATATATAAATATAAACATAATTCTTCAACAACTAATTATTATTAAATTGAAATTAATTATTAATTATAATAATAATATTTAACTGCAACACGATCTCAATTAACTCTGAGCCGTCTGTAACTGCATTTATATTCTTCCCATTTAACAACTTTTGCCAAACTTTCCTTAATTACTCTACAAATTTCCTTACCCTGTTTAAAGAAAATTATATAAAATTTAAATAAATGCACCTTTAAAATGTATTCAATAAACCCCAATATAATTAAACTCCAACTCTAACAATAAACCTCATCAAGTTTAAGCCCTGCATACACTCGTTCGTTTTCGGCATCGCCTTGGCTTGTCAGTTCTCACCTCAAAATTCAAGGAACGATCCGAAATGGGGATAACAAATGTCCTACAGACCCAAAACAAACGATGCGCATTCACTTTTATGCCTTTGCATATGCTATAAATAAACAAATTAACTGATGATCAGTGTCAATGGAATGCAACCATGTAAATTGCAAACACACTCACGCACACAGCGATGCAGTCAACAAGTTGGCTCTGAGCAAGAGAGATATTGGTAACTGTGACTGGTTGAATCGTGTCGTGATTACAGGTTGTTTGGCTCGGAGGATTGGCGAGGCGAGGCCAGAACTATGCGAGTGTTGTCGCTTTTTAAGCGATGAATTAAGCGATATTTGCAATTAATAACTGTCATGCTGAAATCTGTTCGAATATAAAAATTTGTTTAGCTCAAATCAAAGCGCAGCGCACTGAGCCAACTGGCACACCTCCTTCAGCTGCAGCACCTCCTGCTCTCGCTCGCTCTGCGCCACGCTGTGGCACTTCCTTGACGATGGCCCAGAGATTCCGCAACGACTTTCGTGTTAATGGTATGCAGGCAGTGCCATTGATTTCACTTCGATTATGGGGCACATAAAGAAACGCTTATGGCCCCATAGTCGAGGTCGTTGCTGGCCCGCGCCACGTGCGCGCAGAAGGCGGCAAAAGTTATTGACTGATTATGAGATTTGGCACGCCATGAGCCACAGCCAGTTGCTACGGCTGCTGCTGCTGCGACTGAGACTGTGACTGCGACTGCGACTGCGACTGCTGTTGCTCCTGCTCCATAGCCGCCCAACACGGGAAGGTAACACCGGCCAAGTGAATGCAACTTTTTGGCGTCGTCTTTGCGACGCGTCGGCAGATTATGTTTTGAAAGTGCAGCCAGCGAGTGATTTCTTTATGAATTCATTAAACTTTAAATTGGTTTTAAATTGGCCACAGTTGTACGCTGAGTCTGTGTGTGTGTGTGTGGAATTTGGCACGACCTGCTTGCCAAAAAATTATCTGGCAACACACATCTGCATTGAGCGCCTGCCGTACGGCCAGCAACACTCGTGTGTGGCCATAAGGAAGCAGCCTTTGGGCCAGGCCAATAATATTAATAACACGCACTTTGTGCTGCCTCCCAACTGCAACTGCCGTTGCTGCTGGACAGCTGCCTGCCTGCTTGCCAACGCCATCGCATCTTTTGTTTGTTTTCATTAAGAAAATATTGCAGCGTCAACATGAAATCAATACCGAGGCCAAGGTCCACACCCGCACTCGCACCCGCAGCAATGCAGTCAGCCAGCCAGCATCAGTTGCAGATACAACAGCAACAGCAACAGCAACAGCAACAACAACATGCACGCCATGCCACGCCTTTTGTTTCACGGCTGCCTTTCTGATGGGGGTGACTGATTGCGATTGTGCAGCAGGCAGCCAAACAGTCCGTCAGTGCGTCCAGTTTCTGTAGTTGTTGCTGTTGTTGTTGCAGGACATGTGCAATGTGCCGCTTGTCAGTGGCGCATAAAAGAAAGGAGTTTTGCTTGGGCTCATTGTCGTGGCTGGTGGCTGCTGCTGCTGCTGCTGCTGCTGCTGGTGGTGGTGTTGCTGCAGCCTTCTACAGAAATCTGATACTTTCTGCTCTGCTCGTAATTGTGCAGATGCATTGGCTAAAGGTGTCACTTGAGTTGTTGTTCCTCTGTTTCTTCTACTTCATCATGTTATTATTGTTGTTGTTGCTGTTGTTGTTGTCGCACAGCTATTTTTGACTAACAACAATGGCACAAGTTGAACACGCGTATGAGATTTGAGACAGGGCATAAGACATAAAAGGGAAAATATACATATATAGTCGTATGTATTTGCTTTGAGCGCCCATACAACTCACACCTGTTTTTGAGCTATCTAGGAAGTATTTGTACTGGAGCAGCGCCAGTCCAGAGACTAGCAGTCGGAAGTGTTTATAAGAAAGTGTTGCCCCAGCTGCTACAGGATTTTGTTGCTAGTTTTGAGAAGAGAGGCATGAATTGTGGAAGAGTTGTGGATAAAGAGTGGAATGACTTGTGTGTATCTATATACTTGAATGTATATAATGGGCTGGCAGTGGAGCAGATTTGTTAATAGAATGTGAAGCGTTGCTCAGCATTATATATGTATACATATCTGAATTATATATGAATACATATCTGAAAAGTTTGTGAATTCGTATGACTGTGAATATTGAGCTCAGCTGAGCAATGAAATAAATTGCTTATATAGATGACTATCAGTGTTGAGGATTCTGTTCCTCACACATAATCAGTATAGTGCTTGGATATTTTTGCTTATGTATATTAGAGTATCATGCATAGTCAGAATCATTAGCTAAGCAGACAATAAGTTAAGCTTGCATTTATAAATACTTTTTTTTATCATTTAAGTAATTCATAACTGTCAGACTTTAGATTATTAAGCAGCAGCATAAATATTTGGTAAACTAATTGATATTCATTATAACAAATCATCATACCAAACTAATCACAGTAATGTTAAATTGGCATAACTTTGAGTCCAAACGAAATACACCTTAAAATGCAAGCTATTTTTGTACTGGAAGTCGACTAATTTTATTTGACTTTCAGTTAATTCAGAAAATTCGTTTTCGTTTCTCACGTTGGCCAAGGCAAAGCAGGCAATTAAAATGATCGAATAATCAATAATCGATTGCATTTAGCAGCAGGCACAAAACGTGCATTTAATTGTGGCTAGCAGCAGCCGGCAGCAGGCCCACTTCATGATTACATAAAATTATAATTTAAATCAAATGGCGCAAAAAGCAAACAACAAATAATAAATAAGCAAACCAGCCAAAAATCAAGCTAAAAGCTACAACAACAACAACAACAACAAATCTATACAGCCACCCACTCGCCACGAAGGACGTGGCGTTTGCGAATGCGCCGCTGCGGCGCCTTCGGCCAAATTATAACGATCTCTTTGGAGTCTCTTTGCGGCTGCCAGTTCTATGCAGACAGTTGGCCAAAAACAATGCCAAAACACAACAATACCAACAATTGCGAGTCGATCAACAACAACTGGCCAGCTAGCTCACTGCGACAATCGGCAATCGATAGTCGACAGTCGACAGTCGACATAACCCGCAGGCGCCTCAGACTTAAATGAAATTGAAATGGACACACAATTATTAGCAAGAACAAGAGTGAATTGTGTTGCCTAGAATAGCGCTAAATGCTCATTTAGATGATTAAATTTTATAAGAGATTCATTTTAGATATAGAATACTAGAAGCTATAGAAGTTATTTGGCTTGGGAGAGGGAGATAGAGTGAGAGAGGAAGAGTTTATATCATGAATGACATTTGCTGCTCTACATTTAGCTTTACTTCAATATATCGTTATAGAATTCGAATTCTTACCAGAGAGATTCTCAGCGAATCCTTCCCAAGTTATATTCATATTACATTGTATGCTAGATTAGCAGGTATTATGTCTGTCAAAT
Source organism: Drosophila borborema (assembly GCA_030914335.1). Classification (NCBI taxonomy): domain Eukaryota; kingdom Metazoa; phylum Arthropoda; class Insecta; order Diptera; family Drosophilidae; genus Drosophila; species Drosophila borborema. Next base: position 6,517,968 of record JAUESP010000305.1, read on the forward strand.
GTATGATAAATTAATAAATTTTCACAACATTTAAAATATGTTATAAAGAGCTTGAATTGGATAATTTTTTCAAGATTTTGACATATCATTTCATGTAATTTAAATAAAGGTTAATATAGTATAATAAAGAGAATTTCAAATTGTATAATATTTTATAATGAATGTATAATATATAAATACCAATCCTTGATGGAAAAAGAATAGAATTGAAATTTTATATTTAATATGTAAAATATAAAATATAATTTACAATCCTTTAAGGCAATTTCCTTGTAACTAAATACATAATTATTTGAAAAATAAACTACAAAATATAATTGCTAATAAATTATATATAATTGTCAATCCTTTAGGTATTCTATTACCATATTCATCTAGCAGAACTTCCTCTAACTCAAAAAAATCCAATCGAATTTGATTTGTCATCCCATTGAGCCTAATTGTGTATTATGCAACTGCAATGCTCCAATACAATGGAGAGCTGAGCACGTGCAGCCGCTCAGTGGGTTAGTCGAGCGAAAAAAAAAAAAAAAAAAAAACAAAACAGAAATCTTCAATAGATGCAACCGCAACGTTTGGCAACTCTTGAAATGCATCGCGTATCTGGTTTGCAGCATCTGCGCAACATTTTTGTTTTTGTTAGCGATTATTATTATTAGTTGAATGTATTTGCAGCTTGCAGTTGGCTGCTTTAGCTGTTTCTAGAGTCGTGGTCAGACACGAGTGTCAGAGTTCAATCAAATGAATGGCACCCACAGCATTTAATGTCTTTGATGGTTTTATTAGTCGAATGCCGACAGACACGGCCGCTATAAAGTGTATATATATACCGACTGACTATTCGAATACTTATTTGATCACTCGTACTCGTATCTCTATTCCACTGGCTCATTAGCCATTGTTGTGTTGATGAAGTTGTTTGGGCATTGTTTTTCCATTTTTCCATTTTTTTTCTTCATATTTTGGCCAGCCGGTTGGTGATTTCTGTAGCTGATTACTGATATTTGCAGCCAGACTATTTTATTTTTATTACAAATATTATTTTTTGTACTATGCAATTTGCAAGAAGAGAAAAAAAGTTCAAGGTTCCGAAATTAAAAAGTAGCGCAGCCAACCAAACTACTCAATGGCGATGATGATGATGATGATGATGATGATGATGCTGCAAATGATAATGGTAATGGCAGAGAGCTACACTCAAGGTTAGAAAACATCCTGAGGCCCATAGTTAAATCATTGGGCGGAGTAGCTAACAAATATCAGTTAAATTTTACTTCTATATCAAATCAGAATTTTTTCTATGAGTAACAACTGGTAAAGAGGTAATTTGTGTTATGTAAAATATAAAAATAAATATATATATATAATTGGCAATAACACCCCTATCGGAGCACAGCCTGATGCACAATTTGCCTCCACGCTTCTCTGTCCTGTGCGCAACTTCTCCAGTTGGTAACACCATTCAGGATTGCCTCCATCTGGTCCTTCCAACGGGTTCGAGGTCTACCCCTTCTTCGTTCTCCTCTAACTACCGCATCAAAAACCGAACGAGCTGGAGTGTTTTCCTCCATACGAGCAATGTGACCCAACCAACGAAGACGCTGAATGTCAATTCGCTTGCCAATGTCAACATCGCCGTATAGCTCGTACAGCTCGTCGTTCCACCTGATACGATAGGTTTCGCCAACGCAAATTGGTCCAAAGATCTTGCGAAGAATCTTTCTCTCAAAGACACCAAGAGCAGCTGCATCTGACTGCGTCACGGTCCAGGCTTCCGCTCCATAAAGCAGCACTGGAATGATGAGTGTCTTGTAAAGGGTTACCTTTGTCTTTCGAGAGAGGGCTCTACTGTTCATTTGCCTACTGAGCCCAAAGTAACATTTGTTGGCAAGTGTAATTCTCCGCTTGATCTCCAGGCTGACATCATTTTTGTTGGTCACTGCAGTTCCCAAATAGACAAAGTCCTTGACAGACTCAAAGTTATAGTCTCCAGCAGTAAGGTAAGAGTCAAGACGCCGCGACTCCCTAGTACTGCACACCATAAACTTTGTTTTGCCCATGTTTACTGCAAGACCAACTTTAGCTGATTCCCTTTCGATAGCTTCAAAAGCCGCAGTTACATCACGCTTGGTACGACCAATGATATCAATATCATCAGCGTAACCAAGGAGCTGGACACTTTTGTATCCCAGTATTGTGCCCATCCGATGCACTCCAGCTTTCCTTATTATACTCTCCATAAGTAAATTGAAGAGCACACAAGACAGCGAGTCGCCTTGTCTGAGACCCCGCTTGGTATTGAAGGTTTCGGATTGGTCATTTCCTACCTTGACAGAGCTGATGGTGTTGCTCAATGTCATGCTACAAAGCCGTATTAGCTTTGCAGGAATACCAAGCTCAGACATGGTAGCGTACAGGCAGTCTCGCCGTGGGCTATCAAAAGCAGCTTTAAAATCGACGAACAGGTGGTATGTGTCGAATTGGTTCTCGTGTGTTTTCTCCAGGATTTGGCGCAATGTGAAGATCTGGTCAAAAAAATAAATATATTAAATTATAATAAAATATATTTAATATTCAAAAACTTTTTTCTATTGATTTTACTTTGCTTATTCATATATTTTTATAGTTTTTTTTTTGTCCATTTCAAATTCCACATATTTTATTTATATTTATTGCTATAATTTAATGATTTTTCTAAATTATTTAAGTAACTTTTTATCTATTTTTAAATTTCACATACTTTATTTATATATGTTCTATAATTTAGTGATATTTCTACTTCATTAATTTACGCCACATAATTTCTTTATTTACTTTTTTCACCTTTTAGTTTTCTATATTTTCTCAAAATATGTTTTTTTTTTTCTTTCTCAGTCAAATTTCTCTCTTCTTTTATCTGGCTCATTTGTTGCTGGTGAGCCCTGTCTGATGCGACTCCCCACGCATACTCGCAGCCCCCATACGATACGATTGAACAGATTCTCCCCTCACGCCGCTCTAGGCATTCATATATTATTAGCTTGGCCCTGGCAATGATCGCTGGCAACAAGTGTTACGCCTAGCCAGATGACAATAGCTTTCAAATGTTTCTAATTAAAAAACGACGAATAGACAAGGAAGGGAGAAGCTGCTGGCAAGGTATGCGTTAGCGTACTACAAGACCTGTACTATATATAGAAGATGCATTATCTTTATATATATGTATGTGTTTAAGCAGCTATTGCTACAGCTGTCTCTTAACTCGCCGCGCAGTGTAATGTGACCGACACTAACACTAACAGCAACAACAACTACAACTACAACAAAAACATGGGGTATAACATTGAAAACAACATGAGAACCCGCATAAAGCGACCGTGTCGAGCCAATGGGACGCTAATCATAAGCATTTGGCGATGATTTAGTGTCGCCAGCCTGCTAGACACGTGTGTGTGTGTGCCTATCTCTCTCTCACTCTCTCACACACACTCTCTGTTTATGTGTAGGTGTGCATGTGTGGAGCTATTGTCGCAAAATGCAATCAGGCGGCCTCAACGTGGTGTGTCGGCATCCTTTCAAGCTGATTTTTCACACGCCGCACGTTGTTTATGCGACGTCAAAGCCTCCTTCATTGGAGCCACACACAACTCACAAAGTGATTACCGATTACTGGAGCCCAACAACCACCCCTTGCGTGCGTGTGTGTGGAGCTTTGTCAGTTTTTTATTTAGGGCCCTGCCCAAGTAACTGGCAGTCAACAGGCGCGTCATTAATTAACGTCCTGCAGCCCCGTAAGCCAAGTTGAGCATTTAATGCTATTTGCTTTAGACGGCGCCGTCGCTGTCGCTGTCGCACCACAGCAATGCACCCACCCAATTGGACAGGCAGGCAGCAGTTGGACCACCCTTTGCCCACTCTCACTCACACTCTCACTCTCACTCTCTCTCCTTTTGTTTTTTTTTTTCAATTTCAAATTGCTCGCTCACTTGGCACACTTTGACTCAGTATATACCCTGTAATTACCCTTGCACTTTCAATTTTCACTGCTTAATTGCGTCACCCTTTCCCTGCTCTGCTCGAGCCTTAACCCTACCCCTATTAGTAATACAGCGACTATTTATTACTTCCATTTGGCTGCAAGCGGGTTTATTAGTGCCTCACTCCAGCCACTTGCCACTCATGCCACATTTGGCTGCTGTTTGTTGATTTTGGCAACTTTATTGACGTTTAACACGTTGCGCGTTTCACCCGAAGGGCTACAACAGCCCTCAACATGGATGTTACATAAATGAGTTAACAACAACAGATGTTTATATTGTTATTTTATTATGTTTATTAATATGCTTTGGCCATCAATAGAGATTCAATAAAGACTTTAAATAAATAACATTTATTTCTGTTAAGGTTTTGATAATGCAACTTGCTTGAAAAGAAATTGCAAAGGTGCATAATAACAGCTGCCTTGAAAAGTTCATAATTGCTACTAGTATTAATGATATTATTAATAATTTGTTTATCCTAAACCTCAAAAGATACGCTAACAGCTGCCAGACTAAGTGTTTGATAGAGAATTCAGTTTGAAGCAACTTTTTCTGACTTGAAGAAAAGAAATAAGAAAGAATTTCATATATAAATAAAATCGTTGCTATTTGGAAATTTTATGTTAGGACTAAGTTTAAATACAGCACGATGTAGGTCCCCATAGTGTTTACTGTATAAAAATATCAAACAAGTTCATAAAATCATTTTCTATAGGCGCAAACTGACTTTGATCGAGTTAGCTGCAAGTATATCTGGGCACCCGAAACCTTTACTCAAAGATTTATATCATATAAGATATTTAGTTGGAAAGAAAATTGATTTTTTTTTTTTTATAATAAACTTAATTCACACAAAGCTTTAGGAACTTTTGTATATTTCAATCTTTATTATTATTCTTTATTGACTTCTCAAGTCTAAATTTGGCCCAACTTGAATTAGGCTCGAGCTCTTTATGGCTATATCTAAAGCATTAAATTGAAATACTATTGATGGATTTTAAATGTGTTCTTCAAATTTTTAAGCCATCCTCTCTTCATATACAAGCGCATCTCAGCAATCAATTCAGACTTCATACCGAATGCATTCGTGTGATCAAATATAAAGATATTTTGGGAATGCGCTTATGCTCAGCCCAAACTGAATGTCAACTTTGACGTGCGGCTTATGGCCATCGCCAAGTTTTATTCATATATGTTTTGTTATGTTTTGTTGGCTGCAAACACACCGATGATGGGCCGTAATCGCCGAAATTGGCTTAGTTGCACATAAAACTTAAGGCTGCCTGCCGCCTCCAATCGGCCGGTGCACATACATAATAAAACAATAAAAACAACTTTTACGATAGCTGCCGGATTCCTTGTGCTGTGCTCAAGTGCAATAAATGTTGCACGCAACAATCCGTCACCAGGCAGTGACGGAGTCATCCCAGCCGCAGTTCTCGCGCCCTCTTCCCCCTCACCAGCGGCTGTCTGTGGCGCAGAAGGTGACAAAGCCCCCAAAGATGAGACGCATATAAAAATCAAAGTCAGATGTCGGCGATTTGATGGCATTTGGAAGAAATCAATTTAATCGCATTTAATGCCAAACGATAATGCCAATGCCTTCTGCATCAGATCAGCTACCTCTCCCTCTCTCTCTCTCTCTCTCCCTTTCTCTCTCTGTCTGCTGCAGCTTTTCATCGTTGATATAAAAATTTCAATAATTTTCTATGGCCAGCCCAAAAATACTCACGTTGTGTGCCAGAAATGGGGAGCGAGTTAAGTGCGACGCCCAGGGAATTGATACAACATTGTTTTAGCTCTTGTTCTGAGCGTGCTCTTGTTGTTTTTGTATGTCTTGTCAATGGGGCGACACCTTGCCCGGCTAGAGTTGGAGCTGCTTGGGGCATTAGTATGTCTCTACCATTCGATGGTAGATATTCACTAATTAGTTGTTGCCTGCCAGATATTTATGCGTCGTTGGTGTCACTTGGCACATAAAACGCTCAAAAAGGGGGAAACGGGCAGATCGCGGTGGGGCGAAAAGGGGGGCTGCAGCCGTTGCAGCTGCGTGTGATAAAAAGGCATAAAATTAGGCGAAAGGCGTGTAAAGTGCACACTGGAACGATTAACGGCCTACATTAGTCGGGCGGCCTGATTAATACAGGGAATTAAATGGCACTGCATTCAGTCTGGAGCTGCGATCGTTACTCAATATACACGACTCGTGCGTGTTCAATAGGCGAGCAGAGCTAAATGTGTACACAAGTTTCAAATGCAATTGGATGTCAAATTAAATGAAATTCCAGTTCTCAGAAGATGAGGAACGTCAGAAACTATTGTAGTAGAATATGATTCCAACTGCTGCTCGATCTAATGATTGCTGTGATGGAAACAAGAAAAACATTGTTAGTTCTATATTATGTAGTCATTATATTCAGTTTACCCAATTCATCTAGGGCTCTGTTTGTCCGCTAGATAGATCTGGTGCCACGCCCCCAACTTTAGTTTGGTTTAGTTGGTTTTTTGGCTGTATGCACTGATAATATGAAAATGAGACTCCGCTGGCGACGGAACTAAGGGGAAAACGGCTGCAAATGCAAACTAAAGGCAAAACGAAGACGTGAACGCAAATGCAAACGCAAACGCGACGTAGCCTCGCCTGATCGCCTCAATGTATCACGATGGATTTATAGTTTAGTATGCACGATCAATCAAAAATCGTGAAGAGAAAGAGACAGAGAGCAAACTAGAGAAATAGAGAACTCTTTGGCAGCAGCAGCAGCAGCAGAAACGTCTAACAGTAAACGATACGCGGGGCATATTAAAAGAAAGTCGACGTCTCGACTTCCACTTGGAACTGAGTTTGAAGCGTTGCCAATAAGAATTATTACACCTGATTGGAATCTGCAGCCGCAGCAACTGAAATGAACTTGACCAGACAGCAGCAACAACAACAACAACAACAACAACAAGCAACGCCCACGTACTTGTGGGTGGGTCGCCGTCGTCATCTCTAAGAAATTCCGAATTCAGAATCCAAATACCCGCAGCCCCGCCAAACATCTGCCCACTGCGGCTCTCGGCCCAACTGCATTTATTAACATTTTGACTTTGTGACCAATATACATGGCCGAGAGCTGAGGCAGGAGAAGGCGGGCAGGTTGCAGACAGCAGCTTTTGGCCTGGTAGGCGTACTTAATCGATCGCTTGTTGATAGGCAAATTGGCAAAATGCAAAAAGCAAAAAGCAAAACGAGTGAAAAATTGGGAAAGAAAGAAAAAAGAAACCTGTTTCAGTTTTTGGTGGAGCTTTTCTAACGAACTACTCCCTCAGCGGCTGCGGCTGCGGCTGCGGCTGCGGCTGCGGCTGCTGTTGGAAAATTCGTGATGCGCAACAGCCAAGGCAAAGGCAAAGGCAACAATGAAAAGAAAAAAAAAAAAAACATTCATTTGGCCCAACTTTGGTTTAGTTCTTGCGGTCCTCGTCGTCCACTGTGCGATCTTTATCGGAGAGCCTAGAAATTTTTAGGGCTCCATTCCACGTCCCGCCAGTCATTTACATTTGGCTCAAATGGGAATTTGCGCTTGAAGTTGCAGTTGTTTTTGTTTCTGAATGTTTTTTTTTTTTTTTTTGGGTATTTGGCGACCGCCGCCATCGTCGACGTCGTCTGACAGTTGGAGCATTGCAAAGTGATCGTTAAATCACGAATATTTAATTGTCTTCATCACCTGAGGGTGGTTGAAATTAGTTTGGACTTGGCTCTAAACATTTACCTCTTGTTGCCCGTTCGCTAGTTGCTCCATTTGCTTGTGTCGTTACCTGGACTCTCCATGTAATGGCTTGGAAAATGGTTTCAACTTTCAGATGGGGCCATTTAACTTCGTCTGGCGTTAGGGACGTAAGACTTAGGCTTAAGCTAAATCTTTTCTTTCAGATTTTTAGCCTCAAATTGCATGCATAGATTTGGCCTCTAATGAGCGCTCAGCCAGCGACGTTAAGTGCTAATTTTATGGGCATTGATTGCAAATCGAGCTAAGGTCAAGGGATGCCCGAACCGCACAACTAAACGCTGTCAATGCCAAGGAGTGATTGATTAACCAATGATGAATTTAAATGCATTTCAGAGGGAGTGAAATTAATAAATAATGCTGTTTTTTATGTATGTAGATACGGTTTAATAGTTTATGTATTCTATAACTTATTTTTGACAAAAATATAAGAATGTCATCTACAAGATATAGAAATGCAGCAACTTAAGATATAAATGCATTTTTAATCCTTTTTTTTTTTTTTTTTTTTAATTCAAAGTTCATATTTTAAAAACAGATTAATATAATTTAAAATTATTACCTATTTCTAATTCCCATAATTTATTTATTTTTTTCACATGTTGACATATCCTGTGAATACTTAAATCAGACTTCCGCTTACTATTTCCCAGTCAGACAAGCTCAATTCATTTCCCATGTCGTGATCACACCTTACAAATAACTCATAAATTGATACGCAACAACAGTTCAATAAACTTCCCACGCGGAGCATAAAATGATTTGTTTCTCGTCGATTGTCTGGCTAAAAACACTTCACTTACAAACTGTTCAAATAGAGGCAGTAAAACAATTAAGAAAGCCAAGTGTCATTAGTGTTTGACCCCTCGTCGGGGTCGAAAATCAAGCAGTGACTAAACAGTTATCAATTATTACGAGTCGTCGCTGATGAATGTCAACAATTGAAAAATGTATTTGGGTTGCGGGTTGAATGTCGAATTCAAACAATAATATAGAGATGGATAGATCATCTAATGGGTTCCCACACACGAGGTCACAGGAAGCAGAGGCTATGCATCATTGCACATGTTTCACATACTCTCGTCCAGGGTGGGTGGGCTGCAACTGGGCTGCTCAGTGACATTTACCATATTGCAGCAGCGCAAAGCGACAAAGATTCCCACAATTGTCAAATCACAAACGCATAGGGAGGGGGGCGGGTGATGGAAATTTGCAACAGCGAGAAAGAAAAATAGAAGGAAAGAAACTCGCGCTGATTGGAAGCTACCCAAATTGCTACCAGCAAAAATTAAATTAGGCCAAATTAAATGGCAAGACTGATAAAAGCCCGAGGGTTGATTCATTGACGGCGATCCATTAACGAGCGACAAACGCCGCCTGATGATGTTATTCGTACTTGTCGACGTCACAGCAGTCGCATAATTTGCTGGCTGGCCACACTGGTCGAAAGTCAACGAGCAGGACTGAGAGAGGGTTGCAAGTTGCACGCGTCACGGCTGCCTGCACACCCTCAACGACCTGACCCTTGCACTATGCCACCAGCAACACAAATACACATACACATAGTATATATATATAGTTGACATACGTTTTGAGCGGCATTCAATTCTTAATATGCGACACGTGACCCACACTTTGCACGTTCGCTGCGCGGGCCACCTTCCTGCGTGCGTGCAGTGCACTCAGTTGGGCTGCAGGTCCTGCTGGCATGGCCTTAGCTCGTCTGCTATCCGGCTTGACTTGTTGTTCTCTGACACGCGTTCTCTATCGCCTGGCTGCCATCTCCAAAAGTTTAGCTCTTCTTCTCTATTGTGGGCTGACCAGCGCCACGCGTTGTGCGATTGCCCGATGTGGGTGTGGTGTGTGCATTGTAAGGGGTGTGTGATGGTCTCTGTGTGAATGTGTGTGTGTGTGTGAGTGTGTGCCTGGGCGTCATGTGGCCAACTGGGGTTGTTAATGCTGATCTTTCACTTGAGCTCTTCACGCTTTTTACGGCACAGTTATCGAAGGCTTTTCTTTATATCTTTTGTCTTTTGTCATTGTGCGCTTCGCTACGTGATTATAATTAAACTTCATTCTACTGCATAAAAGTTTGAACAAAGAATGTTATTTCAAGTAAGCTCAAGGAATTATAGAAGAAAACTAAATTAAAGAATAAAATGAACTATATGAATTCGATTTCTTGGGATTTGCCCATCTCGCTGTCTCCGTATATGAGCCTCTCTACGTGCTTCTCATAAATTTCACACTGTGCTCGCAGCAATTGCAGCACTTTATTGACCCGATTGACCCAAAGCACGAAGCACTTATACCCACAGGCAGTCAGCAAAATTATCACAGCCACAAGTACAAACGGGCAGGGATAATGTTTCTACATTATTTGACCAAATTTGCCCAACAAGTCCAAGTTGAAGGCATCGTGCGCGGTTTTGTTTTCTATTTCCTTTTATTTTTTTTTCCCTTTTTTTTTTACGTACAATTTTCTACACGTTTCTTGTGATGTGGCTTATGTTTTTCTATAGCTCTGCAGATCTGGCGGCGAAAATTGCTAAACAAATTAAGTGATTTGCTATTGACATTTCCGCGAGCCTTGAATGGCGCACGCGCGTGAATAATGAAGTGCCAAGATCGCTTACAATCCACTGCCAAAGAGACCAAAGCGAGAGAGAGAGAGAGAGAGAGCGAGGCGAGTCGTCAAGTCGTGAAATTGATCTTCTAGTGCAGCGGTCATTTTCACACAATTCGCATTGACCCCGCGCACTGAGCCTGACCCTGGTTAAGGCTGGGCCTTCGCTCCAACACAGCCTCGGAGCTCAGGTTCACAGTTATGGCCACAGAATAGTTGCAGTTTGGAGCCGACAATCGATTTTAATTTGTTTAACTTGTGCATCAATTTCTGTGCTTGTTTGTGCAGCATCCTTTCCCGCCTAGCTGCCCCTCATCCACAATCGCTTGCAGCTTGCCTTTGTGCATAAATTACTGACACTTGTCTCCATTAAAAATGAAGGTGATTCAACTGTCATTCGCAGCATCAGACCTGGCTCTGACTGTGACTTCGTCTTTCGACTTGTAGCTGGACAGTTGTTGTTGTTGTTGTTGTTGTTGTTGCTATGGCAGTCACGGCTCGCTTTTCACTTGGAATTGGACATGGATGTGGTTGCTGGAACTGGAATGATGACGGCCTATTGCGAATCCAATGAACATCAATCGCTGGCAATTTTCTTGTAATTGTGCGATGTTGTTGTTCACTCATTGTTGTTGCTATTGAAGAGCAATTGACAAGCCGCTCTGCCCGTTTTGTGAGCACATTTTAATGGCCATGTGCCGCATAGTGAATCATACTCAAATTGCCTGTAACCGAGGCGAACAACAATTGATAAACAGCTGGCACAAGGTAAATATTCAAAATAATAAGCTATGTTTCATTTCAGCGAAAATTATTTAATGAATTCTTTGAAAATATTTTAGTTGGAGATTAAAAAAAAAATTTTTTTTTTATTTAAAATTGATTAAGTATAGTTGTAAGACAATTTTTTTTTTAATTTGTGAGTATGTAGCAGCTTAGCATGTGAGACTTTTAAATAAGAAATATGCGTTCTCTGGAGTGACAAGCAGTTCTGATCTACACCTATACCTATACCTATAACTATTTCTGTACCCCCCTCATCTGAATGCACAGTATAATAGAATATTAACTTTAACTCCCTCTCTCTAGCATAACTATATAGCATATTTTTACATTAAAAAGTCAAGCAGAAATATAATTCTGAAGTATTTGCCAAGGCAAAGAAAATAAACCATAAAGTTCATGAATGTGATCCTCAGCTAATGCAACTATCAAATGGCAATTGCCATGGAACTCGTTAGATCAACTTTCGTTTTTATCATTTGCCCAGTTAAGACTACGCACACATACACGCATTGCAGATCTGGCCAGTGTCTGGTGGTGGTCCAATTTTGGTCAATTCGCTTTTCGCTAAATGTGTCCTATAAATTAGCTTTGACGCATTTTAAAATATTTTAGCACTTTTTTGTTATCGCAGCGACAAAATCTATTACTTAATTTTTTATTTGCGCCCCGCTCGTACATGTTTTGCAAATAACACTTGAAATGAAATATGAAATGCAACCGGCCACAGCTCTGGCCGAGAGTCGAGAGTCGAGAGGTCTCCGGCATTTAACTGGCCATTTATGTGCGTGATTATTACGTGATATCGCGCATATTGGGCTCATAAATAATATTAAGCCAGTTTCAATGCACAGCTCTGCGTTGCAGCCATCGTGGAGTCGAGCTTGGAGTCAGAGTTCCATATACATATATATATATGTTTTTTTTTTTTCAGATTCGGTGCCCAATTGCCTACACCCTCTCTATAGACAGACGGTCCATATAAATGGCTGGCAGCGGGACTGGCTGGCACTACGAATTTATTTTTCTCTCATTTTCATTTTCATTCAATTGATTTCTGTTTGTGTTGGCGCATTGGCAAGCTTTTAAATCATTTAATATACCAATTATAACAAGTCGAGTAGTTAACATAAATCTGCAGTGGACTCAAAGCAAACTTAAGTGATTTCTGGCACTTAGCTTAGACTTAATATACCCAACAGGTGACATATCTAACAAATGGGGTATTATGAAAAAGAAATTATAGGCAAGAAGATGATTTGTTGAGATTTCATGAAATGGAATATAATGATATTGAATGGCGTCCAAAAGTAGTCAATTATCTATACAGATACTAGATACATATATAAAATCTAATATATATATATATATAAATTTGAATTTAAATTTATTTAAAATTTTCTTTGAAATATTATAATAATATATCATATATAATATTATATATATAATAATTTATATAGAAGAACCCCAAGAAAAGCCTCTCATACAGGATATCTCAGAGTCAATCATATTTATCATTTACATATTCTTATTTAATACTCTTGCTGCACTTTTTTTTTCTACTGGCATTTTGACGTCGCTAAGAAATCAAAACTCATGCATTATGAATGCCAAAATTTTCTGACGTAGTCAATTTCAATTTTTATTTATTTTATTGCCTTTAATGCATTGCGCGAGGCACTCGCAAATAAATAAATATTGAAACCGGCAACAACAGCAGCAACAACAACGCCATGACATTATGCCAGTCCCCGCCGCATAAGGAACCCACAGTCATAAGTGTATATATATGTACATATGCATATGAGTTGAGTTGCCGGCGAAATCGAAGGCTTTTCATATCTTGGGCTGACAGGTAGGTTAGTTGCCTCATTCGGGCCGCTAGGTGGCGTCTCGGCGGTGGCTGCTTGTCATTGGTAATGCAGTAATAACCAACAACCTCCTGGACGTATGAGTCTACTCAGTTAAATATATGTGTATGTATATAACTGTGTGTGTGTGCTTGCGTCTCTATGGATATTTATTTTTGACTATTTTTACACTGAATCATGGCTATCGCCTAGCCGCACTCGCCCTCTTCCACGACTCGATTTGACTGTCTGCCCCAGTGTCTCATATTTTATCACAACAGCCGCCGCCGACGCCGCCACAGTCGCTGCCGACGCCGGCGTCTCGAGTGGCCAAGTGTCTCTGTAGCCAAGAGGCTTTGGGCCTGGTCTTTGGCTTTGGCACATGCTGCCGTCGCTTTTGTTGTTAAGGAGCCGGTCGAATGGCTCGGCTTGCATTTGGTTCGTGGCCGGCAACGTTTTTTTGGCACAGATTTACGACTTTTAATGCTGTTTTGATTTGTTTTGCATAAGGGTGTTCACGTGGCCAAAATGAATGAAAAAAAAAGAAAAACACGATTAAACAAAAACAGAACAAAAGCAAAAGTAAGCGTCGCAACTGTTTGGCCGTTTGTCTTGTTCGCCGTTGTAATTGGGCTTTCAGAATATGACGGAAAGAGTGCTGCTAATCAGCAAATCACACTCTGGCGTTGAGTAGACGAATTACAATGCACCTTTTCGGCAGTCAACGAGTGAATGTGTTTGTATGTGTCTGCTTGACTATGGGTTGGGGGAGTGCAAAGAGTAAAAGGCACAACCTGGTTTTCTTTTTTTCCAATTATATATAAAAAGGTAAAATATTTGCATGTCTAGAAATCTATTAGAGGGTATTTATAATATTCAGTTATATATGTATATATTTTTTTTCTCGCCAACAGCAATTAACCGAAGCCCAAGCATGTGGCCAATAAACCTCAATCTTTGGTCATTTCGCTATGCTTTTAGCATTAAACTAAGCACACCTAAGCATAAACCCATATTTCCTAATCTTCATGATGCTGTTTAATATCTATTCGCATTTAATGTCATTGAAGTGAAATTTCATTAGCTCCATTGACATGCCTTTTGGATGGTCAGCGAATTGTTTTTATAAGAGAAAATAGCTGACTTTATTTAAAATGTTTCATTTATTATGTTGAGCAATTGTATACCCTGTATTGTAGATAAATGTTTATTGTTAATTTCTATATTTTAAATACAAAACTTCAGATATGTCAGGAATTTCGAAATATGGCATTTAATTTATTCAATTTTAGCTTTTCATAAAATTAATATAAGATTAATTAATTACAAAATTAACTATAATTAAAAAAATCATTATTAAATTGATAATAACTCTAAAATTTAAATTCTAAATTAAATAAAAAATTAAAAATATTTCTAGAAAATAATTGAATAATAAATTAAAAATTATTCTAAAAAATAATTGATTTACAAATTGATAATAATTCTAAAAAATAATGTAAAAAAAATTTGTAATATTTCTAAAAATAAATAATTAATCAATAAACTAACAATAGTATAACAATAATCAATTAATTAATTAATAATAATAATAATTTTTAAAAATTATTATTAATATTACTCATTTCACATTTTTGATGTTTATTAAAAGACTTACTTACTCAGTCTCTTAATAAATTTTGTAAAATTATTTTTAGTTTCTAATTATTATTTTTTATTTATTTATTTATTTCTTTATTTGTTTTTTTTTTAATTATTAATTTTTTTTTTTAAGCCAATGCAGTTTACAATTAAATCAATTAAAGTTAAAGACATTAAAACCAGTATTAAAATAATACCACCTTCAATAGTTATTAATTACCAACAACATTTTCTCTTTTCAAAATATATATTTAAGCGACGCATTTGTGCATGCCGAAAACAGAAAACACTGGACATAAAACTAGGACTGGAGTGCGCAGGGCAGACCAGGGCTGGGCAGGGCAGAGCAGAGCAGAGCTGAGCAGGACTGGCAGCTGTCTGGGTTGGGGTCTGGGCAGTTCGTTGCGAGTCGTAAGTTGGGCAGTTGGCCAGGTGCGGGTGCCACAAACTGGTTGCTCAGCGATGGCCAAACGGTGATCGGCCGGCTGCCTCTCAGTCCGTCTGGCTGTCCCATGCGCTGACCAGGCTGTGCAGGCTGCCTAGGTTAGAGTTGGGTCTGGCTCTGGCTCTCTGGCTGTGGCTCGAGCTGCGTGGTACACACCCGCATCGTGGCAGCGTTTGCTGGCGCAGCTTAAAACCAGATTAGCGCCCAAGTCGATGGCTAATTTTTGTGGTCTTTTGGCTCGTTGGCCGGTGGCCAACGGACGTTGGGTTTTAAGCAAATTTGAATTTGAATTTTAGCGGGTGATAGTAGTTTGAACATACATATCTACTACTAGTTGCTATTGCTGTTCCTATTATTGCTGTCGCTGTTGTTGTTGCCGTTGTGAATCGGCGGCCACTTGGTCAGTTGGCGAATGTGTGTATTTTTTTTTTTTTTTTTTTTTTTTTTGTATTTTGTTGGCCGTTGTTCCACAATCGTTGCGCTGGCCAGTTGACAGTGCCATTCGCCCGTGCCCAGCCCCAGCCTCAGAGTGCCCGTTTGCGTCTCAGTTTTGGTGTCTCGCTGAAATATAGGATGACATGGAGCCATGCTTATGGTTACGTGTGCACACACCGAGTAGCCACTAAAGCTGATTACGAAATGCTGACCTTTTCGCCAGTTGCACCGCTGGCTCCACTTGTCAGCGCCTTTGGCGGCATTTTAGTTTTCTTTCTTGTTTTCTTTTTGCTTGGCGAAAGGTTTATGTCAACTGCCGATTGAGCTCCTCTAGCTACTCAGCCGCTGATTGTGCTCTCTCAGTTGTTTCTATTTAATTTGAACATAATTTAGGCACAACTTGTGCCTTTGATAGCCAAAGTGTTTGTACTCAACACACATCGAACTTTCCAACCAGTCATCGAGAGCCTTCAGCAAAGGTGCACCATTGTATCATGAAATTCATATTGCATTTGACAAAATATTTATTCAAACGGTTGATATTTTGATATGAGTGCGAATCGTGACTCAAAATTGGGGTTTTCATCAATACTCATCAATATTTATAGGGGTTAAGGTTTCTTTTTTTTTTTTTTTTTCTTATTTCTAAATAATTTCAATTTTTTCTAAAGCGCCCCTTCAAACTTACATGTTCATGGTCACATGTCGTATATATGTACATATGTATAAATAATTTACTTAAGGTATTATGTTCATAAAAATATTAGTACGATTGTGTTCCAAATGTTACGCATTTCATTTGAGAAATAAATAAAGTATTTTTTGGGAGAAAAATTAAACGAAAATGATATATATTGATAATAATTTTTATTGATTCTTACTAAGCTCTCAAAAGTAATTTCATTAGCTACCTATTACAATCATATTTTCTATGGTCACTTGAATCGTTTACCCATCTCTAGAACTTTACGGCTTCATGCCACTTCCAGGCAGTGCCCAACTTGCATGAGTCACACGCTCGTAGGTTGCCCCAATAATGATTGAATATTTAAAAGCAAATATTGCAAGCACTTGTAATGCGATGACATCCGGTCAACTATTCTGGGGTGCAATGGTACTGAAGTGAATTCTGTTGATTGCCCAATGGGTGACTGTATGTGGAAATGTTGTTTAGTGCTCGCACCTTGCGAGAAGGCAAATAAAATTATCAACTGAGCAGCCGGTTGGCAACTGCAACAACGAGCAACAGCTCCAGCATGTTTGCAAATTGAAAGCAAAACAAAGCTAAACAAGAGTCGATTGTTAGTGAATCCTGTTTTGCCAGCTGGTTCGGCGGCGCATACCTGCGCACATACACAGCTTAAAGCTATTGAATGGGTGGTGGTGGAAATCGCAGCTATAGTCATCACCTGGACGTATGGCTAGCAACCCTCCCGGGCGGACATTAGACAAAAGCACCAGCAATGGCAACAGCAACAGCAACAGCAACAGCAACAGCCACAGCAACCTGGCGGCTGTGAACTGGTGAATGGGACGAGTACACCAGTTAACCGTAAGGTAGCCGGGTGCTATTTTCAAGGGCGCATCCGCACTGGGAAGCGAACCCCACCCCAAACATACAACACAAGACTGAAACCAAGTGGACAGCAGTCCGTTGCTGTGATTGTAGGGAAGCAGCCTTTCGCTTTTATTTCACTTTTGATTTGCAGCTGCGCAGTAGCTGAACTTTGGGGTGGATTTTTCGGTGGGAAAATATTTGCGTGGCCCGTTTACCAACTGTTGGCTGTTGGTTGTTGGCTGTTCCATTGCCATTTCGTTTCACAACGCATTAGGGGAATGTGCGAACTGTACCTGAGTGTGTCCGTGTGTGTGTATGTGTGTGAGTGTGCATTGGAATTTGCCGATCCAATTCGCAGCGGCCCCATGTTGATTTCTCAATTTTGGCAGCTTAATAGTTGTGGGAATGCGCACTTAATATTTCAATTTCAATTCAAGTTCTCATATAATTTTCTTTGGCTGCTCATTTGAGAGGGTTTCCTTGACAAAAGTGCAATCAACTAAGAGAATTTGATTTGAAGTCATTTGCGATAAAGATTTGATACTACTTTGATATGGTATCGTGTTAC
The DNA here is from genome assembly GCA_030914335.1 of Drosophila borborema. Taxonomy (NCBI): domain Eukaryota; kingdom Metazoa; phylum Arthropoda; class Insecta; order Diptera; family Drosophilidae; genus Drosophila; species Drosophila borborema. Next base: position 6,535,663 of record JAUESP010000305.1, read on the forward strand.
TGAGAAATCACTCTATGCCCTAAGCAAAAGAACAAAGTAAGAACACCTATGGCTACGGACTCTATTCAACTGCAAGTCTGGGAAATAGAGTGCAAATATTCCAGCGATTAACGCTGCACTTTTTGAATGAACTGACCAGCCAAGCGATATTAAAATTTCCTGGGAACCAAAAACTAATCAAATCTTTTGAGTAAATACAATAAAATTGTAACTGAGTTTCTTTCAATGAATTTGAATGTATGAAATGAAGCGGAAAATTTACTCATTGTCATAATATATAGTTATTAATATAGAAATATGGCTTTATTCTGTATCAAATTAAATAAATTAATTACTTTTCTATATAAATCTTTCAATTACAAAATTCGATGCAAAAATATGACTAAGATTCTGTTAAATATGTTCTTTTCAGCAATTAAAGTAATTTCTTTTCGATATATCGCATCTGTGTGTAGACAATCCCTCGTTGAATATGTTTGGAATTGACCATCTCCAGCCACATGTTGATTTTCACAACTTTCCATTTCCAATTGGTCATCCGGAAAGCGTCTCGACGCCGGCAGCCTCTCGCATATAAATGGCTGCGCATGTGCGCCACATCAATAAAACCAACAGCATTAGTCACTCGCCAATTGGCCAATGGGCGAGATCGCTGAGCGCTGGCCAGAGAAATGCAGGTGGCTTCCACACAGACCCGAAGGCGGCACAGACTCTAGGCCGCATGCTCAGTCGGTGGGCGTAACGATGCAGTTTGATTTGGGCAAAGTGCGCTGACAAATTTGGGCTCATTTATTTAAGGCATTGTGAGTTTTCTTCGCTGGCAGCGTAATGCAAATTAAGACATTGCTCCGGCCTTCAATTCTCTCTCGCCTTCACTTGCCACCAGCTGCAGTAGCAATCGTTTCACAAGTAAATTTAATAATAAGAAAGCCGAAGAAGAGAAAAAACTATTGCGGTTGCCATTTTTGCCTGCTGATTGCCAATGTGCAAGGAGTTGGGCAGCCTCAAGGCATATTCACAACGATCTTACTTTGCAGCGAGCATAAAGATTGCTGAGCATCACACTTGCACTTCAAGCTATCCGTGTACTGTATAACACCATAATAGCCAGATATCATCCACGTGGGATCGGTCTTCAGCAAGTGATCTGCTGTACCCTCGGGCAAGCCACAGATCACCTCGCATTTGACATTGCGCATGGCGCAGATATTTGTTGGCCGAAAGCCGCGCAGGCATGTGATAAACTCTTCTGTTGAGTCCCAAATATAATCGCCAAGCAGTTTGCGATAATTGAGATCACCCTTGAAGATCGCCAGCTGGGCCTGGGAGAGCATCTTGTACAATTCGAGATTTGAGTCGACCATAACGAAATAGGAGTGTGGTCCCGTCCAGAAATGCGATATGGGTGCAATGACTATATGTTGACTTGCCATTAGAGATTCGAACTTTTTACCAAGCGCAGAGACATCCTCTTCCTTGCTCTCTTTTAAATATTTGATGGTCCATTCAATATCTGGCTTCCTTACGTCCGATATGAACCAGGGTATGGCCTTGACATGCATACGCACTTGAGTGGCCAGCTCCTGATCCACTAAATACTCGATGAACAACAAATCCGTAAATAGCTCAAATCCTCCATTGTCACAGATATAGTCGACAATAATCTCCTGTTGACCCGTGGCCCTCGCCTTGAGCAGGCAATTCCAAACCAATAAGCTCTCGTCAACCAACAGCCGACGATCCAGATCGGCCACTTGGGCGAGCATATCGATGTTTCCATGATCCTTGGGCCTATCGAAAACAAATGCAGATAGTTGTATCTCAAAATGATTGCTCCACAAATTGATGCGCATCAGTCTGCTAAAGGACTGAAAGTCTTTCTTTAGGCCACGTGTGGCTTTGGTGAGGCAACTTATTGCACGATTACTGGTCGTGAGATCCTCCTGTTTGAGATCTTCAAAGTAATCGTAGTTACTCAAGCATTTGCTATTCTCGAAGAAGGAACTGATGCGCCTGTACAGGTAGCATTCTGAATGGAGCCACCCGGCCCGAAAGAATGAACGCTTGGGCCGTGGTAGCTCACTTATAAAAGCATTCCATTCAGCCTTGTCTGGCTCATTGCCATGGAACAGTTGAAAGTTGCGATCACGCTCGAGTTCTCGTTTTAATCGCTCTATAGATTCAATTATTATATGAAAATCCTTTTCAACATCAGGGCCATAGAGCTGTAGCAGCTTTGGCTTATTGGAGTTCATTGTCGTGACAATTTGCGACATTATCCCCGGCATTCGCGTTTGTAGGGCTATGTAGGCGAAGCTCTGCTTGAATCGTCCCGATAGCAATGAATGGCGCGGAGTTGACGCATCTTGTAGATCGGCTCCCATGCTAGATGAAATACTTGGCGACATTTTTGTTTGTTGTAGTTTTTAGTTTTGTTTTCACTTATATTGCATAATATCTACTTGAATTTTGGGCCAAAAATTACAAAAAAAAATAAATATAAATAATATTTTATGAAACTACTGACAATATTAACAAATTTTCTATTACTATACATTACAAGATCTTTTATTCTCTAAGGACTTCTCTCCAATACGAGAATCATTTTCAGACTTCAACTCACTTTTTTTTCTTAGATACTATTTATCAATCGTCATTTATCATATTCTTTCGTGGATCCATTAGCCTAGACAACTGTGGGAACGATCTACTTAATCGGGATTTTGTTTTCATTTCCTTCCGTTTCCCAGGTGTCAAAGGTAATTTGCATAATTCTCAAATGGTTGGGATAACACTTGCGTGTGTCGGCTCGGTATCCGGTTAAATAAAATCATAACATACCAAAAAGGGTTCAACATGGCCAAGGAAGTGGATCGCATTGCATTTACTGTGGCAGACAACTAAATGATGTTCCGATTATCATTTGCATGCGTTTACCATAATTGTCACATGCTCATAGGTAGAGAGCTGGGAACCTAGAATCGAGGTATCGCAGTATCGAGGTGCTGCAATATGCCCCGGTTAATGTTATGTAAATGGGGCAAGGTGTGCACTTCCTCTAGCAACCCCTGCTCGAGGCCTCAACCAAATGAATTTGTATTTTTATGAAATGCGGATGACGCAAGTGTTCATTGTGAATTTGCCAAGAAAGGAGACCGAACTCAACTGATATGATTTTATGTTGTTTATCCATGGATTCACACACACACACACACACACACACACACATATGTACATATGGCTTTACCCTCTCCCCTCTGTTATTGGCTGCGCAGACATTGCTGCGTCAAAACAGAAAGTTGCGCCTTTGAGCTCTGAGCCCATTAGCTGTGCACCTTAGACGCTTCCACAACACCGTCCAGGTGTTCCATAGAAATTGAAAACTTCCCTCCGTGATATATCAGTTATAGCTCGCAACTCTTTTGCTGGTAGTGTCTTGACTATCTGCTACTTCTACGAGCATTTTCAAGGTGTTGCGCCGCTGAACTTCAGGTCTGACTCGTTACCTTTCGGCAAGAAGATGGGTGTTTATTCTATCAATGTGTGCGTCATGTTTACAATTGCTCAACCTTATGAAATAGAACAGCAGCAACAGCAGCAGCTGCGCAATACTTAATATTTATGGCAAGTTTTGGCATGTGCTCTCAATGCGTAATAAACTTTTTGGTTGGAGAGTGTGGAGTGGGGCTGGCTGAGGCATTTAGTTCCGTTCCCAGAATTCCCAAAGCCCAAACAGGTCATGAGCTGTTGCCAGTCATAAACTAGAAAAAGTTCTCAATTTATAGATAACAAATATTTCGATTGCTATTGAATGTTATAATTCCACATGCACTGAGCGAAAAATGAAATGAAAAAAAGCTAAAAAATGTTATTTAGATTATTTGGAATCTCTCTTTTAATAAAAATAAATAGCCCTTAAATTTTGTATTTTATTATATTAGTATAAAGACTTTGTGGCTGAAAATGTCTTTATTAAAGTGAAAGCTTATGTTCGCCTCTGAACCATAGGCAGCATAATGTTCAGTGCAGCCTCTGAGAAGTTATGGGCAGCCATAAGAACGCCTCAACTTTCACCCAGCCGAAGAAATCGAAGAAAAAACAACGAAATGTGACAAAATATGGCTCACCCGGTAATTGCTCCCGCCAGATCAGCGGATATATTTATGTTATTGCAGTTCCACGCGGCCCCAACTGCCCCTCGACGTGCAACGACTAAAAAATTGCATTATCAGAGCCATAAACAAATTAGGGGGAGACCTTTAAAACAAAAAAAAAAAAAATAAATAACAATAATAAAGTAAATGAAGAGAAATACGAGCAGGCGCAGGAGCTGGGCAACTGCATGCAGCATGTGCCGCAGCTCCAGAACGTGGCTCAAGTGGCGGTCCCATTAGCTGACACCGGGACGAGTGCATACAATATTTTAGAAACAATGTAGGCCCCGACTAAGCTCGCCAAGATTAATAACTCGCTGGCGCATGTTCAATTAATCTTTCGTTAGATGAGCAGAGGCTGCATCTAAAATGTACTGCTGCCATTTCTCTATTTCTCCATTTCTCCAGTGCTCCATTTTCACTAGCTGACAACTTAACGGCACGTCTCGTGTACCTGCCGCATCGTCAGTGTCAATTGTGACAGGGCCCTGCCAGACGACAGATTCTCGCCTGTCTGCCCCTCACGACAGTACAAAAACAAACAAACGGACACGTTCAGTACAGTAGGGCGACACCAACTGAGCGATAGAGTGGGCGAGAGAGAGAGAGAGAGAGAGAGGGAATGCTAGAGAGCGAATGAAACAAATGAAACTACGAGAATATCATGCCCATGAACGTGACAAAATTGAAGAACACAAAACTTTACAGCTCACATCTCTCACTAAATTAGTTATTTTAGTTGTTCGCTCGCATCTAAATTTAGTCAACCTAACAATCCATTGGCCATAAATCAATTAGATGGCTTTTCGATGCCAAACCCATACACAATTCCCAGTAGCAACTGTAACTGGCGAGGGAGCCAGTTCAGGTGCAGCGATTCGGCTGCCTAGGGAAACTTTGTTGAATTTGTTGCATACCCTGCATAGAGAGACTTTGTCTAAAAAATGATCAAAGATATTATATAATATAAGAGCAATAACATTTATTTTACTTTGTCTAAGAAATTATCAAAGATATTATATAATATAAGAGCAATAACATTTATTTTGGGCTTAGAGAATAAAAAGTAATTTCTTTAGTTCTGCGTTGAGTTTAATATAGATAAAAAATTATTTAAAATATTTAAAAAAAAAAGTATATATATATTTTGTATTAATTTTATTTATAAAACATTTATACAGATTAATGTATAAAAATCAAAAAATTTCAAAGACAAACAAAAATGTTTTCGGGTGAATTCTTATTTTGCATTTAAAAATGAAATGAATTTAGAATAAATAAATTTGTAATTTATAAATTAGAATATATAAATTAATTTATTTTGACTCGACTTTCTGTTAAATAAACTTATTTCATTTTAATTATATTTAATTCAGCTTCTCAGAATTAAATTTTCATTTAATTTCATTCTCTCATTTCATTCATTTCACTCTTCTCTTCTGGCTGCTGGGTATCATGTAGTCAAGCATTCTCAACTACTCAACTCTGAATATTTTTTAAAGGCATTTCTGGTATTTTCAATATAAAAAAAAATCCAATGCTGACAACTGAAATTAACATAAAATATAAATATGAGATCATTTGTAATAATTAGGCTGACATTTGCAGCTATTTTTACAGCATTTTGCTGGCCCGAAAAAAATGGCTAAAAATTGGCTCCCTCTCTTTCTCTCTCTTTCTCTTACCCGGCTGGGGGACACTTGAGTCAGTTGCTTAATTTGTTTAATTACAAATCCCCAGAGCACGGAAATGCAAATGCTTTTCGTGACTTTATTAATGCCAACAGGCGCAAGCTGTCACGGCGATTGATGCGACCCCTCACAGCAGAAGGCGTAAGTTAAGCTCGACGAACAAAGCAAATGTTTTGTAATGAGGTTGAAATTGCACCACCACCACAACCAGCAGCAGCGGGAACGGGTGGATTGAGCTTGCAGCTCAGTTTACCGCAGGAATAACAACAACAACAACAGCAACAACAACAGCAAACAACAAAATAAAGTCGAAGTTGAATTTTTATTTGAATTAGCAACGCACAATCAAAAACATTCAAACACGCATAAATTGAATCCCGTGGGATGATTTCTCTCTCGCTTTCCCAGCAACCCCCTCGCTTTTTAGCCAGCAACTTGTCACGTGATTCAAATAACAAATAATGCATCAAGAAGGATCATCCCTTAGCTGGTGCCAGTTCGCTGTGTGCCTTTGCTGCTGCTGCTGCACTGACCCTTCTCGTAATACGAATCCACAGAAATCCGCGCCCGCATCGCTACCTTTTATTTATTGGTCAATATTCAATCCTCCTGCTGAGCCTGCGTTCTAGCCAGGACACCCTCCCACTGCCACTGCCACTGCCACTTCCACTTCCATTCCCATTTCCACTTTCCTTTCTCACGCACTTGGCTGATGCTGCCCATCTGCAAGTGTAAATTTGTGTGGTCATGGGAACATTCGCACTCAATTGAATTGTTCCATTAGGCGCTCAATTGATGGTCTTTAATCGAATATTATATTGAATAAGAAGTGTTGGCCAGCTAGCTATTAGTTTCAGTTGCAGTTTGGCTTCAAATAATGAGCATATGTTATCAGAAGGGGATTGCCTGGCCTTCAAATATAATTTATAAGAAATATAAATATGTTTATGAGAAAAGAAATGAATATGAATGAATATTTTACTTTATTAAATTAACAAGCTAACTAGCTATGATGATATTTATATATACCATGTTCTACTATAAAATATATAAAATAATGAGTCTTAATTAATTTTAGATATATTATTACATATTCGGCTACAACTTCTATAAATTATATTATTATATTATTATTATCAATTAACTAAGTGAAAACCCTTTAAGTAAACCTTTTAGTATTTATATATTCTATACTATATTCTATTATAAAATATACGAAATGATGAATATTTACATAGGTTATCCGATATTCTTCAACAACAACTATAAATTATATTATTATAAATTATATGAACAAAAATATAAATTTATTATCTTTTTTCCTATACACTTCTGAAAATATTCTAAGACTTCTTTATGCTGAATACTTCACTTTAATATTTATGATTTAAAAAATGATATATATATATATATCAATATAATATACATATATATATATATTTTCTTTCCAAATCAAATGACGAACTTGAACTTTGTCGCGCCCTTCAACTTGATGCAAGCAAATACTGTGAACGACGGCCAAGAGGATGTTTGCTAGCGATAAGGAAATTAAAGACATGAGCAAGTACAATAACCCAACTTGGTAATAATTTGGTAAATGTGAGAGAAACAGCAGAAGAAGAAGCAGAAAAACAAGATAAAATTTTGCATATTTGCAAGTGAATCAGCACCCAAAATACTGTTGAAGCAGCAAATTTATCATATTTATTATGTTTTATTTTTTTTTTTTTTTATTATTTTTTATGATATTTCCAGAGGCATTAACATAAACGCTGATGTTAATCTCTTTTTCCCATGAAGCTCTCAAAATGAAATCAAAAAGAAGAAAAAAAATACTGAAGCTTGCCGCAGCATAAACAATTCATTATCATGATTCATTTATGAACAAAATTAAATAAAATCACTAGCTGAAAATTATAATTCGTATTAGTCAAGATGAGAGCTACCGATGGAAGTTTGACTGTCCCCACAGCAACAACTGAGCGGGTGGTCGGCTCCCCCATGCCCCCACAGAGCTATATATGACAGTAAGCTTCCCAAGCAGATTAATATCTCAAGAGGCAAGAGCGTCGAGACTCGAAAAGCGTATTTTAATTAGTTAGTTGGTCAACAAATTTAATTTATTGTCACCCCCCCGCTAATGAATGCTGCGGTTAGCTACGACTCGATCTTTAGACCTGGCTCAGTTCATAATTGACCAATTTGTGTGTTCGCCTCTCTCTGTGTGTTAGTGTGTGTGTGTGTTGGCCTTATCGATGACTACACACGTTGAAGGGGCACACGCTGTCAATAAAACAAATTAGTTTGAATTATAGACGTAGCTTCTAACTTGGCTAATTTATGCGGCGTCGGAAGCCGGCCAATGTGGTATTCACGTTTCGTGTCTGCTGTGTGTTCCCTTCCATTACAAGATTGTTGCTGTTGTTGTTGCTGTTGCTGTTGTGCTTTTATTTGTTTATAATTACCGTTAGCTTTGATAACAATATCAGATTTCAATAGGCTGCTGCTGCCCACCGCGGCGTCATTTATGTTCACTGACCTGGACATTCTGTTCATTGGTCTCCAACTCTGTCTGAGTCTCAGTTGCCATCTCAGTCTTCAGTCTCAGCCATCGTCTTTGCCTTCGTCTTCATCTATGTATATCTATGCTATGTCTTTGGTCTCTCCTGCTCTTCAGTCTACCTCTGTGGGCCAGCTGCTCGCTCGGCTCAAACTCTTTGTCTGCAGATCAGGCGCCAATAGTTCTAAGATCTTGTTTTGATTGCCGTCCAGTTCGCGTTGCCGCCATGGTCGGCGCATTCTTTTGCTCAGTGGCTTGAGAAATCTATAACTCGTGACATTGTGCGCCGGCGTGTGGCATGCAACGGCCGCCCTCTCGCTCTCTCTCTCTCTCTCCATGCCCTCTCTTCCCCTTTGGCCAGGGCAGCTCGTTGTTGACTATTGGGTTTTGCATTTCTGCATAGTTTTCTTACACTTTTCCTATCCATCCGGCGACTTTCTTTTGTTGTCAGTTGCTGCTGCAGCTGCAGCGCAACGGCAAATTAATGACATTTTGCACTTCATTATGCGACTTTGGCGGCTCTTTGACACTTTGAAGTGAGGCACTCAGCTGCATCTGAGCCGCGTCTAAGCCTACATAGTTCGAGTTTGCAGTTTGCAGTTTGCAGTTTGCGGTTTGCCTGGTCTGCCAGGTGATGTGCAGTTAGCTCGCTTTGGTGTCTGCTGTCAAGCAACTGGAGCTGCATTTGGTTAGAAATGACGGAGAAATGTTATCATTGAATGCATAGGAGACAATTTCAAGCTTTCGTGAAAATCTCACAACTTTTTAGGGAACTTAATAATGTGTGTATTGTTGAGTTCAATTTATGTTTGAGTGAAAGGAAACCTCAAAGATTGTTATAAGATTATAATTGGTTAGATATTCATTTATAAAATTATATATTAAATGACTATTTATGTTTATTTATTTGATATTTCATAAATGTTAGCAAATATTTTGCATCAACAGCTTAACGATTTTTAATAAATTATTACGTTAATAAAATGTTTGCGAATATTTAAATATCTTTTTAAATATATGCAACTTATCAAGTATTTATTTATTATAATAGGCTATTAATGCTGATTTAATTGATTTAACATAATCGATAATATATTTAATATTCCATTAACTATTCAGCAACATTTCATTCACATTTCTCATAGTTCACTTTGCTTGAACATGAGTAACTAATCCCCAAATCAAATGCTTTCTTCCGAACTTATAAAGACTCATTACCTAATCAGGCGATATGCTAATAACTCGTTCGATTCATAGTGAATTCTTCAGAAACTATCCAAAGCTGATTAAATATATCGAAGCAACTCAGCGGTGGTCTTGATTCATGCTGAAATATTTCAAGAAATCGTTACTTGAAAATGTTCCAATTGTCTTTTATGTGCAGCACTCGCATTATAACAGAGATCACCTCAGGACACACCGGTTCATTACAGAAGTTTGGCGCCAATTTTTGTTTTTCTGCAAGAGGTTGACAATAAAAATCAGTTATTTGGTACGTGTCAAGGATGCAATGGCAGCTGTGCACAGGCCAGGGGCACGGGACAACCCTCGACTGTGCAGAGATTTCTGCCAAGATCAAGACCAAGAACAAGATGCTGTCTTTGGCTAAGGGTTGGCCAGCAAAGTAACGCACAAAATGCAGTTTCACCACCACTAGCAGCAGCACCACCACCACCACCATCACCAGCAGCAAACGTTCCATTGGGGTGGGCCAACTGCAGCACGGGGCACAGGCACAGGCACAGCCACAGGCTCGGGCGCAACGAGCACGTTGAAAGGTGCCAGGTAGTTTTGCACATACCTTTTGGCGCATTCCAAGGTACTTCATGGCAAAAGGTTCAACCAGGTAAAATGCGGCGGCGCAGCCACCCCATGACACAGAGCCATAGTGGAGGTTTCTCGGACTGGCAGCTGGCTGCCAAATTTTCAATAACAAATTTCATGGCCGTTAGGGATTCGTTGCTGTTGTTGTTATGCGAATGCACCTAGATGGAGGAGCGAGGGCATAAGGCTTTGAACAATTGTTTTGTTGATTTACTTGCGTTGCTTGGATTGTTTATTTCTGTGATTAATATTTGTGAGCCGCTAAGTATTTTTCTTTTTTTGGGCATTGTTTTGCCGACCATAAAAACTGCATTTGCGTTGACCAAGTTGTCGCAGCTGCTGACGCTCTACGAAGATCGCTCTATCAATATATGCATAGTAGTAAAGGATCTTGAGTGTAATTGAGTGGAAAAGCTAAGCTTAAATTCGTTCGAGCATATCTCAATAAGCACACGAAAGCTGCAGATTCAGTGATCTTAGCGGAGCCAAGATCAGCGAGGACCATTGATTTAAGCTGCTTAAGGCCCGCAAGAGCACTAAAACCAGCTGAAAAGATTACGAGTTGCAATGCTTCGCTCTCTCTCTCTCTAGCTCTTTTGGCTGCGCTACGAATGAAATATGAAACAAGAGCGCCAAAATAAGAGAGAGAGTTGAAGTAGAGCGCCAATTGGCTACGCGCTCTATAGCTTAAAGCTACTCTTTGCACACAACGAAGAGCGAGCAGCGAGCGAACAGCTCACCTGCTCGCAGAGCACGAACTTCGTGTCGCTCTGTGTGTGCTTCGTCGTGCATGTACATAAGCTCAGACAGGCAGCCGATTGTCGCAGCTGAAAGAGACAGAGACAGCAGGCAGCTAGCACCTCGCTGCGAGTTAAAAATAAACTTGCGCTTCAAGTTGTATATAAGCTTCGCAGCTGCTGCTCACGCTCACGCTCACCAATACACACACAAACACGCACGCATAGAGTAGGGGAAATTCGAGTGTATAAAATTGAATCTCAGTGGCGGCAGCTGGTGGCGATCGGCTGCGCTGGTGTGCCAGAGGGAGAGCAACGCGCCGGTAACCGGTGTGTGTCTATATATCTGCGCTCACTGTATGTGTGAGAGTGTGTGAACTATGAGTGAGTGAGTGTACGTGTGTGCGTGTGTGTGTGTATGTGGTGTGTGTGTGTATGTGGTGTGTGGCACGTGCTCGCTTTTTGAGCAGAGATTTGTTGGCGGCAGCTCTGTGCCTCGCCGATCTGCAGCTGGAGCAACGTTCAATGAACGACACAGCTGTTGCGGCAGGCGACAATCCATGTCTGGGCTAGAGGGGTGACTGAGCTGCGTCATGCAAGATCATTGAATGTGTGGCTCGTGGTGGTTGATTTCCGTACAGAATCTCCCGTAACGAAAATCGGAAGTAGGTAAGCAGCAGATCCTTTTTTGGCACTCAAAGGGGGTTGGTGCTGCGGCTGCTGCTACGGCTGCTGCTGCTGCTGCTGCTCTCGCTTTACATTTAGCTGGGGGTTGATCCTGCGTCGTAAAGTCTATATAAAATTAAAGTGATCCTCGGCGGTTGCATCATTCACATACGAAACGGCCAGCGATCGAGACGCGTGCGAGCAGCCAATGATCTGCTCCAGAGATTCAAAGTTCAATTTTACAAATCTAAATTTATAGAATCGTACGATCGTATTGATCTTCAGTGCTGCAAAGTGACCAAGTTGTGATTCCTCGAGCTATTAATATGGATAAACTAAAGTACAGCAAATGCCCATTGAAGAAGCGGCCCATACAGGTCGAGGAAGTGCCGGCGCTTGAAGATCAGTTGTGTCATGGTAGGTTCAAGTTTTGTAGAACTAGATCTATTCCTAAAGAGAGTTCAGTTGATGAACAGCATATAATATTCTTTAATTTGTATAATTCTGTTCTTCAGATGAAGGCCCCGTTGATCTTAGCGTAGCTGCTGCCTCGGTTCCCTTGGAGCCACCTCAGTGGTCAATCAAAGCGGAGCCGGAGCCACAGCCGGTGACCACAGAGCTGCGCCGACGCTTCGATGCAGCCATGACACAGACCAAGGAGCAATTGGCGCGTCGCATTTGGGAGGAAACACGCGAAATAGCGCGCGCCTTTCCCGATGTCTTTACACGCGAGGAGATCGCCAAGAGTTTGGCTCGTCTGGGCTATGGTGATTTTGAGCTGCCGCCCGAGGATGAGGTCATGGAGCCGGAGAATGAACGTGACTCCGAAATGGCAGCCAGCTATGCCAGCATATCGCCACCCTTGGCAGTCACAACTTTCGTCAAGGCGGAGCAGCCAGAGGAGCCGTTCGGGCTGCGCAACTATAACAACAACTTGCTGAAGAGCATTGCCGACTATGAGGATTGCATGAAGCTGCCACAGCAGGAGCAGCAATCACAGCCACAGCCACAGCCACAGCCACAGCCACAGCCTGAGCACTACCCGCTGCCGGCAGAGCCACAGGATTTGAGTGTGCGACCCGATCAGCAGCAGCAACAGCAACAGCAGCGTCGCGGCCTCAACGAGAATGTCAATCTGCACAATGTGGCACGTGCGCTGCTCAGCATGCAACATATGGCGCCGCATCATCAGTTGCAGCAACACCAACAGCAACAGCAGCAGCAGCAGCAACAGCAAAGCTTCAAGCCCAATCAGAAGCATCAACTGGAACAGGATGATGACTTGGAGAATCAGGAAAACAATGAGAATCAATTGAATATGAAAATCAAGAACAGCAACGATCTATACTATCAATGCCAGCAGTGCAACAAATGCTATGCCACCTACGCGGGTCTCGTCAAGCATCAGCAGAGCCACGCGTACGAGAGCACCGAGTATAAGATCATACGCAGCAATCCCAGCGGTGGTCCGATTGTCGATCAAACCGAGTTCTGCACAGATCAGGCATCGGCTCTCATTCAAGCGGCAAATGCTGCCTCGGCACAATCCATGCAGAAGCCAGTGGGCGTGCCGCGCTATCATTGCAAAGACTGTGGCAAATCCTATTCGACATATTCGGGGCTCAGCAAGCATCAGCAGTTCCACTGCCCCTCCGCAGAGGGCAATCAGGTGAAGAAGGTGTTCAGCTGCAAGAACTGCGACAAAACGTACGTCTCGCTGGGCGCTCTCAAGATGCACATACGCACCCACACGCTGCCCTGCAAGTGCCCCATCTGTGGCAAGGCCTTTTCGCGGCCATGGCTGCTGCAGGGTCACATACGCACCCACACGGGCGAGAAGCCGTTCAGCTGCCAGCACTGCAATCGTGCCTTTGCCGATCGCTCCAATCTGCGAGCGCACATGCAAACGCATTCGGACGTCAAGAAATATTCCTGCCCCAGTTGCACCAAATCCTTTTCCCGCATGTCACTGCTGGCCAAGCACTTGCAGAGCGGCTGCCAATCGGAACAGGGTGGCCCAACTGCAGCAGCAGGCTTCAATCAGCATCAGCTGCAGCAGCATCTACAGGGCTACGAGGAGTCGGCGCATCAGCTCTACTATGCGGGCAGCGTGGGCAGCAGCGGGGGCGAGGAGGAGGAAGCACACGAATTTCAAATGCCCGCACAGGTCACAGGTCACAGACAGGGCATATACTAAGTATGACATTTAATCTCTCTCTCTCTCTATATATAAATTTATTTATAATTATATTTAAGTTGTAGTCACATTTCACAATGTAGCCAAAGCAGGCCAAGAAGTCAGGAATTCAGTGCCAAAAATTAGTCAAGGCAATTTTATTGCCTATTAGGAACATTTCTAGTGTAGACAAAGAAGAAGAGCATATCCAAAAACGTTGATAGAATTATATTAAAATATTTATTTAACCGACTAGCTTAGGAGTTATAGCCAGCCATTTGTTGTTAACATATGTTTTGTTATTGTTAAAACTTTTTCTCTTTCTCTCTCTGTACAAATCGAAATGGTGCGAGCTTATTTTTTATACTCTTTAGAATATCTTTTTAGAATTTATATATTTATGCCTAACAATTTTAATTTATTTTTTGATGTAAGTTGTGTAAATATGAAAACAAGTTTTATGTAAAACTAAAATATTTAATAAATAAAAAAGAAAAAGAGAAAAAAAAAAAGCAACACAAACAAAACAAAATTTTGTTTGTCACTGCAAAATTTGTCCACTTCACTTGCAGCAAAGTCAGTTATCTCAAATGCAATCTAGACTTGGCAAGATCATGCGAGGTTAGACGATTTCTATTGCGATGCTCATTTGCTGACAATTCAAGCGGCATTGCTATCGTCTATTGGCGTCTTGCTAGCTGGGACGTATGTATGTAGGTGTCTCTTTATTTATCGATCTTATAAAAGTAGCTGCAGCTGATTCGCAAATTTGGCAAATCACAAAGCGCCGGCAACAGAAACAGATTGCAGCAACAGCGGGTGGTGGTGCAGCTCATTTGGTGGGTGGCTGAGTGGCTTGGCTTATTGGTTGGCTGACTGCTTACGGTTACGATTAGAGCGGAATATCAAATCGCTGCTTAAATCAAAATTAATTGCCAGAATAATAATTGTTTTGAACGTAAAGCGCCAAACGGCAAACGAGAAGGAGAATTGGCGCAGCTGCAACTGCAATTGCAACTGCGTCACCAGCAACAGCAGGCGGCAAGCGCCAACAACAACAACAACAACAGCAGCAGCAACAGCAACGTCGTACGACAAACGTCTAGCAATTTTTTGTTGTGCATTGGAGACTTAAGACGGGGCGGCGAAAACCACTCAAAACAACAAACAACCCGATGAATCATCGATTTCTGGTCTACCACGGCAACGGCAACAAGTTAACAACAACAGCAGCCGCAGCAGCAGCCGCAGCAGCAGCCGAAGCAGCAGCAGCAGCCGCAGCAGCAGCAGCAGCGTCAACAGCAACAACAAGTTTTGCCAAGCCGGCTTAGTGCAGCCGCACGCAGCTAGATGGCGCTAGTGGGCAGTCATCGGGCTTTTGGTTCAATTAAACGCGTTTTCCAGTTCATTTTCGTTGCCACCGTGTGTTGTTGTTGTTATGCTTGTTGCATTGATTTTGTTTTTGTAGCTTTTCCGCACTGCCGCAGCCGCACCTTACTTTGTTGCCCAAAGTCAACTTTGTGCCTGCCCAAGCCGCATTATTATAAATGCCGTCCACGCAGTTTCTTACGCTCATTTTTTTCGGCACTGCCTTTGGTTTTGGTCTGAAACTATAGGAAATACACTATTTAATCCGAAGAGTATTATTATTTAGTAATGAAATTTGAGCTGAGATTTTTAAGAGTTTTTTTATATTGAAGAGAGATATTAAATAAGATTTTTAGATAAATATTCCACAAAGTATACTAGCTATAAGAATAGTAGAAATAGAAAATATAGAAATAGTAGAAATCGAATAATAGATAAATAATTGGATAAAGATATGCAAGGATATGTAAAACATTCCTTACTTGAATATTTTAGCTAAGAAAGTGTTTAGCTATTATACGATTTAAGTAACTTTAAATAAATATATTTTAGATTGCTTGACTAAGCTTAGAAGAGAAATAGATTGTAAGTGGAATTAGACCGCTACAAATTGTATTTGAAACAATGCTCATTGTTATCTATTGCTACTTTTAGTTTCTTTCTCTCTTAAACGTAGTTCAACAATCGGATATATATTTATTTCCCAGCTCAGCTTCATTAATTAGAGTATACTCAGTTCATTGTGAGCTCATTTGTTACTCAATTCCGTCACGAATTGTAACTTGTCAGGCGGTAGCTTTGGTCTATTAGCAAAGACACCACAGGCACCGCAAAGCTGCGACTGGGAAAGTCATATTACATTTGGCTAGAACCCAGGACAATGTGTGTGATGCCGCCTCGCGCCCTTCCCAGAGCACCCAATCAACTGTTGTCAGACTCAAAATTTTGCCGTCTTTTGTAGGCGCTGTTGACGTTGACTTGCTGCGCGTGCTGCTGTTGCTGCTGCTGTTGCTGCTGTGATTGCTGCTGCTCTGGTTGCTGTTGCTGCTGTTGCCACGCCTTGAAAATCAAATGGGCAACGCACATGTGGCACAGACAGACAATTTAGTGGTAGCGGCTTTTGGTCAAAGGTTAAATTAGACGGGCCATACCCCCCATTAGCCGCCCCCCTTAACCAGCTGACTGGTGACAAGTGCCACGCCGCGATTGCATTTGAAAATCGTTTAGAGCCTTAATTTATGGCCTCCCAAAAATATATATATAGAAAAATAAAATAAAAAAATAAAAGATTTTTTGCTCGAATTTCATTTATTTCATTTTAATTGGCATTTTCGTTGCTGGCACTAAACACGCCTTGATTCTTGATGCTGAATGCTGGCCTGGTCGGGCAGAAAAAAAGCACCTCTAGGGGTTTTAGAAGGCAAAACTGTTATAGACTTCCTCACTGGCAGTTTAATTAATCTCTTATCGCTGAATGTTAGTTGAAATGCATTTTTAATTTTTAGAAAATCAATTTTTCGTGTAAATTATTTAAATTTCAAATTCACGGCACGTTTTTGTTGCGGCTCATTGTAATTAATATTTAATAATTTGCAGTGCACATGAAAGGCATGATTGGCCAATGGATACCCTGTAATAAAAACCCAATAATAATTGAGCTTGTATTAACTTTAGTTTCTTTTCAATTTCATTTGTATAGAAAAATTAAACTTTAGTTAATAAATTTATTTCTCCTATAAGTTTCAGCTATATGCTTTGGCCCATTATACCCTATCATGCATGACTACAGCGTATACAGGTTTATTATGAAGTATGAAATATGTCAGGCGCTTTAGCAATTGCCGTCGCTGTTGCCTTTGTCGCAGCTGTTGATTGACTCGAGACCTGATGCAGATACCAATTGTTGTA
Source organism: Drosophila borborema (assembly GCA_030914335.1). Taxonomy (NCBI): domain Eukaryota; kingdom Metazoa; phylum Arthropoda; class Insecta; order Diptera; family Drosophilidae; genus Drosophila; species Drosophila borborema. The sequence goes on from JAUESP010000305.1 coordinate 6,552,747, forward strand.
GTCAACACTTTTGTTATTATTATTGCTGTTGTTGTTGTTGTTGTTGCTGTTGTTGTTATTGCTGTACGCTGTACGTGTTGTTTGTTTAACGCGCTGGGTGTAAATTAATATTTAATAATGGCTGTTGCGATATTTTTAGATCTAATCACACTTTAATATGGTCTACAGAATGTCTTATGCAACAAGAGATTAGACGTTGGCTTAAAGCCAATCTTTGGTTGAGCAATTTATGAGCTTTTATATAGACTTATACAGACTATATTTGTAGGTAAAAGTGAGTCTAGTGCAGAGTGCCAAACTGGTAGATTATATATGCTGAATGACTCATTTGCAAATATATGATGAGAACTAGTCAGCATGACATGCTCATCAAATCTGATTAGCAAATGAATCTACAACATTAAATATAAATTTCCATAATTTGACATTGAAATAAATGGAATAAATTAATATAAAGTAAAGTAAAGAATATATAAATATAAATATAAATATAAATATAAATATAAATATAAATATAAATATAAATATAAATATAAATAAAATATAAATATAAATATAAATATAAATATAAATATAAATATAAATATAAATATAAATATAAATATAAATATAAATATAAATATAAATATAAATATAAATATAAATATAAATATAAATATAAATATAAATATAAATATAAATATAAATATAAATATAAATATAAATATAAATATAAATAATACATATGTAATTATATATAAATTAAAACAAATATTAATTTTGGCTTTACTAGACTTGCCTTCAGTTTAGACTCAACTCAGACGCCATGGAGTATGCTTCACTTAAGCTTTTAATAACTTTCATATCACATTTATTACTGAATAAATAGCTTTATGAGACAGAAAATGATGCTACAACAATGCGAATAGCTAAAATCTACACAGATCTTGAAGAATGGTCCAGTTGACTACAATTAGCCAGCACTCCACTCCCTCCCTCTCTCTCTCTCCCCCTCTCTCTCCCCCTCTCTCTCTCTCTCTCAATTGGATTTCTTGAGCGGCATTTTGAGCTCTTGTCATTAAGTATCTAGCCCGGCAGTCACTAAGCTCCACTACTCATAACTCATGACACATATTCAACAGCAACTCTTGAACGCCATAAATCCAATGCCATGCACTCGTTGACGTCAAATTAATCAAAGCCAAATGCAACGCAGGCAAATTAGCCAAAAAAAAATAAGATAGAAAAAAAATACAGAAACATAAACAAGATTAGTGAACATGAAAACAGCAAAAGTTCTAAGCTCAAGTGGTACATTGAGAACTTTTGATATATATTTTTTTCCCACACTTGGCGATCAAAGCGAACCGAAACGAAACGCAAGCAAAACCTTTGTACAACTCGCAGGCAACGCCCCAGAATGAAATCGATATAATTATTTGCATTATTAATAATTACCATTGTCTCGGATTTGATTTGGATTCAGATTCAGATTCAGATTCAGCATCAGCATCAAATTCAAATTGAAATTCATATGCGTTGGCGTTCATTGGAGCCACTGAGCCAGAGAATCGAGTCTGTATGTTTTCATTTTATTTCGATTTAATATGCAAAAGAATAAAATATAGTTCGTGGTGCAGGCTAATTAATTCAAACCGCAAAAGCAGAACTGAGACTTCAATACGGAAATAAGCTTAACGACCGCAACAAAAACCAATTTCAAAATTTAATACGCAGAGCGAGAGAGACGTATGAGCGGGCAGAATTGTGACTGTGAGTTGGACTGAGGCGCCGGCGGCGCAACAATTGCAGCATGTACATGTCCGAGTCTCCGATTTGGACTCTCAGCTCAAATATATGTATGTTTGTGTGTGGGCCACCCACACCAGAGACTTGGCTGGCCATGGCTAAGCAAAGCAAAGCGGGCCCGTCAACAAGCGAGAGACCAAGCTTCAAATGCGCGACAGCACATATCAAAACTGAAATGTGTCTGCAACAACAACAACAACAACAACAACAACAGCAACAACTATAATAAGGTACCCCGTCGGTTTTGCAAGAGGTCCAAGTCCGTTTATATATCTTATGAGCCACCTGACTGACGGGCCACGCAAATGCTTCAACTTGTCAGCACGCTAAGTGCTTGAAAAATAGCCAGAAAAAAAAAACAAAGGAGGGGGTAAAAACAACAGACAGAGAAGACATAGAGAGAGAGAGGGAGAGAGAGAGAGAGAGCCTAAGAGAGCGAGATAAACTGATTTTTTTTTAATATTATAAATATAATATGGCAAACTGTGAGCATTGTTCTCCAGCGCCTTTTCAGTTGGGCGTTCAACCCGCACAGCACAAAGGTGTTGTGGCGACCACAGTTGGAGCAGAGCAACCTGTTCACAGTTGAAACGGATTTATCTTACGATTACAACACCCAACAAATGGCGCACACAAAAGGCGACAGTCAAAAGATTTAATTATGCTCGTGCCGCGTATTAGTTACAAAAACCTAAGCAAATCATTTCCATATGAGTGCGAATTTAAACGAAGTTTGAATACACTTTTTGATGCGAATATAGATTAAAGATGAAATATATTTATAAAGAGAAAATGAGGATAAGTAAATTGAAACTTACATTCTTTCATAAACTTTTGTCGATAAGATGAAATGCGCAAAATATGAAATAACAAAAATAAACATATATAAAAAATATTTAATTGAATCTTTAGCTCTACATATATTTATACATTTCTTCTTATACAATTTACATCACAAAAATAATACCCTTTGTATATAAATTTTGACATCACTTCATGGTAGATTCACTTGGTGTCTAAAGGGGCGACTTGTCGTGTGGGGGCGCTGATGCTGTAAATTGAGGGCGTCAAAAGACAAAAAGCAATCCCGTCACAAAATTGACATTTTGCTTTCAGCAAACAGTTACAGCCAACAAGTAGAGATGCCAACAACAAGAAACACAACAAAAATCATAATTTGCACGTTTTTTGTGTTGGGGCAAACAAAAGACTTAAGAAACGAACTTGCTGCAAAGGGCCTACATGCAAAGTGTCAAGTTGCGCAACTTGTCAGCCGCTTAAGCCCGAGCACAGCAGCTACGATTCTCCCGGCTCAGTGTGCTGTTAATTTGGCTTTTGTGGCCTGGCAAAAGTTTTTTAATTAAACAGCCGCCGACGACGACGGCGACGGCAAAGACAACGACAGCCACTAAACATGCCCCATTATCATGTCCCCCCATGTCATATCTATCTGTGCTGAACTATCTGCATAATACCATGTGCCTATCAGCCCGCTCAGCTCTGCCGTTGTCCCGGTGGTGCTTTAGTGGTGCTGCGGTGGTGCTTTGGGTGCTGCCGCTGACATAAACGCTGACATTAATTGAGTAATTTATAACGATGGCAACAGCGGCCAGCCAGACTGCCAGCCAGTCAGCGAGTCAGCCAAGCAACCAACGAGACGGACATAAGCGACTGATACGACGTACGGACATGAACGACGGACGGACGAACGGACGGACGGACGGTCTCAACAGTTCGGGCCAACAACATCAAAAGCTCGCAGCGCACGTCGCCGTCGTTGTCTTGAGGCACTTCAACGCTCCAGCATAACATGATATTGTTATTATTATTATGATTACCAGAGACATGAATTCAATTAACACTTGTCAGCACTGTCAGCGGCGGCAGCGGCAACGCTTCAATCTATGCCAAAAAATCAGCCAAAAAAAGTACAATAAAAATATGTGGAAGAGAAATTGAATGACTGACAGATACCCTGTGCTAAATGCTGAGAGCATTACTAAAATAAATTGAAATCTTATGCTACCCCACTTTTCAGTCAGCTGTACGTGCAGAGGGTATAAAATACAAGCGCACGATTCGCCCGCTGAGATAAGTTTGTAAATTTATGTCTGCGTACAAGATTTGGCATGTTTAAATCAGTTTAGGCTAGATCTTGGCCCCAGCTGCTGTTGGCCTGTTGGCAACAATGTAGTTGTTGCTCCCTACGAAGTGCTAACGATAATTGCCAGGCCAGGCAAATTAGACGACGCGCCAGCAGCAGTGGCAACGGCAGCAGGACAAAAAGACCGCTAATGAGGCGAACAACTCGGCAAATGGAAAACCCTCTGCATTTAGGCCTAATAACTGCCAATGTCGCCAATGCGAGAAAAGAGCCGCTGAAGACACACACGAAAAGCACCCGCCGACGGCAGCCCAAAAAGGCGCACAAGTCAAAGCAAATTAAAACAAGAATCACGACAGGTTACCATGCGAGCCCAATGCCAGGCCGAGACACACGATTCGCCGCCAGCAGCAGCAGCAGCAGCACCGGGCTAACAAATACACAAAAAAAAGGGTACAAATCCGGGGTCTTTCCATAAATGCGACGCTGCTGGCCAAGAAATTTACAAGTGTTAAATGTCGAATTGGGGGAAATGCGTGCAGCGGCTTTGACACAAACGAACACGGAAATGGCCAAACAGAAAGTGGACAAATGAACCCACAAGCATCGAATGGCATGAATCGTTCCGCTGCTCCCAGCCCTCTGCTGCCCCATGCCCAATGCCCATTAACCGACAAATGGCGTACGTGTTAATGGCATTTGAATTTGGCCAAATATGGCCGAGTCGTCGTTGTCACTTTGCATGTTTCTGCTGCTTGGCCCCAAATGGCGTCGCGGCTGCCATGGCAAGTGAAGGCGCATGCCTAAGCTGCGCTGGACAATGCCCGCCAACGAATCGCAAATCGTGTCGCTCGCACAGTCCAGGCGGGCAGAAGCTCAACACGCATCCAGCAAACAGCTGAAACAACTCGCAACTCGCTGGGCCACACAAACGATGAAACGATCAAACGATCAATGGGCGCCCGCATTAGCTTTTTGGCCTTTTTTTTCGTATTTTATTTTATTTTACTTTATTTATTTATTTATTTTGTCTTTTTGCATTTTGGTCACACAGCTTTCTAATGGAGCGTGACTTAGTGCCGGGCATATGGATGAGCCCGCTGATAGCCAGCTTGACACACTGCTGGCACATATCCATGCGTGCTTAGTTAAATGCCAATGACCCAGCTCAAGTTTATCTCAATTGCATGTAGTTCTAGCAAGGACTTCCACTGCTGCTCTAAGCTAGCCTGGTGCTCACTTCAAATTACATTATGAAATGGCTAATCAAGTTCGCACATCTGACAGTGAGCCTAAAGCAATTTCCTGATTATTTTCTACACAGGTAACATCACTTGCCAAATGGCTCTATTGGCCATTCAGCCCACACTCGACATGGCATGTAGTCAGTTCAATAAACCAGACCAGATGTAGATGACGACGGTGAGATACAGATGAAGGAAGAGAAAAAGAGAGAGAGAGAGAGAGAGGGAGAGAGACTGTACAGTGAACACATCAAATGACAGGCAACACAACAAACAAGTTTAATTATAGCTCATGTAAATAATTTCTCAATTGTAAGCTGTTATCAACGAAAACTTCAATCAATCATTTGGCAAACGCATGAACCTGAGCCCAGACAATAGCAGAGCCACACTCTCAGTGCGCGCCGGGCAACGATCTTGGCCTTAGGCGTGGGCCGTAAAGTTTGAACTAGCCAAATCTAAGCTAATTAATCAAAATAATAATCAAGCAATCAGTGGATCATACGCCATCGACTCAGACACCAGCACAAAGCCAACTCGACTGGGCCTAGGCAGGCTAAGGTGCTGCTTGGCTCTTGGTTGGTTGAGCCAAGACGCACGCCAAGCCAAATGAAATGGAAGCAAAGTGTAACCCAAGATCGCTTAAGCACTCGATTCCAAATAATAATAAAAAAAGACAAAAAAATATATATATATTTACAAAAAGAAAAAACATGACTTCAACTGCTGTCATTGCGCACGAGGTTCATTTGGTTGTTGTTGCTGTGTTTTGTTGTCGTGTTGGGGTTTTGTTTTGTTTTGAATTTCAGGTGCTTGTATCATTCAGTCATTTGGCCAACTATTCAACTATTCAACTACTCAACTATTCAGCTCTATTCATTCATGGGGCCATGCAACTTTTGTTGTTTTGTTCTCCCGCGCCTCGACACTTGGCCGCAACAAGTATATATCCCCATATATAGGCACTCACATACATTTCAGTCTTTGACATCACGAATCTCTGACTCGCAGTCTCATTTGGAGTCAGCGTTAAGTAACGTCTACGCGCCAGAAACAATTAATCACCTGTCGTCGTCATCGTCAATTGGTTGTTGGAGTTTTTTTTTTTTTCACTATTTTTTTTTGTTTTCTGTTTCAGATACTCTGAACGACTTGGACAGTTATGCGGTTTAGTGGCCTTTTCTGGTATGTGGCCTATATGCGTCGGTGGCGACGGCGGCGACGGCGGCAAAGACGGGAGTGCCATTGGCCATTGGCTGAGTGGGGTGGGTGGGGTGAGTGGAGTTGGGGGCAACTGCACTTGTCTGCTTCATCTGTACAGCTTTCGTAGGTTGATTGCCTTATGCTGGTGATAAATCATTCCGGCTGCTGTTTCGTGTTGAACTTCGTGTTTCAGCTCTAAGGTTAAGTGTTGCTCTAGAAACATATTCGGATAAGCTTATCGCGATTACAGTTTCTCCTGAAGAAGTAGCTTTCGTAATTCCATGGACACGTTTAAATATGATCTATGATCAGCTCTTGTAAATGGAATTGCGAGAGGGAGAGCGAGAGAGAGAGTGGAAAAGAGAGAGCTGAAGTTATTTAAAGGCCAAATTAAAATTTAATATTTTTAGTTGAACTCACTAAATTTTTGCGTCCCTATCTATATATTTCTCTCTCTCTCTCTCTCTCTCTCTCTCTCTCTCTCTCTCTCTCTCTCTCTCTCTCTCTCTCTCTCTCTCTCTCTCTCTCTCTCTCTCTCTCTCTCTCTCTCTTCTTCATATATTTCAATTTTCTTTTACGACACATTAAATTCCCTTCAAATACTCTTCTTCAAAGCTCTATGGAATTAATTTAAGATCTCAAGTGAAAGAAACATTTTATATCTAAGCTTCAGCAAATATTCTATGACCATTAAATTTTCTGAGCCAAGATTTCATTAGAATCTTCCCACATTAGGCTATGGCCCACACAAAACATTGACATTTGAAATGCGATCTTTTCACTCTCTAAGCGATTTCTCTTCTAAAAGCAGCTCCGCCCCAAAAGGCAGACAAGTGAAAAGCGCATAAATCGACGCCCAACACCTCACACCAAGATTCAGGCACACAATATACAAACAAAATTTTGCCTTGACATGCAAGTGAAATTTAACAAGCCACTCCTAAGATCCAACAATAACATCATCGACGACGACAATGAAAAAAGTGATCACACACAATAATATAAAAGTTGAAAGCGGTGATTTTTCAAGCGCGAACCATACCCAAAATACGTCACATTTAGGAGGTGGAAATATTGTGGCAGCGAAAAGTGGGCACAGCCACAACAGACACGCCTCCTCGCACAGAGACAGTTGAGCAAGGAACTTGCTCTGCCCGCGCATATAATTAAATCAAATTAAAAGAACTAACGAAAATTGTCTTGAAGCGCGCATCCTGCCGTCTACACAAAGCAGCAGAAAGAAAGCCAAAATGCAAAATGCAAAATGCAAAAGAAAATAAAGTAAATAAAAATAAAATGTTTGTATTGCAACAAAAAAGTTCCACTTGTCTCAATCGACGCCTCCTCAAAAGAGCTGCGTGAAGTCTTTGGGGCCGCACCCGCAGCTTGGACTCGCCCTCAGCGCCAACGCAAATTCAGCGAACGTTTTCATGCAGCTGAAGTTGAAGTTTGGCCCAACTTTAACCTCCATCCACTTCGTCTGTCTGCCGCAGCAATCCCCAGCAATCGTTGTATTGGATTATCGCGCAAAAACCAAGTCACTGTCTCTAATTGAATTCGTCGGTTTAAATAATTCAGCTGCAGGGCATCGAAATAAATTTCGATCTGCGTCCATGGCTCGAGTCTAGTTGTATGCCAAATTGTCTAACCGGCCACTTGTAGCGCACTGTGAGTTCGTCTTGGCCAGCAAGCTCATTGGCACTACACTGAGCGAAAATCACAGTAGTGGGAAAATTAAGATCAAAATTTAGCTGTCTTTTAAGAAGTTCTTAAGTCAAAATATTATCCATATCCATAATGATCAAAGATTCGATGCTACATTCTAAAACAGTTTTCTTCCATTTGCCTGCATTCAACATTTTTATCCAAGATTTCAACTACATCAAATCCAAATCTATAAGCAAACATAGCTCACATGTGAAATGTATTTTATTAATTAATTTTTTTCAAGTGTACAAATGGCTTTGGTGATGGCTGTGAGGCTGATGCTCACACTAAATGCCTTCTTTTGGTTCACAATTGATTTCTGCATCTCTGTTTGCTGTCGCTGGCAAGTGTTTGGCTTGGGGTATCTTCAGGGTATCTGCGGGCGCAGCAAATCAATCTGCAAACATGCCGCCGACTGCGATTGAGTTGGACGTCGACGAAGATAGAGACTGCATCTCTCTCTCTCCCTCTCTCTCTCACTCACTCTCTTTCTCTCTCTGACTGGCTTTTGCAGTCCTGTCTGTGGCGTGGATTTGGTATGTGGGCTGCGGTCGACGCATCAGTTTCGGGCTGTTGTTGTTGCATTTTGGTGCCGTAATAAATACATTTGCTGAATTTTAATGTCCTCCGCCCATTTTTCAGGCAATTTGAGCGGAACACTTGGATTTGCCGCAGCCCTTTTTTGGGTCCACTCACTGCAGTTGCCAGGGATTTGTGAGCGGTTTGGCAATAAATATTTTGAATCAGAAAACATATAAATTTAGTGATTTGCCAACTCAGTTGAAGTCTTGCCCCATTGAGGAGGATGCACATGAGCACGAGCACGACAACAGCAATGGCAACAGCAGCGACAGCAACAGCGACAACGACCACGAGCAGAGCTGTCGAGGAACTGTGCTGCTTTCTGGTAGGACTCAACTGCAAACCGAACCGCAGTTCAGCATAAATTGGTAAATTGTTTTTGGCGGCTGTGGCGGCACATATTTTGTATATTGCATTTTGAGTTCATCTGCAACTGTCTGCAGTGGTTGCCTCCTCTCGCACGCCCTGCTCCCCTTTGGCCACGCGCCCCGCTCGAACTCGTATTTGGGTCAAACCGAGTCGCGACTCATGCGGTAGCCAACATTCAAAGTAGGTGATGAAGTCCCAACGCTGCCTGATTTGTGATAAGCTTCATATTTTTAGGGTTTAATTCAATGAAAGTTGCGTGCGTGCCTCCGACAATGATGCCGATCTTGGATACAATTCTTCGTTGCTTTCGGTAGGTGAAATTATGCAGTGCCTGCCCGACTGCCAACTAAATTGGCAGTGGCATCTTCAGCATGGGTATGGCGTGAAAATTTTCCTGTCCAGGCCAGAGTTCAGCAGGCCGTGCACAGTCGCTGCAAGCAAGCAAGCAAGCCAGCAAGCTTCCTCTTTCATTGCTTCCTTTCTTGGCTGATCATAAATTCGATTTAAAGCGATCAAGCAGCAGTGAAAGCGTCTACAATTGACTGAATAGCAATTCGATATTGAATTGCATTGACAGATATGCCTAACTTGGGATTAGAAGCAGCTGTGCGAGAATAAGTGGGGATGCTTTAGCTTTATATTATCCTGATTGATACAATTAATAGATTTTTATATCAGATCATTTCAATTGAAATAAAACAAAAAATTGATATTGTTTTCCTATATACTAGCTCTATAAATAACGCAATATTTGATATCGAGCATACTTCATATATCAATATATCATATAAAAAATGCATAAATATATATACATATATATACAAGTTTATATAAAATTTATATAACAGTTGACTTTTCTGAAGAGGTGCCCAGATATATTTTTATGAAAATGATTTTCACTGTATTCATTCGCATATACTTCAAGTCAAACTCTCTCTCTCTAATGAGTTTTCATTCATAGAGTAACATATTTAAATACTGGCTTACATATATTATATACAAAATTCTCATTTGCCCGACATATATTAAATTCAATCTTCATTAACTTGCTTTTGGCTATATCAATAATTTATTACATTTCATACACACATTCGCATATTCTATTTCTCATTTTTTATGAGTATGCGCATAAATGAAGCTTCCGCCCGTTGACCGAGCGTGGGCGTAAACACATGGTTGATTCGCTGGCGTGGTGCTAAATTACGCCATTTGCTAAAATCAAACTATCAACTTTGACACTCATTAGCGTCAAATTACAGCGCGTGCAGAGAATTGGCAGGTTTGCGGCTAGGTGGAAGAATGCCACAGTAGAGAGAATACAAAAAAAAAAAAAAAAACCTCGTAAATCCATAAAAGCAATCGTAAATTTTTATTGTCATGCCACTTGCCAGTCAGGCAGCAACAGCAGCCATTGCCACAATGAGGGGGAAAATGCCGGACAAGCTGAGAACTTTTCTCGAGGGAAAACTGAACACCAAACAGACGACAAAGCCAACGAAGACGACGCCAGTTTTCCAGTTGGTTAGTTGGCCGTGGTCTGGGAGCTGCCTGGCATATTAAACCAGCGCGCACATATTTCATAACAAAATTTATGAAGGGCCGTTAACTTTAAGAATCTTTTGCGCAATTTACTCAGGCAGCGGCGTCGGCTACAGGGTGATACAGGAGGTTGGCCAAAAAGGTTGCCGTGCCAAGAGAGACAAGAGACGCCAAGGCGCAAACATCGCGTCGCGCCAAAGTAGCGCCAATTTTTCGTCTAACAATTGGCGTCGACCTAATGCCCCGTTTGGCAATCGAAGCTCAGAGCCAAAGCTGCAGATTGCCGTTTAATTCAATAGCTCTTGCATTACTCCCCCAAAACCCAGACCGGCCCCATCGAAACACAAGTTGCAGTCGCGCAGTTAGCTCATGAAGTTCACATGAATGCCATGAAACAATAAATTATGTTATTAATAAATAATAAATGTAATGGGAGACTGCAATTGCTGGAGAGATGCAGCTACCTGTTTTTTTTTTTTTTTTCATCTCCCTCGCTCTCTCTCTGGCTCCTTCTTTCTCCTTCTCTCTTTAGTTCTGTGTCTGCTCTGCAGTAGCAGTGAATGGACCAGGGCACGAAGTGCTCCATTATTATTATGTGCTCGCTTAACTACTGTGTCAAAGAGCCGCTTGGCAAATAAACTAAGCCAGCTCTATTGAAGACAGGTTGCAAAGCAAGCAAAACGAATTTTAAATGTACTATAAATAATATATGAAAATTAAAAGTAAAATAAAAAATAAAATAAATATATATATACCATTATTTTATTTTACTTAATTGTTTAACTTCTTATAAATTTTTATTAATAATAATTGAAATATTTAAAAATCAATTAAAATTTTTTTATATATTATAGAGGCCAGATTTCAACAAGGAATTACAATAAACACACAAAAATTGTATGCCCAAGTTATATCGAATTTTGCACTTCTCTTCCGCCTTTCGTATTGCAAATCCTCTTACTTAGCTAGTAAACTCTTCTCTGCACTTTGCCCAGTTAAAAAACAATTGCAATTTGGCAGCATCACGCGATGCTGGCAGAAGGATGCATATGGGAATCGACTGCATTAGCTGTGGTTATTAATCATCGCGAAGAGCTTGACGCTGATCTTATGGGCAAGCTGTTAATTGCGCGTGATGTTCGAATAATTGAAATTTTAAATTTCAGCACATGGAGGTAATCGAATCCTGACTCATAATTTGAGCACACTTGTCGCCCCCAGGGCTGCATTGACAGGCAATCGAATATATATATGTATATATGAGAAACTATTGGGCAATTGATTGCCGCAAGTACAGCCTGACTGCAGCTCATCTACATTTGAGCTACTTTTTTCATAGCTGCAGATACAGTAGCTGAGACAGCGAATGGGAGAACTCATCGGCACCCACCCTAAAGGCGCTCGGCAAGGCGGCCAGGGCAGCCGGGGGCAGCCAGGGAAACAGCTGCCCGCACGCGCATATATTTAAATAAAACGTGACTGCAGAATGGGCTCATATCTCCGTCGTTTGCTGGACACTAGTGTGTGTGTGTGTGTGCTACACAGCTACCTGATGCGAGCTGCCGCAGAGACTCACAGAGACTGCTGGCCCCGGTGCGATATGGCCGGCGTCCTGCTGCGAGAACTTTGGCTGGCCGACTCGCTGCAGTGGCAGATCGCAAGCTCAATTCATATAGACAATATAAATATTTCATCTAATGCTGGCAATCTGCACTTGCCACTTGGTCAGGCCACAAGCGGCCCTGGGCCAGGCCAACATGGGCAACGCCTGCCAAAGACACTTGCAAAAATCATGGCTAACTTTGACGGCACATGAGGTTCTAAAGAGTTTAAGTCAAAGTCAAAAGGTTTTAATAAAGTTAAGCTGTCTAAGATATTCTTTGCAGCTGCAGTTAAATATCTGATTAGCTCTTATGCCAGCTCAATGCTGTCATGTTTTTTGCTACTACACTAAAAGTATATTCCGCTTTTCTCCATGTGCACGAGGACTTGGTGAAATGTGTATGCGCACTCTTGATAGCGATTTCCAGGCGACGATAGACTCTTCATCATCATCGAGTGGGCTGGCGGCGGGACCACGTTGGCGTATCGCGCTTTTGATTTAATTTTGTTGCCTTAGCCTTCTTTTTTTTCTCTCTTTTTGCTTTGCAGTTTTTTGGGAGCACACCTAGTGAAACAGAGATGTCGATGTGGATGTGGTTTGGAGGATGTGGCGCGATGCGATCTCATGTAAATTAGCACACGTTTCGTGGCCTAAACATAGAGCCAGCAGTTTATTTGTGCCAAGTTCTTAGACTAGCTAAATGAACTCATATGCAAATGTGGCCCAAGTGGGCTGCCATGAGATGCCATGAGACCACGTGGGTAGCCACAGGCAGCATTTAATTCACATTGTGTGCCAGCATATACATCATTCGTTCAACTGGCTAAAAGGTTAGTTTCTAGTGAAGTATTCATCGACTCTTAATAATTACGTTTCACATTTCAAAATATCACACATACGCAATGCTTGTCGATTGGCTGTGACTCAACGTGTGCCCATTGTCGCTGTTCGCAACACAATATATACAATATATATATTGCATAAATATTCATAGAAATGATTAAGATCGCAGCTGCGACTGGCTGGCCCAATACAATCAGCTATGAATCTTTTAATAGACGCCATAACAAAATGCTCAGCGACTCCAATGCCAATGGCCATCGTAAAACATCGCTCAACCAGCAACGAACCAGCATTGGCTGACTCTCTTTTCATTCACTCAATGGCGGCTTTCTTCTGACAGCTACAGCAGCTGTTGTAATGAAAATAGATTAAACTTATTTATTATGTCTCGCTCTCAATGAAATGTCTACATTTTGCTTTAAAGCAGATAGACCAATAGTAAACAGGAGCTATTTTAATGCTGCAAAATGAAAACTCTTTATTAGACTATTCATTAGTGCTGCATTCGATTTTATAGTCATAGCCCTTTTTTTAGCTAGAGGACTTGCCAAAAATAAAGCTCGCTCAATGTAAAACTATTCGAAATGCATTTCCCACGCTGTGCGCTGAAAATGCATTTCTGGGTTACACATTGAAAATTATCGGATCAAATGCATGCCGAAAACTTTCTCTACTGTGTTGTAGGTGTTGGCAAACACTTGTTGCCTTGCGCCAAGCCAGACACTTGGTGGGTAAAAGTTTGTTGTTGTTGTTGTTGTTGTTGTTGCTATGTGCCCACAAACACACACACACACAGACACACATAGCCCCATGTAACTGAAACAAGTGGCAAATGCTTATTAACATATCAGAAAAAAAGAGACTCAAAGACTCCCAACTCATGCACATTAACTTGTTGGACTAACGAGCTGCTCCATTTAGGTTTGTAACAATTCGTTATGGGCCTCGGCGTTATTTTATTTTTTTTTGTATTTTCGACAAACAACATACAGCCCGAAACTCATCAGGCAGGCAGGCGTACCATTACTGGGTAACCCCATCAGCAGCAGCAGCAGCAGCAACAGCAGCAGCATCATCATCAAAATTCGTCGTCTTCGTGGTCTTGACGTGCTCACAGCTATCGCTTATCACAATCAGTGATAATTTTAACAGTAATCAACCTGTCCAGACCAAAATGCGTCGTCTTCGTACCAAGCGGACGCTGGGACTGACTGACGGACCGACTGGTCTGAGCTGAGCTGAGCTGAGCTGAGCTGAACTGTGCTGTGCTGACTGACAGGCATTGGGTTATGTCTGCAGTCTTTGGACAGGTTGTCGGTGCTTCTCATTCAGTCTCAATGCTGCCCTCAGCTGCGCAGCAGCTTCTTCTTCATTGTGTATAATTTTCAGTGAAATTGTTTAAATTTCGTTTTAATTTAATGATGCCGCCATCAGGGGGCGAGCGCCAGTTGAAACAAAAAAAAAAATTTTATATATATATAAGAGTAAAAATCAACAAAAAACTTCAACTAAAATAAACAATATGAAAAATGTTGCGTTTTGGCAAAACGCAGAGCGCAAGCGAATGGGAAAAAATTATCAAAAGCTGCCGCTAAAATGTATGCGTTTGATCTTGTGGCCAAGTGTAGAGATGATACCTTGGCAGCTCTTTTTGTTACCTGCTGCTTCTGTTGCTGCTACGGCTGGGGCTGTTGGTCAACTTGTTAACAAGCAGCCAAAGCCAACGCGGTTTTCATGTTTCGCTACCCTTCTTCGCTGTTTTTTTTTCCTGTTTCTCTCCCTCTGTATACATTATACATATATTTATGGTCTTAGATTTGGGTCTTTAACTGACAATGTGTTGTCGTTATTGTTGTTGTTGTATATTAATTTTATTGTCTTTGACAATGTTCGCAACAATGTGGGAACTTATTTCGATATTGGAAGCTCAGTTCGTTGCCTAAGTCATTTGATTTGTGTGCCACAAATCGAGAAATCTAAACTAATCGCTACCGAACTGAACACGCCTACAAGCTGCGGTACCTGCTTTGCCCTTTTAATTACCACACGCCGCGTCAGCTAAATTATATTTCCTGTTCTCAAAAACTCAGCGCCTTTTCACAAATAACAACAACAAAAACAACTTTTTTTTTATATTTTATTTGATTTAAGCCGCAGTCAACAGCAACAGCAACAAAGGCAAAGCACAACAGCTGCCACGCCCCGCTAACGGCTATCAGCTTTTGGCTCTCAGCGTAAAATGTAGCAACTTTATTGCCTTCAACGGGCGTGCATATTAAATTAATAAAGTATCAAACGCAGGAGCGCAAAACCCAAGCATTAATTCAAATATAGAAACCAAGTCAGCAGAGCTTGGTCCCAAAACAATTCAATAAAACATGAATGAATATACAAATGTAACTGAATATGATTTTGTTAAAGTTCAACTAACTCTCAGTTCAATGAAATATTAATGTGAAAGATATTAAGATATTAAATATCAACTTGTAAAGAGCTGATCAATAAATAGCTCTTACCTCTTATTCACTTTGTTTATTTGTTGAGATAAAACTACAAACATCTTAATCCATTTCACCTATTACTATTCTCCCCATAGAAACCAAAAGTTATTCAAATACAATCATAAAATGACGCCACATACATAATTAAATCTCGCGAAAAAAAAAAGAAACGTAGCAAATTAGTCGAAGTTTAGCTCTTTCGGTGGCCCATTTCTGGGGGCCTGCAGTTCAAATTTGCACACATATTGTTTTGTCAGGTTTTTATTGGCCAACATGGGCCATAAAGCTACTCAAGTAGTATTTTTGCGATAAAATACAACAGCCGAGAGCTGGCCAGAACACAGAACAGACAACAGGCGATAGCAGACGCATTGGATAAAGAGAAGCCTGGGACAAGCATCGCCAGATAGCACAGCAGCAGAGCAAAAAAAAAACCAAAGGCAGGCGACAAAGCAACAACAACAACAACAACAACAGCTAGGCAGCAACAAACCAAACAACAGCCAAGTGAAGCACTTTAGCTGATGTTGTTGACTGTGGACCGGCAAGGTAAAGTAACTTGTAAAGCTTGGGATCGCGACTGCGCTGGCGACTGCGAATGCGGCATCGCGGCTGCGGGGGCCATTGCATCTTGTACGGATAATTGGCGGCCATGCAGCTGCCGTTGTGTCTGCCACGAAGCCAGTGCAATGCCATTTGACCATAAACGAGCTGAAATTTGTTAAACTGCAGCGGCAGCGGCAGCCGATGCAGCGCAACCACATCGTCAAGTGCAGGGCAGCATTTGAATAATGTACGTGGCCGTCGTCAAGTGGCTGGCCGCGGTCAAGGGCCAAGCTGTGTGAAAAGCATTTCTAGTCAAGCTGCCTGCAACATTTTCTATCATCGTTTATTCGACAATCGATCCCGAAAACGGCAGCAAGTGCCACAGCCATAGAGCTGAAGAGTAACCACAGATGCTATGGCATCAGAAGCTGTTTCCTGCCAACGAGCGCACAACGCGATAAAGTTACGATTTATTAGCGAAGTTGTGCTTAAAATCAATTATGCCGGAATGTGGAACGATCGAACACCCAAGCAGGGGCCAAAAAAAAAAAAAGCAGCCAGAGTTGAAGCAAAAAAAAGCCAACCAGAGCGACAACAGAACACAGAACCAACATCAATGAGTGGAGCAGATCGGGGATCGTGGACCAATACGGCCGTGTCAAGAAAGCGCGAGATTATGCAACGTGAAACACTTTGCCCGGCACAGAGAGCACCAGAGCAGAAGCTGGGACAAAAACAACAACAATAATAAAAAAAATGGTAGCCTAACCCAGGCATAACCTCTACTTAGCTCGCCAGGTCCGAGTGGTCTTCCAGTTGCTGTTCTGTTGTCTTTGGATGATAAATTAAAAGCCTAACTTGACAATCACTTAAGCATAGTTTGTAAGGCGTCCTCATAGATTTAAGCCATTGCTGCTGCCATGCGCTTAAGTTGCTCCCTGTCGTTTCAGTTGTTCTTGTTGTTGTCGTTGTCTCACCAAGGAGCAACCCTCAACAACAACAACAACAACGACAACGACGAGGACGTGAACACGTTCCTATTAGTGGCGAAAGATCAGCGAAAAATAGAACGGCGGTTCATTAAAATGAGAATAAACTGGAGTCTAAAGTCTAGAGGCTATCCGACTCGCCTGCCTACCTGGCAGCCCAAGGAGTCGCCGCCGACGCCGACGCCACAAAGTTTAAGAATAATGATAGCGGTATTCTTGAGCTATTGTAAGCCAAGCAGCAACAGCTACAGCTACAGCTACAGCAGCAGCAGCAGCTTAACACAGGGCAACATGCACCAGCCAGAGCCCCGCCAGTGCCCGGATCAGTGTTCACTTTCGCGCCTGCTCTTTTAAACTGTGAACATACAAATTCACTCAGCGTTGATATCAGAACCAACCTTAACAACAACTGCAGCAACGAGCCTAAATATTGAATAGTTGTAATTGAAATACCCTTACAAAGTACAAATTCAATAAACAAGCAAGGCGCAAAACGAAATAGTTAAAGTATTATAATTTAGCATGAGATTGAAGCGACGACTTGTTGAATTTTATTTGATAATTTTACTTGAAATTTCATTAAAGCTTGGCATACACTTTATTTTCATATAATTTACTATTACAAATATTTCATTTACTCAATTTTAAATTCCATTCTAATTTATATTCATATTCACTTTTATTTCTTTGGACAATTTCTAAACTAAATTCAAATTCCTCTTTACAACTCTTTCAACTCGAACTCATTCACTGTTTCGTATTGCCCAATTAAAGTGAGAGCAGTAAAACAGACGCTGCCAAAGCCTGCGCTGAGTTGGGGGCGTTGCAGCTGCTTTTGGGGCGGGCATCGAAAACAAGTTGGCCGCATATTTTGTTCGAGTTCAAAGTTCAGCCAACGATCAGGCAGCCAGCCAGCCAGGCAGTCAGGCATTTGAACAAGTCCAGTTCAGCCATGCAGCTCGGTACAGCTTCAGTCGCAGTCTTAGTTCTGCTTGCTAGTGGCAGCTACTTGGCCACTTGTCGCTGCGAGTGGCACGTCACCAGTTCCAAGTTGCAAGTTGCCAGTTGCGAGTCTCGAGTTGGCAGACTCGCGTCTCTCTCATAGCAGCCTGTCATTGTCACCGCCTGCGACGACGTCGTCTGACATTTGCCTATAAACAGCGAATCGTATATAGAAAATGCATTTGTTGCCAGCGCTGCCCGGTGTACCGCCTCGTACTCGTACTCGTACTCGTACTCGTATTCGTATTCGTACTCTCGTCGTACTCGTTGTATTGTTGCCACATATTTCAAGTGTCAAACGAGCAAATTGCATACCATGTTCCTGTTTCGATACCGAAAGTCTATTTACATGTTCTTGTAGGCGTACTTAAGATCGCTGAAATGCCTCAGCGAACGAGCAATTTCACAAGGAGGAGGCAACTGCTGCTGCTGCTGCTGCTACGACTCCTGCCAATTTGCTTACGGCTACTCCAAAGCTGCAGAACCCAAACAATTGGCAGTTGTTGCTAGGAATTTTTGAAAATTGTCGCCATGATTTAAGATTCTTCTTCAGCTTTAATGCCCAGCTGCCGTCGTAGTTCTGTATATGTGTGTGTGTGTGTGGTTGTGTACCTGTTGCCGTTTTGGCCAAGCTGTTCTACCGCATTAACCAAACCATTTACCATAACGAAATCAACTAGAACTATGCGGCGCTCCAAGAAGAGAAATTTTTATGGCTTTACGCATATTAAAGTGAGTGCGCGCGAGCTAAGAGAAATGGTAAACAATCCAACAGATGAACTCGATTAATCATAAACCAGCAACCAGAAACCGAGTGGTTCAAAGCGCACCGCTCCGCCCCACACGGCATCAACTCTAGCCACATGACACTCACTGGCTGGCCTCTCTTTCACTCCCTCATCTTCCACACTCTCCCTATCTCTCGCTCTGTCTTTCTCTTTTTCATTTCCTATATTACATTTCTTTCTTTTTTAATTTCCTACTTGTTTTGCCTAATTTTATGCAGCCTCAAGGATTGCAGCCCAGTCCATTGACTATCCGCCATATGCTGTTTGAATATTCCATGAGCTGCACAAATTAAAAACATCGCCGCCCCAGGAGCAGCTCAGACAGAAGCTGTAGCTACTACACATAGTACAAGCCACTTGATTAATTTAGCCGGCACAATGATTAAGTACTTTTGCGCATCTATCAAAAGGCCGACAACGAGGGCAGGAAGAAGAAAGGAACTCTCAATGATTCTGAATGAACCCTCGACCCTCACCGAGTCAGCTGTGCACTGCATCGCAAATTGCAGTTGATCAGAGAGGGAGAGAGAGAGAGATACAGTTGAAATAGTTGAAGCTTATAATTTTGTAGTCTCTTTACCATTTCGAATTACGAATACAATTTAGTGCATTTTATGCTGGATCAGCTTTTTATGACCGTCACATATTTACATAAAACTGACAACACACCCCGCCTGATGCAACCCTTTAGGTGCTGGGCAAACGTTTATACGAGCGACGTTTTCCTGATATATTTAATATTGAATATATGATATTTGAATATTAATATTTATTTATGTATATTTTATAATTAAAGAGTATCCAGAGGAATTGATACTTGCATCTCTTAATATATCTAGAACTTCAAACTATATCACTAGATCTAATGAGCAGGAGGCATTATTATATACTTATTACCTAGCTTAATTAAAACGTGAGTCTCAAATATCCCGCTCAAAGCCCACGAAATATATATTCTATTCTATTCTATTCTCTTGTATTCTCTTCTCTTCTCTTCTATTCATTTCTAATCTATTTTATTCCTTATTCTCAATCTATATTCTTTAACAATCATTCATCTAAAAAATAATTTCTCGATCTACTACGTATATCCCTCAATATCCCTCAATATCCTTCACGTATAAACGTGCCCATTACAATGGAGGGCGTCCTCTGTCTGGTTAGCCTGCCTACCTGTTGGCAGCCCACTCGACATGAAAATTATAATTAATGAGCCACGAGCTATGCGCGCGTCAGAAGGTGAAAAGTTTGCCTACGAGCCGTTTCAATTAAGCGTAAAAAGTTTCAGCCCTGAGTCCAGGACTGCGCCAGCCGGCTGGCCATATTGCATCGATGAGGGTTGGGATTATTTGGACGCGTGCTCGACGTGGGCTTTTGTCTCGCTTACCTGACTGTTTAACCGATGGGCTGCGCCCATCCGGGCACATCCTTTGCCCAACACAATAACGAAGATACCATTAAAAACAACAAAAACAATGGCAACACCAGCAGGACTTGCTGCTGTGTGCGTGTGTGTGTGGGTGTGCGTGTGTGTGGGTGTGGGTGTGGGTGTGAGTCACGTGACGCATTCACGTTCGCTACGGATTTCTGCCTAGCTGGTTGCATTAACGGCGCACTGCACGCGTTCATGGGCTGGTCGTCTACGTTCACGTCACGCAACATGCAAAGAGCTCCCCCTCTACATCCCCACTTATCCCCTTTCCACCATCTAGCACTCTTCCACCCGCTCCCAGCAGCTGTTGCCCGCCCTGTACGTACGTACGCTGCATGCACCGTCTGGCGTCTGCTGCCATACATTAAAATTAATAATAAACGATTTCTGTGTAATAACAATAATTTTACCAAAAAATTTAGTGCCTGCGCGATGTTTGACTGCGTTTTGCTTCAGTTGATTTTTCTTCCACTCACCCCTCTCTCTCTCTCTCTCCCTCGCGCTCTCTTTCTTTTATACAGATGAAGCTGCCTCTGGAGTTTGGAGCTGGAAAATGGGCGTGGGTGCAAATGGCAAACATTCGAACACGCAATGGCGCAGAATGGCAGGTAAAACTGCCTTAGAGTTTATGACGTGGGCGTTTCAATTAAATTGGTGACCAAACGTACGGCGGAAGGGCAGAGAGGGAGAGAGAGAGAAAGAGCATACAGCAAACAGCAGGAAGCTCTGCGACAGACATAAAACATTTAAAGACCAAGAAACGAATGAAAATTGATGAAGAAGTTTGTTTTGAATTCGCTTGTCTATTTGAGTTTTTTTTTTTGTGCTCAAATCAAATGATCTGTTAACAGACCGGAGCTAAAATGCTAAACTATTTTCTTGTTTTAATTGACAAATATTTATATTAAAATAATAAATATATAGAAATCAATTATTATACAATAGCTATATCAACAAAATTACGAGCATAGCAACTGACTTGTTTAATAAAAAATTATAATTTATTCTTCTGCAATTTCAATATTATCAAGTTGCCAAAATGGCGTTTATCTGTTGAATAACCTGATATAAAAACGAGAAACCAGAACTGTTAGGGCGAAAAATACATATAAAATAAAAAATACAATATAAGCAACAATTCAAATATTCAAGCAAAATGAGCTTGGGGTATTCATATTGTTGAGATGAACTGACCAGAAAATGAAAGCGAAAAAATTCCATTAACATGTGAGTTTGTCAGTGAGCTTAATCCTTTATCAATATCATTTTGTAACAAAAGAAAAATTTCCAAAATAAACAGGCGAAAATGAGCAAACGTTTCGCAACATATATCAACTGGAACTAAAATCTTTTTGTAGATATTTGAATTTTTAATAAACATATAATCTTGTATACATATATTATATTATATTTTGACATTTTCAAGAAATATAAATCATCAATCAAAAATCGTTTGCATTTGCAATTAGTTTTCATGTGAATAGCCAACACTTATATCTTCATTATCTATCAGAAAAAGCCGCAAAAGACTTAAGGACATATTAAATTTACACTAACGTAAGCGCTTTATTTAACTAACCGCTAAATATTGAATAAAATTCGCTCATCTTCCGCTTAGAATCTTGTCCACAAGCATTTACAAATTAAATAATAAAAATAAGACAAAAAAAAAAAAAAATGATTATATAATTAATTGTGAAAACAAGACAACAAACTAAATTTGAAAATTATTTTGAATTTTATTAACAAATTAAATTAAAACTGAAATAACTTAATCTTAAACCGCATCAAGTCTTTATCAATTGTAATTTGTCACAGTTTCCATCTCAATATTATCTAAATTCCCTACACTTGCACTACTTTATATTTTACTGCTATAAAACAAAAGATAGTCAACAAAAAAAAAACTTGATCTAAACAAGCTGCATTTCTTATTGTAATCATATCGATTTCGTTGGCCAGTTCCATTGTCTGGGCATCAAAATTAATTTTCCACACCAAATCTAAATTGCTGATCAACTCATCTCAGTTAGATTTGTTTCAGTTTAACATTTTTCTCAACCAAACAAGATCTTTACATGCCGCTGATCGTGTTTGGCTCAATATCTGAGATAAATATACGAAACTATTCGATAATTACGCCGCCTGCCTGTAAACTGTAACCAATAAAAATCATCAAATTTCGTTACACATTCGCCGCGGAGCTTCATTAAATAACAATCAACGGTCCGAGAAACGAGCAGACAAAAATATTAAATTGATAAAGAAAAAAAAAAGAAAAAATCAGAAGAAATTAAAATACAAATGCGTTCGAACAATTCAAAGAGACAAAAGCCCGCTTCAATGGGAAGTCCAACTAAAAAGCGATGACTGTCACTTTATAGGACCGTAAAAATTATACAAATTTTATGACAGGCCGGCGACAAAACTGATTGGGAAAACAAGTTGATCGGCGGCTGCTGCGACTGCTGCTGTATAACTTAGTCAAATTAGACGCCATTTAAGATACAATACAAGTGTTGCTTTTGGCCATGAAACAAGATGCGACAACAAACTAGACCGCGACTCCATTGTGACAAAAAAAAAAAAAAAAATAGAGCCGAACACCTGATTCGTTGTTGTCAACGCTGCCAGCAGGGCGGGTTAGCTACGATAGTTATGTATATAACTCTCGGCACGATGGCGACAAGTGTGCAGCTCTCGGCTGTCGGTAGACTCCAACTAATTAAAATCGAGTGGCCTCTAGCGACTGTCGGCTGACATGTTTATAGCTACGCTTTATGGGCTCCAAAGTGCGACGACTTTGTTGCCAAAAAAACACAAGAGAGAGAGAGAGAGAGAGAGAGAGAGAGAGAGAGAGAGAGGAACAGAGAGAGAAAGAGGAGATGCTGCATAGCATCTTTTGAAAATG
Organism: Drosophila borborema; assembly: GCA_030914335.1. Taxonomy (NCBI): domain Eukaryota; kingdom Metazoa; phylum Arthropoda; class Insecta; order Diptera; family Drosophilidae; genus Drosophila; species Drosophila borborema. The sequence continues at coordinate 6,575,898 of JAUESP010000305.1, forward strand.
ATTTTGTCAAATGCTTAAATGTGCGCAGGACGCTTAAATTGAAGCTCGAGCGCGTGTTCGTTAAATGCCAACTTAACGCAAATATTGACCCTCGAAAACGAGACGGCAGAAAAAAAAGAAGAAAAAACAGCGGAAAAAAATAATGAAAATATAAATAAAAATATAAATAAACTCTTAGAATTTATGGCACTTTGAGCCACAGCCGTGGCGTAGCCAGAGCTCTTATTTATTTTATGAGCCCTCAAAAAAAAAAAAAAAAAATGCTCACACACAGAGAGACAATTTGCATGCTGGCAGTTTGTTGAGCCGACTTTTTGGAAAGAAACACGAAATTGTCATTAGGCGCCCGAAAATGATTTCAGCACCAGAAATGTTGATATGATTATTTCACGATGTGTTTTTTTTTTTTTTTTTTTGGCTTTTGGGTAGCAGAATTCATTTGCAAGCGCCATTGACAATTTGTGTTACGATTTTAAATTAGGCACCCCGACAGGTTTGGCAGCCTCGTTGAACTCGTTTAGAATTTATACAATGATCTCTCTTTCTCCGGCCGGCCGGGCTAATTTGTGTAAAACCTAAATTTACAAGGCCTGCACACACACACACACACACACAAAATGGCCGCTCGCTGCTTTTGCGCTCGCTTTATGGGGCCGACACATGCCAATTGCGCATCTCACGAGTGTTTGTGTGTGCGTGTATGTGTGTGAGTGTGAAGGCATCTCCACACGCAATGCGAGGCAGAGTCTAGGGGGGAGTTGTACCCAGCATGGTGGGTGCAGCGATTTTTAATGAGCTGGTAAATAAGGCTAGCTGCCTGAGACTCTCCATGGCCACACTACACCTGACTAGCACTTAACCCATTGCTAAAGCGAAAGAGCGAGGTTGAATACAGTTTCTCTTTGGCAATTTATGCATTTCAATCATTGTCACTTGATTACTCATGAATAAGCTAAAGCTTTACTAAAGATATCTTCTTGGTGTCTTAAGTCTTTGCTTCCAGTTTTCTTTCTCCTTGCTCAATTGGATTTTAGCTTTAGTTAACTGTGCTTTAGCTTCTCCCACTTCTCTTAATTTATCTCCATTTATTTCCATCTTCGCGCAGCACTACAAACAACACATTGCTAAAAAAAAATTTCAATCTTCCAGCACATTTTTCTCACTTTTCACATCTAATGCTTGGCATTTATATGCATAAACCTACACAGCATTAATCAGGTAACTGCGCTAAAAGAAATTTCCAGCCATGGACCAATAAACAAATGTGGCAAATTTTACATCATCAATGGGTTAATGCTGTGCACTTGGCAGCCTAGACTAGAGAGCGTACAGAGAACTGGTGCTTGGTTGCAGCAGACATGCAAAGTTTGTCTCAAACTCGAGTTGCATTTCATGGCTCGTGGACACACAGTGGACAGTCGACAGTGGACAGGGGACTGGTGGTCAGTTAGTCGCCGTGGCCCGTGTCTGGTGGCAGCTTCTTCTCGTTTTTGGCCTGATAAAGTTATTGTCGCACCGCGGAGACATTTAATAAATGGTGCAGGCATTAGACCGACGACTGGTTGCATGTTGCATGCGGCCGACGAGCAGCAACACAGAGAGCGAGCGATATGATACGAGTGCGAGTCCGTGTTGCAGGCATAATGAGTGAGTAGCAGCCGTTGCAATGAGACGCTACGGACAGTTGTCAACATAATTTAGGCGCATGCAAAATGCTCGAAGAGATTGTGCCACAGACCCCCTTCGGATCGAGAGCTGGGCCGGTGGCTCCTCTCACTCTCTCTCTCTCTCTCTCTCTCCCTCTCTCTCTCTCTCGCTAGCTGTCTCTGTCTCGGACTGTGGTCGCAGATGTGGGTAACATAAGTGCGAAGCACACTTTATTGTCACACAAATGCCATATTTTCTCATTACGATCGGACATGATGCATGTGGAATGCCGGCAGCGGGCACGCAACACGAGGCATGCCGCATGCGGCAAATATCGAAATAATTAAATCCGTCAAGTGTTGGCAACCTGTCAGGCCCAGCCGCCAGTCGCCAACCGCCAGCCGCCAGCCGCCAGTGTTCTAGGCAGACAGCAGAGACAAACTGACGGAAAGTAAAAAATAAAAGCATAGTAGGGAAAACTCAAGTATCGCACATTGTCGCAAAAACTGGCCCGATCTTGTTTATGTGAGCATGTTGCACATAAAGCAGGCCAGAGATGCGAGAGAGCTGCAAGTTGCAAGTAAAATGTTGAACGCTGAACACTGAATGTTGAATGTTGAATGTTGAATGCAAAATACCGATACCGAGGACACTCAACACGTTTCTGCCACAGTGTTCGCATTCGGTGTATGAGAAGTTTATTTGGCACCTGAAGATGATAATCGGTTACAAATTAATTGCAACTATGTTGACATTGTCTGTGGCAAAGAGAGCTGCAAAAGAGAGAGAGAGAGAGAGAGAATCTGAGAAGAACTCTGCTGCGCTCGAGCAGGCTCACCTCAATTTATATAGACAGTTGCCAACTGTAAATAAATAAAATTGTCAACGGGCTGCACTTGAGCCTGAGTCCTCAGTTCGCCAGCGCAAGGAACCAACCAAGTCAACCAACCAAGCCAACCAAGCCAACCAGCCAACCAGATGCCTCGTGGGGGCTAAGTGAAAAGCTGCCGCAGATTGCTTAACGCTGATTGCGTTGCTCTTAAATTGTGCTGCCAACTTTTGAAAAATCTGCAAATTTACACAGAAATCTTTTTCGGGAACGTAGTGCCCTGCGGCCAAGCCCGGAGTCTGGCCGCAGTACGCATAATGTTTCCCTTGACAGCTTTGGCGGGGGCCAGAGACACACACTAAAAAAAAAAAAAAATTCTGGAGCAAGTGGACGACGGCGACGATGCTGGCGTTGTGGCATGCGTAAATTGGATTAATGCATTTGATTCGCCCCGATTCAGAGTGAAGTCGACAGAGGCAGAACCAATGAGATGGGGAGTGCTGGGTAGGGTGAGACGCCATGCAAACGTTCAAGTCAAGTCTCTGCAGTCTGATTGTTGACAATAGTGTCTGGAGGTGGGGGTCGATCGCATTGTTCCAATTTGGCACGCATATAGAGACGCGATTGTCTTCATGTTGTTGCCGGGCATTATGCCATGTTGTAGCAACTTGTTGCTGCTGCCGCACAGGTGATATATCAGACAAGTGACGACGGGCGGTACACGCATCACCTCCCCTATCCACTTGCCGTTACAGCTGCCGTTTCCTTCCTTCCATCGGCCAACGATGACGTGCGGCGATAATGGAGCTCTGACTGAGAGAGCGCAAGGAATGTTGACGTCTCGACGGCCGGCTGGAGGTGTGCGGCTGCTTGTGGGTGTAGATTGTTGCTTGTAGGTGTCTTGTCTGGGCGTTTGTTATTTCTGTTGTCTTGATGCTGCACCAGCAACGAGCGACAGAGGTCAAGGATGTGCGCGAACAAAATGTTGCCTGCTTAAGTGATGATCAACGAAAAGCATGAAGATCACATGGATTGGCATTTGCCAGCTGCAATGGGGTAAGAGCAATGGATAGCTTGATACAACTATTTGAAATTCGTGTAGTTGATTTTTAAATGTTATATTAGATTCAGTTAACTGGTTGCTCCATTAGCTAGTCATAGCAAATGCATTTGTTGAAGCAATTTCATTTATATAGCGGCTTATATATGGTTAGGGAATGGTTTGAAAATGGCACACTGTAAAACACCGATTGTTAATATATTTATATACTTGAATTTTGTAGCTGGATAATCATTATAAGGCATGTTGATTAAGCAAAAGCAGTTGATTAGAGGATTTTTTTTTTATAATAATAAAAATTTTTTTTTATTTAATATAAAGATTTTTAAAAAATATGTTTCATATAAATATATGTTCTTTATAGTTATATTTACATATTTGCCTCGCATTCTATATGTTTGCCTTTCACTGTGTCTATCTGTCTGCCTGTCTATTTCTCCATATCGTTCACTCTGTCTTTATCTCTCTCTTCATCTATCTGTCTATATCTCTCTCATTTTCTGTCTGTTTCTATCTCTCCCTATCTTACACTTTCACTCTCTATATATATTTTCACATTAAACATGCCATTACGAAGCTCTAACCTACATATGCAGGCTCCACATTGCTCTCATGCTTACTCTCCTTTTTTTGGCTCTCCCTCTTTTGCGCCTCTCTCCTTTAATATATATACATAATCAAAATATATAATTGCAAAACTCCAACCCACATCAACTACCCCTCTGGCCACACTGCTCCTCAGTTTACACTCCTTAAAATTCATTAGTCACCTGCTCATTAAACAAAAATTCCCATCATATTTGCCATATTTTCCACACTTTGGCCAAATATGCTGCGCCTGAGTCCCCACAGACAATATAGCGCGAAGGCGCTGCACACGGAGTGGGCAGAGGATAGCCATTGGCGGTGGTGGCTAAAGAAATCCACGTCATATTTTGCACAGTTATGTGCGCCTTATTAGCACATCATTTAAGCGAGTTACTCGACACTTCTGCCCGGACAAGAGACGATCATGCGCTGTCCACTTGCGAGCACTTGGCCTCTTCCTGCTCATTAAATTTGAAAATATAGCCGCCGTTGTCATATAAATCTTGTTTCCATCAATATTGACCTGTCAATGTCGCCACAATGTTGTCCTCTTCGCCATCGCCATCGTCATCGCCGTTGCCATCGCCGTTGCCATCGCCGTTGCCATCGTCGTCGTCGTTTCGAGCCCTTTTGGCCAGCGCGTATCAAAAATTCAATATAATCACACCATACGCATCTCTTAAGCCGTCGCCCGGTGTTGGCAATTATTTTTGATTTTTTGCGATTTTTGCGCCCAAGTCCGAGTTCGAACAGCTAAAGCGACGCACTTGGCCATTGTACACTTGCCCAGGCACTTGGCCAGCCGCAACCACCTTCGTTATGCGTACCAGCTAGAGATGAGCGCGTGTCGTGATTTATCGAATGGCCTTTTAATAGAGCTAACGGAATTATGCCAACTGAAGTGTCTATGAGGAATATATATCTGATATCTGTGTTATGTGATTTGAATTCTGGCTGATATCTAGATAATGTTTTATAGTATAATTGTTATTATGGATAAGCATATTATGTATTTATTTCTTCTATATGTATTTCATAGATCCTTAAGAAACTTTTTTGCTAGGTACCTTGTAGGGTAAAATAAATAACAATAGAAAATGTGATATAAAACGTGCCTTACATGTTACTACTATAGATTAGACTTGCTTAATATAAGTTTAAATCTAAGTGTTGCTTCCACGACACATATAAAGCCAAAGCTCATCGCTAGCTTCGAGCTGTCAATAAGCAAACTCAACTGCAAATGCAGCGCAGACCTTGGCCAGTTACGCTTGTGCCTATTAGTCCAGCAAGACAGGGACAGGCACAGAGAGAGAGAGAGAGAGGGAGAGAGGGAGAGATGGTAAAGCGAGTGAGCGAAAGGGTGTCCACTTGGCGTGTCCCCCCATTGATGTGTCAGCGCGTATGTTCTTTTATGTCATCATTTCACAGCTAAGTGGCAGCAGCTACCGGCACGGATTTGACTCTGGCAAGTGTAAATTCAAATGCTGCTGTTGCAGCTGGTATTGCCCAGGATTGGGTTTGACTTGTGTTTTGGGGGCACTCGGCGCACACTTGGACTGATACAATTCAATTTCATTCGGCTCAGCCAAATGCCAGCCAATTAGATTTTTCACGCTCCACAGTAAACACAGAGCGCAAGAAAAGTAAAGAAAAACAACAAAATCTGCGCCTAATTGACATTTTCAGCGCAAGAATTTATTGTGCCCAGAGCGTACATAAGTTATTCCCTTTGGAAATGAATACATACGATGCTGACATGGACACGAGAGTCACCGTCGAGTTATGGAAACTCGCCTCGGCTGGCCTGGCCTGGCCTGGACTGGACTGGACTGGGACTGGACTGGGACTGGCGGGCTGACTGGCTGTTGCTGCTGCCTGGTGCGTGGCCATAAACTACATGCACCCACACACACACACACATACACAAGTGATCCAGGCGCATATGGAGTCACACATCTCACCCCCACGCAGCGCCAGAGGAGTGCAGCTTCAAGACGCAAGTGTTCCATTGTGTGTACTTTTTTGTTTTTTTTTTTTTAGTAGTAGTAGGAGGTTGCACTCTCAAAACAACAACAGCAACAACAAATGTCAACAGTAGTTTATTGTTGTTGTTAGTGTCATTTGACTTGGAGCTGCCTTTTGGGCCACAGTCGACAGTTGCAGTTGGCAGCGCGCTAATTTGTAAGCCACGGCTACATTTGGCCAGCCTGATAACAGCCATAGATTTCACAGAGAGCGCGCATAAGAGAGAGAGAGAGAGCGAGAGAGACAGGTAAGCTATGCTGTCTCCATATTGGTGGAGAAAACTTTCAACTTGTTGGCCATTGGGCGTTTGACGTTCGTTTGATGTTTGCGCGGCTGGCAGCTAGCAACCACAATGCGGCAGCAGCGCATCACGAAGCGCCCATGAAATGTCCGTCAGCCAAATGTGGGAGAAAATTTCTTTGGCCCGAGGGCTAGCTAGCAGTTGCTGCGGGGAAAACAACAACGCAGCTAACTTATGCCCAACTCTAACGGAAGTCAACCTATATTTATGACTTTTTTAATAGATCCACTGAATGTGGTCTACAGAAAAAGGGATACGATGAGTTTAGCAAGGCAAAAGGCAAAAGCAGTGGCAGCTGAGCAAATAATCTCTATATATTTGTATGTCTGAGTGATTTCTAAAAGTCTATATAAATCTACATTTTAGGTTTTTTTTTATAGAAATTTAATATAAATTTCTGTTCAATTTAAATGTAGTTCCAAATCCAAAATTTGTGAATCTGTTAATTCACTCTGTTTTCATATCAAACACAATACGCTTCTGCCATGAGTCACACTCGAGTCTTGGCTTATAGATATACAGTAGAAAGCAGCTGAAAGTGTTGTTAAATTTAATAAAACATCTGCAGCAACTTTCAACTGATATTTCCAACTAAAAATAAACAAATGAAATGACAAATTTGTGAATTTTTATTTTGATTGTTTTGAAATGTGAATCAAGTTGTTATCTCGTTTGATAGCCAGTAGCTGGCTTATTTTTAGCCAACTAGCGCAGCTAAGGATGCTCAGACAAGATTTCTTTGAACGTGAGAAGAAAAATGCATAAATAAACAGCAAATACACACACACATACACATACACACTCTTATGGTCTCACACACACACATGCAGTGATGACAACGACTTAATTACGCCAAATTCAACGAGCAATTGCCATCAATAACATGGGCTATTAATATTCTTGTGGCCGGCTTGTTTATTACCACTTTAAGCCACAATTAAACAGTGGGGCCCAAAAAGCAAGAAACACCAAGCACAGCAACAACAGCAACAACAGCAGCAGCAACAACAAACAGCTGCTCCCAGCGAGGCCTTCGTATGTGTGCGCGGCAAATAAAAATTTGTAGTAATAGCAAAACTATGTAAATAATCAAAAAATGCCTCCTCGCTGCGTTGTGCGTGTGTGATTCATGTTGTGCAGTTGGCAACAACAGGCCAACAGGAGGAGGAGTGGGCCACAGCCGTAGCAGGAGCCTGAGCTGGAGCCACATCCAGAGCCTCAGACACAGGCACGAGCCGACACGTTGGCCAAGTGGGCAACACTTGCAATTGCTGTTGTTCTCGTTGTTGTTGTTGTTGTTGTTGTTGTTGTTGTTGTTGTTGTTGTTTTGTGGAAAAGCGCACTAGTTTTTCCAGCTTTTAAAGTTCGAGTTGAAATGCGAAACCAGCGCCGGGCGGAAATGTAAATGAAATTAATGTGCTGACAACTCGTGCGCGCATGCGCGTTGACACCTTTTGCCAGGCAGACGGTAAAAGAGAAAGAGAGAGAGAGAGAGGGAGAGATAGAGAAAGAGAGAGTGAGATAGCAGCTATATTGTCCAGCATTGCCAGTGTCTCTGGCCCAGTGAAATCACAATTACACATGGCAGCGTGTGCCACATTTCCTTCGGGCAACACTATAGACGATGGACTTGCGCCAACTGTGGGCAGAGTGGCCTGACGTCGTCGTTGTTGTCGCCAATATTGTTGCCGTCTGGTTAAACAGGTACTCTGACTACCAGCTACACTTGTAAACATGGCCATTCCACACATCTCGAAAGTGGCCCTATAACAGGACATATTCACTATAGGATGATTAAGTATTTTAGGAAGTGCATTCGATCAAGTGAAACTAATGTGAGATGTGATTAAGCAATGATATATTCATGAGTTAGATATTAGGGTAATTAAGAACATATCTCATCTACATTGCAAACGTAATCATCTTATATTGCTTTTAGTTATAGCCATTTAACAACATTAAATTTGCCTTAGCTTGATTAAAAATAACCTCATTTTATTCTACACGACAACACCGACGACATTCTCAATGCTACAGGAATACTTCTCGTTAAAATCCTTCACAATAGTCTTACGTCCTGGCAAACATCCACCTGTGCAATTGCAGCATTTGCTATTGCAATGCTCTAGGCCGCAACAAGGATCAGCCACTTGTAGGCCTCCACAGAGTCTTGTCATGCATCTTTTTTGGCCTACTTTGGCACGCTTCACGCCACCCGGAAAATCCTCACAGCGCATGTTGTACTCAGATCTGATATCAAAATTGACTTTTGTTCGGAAACAGCAATCACTTGAACGTTCTTGGCCGTGACAGGGCAGCGATGCGAGTGCTATCAAGAGGATTAACAGATTTGCTTTAGACATTATACATTTCATTAGATGCAAAGACTTACACTAACTGAATATATTTCCATATAACTGCTGTGGAGCGATATAATGTAAATTGTTAAATAATGAAGCGTATCAATAACATGACCAATGCGAATCAGTTATAGAGCTTCAAGGTCTTTCTCTCGTTCACTAGTTAATTTTCTAGTTCATATACAACTACTTGCAGAATTGTATGAGGTATAAGAATAGGAAATATTTTGAAGAATGACTTAAATGAAAATTTTATTATATTTTTAATTACAAATGTTAATATGAGATGAGAAAAAAAAATAAATAAAAAATTTTAATAATAATAATCATAATAATACTAAAATAAATTAAAATAAAAATAAAAAATAAAAAAAAAATAATAATAATCATAATAATACTAAAATAAAAATAAATGAAACCCGGCAAAAGAAGTTTTGAAATTTTTCTTAGTCAAGTCTTGAAAAAGTTTTTTGAAGTATTTTTGAGTCCACCTATAGAGCAGGTGCAAAGCAAGTCTTTGCAGTTCTTGAGATCGCAAATATTTTCAATCTCTCACGCTCCAAATAGACGTAACTAAATATATCATTAAATATTTTAAGGCGACACTGATATATACAAAAATATAAATATTCCACATTACCCACTTTCATAACGAGAAATTAAATCAAATACATATATCTAACATTTATGCTTCAATTTCACATATAACCTAATCCAATTATTGCTGAACTAATATCTGCAATATCTACAACATTTCTGCGCTCAATTATCTATTTGTGATTAATTCACTGATTTTACAACTCAAACACATAATGAATCACAATTGATGCTCAGAATTCAATAACAGTTAATAACTTCATTTTAACGAGCAGCGACAACAACAATTTCGAGTAGGCAATGAGCCGCAGATATTGTGCATAGGACCCTAAACGTCTGCAAATTAAACACTTTAAACGTAATAATCATTAAGTTATTTATCTTTATTAATAACGAGAAAATTGGCACGCACAAGAAGTCAGCGGATGACAACAAAGTGCATGGCGAATGATGAGAAACAAGAATGAGATGGGAATGGACAGCAGATGTGGTTGCTGTGCTGCTGCTGTTGCTGTTGCTGTTGCTGTTGCTGCTGTTGCTGCTGTTGCTGCTGCTGTTGTTGTTGGCTAGAATTCACACAATTTGAGTTTCATATAAATGGACACATAAAATGTGTTCTTGGCGAGTTGGAATCTTCAACTGTTGATGAGCAAGACGTTCAGCTTGTTGTTATAGCGAGACGAAAGGCAGCCAGTTGCAGCAGCAGCAGCAGCAGCAGCAGAGCTGATGATAAAAATCAGCTAAAGAGCACAAGGCACAGGCCGAGTCTTAGTCTGTGGCTGTGGCTGTGGCTGTGGCTATGTCTGAGACTGCGACGCTGGCTGTGGCGTTGTAGAGTGTCTGGAGTGTGGCCAGTGTGGAGTGTGGTCAATGGCGGTGGCGACACTTGATACGCCAATAAATCAAGCAATCTGCTTAATTAATGTGCAACTTAGAACATTTAGATGCAATTTATTTTAATACGATAATTTATTAATTTATTGACTTTTAATAAATGCAATACACCAGCACAGCTACCAGTTGGGCGTTGCAAACGACAACATTGAAATTGGAGATCTTTACCGGACTAGAGACACGCATACACTGGGAGAAAGGGGAGTGCAGCGCGCTCGGATGAGATTTACGAGCTGACAGGCGTAGAAACTGTTAATGCCAGTTGACAAAAGTGTCCCAGCCACTGTGTTGTCGCTGCTTCTGCTTCTGCTTCTGCTTCAGCTTCAGCTTCAGTTGCAGCTTCTGCTTCTCTTATCCTATCCTCGGCCCGCGCCTTACCCACCTGCTGATTCACCTGTCTGGCATACCTTGGCGTATCTTAATTGACGTGCACTTTTCGCTATCGCGTAATGTGAAAATGCTGCTGCTGCTGCTGCTGCTCCTGCTGTTGGTTGTTGTTGTTGTTGTTGTATGGCTTGTCGAAGCTCCAAGCTGTGCTACAACTGGCTATTTCACATGATTTACGACTTATAGTTGTTTCTGCTGCTGCTGCTGCTGCTGCTGATGCTGTTGCCGCGCTTAGCTAATTTCTTAACACAATTTTAATGTTATCATTAGGAGGTATTGCGTCAACAGGCAGCTCCAAGTTTATGGCCAACTCGCACCATTTATGGGTGAAAGTTGCTCTTCGTTTGGTACTTGCCATTTGGGCGCACTTTTTGAAGTTTGATTTATGCCAGCGCTGGCAGCTCAGAGAGTTCAGAACAACAGCAGGATATGTGCTTCTACAGTTGGTGTTCAGCGTTGATTGGTAGCTGTCACTTGTGCGCTTCTTCAGTTGCTTACTAAAGATTTTTCTATAGAATTAGACTTTTGTCTCATAGACATAAATAAGGCATATATATCGTGTAATAAAGTGTATATCGTATTTAAAAGCATGTTATATCGTCGACTCCATACAGTCGGCCAATGCTCGATCTATTTATTTCTCTCTCATTCTCATTCTTATTATCAATCTCATTCTCAATCTCATTCTCATTCTCATTATCTCTCTCTCTCTCTCTCTCTACTTCTCTCCCTCTCTCTTCGCAGCATTTACATCTACAGCTAAATAAACCTTTCCTTCTTATTTCTTATTTTAATTTATGAGCAACACTTTGCTTTTTTTTAAGGAACTGACTCTATTTGGCAAGCACTTAATTAAGTTCACTTGACTTAATGATGCACCTTCATACATATTCTCGCAGTTCATTTCATATGTACACTTGTGGTTAATAATAATATCAACAGCAATATCCAATGTCCATCTGTCTGATGGTCCATGTGAAACGCTCTATGTTTATATAGTTATTATACTCTTTAAAAAAAAAAAGTCTCTTGAGACATGGAATTTGTAACTACAATTTCAGTGACAATGTCGTTCATTATATGTCATCATGGATATTTATAAATTAAAACAGAAATCTAAAAATCAATGCCTAGGCATTGTGCACATATCAAATTTACTTTGATAAACATCTACAGTGTATCTGATGCTCAGCCTAAGAAATATAAAATATCAGTTCTTTCCAATATATTTTTTGATGCGTCTATGAATCAGGCAGGCGCTAATCAATATTAATTCGAGTTTGCCAACTGTAGTCGCATTTTGTGTATATATGTATATATATATATATTTTTTTTTTATATCTTTGCGGTGTAACAAGTTTCGCCGTAGTGACAAGCAGCGGAGGAGTCAACCAACAAAGCAGCAGCAGCAGCAGCTATACAAAAAAAAAAAAAAAAAAAAAAAAAAAAAAACGAAAAGCCAAGCGCTACAATTCTCGTTTCAAGTTGACTGCGAAATATATATAAAAAAAAAAAGCAAAAACAAATTCAAGGTTAGCCGACGTGGCACGCTTGAGATTGTTGGACAGGTCTGCCACGCACCTCAGGCCCAGCCGTGCCCAGAGCCAGAGGGCTGAGACTAAGTTGCAGGCCCTTGCACGGGATGGGGACAAGAGGCAGACACATTGTACAAATGAATTTCATTATATTGAACGCATTCGTGCATTCTACCGCACACGTTGGCACCGAGGTGCGGCGCTGCCCAAAAGGGACTTGTAATCAGTTGGCAACGCGAACGCATAAAGTAATTGCTAACCATTTGCGTTGGCACCGCTGGAGGAGCACTTCCTGCGGCACACCAATCCTGCCTGCCCTTGTCCCATCGCCAACCATCCAACCACAAAAGAACACTCTGCGCGGGCGTTCATTAACAGCAACCTGTTGAGCCATCGTCGGGGCGACAAACGTTGCCTTTTATGGCTAGCAGCAGCAGCAACAGCAACAGCAGCAGCAGCAGCGAACAGAGCTATAGAATTAATAGCCAAGACTGGGACTGAGACTGAGACGGCGACTGAGACGGCGACTGCGACTGGGGCTGGGCTGGGCACGAGCTGGAGCTGTAGCTGTAGCAGCGTGAGCGAGCGCATTAATCAAGCCCAAAACAAGTGGCAGAGGCACAAAGGCAATGAATATGGTGCGGGTGATGGCGAGGGCGACGCAAGCGAATCGCAAAGTCAAAAGCGCTCAAGAACAAGAAATCGAAAGTCCAATGCACTTGTCTTGGCCAGCGGTTCCAGTTTTTGGTGCGTTCCATAATTGGCCAAATTGACGTTTATGTGCGACCGTGGACTGGGCACACTGTGCGACTGTGAGACTTTTGCGATTGTGAACTGTGCGCTGCTTATGGTCTGGATTATGCCATTCGAAGTTGCAAGAGTTCAGGCGCAACAGGAAGCAGCATCCACTGGCCAAAAGGCATTAACTTGGCTAATTTACGTGGCTTAAACTCGTATTTTGGTTCCTTGCAGCAGCAGCAGCCGCAGCCGCAGCCGCAGCAAAACAGACGAAATAAAAACATATTATTTCTTCTTTTAGGCACTTTTAATTAAAATGCCATAAATTCGTGAAGAGGAAATTATCATTAAAATACCAAGCAACAGCAACAGCAACAGCAACGGCAACAATTTTAATTTCTTCCTTATAGCAGCTCTCAAGCCGGCTATAGATTCTTGGCCCAGCAAGGTTGTTGCCGCACGAGGATGCAGATAAGCCGAAGGTTGTTCCCTTTTGATTTCTCAGTTGATTCAGTCGATTAAGTTAACTGTTAAAGCCGCCGAAAGGTTATGAATTTAACAAAGGCTAAAGTTAATATTCTGAAAGTTTTTGTTTCGATATAGTCATATAAATAAATTTCATAAGATTGCCGATACATGAGAGAAGCCTTCAGTGAAATGAGGATTTAGATTTTTTACTCACAAGTAAAGTAGATGAATTGATAAATGAATTGATGAAAAAAATGTGTTTAAGCTATCGTAGATAGACATTTACATTTGCTAGAAAGTTTAAAGTACAATTGAACTATCAAGCATTGGGAATACGCTTAAGATTATTTTTGATTCATTCATGCATTCACATTCATAGGCAGATATACTCTCTAGAATATTGTAATTTACGAAGAAATATTAAGCAAGCAACTCAAAATTCTTTACAAAATAAACTCAGACTGGTGAGAAACATATTAGATTATGAAATAAAACTCTACACAACAAGAAATGTTTCACTACTATTTTCTCTTTCTATTATATATGCCCAAAACTATATCTAATATTAATATACCCATACCTTATAATAAAGAGCATGTTGTTAGCTTAAAAGCATGCCAATTAAATAAATGTTTATCTCTCTTGTGCTCCCGATATCGGTGTCCCAGTTAGCTCTCACAGTTCGACTCTGAATGTGATTACTATTATTTTATTGAACTCTAGAACTCTCATTTCTAGCTTCTTAAGCGCTTTTTTGTCTTTGTTGCGCTTGCACACACTCTTGTGCTGAAATTATTAAGATTTCTGAAATTGCCAGCCCAGAGGCATTCTCACAATGCTGTTGCTGTTGCTTTCTCTGGCTAACCTAGCCGCCAAGCCAACAGGTTGCATTCAGCTGACTTCTTTTCGATCACCTTTACGATGAACTCATAAAGATTGCATTGCATTATGAAATACCCGATAGTACGAGATGCTATGAGATGCAATGCTATGCCATGGTATGCTAGGGTTCGGTATGGTATGGTTTGCTATAGTATGGTATGGTATGGCCACGTACTGCCGCAGGTAGCTGGATGCGGGCGCAACACGAATAACATACATCAAGCACTAACTACCGAACCGGAGCCAAAGCCCCAATGGCTTGTGGAAGATGAGAGCCAGAGCTTCTACGTAATCTGCAGCTAAAAGCCTAAGCCACGTACGCATATCCACAACAGTTGACCGATAACGGATGAGTAGTAGTAGTAGTAGTAGGCACTGGCTGATGGCAGAGGGATGGGCAGAGAGCGTGCTCAATAATGTTGCCACTTTTGTTTTGTAACCTGTCCAAGGTGTTGAAGATGATCATGTCTTACCCTTTTCGACCCTGTCCTCCCCCGTCACTCGCCAAACAATGAATTGCATAAATGTACGGGCTGGCTGGCTGACTGGCTGGCTGGCTGGCTGGCTGGCTGGCTGGCAAGTACAACAACAATTGAGCCGCCATACGATCACTGACCAAATACAATTGCCACCATAAAGCCTCAACCCAACTGCCCATCGATCCATCGATCGCACTTGCTTATGTTGCCCAGAGTTCCCCACCCCTCCGTCCCCACTCAGCTCAGGGTTTTCATCTGTTCTATCGATTGCACACGCTTCGTTCCCCCTTCAGTGCCGGGACTCACACTTCCACTTCATTCTGCGATTGCCGCGATCATTGATCGCGCCTGACTCGGGGCTCTTGGCATCCGCCTGGGTCGCAGTTTGTGGCTTTGGCCCTGGCTCTGACGCTACCTCGGCTCAGACTCTACCCCAGTCTCTTGCTCTGTCGCTTGGCCCTGCCACTTATACACTTGTTGCTGCGGGTTTGCGGTCTCTACTCGCTCGCATTTCGGTTAATTTTCTTTTGGGCTCTGGGGGCACCCACTCCAGCAGCGTATCGTCTACGCATTCATTTGAGGGCTCATTGTGAGTACCCGCTGCATGCTTGCCCCCTCTCTGTCACTCTCGCTCTCAGTCTGTCTCTCTCGGTCTGCCACAGACATCACCCTCACGCTCATTGCTTGGCCTGAAGTTGCTTTTGTTCTGGCTTCTTTCAACTTTAGCTTCAACTTTTATTTATTGTTTTTATTTATTTTCAACTCATTTCTGAGTTGAGGGCTCTCCTACGCGCGCACTGGCATCCACAGTTTTCGATTTTGTTCAACTCGTTAAAACGCGCCCGGGTCGAGGCATTCTTTTATAATTCCATTTCGCGAGAATTGCCCATGCGCCCTTGGAGCCACTGACCAGAGCTCAGACTATGGCTCATGCCCGACTCTCGGCTCCAACTCCAACCTCAAGTCGGAGTCAAAGTCGGGGCACGATGTTGTTTAGGTTCCATAGAAACGTTGGACGCGACCGCAGTCGCAGTCGCAGCCACAGCCGCAGCCGCATTGTGTTCTGTGCGTGGATTATTGGTTCGTTCTCGCATCCATGGCCTAGAGGCGACTGCAAGTACCTGTTGTCGTGGCTTTTGTTGTGGTTGAGCTGGATCTGGCGGTTGCATTAAACCGACTGCTGCAGGTTCACATTGAGGTCTTCGAACGTGCAATGCGAGCGAGCGAACGAACGTCTCTGATCTGCTTGTTGATTTCATCGATCCCTTTGCGCCTCCAACCCTCAAACCCTTCAACGTCGCAACGCTGCCTTAATGTTGGCTATAATATTATTCGTATACGACGTAAGTAGATGCAGCCTGCAGCAGGTACATTATTTTATGCTGGTCCAGCTGAACTTCAAGCTGCTGCAGCACTTGCAACAATTTTCTATTTCGAGGCGACACATGAAATTCTGTGCCAGTCGATATGCATGTATATTAGCTACACACACACACACACACACACACGCACACACATATGTACATATGCCCCAGCAGTTATTTATTTTACTTCTTATCGTAAACTGCTCAAATTATGCTTAAAGGCATCTATGGCAACCAATTAAAATATTTGCATATAAATCGTTCTATTTTACTAAGGAATATTTTCTGATATAAATTGAATTGGACTGTTCTTTAATTGATATGTTTCATGTTCTGATATAATACACAATTCATATATGTATATACCACATCAGTTGTTTATATACATCATCAAATATATATATATGCATATACATATATAAGCATTTTTATGCATATACATATATGTAGATCCGAGCAATGCTTAGTAAACAAATTGAAACCCTTTCAAGCGTCACTTGACATTTTGACGTTCCAATTACGAAATGCAAACACTTCAAATAATACAAACAAAATATGTACTTAGAAAACGGCCCACACATGAAATCTCTGCTTCAGCGTCTACTGCTGTGGCTGCCTCTTCCGTTCTGCGATGGCAATTAAAAGTCTGAGCCCAAAAGTCACACTGCTGACATATTGTGTACGACAAAACGACTGCCAAGCAAATAAACAAAAAACACTATCGCCTAGCATGAATACACAGGCATTAGAATAAGTAGAGTAAAGAGCGACCATCGTCCACCCCTTCAGGCCCTGCTCCCATTTCAAGAATTTAGCAGCCCCAAAATTTCAAGTAAACAAATGACAATCGAATTTCAAGAATGAGCTCAATAATGCGTACAAGTGACCATGACATGAATCACATAGAGTTTCATAACATTTCGGGAGTATATTAAAACTGAGTTTATTTTATTCGACAAACAAGAAGAAACCGAAAAACTCTAACAAGGTGGTCTTCACTTAATGGCTAACAGTTGATAAGCTAGAAAATTAAATTGTTCATGGACTGTGAAGCGATTGATGGATGATGGAATGCAGTCAAAACTTTTAATCTACTTACATACATCATACGAATCGATTTATTGAGGCCTAAGTGAATTATAGCTAAAGAAACTGGGAGAGAAAATAAATACAAAATATAGATATAATATTTCTGGTTCTTGGAATTTTCGAGTAACACATGAATGTCATTTACTATACTTTACTTTTAGACTCTAGAAACAGGTTATTTTATTTTACTTACTGAATACCTATAAAAGTGTTTCTATGCTATATTCCCGCACTGCAATCTCTCCGAAACAATGGATATAACTATCAAGCAATTGCCGTCTCATGACGACAGACCATAAGAGAGTAAGCATTTATTAGCATTAGCTAAATTCATATGAGCTCAGGCATTGGCAGAGCCTTGCAGCCAATCATTTAGCCACAACTTTCATTTGCAGGTTTCGGTCGTGTCTATCCAGAAGCCATAGCCATGAGAGAGGATTGACTGCCAGGCAATGAGCAACTCTGTGACAGGGCCATGACTATTATTAGTCATGCAGCGCATTGGCTCTGGCACATTTGGCCAATTGCTGCAGTTGCCAGGCTGGCCCCCGGAGCCGTCTAAGCTAATGAAGCCATTTCACACCAGCCTGCTAAATTATGCGCCGCGCCAACGGCCATTAACTTGTTACAGATTGCTTATAATTAAATTATAATCAACAGTGAGGCGCATCTCGTTGACTGATAGCCGGATTGTTAGACTGGTTTTGCTGGGTGCTCGGTGCTCTGTCTTGACATGCATCTAACAAGCCTTCAACTATCTAATCAACGTACAAGTCAAAACATCAACACCTCAAGTAATCAAAATCACTTTAGAATTTCAAATCAGTTTACTGATGGCCTGCAGCGGCTCGATTCGAGCCTGGCACGCAAGGCGGCCAAGCCATGTCCAGCTGCAGCTCAGCCACAGCCACAGCCACAGTCACAGCTACAGCTCCAGCTCCAGCTCCATGCGACAGTTGAAAGCGAAAAAAAAACGACCGCAAGAAACTCCAAGATTATTCAAATTTAATGGGCGCAACGCGCGTGGAGACTCCACAAGTGAGGCAACAACGGTTCCAGTCATGTTAGAAAAGCAGCTACCTGTGCCTGGATGTGGACGTTGAGTAGAGTGGAGTAGAGTAGCTTGGTCTGGCCTGGCCTGGTCTTGACTGTCATCATGATTGATACGTTTGATGGATTGATTCGAGTGGCTGTGTGGCGTCCAGCTCAAGTTTGCGGATTGATCGCGGCGCGTTGATTACAATCAACGTAGCAGGCGCAGGCGCAGGCGCGGACCCAACGCACGCTGCTGGGAATTCAATCAAAAGTGTCAGCGCCAGCACAACATCTCTAACTGCAAACAGCAGCAACACTAACTGGCTGCTACAGTGAAACAAGAGTAAGAGAAACCCCAAACACAAATGAAGAGTGCAAAGTTTATAAATGTGCAAATGAAGATGATATTTGACTGGCGGCAAAAGTCTCTCAAGGTTTACTATTTATATATGAAATATGTTTAGAATCGATTGGCAATCTTAGTCAGTATTTACTGTACTTACATCAGTGCTCCATGCGAAACAGGTACTTTGGGCAGCCAAAGCAAGCGGCAAGTGTCTGTGTGTCTTTAGTGCCATGTTATATGCCACCTTAATGATCTTGTCTGGCCAAGCGCAGTCGGCAGCCGCAGCAACAGTCAGCAGCAATAGTTGGCAGCGGCGGCAGCGGCAATGGCAAACGTAACGTCCGAGTCTCTTGTCGAGTGGCGCAGTCCTCAGTTGGCAACATTTTGAGCTGACCACCAACGGCGCCTTTATTGACTTCACAGTCGACTCCAAACCAACTCGGACTGGGTGGCCAGCATAGCAACAACAGCGACGGCAACAGCAACAGCAACAGCAACAGCAACAACAACATGAGGCATAGTTAAAGCCTGGCCTATTAAGTCATAGCGCTAGCTCATTTCTGATCATTTCACGGCTGTGCCTTCTCCTGCCTATGAATAATGGAGCTCCATATGCCTCATTTAGATTATGTTGTAAATGGCAGCAGCAGCAGCAACAACAACAACAACAGCAGCAGCAGCAGCAACAACAACAACAGCAGCAGCAACAACCTAATCGCCCCGCTACCGCATTTACATGAAAAATTGCCAAAGCGCTGTAAAGCAAATGAAAATAAATCGAACTCGCTGTTAATTCATCGAACTTTTTTGCCTTTGTTGTTGTTGCTTAAACAGCTTTTTTAATTAGTTTCGAACAGCAGTGGGCCGTCTGTCAATAATTTGTCAATATATATATTTTTTTCTATCGGACAACTATTTCAATTTCTCTTCGCACGCGAGTTCAACAACTTTACAAGCCGCACAACAAGTGTTGTACTTGGCCCTTTGAAGTGGCCCGCCATGGCCAACATTTGAGTTGTTTTGGTTTTGGTTAATATTGAAATTAGTTGGAAATGCGATCATCGACTTTCTTGTAATGCCGCCAGATGCCTCATCTTGTTCCACTGCCAGCCTAAAAGGCTTTAGAGCACAGATTAATGATCTTTTAATGGAGCGTGAGAAAAATTACTTAACAAAATACATTTTTTTCCTGTTACGTTCTCTTATAGCTTTTTTTTTTTTTTTTTTTGGCAATTCTGTAGCACTTTGCAGCTCACTTGGCGTATGATTAATAAAGCGCTGTAACAGAAATTAGCAAATATTGTTCAGGTTATTGTAAGCTTTTAGAATGTATGAATGAATATGGAGCAAAACATAGAAAAGCTTGAGAAAATTATAATTAAAGAAACGCACAGCATGCGTAGTTTTTGGATGCTAGAAATATCGCAAAAAGCCTGAACTCTCGAGCAGACTATTCGAAATGCATGTTAGTTCTGCATATATAAGGCCTCAGGCCTATAGGCCTCAGCCAACAATTAACTCATTAAAAACTCGGTTAAGCCTTATCTATATCATTCTTTGAATATTCATAGTCATAGTTCAGCCAAAGAGCTCTAAGCTTAACGATAGTTTTGCAAACGGAAAGTCCTCTTGCTGGACCCTTGTGGCATGCCACCCAGTCTAGGGATAGGCCAGAGGACAAATCAACATAACAAATTCTTTAATTTCGACTTACAACCTGTTGCAAGCTCAGAACATAACAGAAAAACGGCACTGCGACAAGAGTCGAACAAGGCGCAAAACGAAAGACTTAAGACACGAACTTGTCGTACACATAACAAACAGCAAACGAAACAAACGGTGAGTGGTATAGACTGCAAGAGAGAGAGGGAGGCAGGGCTGAAGAGTGAGAGAGCAACAGGGTAGCATGTGCGCAGGGAAACCTTGAGGCGGAGGCCCAAAAAAAAAAAAAAAAAACTTTACGTAATTAAGCAAAGAACGTCGCGCTAATGTCGCACATAAGTCACACGGACAGCGTGGACAGAATCGCAGACAACGGACAAAACGGTTAATGTTTTGGCCAAATTTGCCTGGCAAGTACGAGCACAAATACCAGCAGCCAGTTGCTCGACAGTTGTTGCTGTTGCTGTTGCTTTGACTGCGGCTGTTTTCGGCTCATTCACGCGAATTTGTTTGCCAATTGAACTTGGCTCTTGGAACTTAACGTTTCGCCATCGATTTTTGGGGCCAGCCTGCAATGGTTGTGGTGGCGGCGGCGTCAGCATCAGCGTCGGCGTCGGCGTCAGCGTCGTGTTCGCAACGCGTTTTTGATTAGCTTTCCGCATTTTAGCGGCATTTGTTAACCAATGCAGAGAGTTCGGACCACAGCGGCCAACAAATGATGCTTATCAGGAATCACGAATATTTGTTTGCCGCTGTTGCAAACAAACTCAAGAAGTGCTGTTCGAATGCTTTTCGTCGTATTCTCTTGAAATGTACAGAGCAAGAGAAAGATGCAGAGAGAGAGAGAGAGAGAGAGAGAGTGCGATTGGTTGGCAATGGCTCTAGCCAAACGATGCAACTAGAAATCCTAAACTTGACTCACGACGCATTTTCTATATGCACCCGTATATATATTTAATTTCAACGAACGGCGTCAAGTGTATCGAATGCCCA
This sequence comes from Drosophila borborema, assembly GCA_030914335.1. Classification (NCBI taxonomy): domain Eukaryota; kingdom Metazoa; phylum Arthropoda; class Insecta; order Diptera; family Drosophilidae; genus Drosophila; species Drosophila borborema. The sequence continues at coordinate 6,597,180 of JAUESP010000305.1, forward strand.
GAATACAGCAGCAACAGCAGCAGCCGCAGCAAAAAAGCCAAGTAATATAAAATGCTAGATGACTCTAGGATACACTATAAATAAATTTTTAAACTAATGAAATGAGGGAGCGATAGAAGGAGCGACAGAAAGAATAGGCTAACAGTTTCGTAAGGTATTAAAAGTTGTTGGAGAGAAAGATAGATATTATAGATAGATAGATATTATAGATGGAACTTGAGACAAAATGGCAAATTGTAGTGCAGTGACGATATAGAGCATGAGGGAAAAAAATATGACCTTGACCTGGCGAAATATACAGAAAAAGCAAGAGAGTACGACAATCAATATACAGCACATTAAGCTGTTCTAGTATACCCCATTTATAAACACTCTCAAACCTGCCTGCAGCATATGTGTTTAGCGAATCAGTTTATCCAACAAGAGAGTTAGAGTATATAAACAGTTGCATAAATAGATTACAGATTTCGTTTTTGTCTTTTTTTTATTTTTCTCTCTTTTTATTTTGGCGCCTGGGCAGCAGCTACCCACGCGATACGGGGGCCACTCAGCGGCGTTGTGAACGGCAGTTGCGGCGTTGCCACATCGTCGCAATCGCAGCGTGGGCGACTGTTGGGTTACAAATGATTTCGCCAAAATATTCAACGTATGCATATTTTTTATAATTTTCACAAATTGATAAACCAAATTGCAAGTGATTTTTCATAGTTGTCGCACAACGAATTGTGGCCTTTCCTTCGCCTGCCATGGGGCCTTAGCGGTGGTGACTCACTCGGTCGCTGGATAATTATGATGCCAGATAATGTGATATTAAATAATTTAGCTTTGCCACAAGTCTCTTTTCATTTTATTTGCCACTCGGTGGCAATCTCTGACAGCTGCATATAGACACTTTGCCCAGGCGACAACAACAATAATCAAAACTAAAAAAAAAAACTGAAAAAAACAAAAAGTTGCAGCCAAACACTTGAACAACAAACACCTCCCACCCCGTTTGTCAGTTGGTCTTTCAACTTTTGTCGCACTGATTTGCAATTGCAAACGCTGGCAGGAAGCGTGCGGGCGGGGGCACAAGTTGTCCACCATCTGCCCCAATGGGCATATGCTCATGTGGGTCCAGCCTCGGTAAGTGCATAATGTGGTCCATTGTCTGGTCCGGACCTACTTTTTACGAGCGGCTTTGTTTGCGCTTTGAGAATTATTATGTCATAAATTAATAGGCGCAATGTTTACTACCATTTCAGCCCTCACCCCTGCGGCGACCCACACAAAGCTCACATTTTCCATGGTGAAAAATGCGATGCTGGCGCTGCATTAGCCTAATGGCTGCTGATTTTGTGCCTGAATGTGTGTTAGATCTGCCAGATATACGCGAAATTATGTGACTAGGATAATGCACCAAGCAGAGTGATAAACTTTCAAATGCTACCCAGTTGCCCAATCTGCAATATTTCCAACGCGACATCTTATCGAGTCTTGCATTGAATTGATCAGACGTCAAAAATTTTCTTGTACACTTACAAATAAATAATTTAAGTAATTTGAATAATATTTAATAATTTAAAAATATATAAAAATATATTAAAAAATATATATATCCAAGTTTGAAATAATTAATTAGGGATATGATACATAGATATTTTGTGTATATGATTTTTACGTGCCTTTTCAGCCAATGATAGGAGAGAATGAGAGCCCAGTGCATTATATTTTTTCTCTACACATTATTTTTATTTATATCCCAATAACGTAAAAATGACACCAGAGTATAGCCGATAAACCTCTTTAAACCTTAAACCTCTTATAGAAAAATTGCATATAATTCATTGGCAACATTCATTACTGAAATTAGCTTCACTCAGCGTTTCAATTAGTTTGGGGCTGAAAGTTCTCTTTAATATTAGCCAGTAGTAAAAATGTATATAGCGCCGCTTTTCTTGATTCTTCTACAATTGCTGTCCCTGCTGTCATCATGTGTCGATGCGAAATGCTGTCCAAGGAAAGTATTACGTTTTAAAATTCCACGTCCGTATAGAGGGAAATGTGCCTACTATCCGCCAGCTTTCAAAGCCCCTGGCAAACGTAATTGTAAAGCATTACTCTGTGGAGGATTACGATTCCCTTTGCCTTGCTGCGGCAGAGGCTCATGCAATGTATTTTGCTGCAATTGTAAGGGTGGCTGCTGGAATCGTGAAAAGTCCATTAAAAGAGACTTTTACCGAAAATATTTCCCAAAAGTACGAGTAAAGTAATGTTTAATAAATAATGCATACAAACTAAATTTTATTTTATATTTGATTCAAAATGGGAAATTACACTATATTAGTCTTGAGGAAATGTATGTTCGCTTAATAATGAATTCGTTCATCTCTTTAGTTTCAGTTTAATTCAGTTTATTCATTGGCATTATAAGTAAGCAGGAAAAGGCTTACACTTACCCGACCTCTGCTGAACTAATAATTGTGCAAGAATTTTTCCAAACTGCCTGAGTTTGAATTTTCAACAAGATTTGCATAGTAAAAAAAAATTCTCTTTTCTGATTTATTTCTTTATTAATTTTTTATTTTATTACTTTATTTTTTTTTTTCATTTTTTTATTTATTCATTTAATATTTATTTATTTTTAGTTTTCATTTTATTTTTTTTTTTTTTTGATTATTTATTTTATTTTTTTTTTTTTTATCCCATGTCGAGTTTTCAAGCTTTATTTAACGATTGCTGAACTGTACAATCTAATCAATAGAATTGTTATGTGAATGATTTTCAAAACTATTTGCTTTGCTGTAATTGATTCGTTCAGGCATTTTGTTGCGCTTCATTTATATTACAATCAATTTGATTATATTTGCTTTACAGTTGCATACAGAGCCCAGTGTAAACTTGTTAAAGCCAAACGTAAGTTTCAGTTGAAAAAGTATGTTTTTGACTCATCTGTTAGTCTACCTTGTACCACTTTTATTGCCGCTGTGGCAAGTCAATGCGATATGCTGCAAAAGAGTATTGATCACTTTCAATGTACCAAGACCGTATTGTAAAAGCTGCGAGGACGTCTATCCAGCCTACTCGAATGGATTCGATAGCGATCACAGATGCCGGGCATATCTATGTGGAAACCTACGTGTGCCGAATCCTTGCTGCGGCATCGGTAAATGCAATTATTTCTGTTGCAAGTGCCAGAGAGGCTGTTGGGAACCGCAGGAATATATCTACGAAGATTTTATGGCGCGACGATTTCCATTAGCCGTCGACCTCTAGAAAAAATATACAATACCACCAAACTAAAGGTTTCCACATAAATTATTGAGTATAATTGAAATTTTAATAAACATATATAAATGAACATCTGTGACTTTCATTTACTTCAGTTAGAGCTGACTTTCCGACTGATTGTCGACACCAACGACGACGTCTAAATTAATCTAATCAACCTAGTTAAATATTCACTTATTACTTTATAGACTTCCCTTAACTTGCCTTAATATTGATTTTCGTGTTTTTATTACAGCCTACAAGCCATATCGAATGCTTCATCTAATACCTAGCTGGAGTACACATTGCTTTGCATGTTGTGTTTCGCTTTGGCAAGTATTTGCCTCAAAGCGCGCATGTTTGCTGCACATTTTATATAACATATATACTTCGAAATATATGTATATATATAAATATATTTTGCATAGACTCTAAACACGCCCCGTAGCACCAGACAGACAGATCGCATGCACCTACTCCGCTTGCCGCTTTCCATCTACCAAACTGGGCCGCTTAGTCTGCGCAGCTGTCTGGGCCAAGAGTGTTTGCCGCCTGGTGCCGCATGACTCATTGGGGTCTCTGTGTGCTGCATATATGATTTTATTAGTGGCATGAATATTTCGTATTGGTTCTTAACTATGTTTGCGCTGCTTTCGACTGCAACTACAGCAAATCGCCGCTGGTTGTTGGCCAGCCTGTCGCCGTCAGAGTGTGTGTTTTGTCAATTAAGCAGCAAATTGCTGAACAAATTCAAAAATCGCGTTTTACACACTTTTTTTTTTCTTTTAGAAAATCAAATCAAAATGTGTTCGTTATGAATGTGTGTGCGTCTGTATGTGTGTGTGTGTGTGTGTATGTTTTCAATACTCATGTGCATTCGTTGCGACTAAAGGTGGCCCACTCTCTAATCAGAGCCACGCCATCGTCAAGCTAAATGACCATTATTAGCGGTAAAAAAGCCAACCTACCCGGTGGCACCAGCTTCCAAGCCAAAAAACACATAGACCACAACAGTAAGTACTCGCAATAAAAGATCATGTTAACACTCTGCTAACAACAACAGCAACAATAATAATAATAATAAAAGAGTAGCATAGAAGCATGAGCAAAAACTTAGTTCTAATAAGGAAATGCAAATACCCTAACTGATCAAAATGAATGCCTATAGTTTTCAGTAATAAATTTCTCAAATTTCTTAAAAAGAAAAAAAAGGTTACTTTAAGAATGTCTATCCAACAAAGTTCTCTAAATAACATTTACCCAGAATACTTGCCAAGCCCGTTACATTTGCTATATTCAAAGCAACATAACCTGTGTGAGTGTATTAACACTGAATGGCAATGGTAAAGTCAAAGCCAATACGGCCATGAAACTTACATCTGATAAATGATATAGGAGCTCGCATTGCCAGCTAAGCAAACGCAACGCGAAAATATTGTCATAGAAATATACAGAGAGAGTGAGAGAGGGAGAGAGAGAGAGGAGGTACTGGAAAAAGCAGCTCGTTTGGGGGTAAAGCTGCCAAAGAGCAGACCACTTAGAGGATCGTTCTATTGTTCTGCCGTTAGAAGGACCAGGTGAGCTGCGAACTTATGGACTTATCTCGCTGGGTCTCTCTTTAAGACCGGTAGCCAATTAGGCGACATTTCTGGCACCATCTGCCCGGGGCAATTATGAAAATGGCAATTTTTATTGCAGCCAAAGCGCGCCAGGAATCTGAACTTGTACGGGAAAGTCGGTTGTTGTCGCCGGCATCGGGGGCGAACTGCAGCTCACATAGAATCCTTATTATTTACGCTAATTGGCAGCCAGGTGCATAACTGAAAGATTTCGACTTACTCGTACGAAATTAATTTCGCATGCCGCTGCACGTTCCAGACTCGAGCTGAAATCTACTAATGGTCATGTATCAAACCGTGATTCACTTTGACCTCCAAGCGACTCAAAGAGCAGATGCTACTGTCTCTTTGTCCCGTGCCCGTGCCCGTGCCGTGTGTGTCATGCTCCAAATTTACATAAATCTGTATCCGAATTTCGCCAGGCAAACGAATATGGATGCAATCCATGTCCAGGTGAGGAGTGAGCCAAGTTTCTGGTTCAACAGCCAGCTTTGTTAAAAATCTTTGCCATGTGCGCGCCTGCCGGCGCTACTATACGAGTAATGCGGAAGAATCCATGAACTGCATTTCGAATGGGTTTTGCTATTCGATTTATTAAAATGAATTAATTTGAAAATTTCAGCTAACTTTCTTGGCCAATGTGCGGCATTTTAATGATGTCGCCCAACTCTGTAGAGTATGGGCATAAATTGCATTTGCATTCACTTAACCTTTCTGCTCTGCCCACTGAGCAAAAAGAGCACAAATCAAGCAGCATAGTATTGGAGTAAGATAAACTGAAAAATGGCAGATAATATTGGAATGTTGATAAGCAAAGTGGGAGAGGAAGGAAAAAAGGATGAATCGATCTTCGTATGATATATATTTAAAAGAATAACAGCATCAAATTCAAAAGAGTTGAATATACTTTATGTACATTATATTGATGAAAAATGTTTAATATAATATTCCAACATGCATTAATTAAGCATTAAAATGCGAATGCAGACTATTAAGATATTTATGATATATTTAGTTCATGGCTCAAATAAGACAATTATATCTAAATCCCATTGAATCTAGGACATTCATCAACCTCATTCAATATCGTATTAAGAGCATTCGTTTAATTAGCTACACTAACATTGTGCCAATTGGTCCATATTCAGTTAACAGCAAACTAACAGCCTTCTAATCTCACCCGTATGTAGCTCCGATCATTTGGGCACACCCAAGGCTAATCAACACATACACAAATCATAATCCCCCCCACTAATTTTTGGCGAACACCTGATGTAATTTGCCAATAGCAATCGTCCAGAGCGAATAAATAAAATACAACTTCGAAAATCACAAATAAAAGGAAACAACATATTCGACAGAGCAACAATCACAATTGCTTAGCAATTTCACACTTTCAATCGATACAACAACCGATTGCAACCGGCGGGCAATCGATTTTATTTTTGTCTTATTTTTCTTCTCGCCTTTTTGGTTTTATAATTCACAGTGGTTTTATTTCAGTGGTGCAGCACTACCCACTGTGCAATTAACACCTCAGCGTCTAGTTGAGTGCGACTAAAATTATATATACGGCTCTTAAACGAGCTATGGAGCGTAGCGCTTTTTGTATTTCTAATTAATAAATTCGTAAAACTCAGTAAATTCGCATGCAAAAAAAAAAAAAAAAAAAAAAAAATTGACCGAAAATTTTAAATATAAAATTTTATTACTCAGACACGGCAATGCACTTTGCATTTGCAGGCCCAGTCATAAATACCTATATGCTCGATACATAACTACATACATGCCACATATTTCTATTCCACCTGCAGTCCGAAACTGTTTATGAGTCTACTTTTTTATACCCTGTGCTTAATTAGATTTGCTTTGAGGGTATATCATAAAGAGCTATGGCTGCATAATAATTGGGAGTTCAAATGTTTTTGTTTTTTGCTTTAAAATTTATTTTTAAAATTTTAATAGTTTTTAAATATTTTTTGAAAGCTTATAAAACATATGAAAACCAATTTATTAAAAGGAAAAAAATAAAATGAAATTAAATGAATTAAAATAAAACAAAATAAAGTAAACTAATATAAACAAAAATAAAATATAAAATAAATTAAACTAATTTACATGTAAATTATAAGAATTAAATTCACATTACTGAGTATCTCACAGCATAGATTCTCTTTCACTCTATATCACTCTATGTTTGGCGCATTATTAATAATCACATTTTGGCCATAAATGTCGCCATGGATTGCTGGCCAATTGCCAGCCATTTGCCAATTGGCAGTTGACAATAATTCAATGCATGCGTTTAATGGCATTTCATTGGGCCTGTCGGCAATGGCAACGGCAACGGCAATGGCAGCTTGCCTCTAATTGATTTTCAATTAATTTATGCCTGCCGAGCGGCAGCTCGTGACACCTTTGTTTAGCTCACTGTGTATAATTAAAAGTGCAACCGGCAAAATTTTTAAAAAATGATTTATAACGGGCGATAATAAAGCGACACAAAATGGAGTAACTTACTATGGCTATGGCTTGACAAATATTTGATTCATCGGCAGGTAAAACAATTAATTAAATATATTAGGAAATGGGCATGGACTTGGTTAAAAAGCAGCTAAACTTAAGACTTGATTGAATATTTTGATCAAACATATTCATATTTAAAGATAATAACAAAATGCAAATTTAATTTAAATTTAAGTTTACATTTAGAAATCAAATAGAAGACTCGACTTTGTCTCTTATAATTAACATACAAAATAATCTTCTAGCTTCAATTGATTTGAATTCGATGCTAGTGTCTAGTGAGGTAAGCATCATTTTAATTATCGCAACTCTCTACACATTTAATGACAAAATTGCAAATGCTTCTGGCAACAGGCTATCGAAATTGAATAATGTGAACATGCAGTTGCAGTTCCCCAACTTGGAAGCCCCCCAGCAGACATCGATTATGGCATTGGGTAACCAGGCAATGTTTGTGGCCATTGTGTATATCCTTCTCCGTTTTATTTCCATTTTTTTTTCTAGCTCGCCCCTTGGCGCTGTTTCCAGAATCATGAAGCCATTGTCAGAGGCTGTTGCTCCTCTCACTTTGGCATATTAGTTTCAATTCATTTTAGTGTCCGCTTGTCCGATTTGTGGCTTTGTTTGCGCGTTGTAGTTTTTTTTTTTTTTTTTTCTCTTGACTCGAAGTGTTGCGCTCAATTGACAGTCCAACTGACAGAGCCGCCTGCAGGCCGCCAGTGCAGGACTTTTATGGTCGTCGGGCCGCCTGAGTGGGGCAAAGTCTTATAAATTATAACTGCCTGCAACTTGGAACGCAGACTGACTGCAACTGCTGCGGCTGCCAACTGTGGCAGTGTGTGAGCTGAGTGTATGTGTGTGTGTGTGTGTCTGTGGCGCACTTGCCGTTGCCATTTGAAAATGAAAAGTGAGCTGCACTTGGACTGTGGCTGCATATATACATAAATGGCTTTTCTATATGGCCAGCTTATTACCTAATTTCATTTGGCCGACAATGCTTGAATCTCTGGCATTTTAAGTGTCTGAGCTTTTGACATTTGAAAGAGCGTTAGGGTTAGAGGATGTTGTTGTTGTTGTTAAACGAGAAAGTTGCTCATCGATTGAGATGTTGTATGTAACACAAGTCCAGCAATTATGCATTTGAAGTAATCAAATTAGGCATGATGTTGTATTGGGGCAGATATTCTTTGAGTAATAGAGATTGAAACCAAATAGATCATTGAATAAAAATTCATAAATATATAAGAAATAGTATTAATGGAAAGTTTTTAGTGAAACTGATCTACTTTAGCTGAAACAAAATCATAAATGTTTAAAATATTTCCTTTAATGCTTCATTAGCAAGATAAGTTTATTTCAAATTCCAATTGAATCAATATTAATCTATATAAAATTGGTTTAGAGCAAAGGTTATGGGGTGTTGTTGCCTTGTCATTTGATTGTGGAGAAAGTTATCTATAAAAGAAATTAACTGTAGAGAAAACATAACCAAAAAAAAAAGTGCTTGAAGTTGTGATCCATTGATCACACAATCAGCAAAGGGACTGGCCGCAGAAAGTGTTTTATTTTCTTTCTTTTTTTAGGCACATTTGCACGAGACGGTCGAAAATGCAATGCAATAAATTTAGTTTAATTTCTCATAAATTTGAGCTTTGCATATTTTGTTGGCCAGACAAAAGACAATAGGTTTCCTGCATTGGCTTTGGCTTTGGCTTTGGCAATGCGCGACTTAGGCGACTGGGCCAACACCCGCGCACATTTCCATGCAAATGAGATGGAGCCTGGATGGAGCCCTGTCTGGTCCATGGTGGGTGCCGCTAAGCACCATGTGACGCCAGCTACGCTACGGCTGCTACGCTCTTTGCACATGCCGCTAACTGCATGTACGTATATATATAGTGAAAGATATATATATAGGTGTATGTATGACACTTTTTGGCTGGTCAACTGGTCGCAGACCAGCGACAAGATGTCCATCAACGCCTGCGTGTCTAACGAAGGCCCAAGATCTTGGCCAACAACACTTCAAAGCCTTTGGCGCCACCAGGACACACAGATGCAGCAGGCGACGAGACGAGGCAACTTTATGGCTGACACCAATCAACTTTACCGTCTCGCCAACTGACGTCTAATGCCTTTGTTTATGCGACTGCCCATGTCAGTAGTACGGAGTCCACTCAGTTTGCCCTTTTGCCAGCTGCACACCCACGTGGGCTAGCGTGACCAGCGCTCTGCATTTAATTTATTTTAATGATTTGCTGCCCAACTAAATGTATCAAGTGCTGACGTCATCCGATACGCCTGACACTGGCCAACAGCCCCCCAGACGCCCACAACAATTTGCACTAATGCGGCTCATCAGCTGCCCCCCCTTGACAATCGAAAAATGCCACCTTTAAGTGGCCCTCATCGTTGGCAGCCCTATTCAACTTTTGCCTTTGCCTTTTTCTCTCTCTCTCTGAAATCTTTGACAAATCTGCACACTGCAGTTTTATTAGTTGCCTGTTGCCAGTTGCCATTTTTGGCGACTGTCCTGCCACGTGTCTCTAAGACGCAGCGGAAATGAGCGGCATTTGTTATAGTCAGTATGAGGCGGGGTAGGAGCTTCAGAAAATTGGCAAATATTTGCAGAAAGTTGTACACTTTAAGAAATTGCTGAGATTTCTTAATGTAATAAAGAAAAGTTTTGACTGAGATTTCTTAATGTGAAATTTTCATCTTGAACTTATCATGCTTAAAACAGTTTTTTTTTTTAAATTAACTATATTTTCTGCAATTACCACTCTCTTCATATTACATTTCTTATACTTTACATAATAACAATTCATAATCCTTAACCGCAATGAATTACTATTTCCATATATTCTACACATTCATGCTTCTCCCACAGCCAACTCTCAGTGTATGTCGTGACATCGTTGCATCCCCCAGGGAGACATCGAAAAGGAAACCAGAAATCTCGAATTCAACTTGAGCAATCGCATCAGCAAAATCCGAATCTCGTAAACATACAAAAACCTCAAACGAGTTGAGAAGGGGACGAACGAACGTGCATTGTCTGCAGGGACGAAACAAATATTAATTTATATTATTTGCAATGCTGCAGCACGCCGCAAAGTGTGATTGTGACAGGTAGAGGACGACTGCCAAAATCCTGCCATGGCACGTGACCGACCCACAGCAAATATGCATAAAAATTGAAGATGCCAACGGGCAAGCGAACTGATAGTGCACCACCAGCCAGTGGAATGGGAAAGGGGATGCTGTTTGGGTGGTTGTGGCATGGCAAAACATATGCTCAGCTTCACAGCGAACAGTTCCCACACACACACACACACGCAGTGAGCACTTACCAGTTGGGCAACCAGTACGCCGGCCGCAGGCTATTGACGACCAAGCTAAAAATTCGATTGTAAAACTCAAGTGGTCCAAGGCACACCACTCAGATAATAATAATAAGTGCCAGGACGTAGGCCAGAGTCCAGGATAATGCGTGTATTGAGAAATTAAAGATACTCACGCAGGCACAGACGCTTCGGCTGAGCTGGCAGCCCACCCAACCCCCTCTGCCATATCGACTGTCACCCCTCTGAGCAAGCATTACCAGCCAAATTGATGGCCAGCAGACGTTCGCTGTCTGCCACAGACTACAAATGTATCTTTTTCTCGGCCTAGTCAAACCGCCGACAGGCACTTCAGGTCTTCGAATTCACCAAAGTTTCCCACGACCCAAAAAGTGTTGCTTATGTCCTGGACTGTAACAACATAACGCTAAGGCGGCGAGTGGCAGCCAGAGGGTGGCAGGAAGCATATTGCGCTACGTTTTAATTGCCGCCCCTGTTGCAGCAGCGGCTTAGCAGCCAGATCATCCCCTGTTGCCCTGAGCTCGCTCAGCTTCTGGTTTAACTGCTGCTGCTGCTGCTGGTGCTGCTGGTGCTGCTGGTGCTGGTGCTGGTGCTGGTGCTGCTGCCTATTGCTCTGCTGTCAGCTTCATTATTTGCTATTTTAGCAATTTGATGGTAAACTTTGATCACGGCTGAATGCGCCGTCTCATGACAGCCCAGCGACTGCTGTTGATAGGTTCAATATTTGCCAGCTACTCACAGGGTGCACAGCTACTGCCAGTGTTTTCCCTTCTCCTGCCTCCCTCTCTCTATCAGCCTGCGCCTGCCCAAAGTGTGCAAACAATAACCCGCACCAATTGTTACAGACACATTGTTACTTTGAACGTGGGAAGGGTATCCTTTAATTTGGCATGCCTGGGCCATTATTAATTTGTTATGGACCGGCTCTATCTATCATAAATGATCACCTTGACCCCCGCCCACACAGCCAGACAAGAGTCTGGAACTGCCAGCTGACGCGCGTGTTAGGTGATTATTTTAAAATGTTTTTATCGAGAATGCTTGAGTTATTCAATATCTACATTATTATTTATTCAGTATTTGGGTTCATAACGAACATGCGCTGGCTACAGCTCGTCTTTTAAGTAATTGTTCATGGGATATAAAATATATGTATGAAAGTTTGGATATAATTGAGCTCAAAGCTGCTTTAATCAACTTTTAACATGATGAAATCACATTAAGATGCTTCAGCAGTAACTTGACTGGTTCAGGTAGTTGTTTTAAATTACTTTCAATTTTAATTCTCAAAAAGTTTTCCCATTTGGAAATATATTTTTGGGAATCTGCATCTAATAAAAATATTCCTAAATGTTTATACGAAGTATACATAATTATACAAATCTTATAGTTCATATTACTGTAATTTTAACATATCAAGTTCATTTAAAGTTTCGTATAAAGAAATACTTGCTCATTAATTAGACCTCAAGCTAAATGTAATAGAGAAGATTTCACGACTTCTTTTTGCAGAACACTCAAGTTACACACAGACAATTGCACTCACAAATACACACACTCAATACACACACACACACTTGCAACTAACTACTACAAAACGGATCATCGTCACAGTTTGCCAATTGCTAGAAAATAAAATGTTGGCATTGTTATCGCATTGAGTTTATAGTGTGTGCTTTCTTGTTATGAGCACCTATCGGCCCCATACCGCATCCCCTTGCCTAACCACTTCCCCTCGCCTGTAACGTATGTAACAAGCGTTGTAAAGCAAACATTTGTTAACAAAACATTGATCATTGTTCAACATGTAAATTCACTAATTTGGCAACGAAAAAACCGCCAGCTATAAATGGTAACAGCCGCGAGACTGGGGACTGGAGACTCCTACCCTCACGACGTAGCCATAACAATTTTTTTCTTTTTCTCTTTTTTTTGCATACAACGAAATGAATACGTGTTGTTATTGTTGTTGTTGCCTGCACATTTTCCTTAACAAATAAAATAAAAATTTGCATAAAAATCAAGTAAATAAAATACGCATTGCTCTGGCCACAGTCTCGCGTCTAGAATCAGAACAGAGCTCAACAAAATCAGCGAGAGCTGCGAACTTATTAAAGTTGTTGGCGGCTGCTGGAGGCTGCTGTAGGCAGCACTTGACAAGGATCAAGGTTGTAGCATCGGTACTTGCAACGAGCAACTGGCAACTGGCAACTTGCTTGGGTAGGGCAAGTTCTTGGCCGTAGAGTAAAAAACTCTCACATACCCTGTATGTCATGAAAGTGCGTAGAATATTTTAAGATGATTAATATGATTGAGAGAATTTTGATAATTTGATAAAAATGTCAAATACAATTTCATATTTGAACAATGGAGAGTAAATCTGAACAAATTTAATAGAATTGCATATGGAATATTTTCTGCTGCTACATAAATGAAACAGTTGCAGAGATATAATATAAATATTTGTATATTATTATATTATTATATTTTTATATTTTCATATTGCTTGATCTATACTCAATAATTTCATCTATGCCTTTGCAGGGTATCCTCACGTCCAACTCAACCTTGTTATAGCATTCGTACTTGTTTTGATTTCAGTGTGGGGTGTACGTAGAGCACGTCATTCTCCTTGCGGCTGTGCTCCAGCAATGGAAATTGCTTTATGGCTTGTATATGCAGATTGCCAGTCCGGCAGTCCTGAGCATTCGCCACTGAGAACTGAGAACTGAGAAGCGAGAACTGCGAACTGCTAGCTGCTGGCTGCTGGCTGGCTGGCTGGCTGCTTGCCTGTTTGCCTGCAACCTGTCGCAGTTGCAAATGCTCTTTGTGAAATTTATGCGCAAGCGCGCTGATTCTTATTTTTTCGCCTTTAACAAGGCAAACGACAATAACAACAACAACAACAACAACAACAACAGCAACAACAACAACTTCTTATACAACCCCCGCCTTGGTGCCCGTTTTTGGGTTTTCTGCTGAAAATTCAATTTGCTACAAAATGTGCGCCGCTTTTGCATATCTGGCAGCAAAAATTCGTGATTTACAATTTTCGTTTCGTTTCGTTTCGTTTAGTTTGGTTTCGTTTCGTTTTTTGCCTGCGCCTCATCCTGGCCAGCCAGGCTTCTGCTACAGCTACAGCTACAACAACAGCCTCAGCAGCAGCTCTGTCCCCAGCTCGAGCTCATTTGGCATACTCGTAGCTGAAACGTTTTGGGCTCAGCTCGTCTCTGATTTAATTTTGTTGTTGCTGGCCGGCCCTGAGTCCACGGTTAGACTTGGTTCACCTGTTTATGCCAGATTCCAGGCATGCGATTAAAATCACCTGCGCATGCGCATGCGCCCACGCAGCCTCACAGTTGCCCCAACTTCTCAGCGCTCAGTTCGCTCAGTTGAGTGGAGTTTGCCCTCAGTTTGGTTTCTTCAGCTCACGGTCGTCGTCTCTGCAGCATGCAGCTTCTCGTTTCGCTGCGCCTTGCTTTGATTTGGTGCTCGTTTCTTCTTATTATTTCTGTTTCTTGCTGCTGCTGTTGCTGTTGTTGCCTTTTAAAGGCTGCGCCCGCGTCCTCGTTCATTTATTATGTACGATCTTTTTTTTTTGGTTCTCGTTCTTTTTTAGTTTTTTTTTTATTTATATTTATTTCAGCTTTTTTTTTTTTTGGTTACCTCTCGCTGTTTATTCAAACTAATTTAATTTGTGCTCGGCTTTCGTGGTGCGCCCGCAGGTAGGTTGGCTTCACGGGCAGCACTGGAACCACTGGAACCGCTGGCAGCAGGTTGTTGCTGTGTTATTTTGGCGTTTCACGCACTTGGCGCATGTTGCAGTCACGCCTTTTGTTGCCCGCTGTCCACTTGGACGGCATTCTTATTTTATTTTATTTTTTCCTTTTGGAGTCGCAGCTAAAGCCAAAGCCAAAGCCACACGCAAAAAGTTGTTAAAATGCAAATTAAATTAGAGACAAACTGGGCAGGCAGACAACACACACACACACACATAAACACCTACACATTGCCTTTGAGGGGTGTGACTGTGTGTGTGTGTGTGTGAGTGTGTGCTTATTGCTCGTGGGGTGGGGTTCGCCTTTCTGTTGTTGTCCATTGGATTAGCTGTCTGCAAATGACATGTACCATGCGGACAATGATTGCTGATATGCAAATATCGAACCAGGTGCAAATAATTTGCACAGAGAGTCCAGTGTGCCCCAAAAAAATTGACAGCATTAAGCATTCCCAGAAAGCTTATACAATATCAAATACTGATGCTCAAAATGCACTTACTAAGAATATATTTATCAAATAATAGTCAGAAGATTAACAAGGTAAACATAATGAATTAGTTTTTTAAGTTTTTCAGTTTTTTAGTCTAAATTATTTTCATTCAGAATATAATTGTATATCTCCCTACATTTGTCTTTGTTCTCTATAACTCCTTTTTTCTATATCAAACTCTTTCTTTCCATATCGTAATAATTTCTGTCTGTACCTTAGAGTATGAAATCTTACCCTGTTAGCCATTATCTTGCCGAACGCCAGATTATGCAACACCAACTGTTAAGACCGCCTTTTGGCATTGCCACAATGAATCGATGGCGAATCGTTAAGTCAGCCAGCAAACGCGTTATAAAACAAAGCAAAAATCGTCTTGCACAATGCAATGCGACAACGAAACAAAAAAGATGCTACCCAAAAATGGCCATAAAACAAATGCGGCAAATCGAAGAAAGAAAGAAAAAATAACAGAAAAAAATACAAAAAACAAATAAAGCAAACAACAAACCTTTGGCTTAACTTTGTTTTGTTTCTCACTTAGAGGAGCGGCAGAAGCAATCAGTGCACCCACTGCCAATGCCTGTCCCACTGTCCCCCTACTGAATATCCCTTCTGCCCCTTCCACAGTTGCAACAGCAGCAGCATCTGTGGTGGCTGCCACAACTTTAACACTTGTTTGCCCAGCTAATCGCGGCTGCATCGTCGCCTCGGATTTCAGAGCCAATATGTAAGGCATTTAAAAGCGCACAAAAAGGCCAGACAGAGTTTAAGTAGAATTAAGCATCCAAATTCATGAGTCAAGTTACCGCACGAAGGCTTCTTCAGATACATACATATATATAAATAAATATATATATCTACCTATATATATTGTTTTTTTTTGTGCTGAATGCCTTTGGTTTTTGATTTGTGTGGCTTAATAAAATACCGAGAAGTCGCCATCGTCGGCGACGCCGTTTGGGCCCCATTGGGAAACAATGAAATCTTCCGGCGCGCTGTCAATGATTCTACCCCAAAAAGCGCTGTAGCTCTGTATCTGTAGCTGTGTCTGTATGTCTGTATATGTGTGTTTTGGTGATTTATATGCCTCGTTTTTGGCCAATTTTCGTTTTTAGTTCAGTGCTGCGGTTAAATAATGCGCTTCCAAGAATATAAACACGCAGCAACCAAAAAAAAAAATCACACACACATACTCACACACTCCACACTAAAGTAAAAGAAATACAAAATCAAAAAACAAAAACAAAAAAAAAAACTGTTGCACATTCCCATTGTGGGTTAGGAGGGCCTTGAATATGCATATAATGGTCATATCTATTCCATAATTCGTTATTTGTCATTGTTTGCCTCTTTATTTTGATTTTGATTCGCCTGTTTCTCTCATATTTTTTTCACTGACGGCTCAAATCAACATGTTGATTTTCTAAGCAATTAATTTGATTAACTGGCAAGCTGCGGCTGCGGTTTGGTGTGCCTTTGATCTGGCCACAGTAGAGTTCGATGTCAGTACAGACATATATCATGAGCATTAAGCATTAGGCATTAACCATTAAGCATTAAGCATTATTAATTAAAAGTTCTTTACAGCTAATTGCAGAGTATGATATAAGCCAAGGCAGCTGTCGACGATGAGCTATTGATTGTTCAACGGAAATGCCTGACTCAGTGACTCCTTTGAGCTCAACTGATTCACAAGAATGTGAATTTTATAAATTCATTATTATTTACGGTGTTAAATTCACGCTAAGTCAAAGAAATTCAAAGGATAATTGTTCTAAAGCAAATTTCAATAATTACAGGGTATTCAAGGAATTTAATAAATGCCCAGAATCATATGCCACACATTCATAAGTTTCGATTCGTTCTATTTGCAGACAGGTAAACAAAAAATTTTATAATAATAATTATTAACTTTCAAAAACAACAGCAGCATGCGGCAAGTTCGTTGCCTAAGTCTTTTGATTGCAATGGGATAGAAAAGTTAGTTCGTGGATTGCAAGTCATTTTTTTGACAACAAACACATTGCAACGATGTTATCAACAATAACAACAACAACAACAACAGACACACAGTATGACCACCTGCCAGGCACACCTATATATATTTTTATTTTTGGGCGTATATGCGCCTGATTAGCTGTTACCAATATTTTTGTTAACGTTTTTCGCTGCACTAAAAATTAGTCGCAATTCACGAATATTTGCTCGAGTTTTTTTTTTTTTTTTGGTTTTGTTTCTGTTTTTGTGGCACAGCACATTTGTTGCATTTGCCACACATTTGAATGTGTTTCGGAATTGAAAACTCTTTCGACTGAGAGCTGCAACTGTCCAAGCACAAGCGCAACGGCAAACGTTAATTAATTACGATTTATTGACCAAATTTGTTGATTAGACAATTGACGTTTGCCGTTGTTATGGCTGTTTCAATTGCCGTTGTGCCTGATTTTGATGTTGCCACACAATTTGGCCACTTGCCACACAATTGTCGTCAATTAATTGCGCACGTTGATTTCGTTGATTCGATATACCGCCCTGCAGGTGGCATTCGGTATTTCGGCTCGATGTCAATACGTTCGCTGGCCAAATTTCATGAAACTCAAGCAGCTTTATTTAGCTTTAAAAGTTTGCTACAAATATATGTAGCAAAAAGTACAGTTTTACAGTTTCAACTTAGAGAAAAAATCTCGAATAGGAAAATGTTTTAAATTATAAATAATACAATAAAATCTTAGCATTTACTCCATATCAAACGAATGACTTAGGCAACGAACTTGATTATGCTACGCTTGTAGAAAATTGAATGTATAGAAAATGTGACTGACTGACAAGTGGCTAACAAAAAAAATTTTCATAGATTACTGGTGTATGTATTGTGGTGGCGGTGGTGCTGGGGCTGCTTGCTGGTGTGAAATTCCTAACTGGCACTCTCTTGTGGAACGAACGCCGCATCAATCAGCGGCGGCAGCTTAAATGCTGCATCATGACAAAACCATTACACTTGACCAGAGAGCGCGCTCCGGGTACGTTGATGGCGTCGGCAGATGCTCAGATGACTAGGCGACTCGGTTCAGCTCTCGACGTGATTGATTGATTGGCAGCGTGAGCAGCGGGCACTGGGCAAATGGGCAAACTGGCAATGGCGGGCAGGGCGATTGCACTGATGCTTTGTCTAAAAGCCGTTTAGAATAACACCAATCGACCAAGAGCAACAACAACAACAACAACAAGAAGAAGAACAACAACAACTGCAGCAACAGCATCAGCAGCAACAACATCCACATACTGCAACATAACGAGCCCAGCAGCGAGAAATTATGCATTGTGTTGGAAAAATGCTTAATCTGTGCAATGCCAATGCCAATGCTACATATCAAGGCACCCTCACCTGGCCATATACTCAGTCAGCCAGTCCGCCAGTCCGGCAGTCAGTCAGTCAGTCATTTTTTCAGTCCGGCAGTCAGTCATTCAAAGCTGGCAGTTGGAGCCATCCAACGGCCGGCGGCCGTCAGTTGATTGCGCTTCATTATTAATGCCAAACTGTGCGCCGGCATTCGTTGAATTTGGCTTTTGCAATTTGGTCTCAATGCCGCCGCCGTCGCAGTTGCTCCAAGACCCACCTTGGCCTTCAGTTCGCTGCGGGGCGAGCGGAGTCAGGCATTAAAAATGAGCTCGGCGTAACAGGTGGATGCCGCAGTTGCAGCCATAGCCGCAGTCGCGCCGATGATGGCGACGGCAACGTGATTTTCGCCAAATCGTTTAGATTATTTTGAGATTGCTTGCGCCAGTCGCTGCCAAAACAGTTGTCCGTCCGGCCCGTCCACACAGTCTGGCACTCCTTTTCACTCCCTCTCTCTCTCTCTCTCTCTCTCTCTCTCTTTCTCTCTCTTTCTCTGCTGGCCAGCTCCGCACCTTGCATTTGAACTTGAAACATTTCATTTTGCTGGCTAGCTGGCTGGCGGCATCCGAGAGAGCTCGTAGTCAGACCGATCGATTAGTGGCATTCTATTGCGTTCAATTTTCATGTGCAACATTGAAGCGATCGCCGTTGGCACAATAAACACGCGATTTATTTCATGCCGAGCATTCAAGTGCCGCAGTCGGTCAGCTAAAGGAGGAGCAGCATCACCACCGCCACCACCACAATCACTAACAACAACAGCACCACCGGGCAGCCTTGCCTTAGCTTGGCCCGGCCTGGCCTGGCTTGGCTTGGCTCTGCTTGGCTTGTGGTATGTGATAATGGGATGATGGTATGATGATGCATGCGCGGCATACACAACATCCCAACAGAACAGCAACAAGTTGCGAAGATTGCAAAAGAAAATACTACGAATTTGCCATACTCTATTATGCTTTTATTGATCAACATGATATATTAATAAAAATATATATTTACTTTTTAACATATTGACTTAAAGATGAATAAGTATTATATTAGATTTTTAGCTTAATAGCTTTGAAATAAATTCTTTTCTGAATTAATAAAAGTTATTTGTTCAATAAAAATTTGCATGCGAACTAAAAACTTTTTCTTATTTTAAACAAAATCCGCATCAACTAAAGACCTTGTTCTAAATAGAGACCAACTATAACGCTTACTTCTAGAACTTTATGCTTATCGATATGCCTGGCAAAGAGTATAGACAACAACAATAATAACAGCAGCCTACACTTATACATATATATATAGATATATATATATTTGTATTTTATTCGCTTTTTTTTGTTGTTGCTGTTTTCCTCACTAGCGGCCAAGGTTAGTCGCTTGCCTTAGTCGTTGTCGAAGCTTACCCTGCCGCATTTTAGTCGGTAATTGCTTGTGATGTATGATTTTGAGTTCTAGTTTTGTGGCCTGGTCCAGCCTGGGAATATCTCACAGACAGACGCATGGACGGAGTGGAGCTTTGTAGTCGTTTTGCTAGCTGATTGCTGACGATGCCTATATATGCGGGTGATGTATGTTATATAGCTACAGGTATAGGTAAAGGCCATAGATATTGATTTGACAGGGGCTATCGTATTGATGAGTGTGCTTTCGACCACTGTCACACTTTCTAAGCACTTTCACCCAATTAGGGCGATCAGTCATATCGCATATAAATATTTATATATATATTTCTATACATAACTATATATATTTGTGTGTATATATAGACTATCAAGGAGCTGCTGATCTTATGCAAAAATGAAAGAGCAATGCAAACAAAAAATGCTCGAGTCTCTGGTCTCGATGACAATCTTTTGTTTTCACTTCTGCAGAAACAAAAGCCATAAAGGATAAATTGTGAGTCGCAAGTCGATTCCAATTCGGCTTGTGCCTGCGCCTGCGCCTGCGACTGCAACTTGGTTAGGTAGCCGCATTTAAAACAGTCGGCGGCAATCGTTGAACTTTTGGCTTCGACAAGTGCACAGCGGGGCGTCTTGGCCAGGAAACAAAAAGGAGGCGGCGCTGCTGGCAATTTTGTTTTCATTTCAGCTAAATGGAGTGGATGAGGCTGCTGCTGCTGCTGCTGCTGTTGCCTCTCAGTTGCTGCGATTATATCGAAAGACAAACGTTGGCCCATTGTTTGACCAAGGCCCAATTGGGCCAAGTATTTAAGCTTCTATCGCATGATTGATTGACTGCATATACAACAGAACAAATACATTCATTTTACATACAATATTGAAAACAATTTCTCTCGATCTCCTCGAGTGACGTCTGTTGTCGATGTTGTTGTTGTTGTTTGATTTGCTGTTGTTGTTGTTGTTGTTGTTCTTATGTGCTGTGCTTTTCATGCCATTTCGATACGGGCCTCATTTTTCTCGCCACAATTAAAGAAGAAAGTTGGCGGCGCAATTAGAAAACTCACATCGATCAAATGGCCATAGACACAAACGTCATGGCTGTGTAGTGTTTACTATCAAATACTGTGTCTAATTTTCAAGTCTTGTTCTATTCAGCTCGTCCAAATTTTGTTTCAACTATTACAGAGAAACATGTCCAAACGAACCCCCAAAGGCGAATTACCTCGCGATGCGCATGTAATGCAGGCTCTGCGTCGCGAACTCCATCGCAATTCGCGCCAGATAACGCAATCATTTTGGCAGGAATTCGAACAGATACGCAATCGACAGCGCAATCAGCTGATACAGGAGCGCATTAATCGCGAACGTCTCTCGCTGATGATGCGCGATGCAAATCAGGAGACACAGCAGCAGGCTGAAGCGCTCAGTCGCAGTATTAGCTCTCATGGCGTTAATCCAATTGCACCATCACCTCGCATGCGTCGCGAGACACCTGCCATCATGCCCGCAGCTGAGGAGGTATCGAAGGAGCCGAAGAATTCGCCAATCGTTAAACGCCCAAAGAGCGGCACAAACGCGCAGCATGAGGTAGAGTCACGAGAACTATCTTCAACCTCTTCGAATTTGCCACGAGCACCGCCCTCATCCAGAATTACCGTAATCCCGGAGACATCTAATGTGCGTACGCCATCTAGATCCAGTTCGAACTTTTCCAAAATGCAATTGGCCAAAAAACCCAAGAAGTGAACGCATATTGAAATCTAATTCCATTTTCAAATTAATCGCTAGCAATAACTATTAAAGAAAAGCTCATAATGAATTACATATTGATTCATATACTTGTGTTGTTGTTATACAAATCAATCAAATTTTAAATTTGTAAAAATATGTCACGAACTCATTTTTTTGATATTATAAACGGGCGATGCCATATTAAATGTAAATTTGTCTGAGAAAGCAATAAATATATATATTTCCCTTTCACACACATTAATTGCATATGTAATATAAAATATACGTAAAATTATACTTTATTGAAGACATTTAATTGTTTTATATTTTATTTATATCCTAAGACATTTTTATATATAAAATATATTTATAATAAATTTTCTCAATAATTTAATGTTGAAAAATTATTTTAATAATCGTATTTACATTCTCAATAAATAATGGTTATATTATTTTTATATTACTTGTAAGTTCCTGGTATATCAGTATTGATATTTGTCTCAATAAGAGACAATATTAATTGATTTTGTTTATCTATAGCACATATGACAAGCTTTGTAAAGACTTCAGACTCAAGCCGTCATTTAAAAGGTATTTGAACTCAGTTTACAGAAAAAGTCATTGCTTAACAAAGAAAGCTAAGAGTTAAGTAGTTTTGCAGGAAGCAAAGCATTTGACACTTGAAGGAGCTCGACTTCAAGAATTCTCAGCTGTTTCAAATCATTAATCAACTTTTTTTTTATGTAAATTACAATTTTTAAACACATTTCATACACTTGCACCAAATAATGTCTAAACTACATTTTAAGATTTCAACATTTGTGCGCTAAATTAAATTGAAGCTGACCCCAAAAACTGAATACTAGCGCATTAGCAAATGAATTGAAAAAAAATAACAAAAAATAATAACAACTTGCAAATTAATTAACGGTGCACGGCCCTCATATATAAATAAAAACAAAGCAAGTGTAAGAGAGAGACAGGTAGACAGACAGAGGGAGAGAGAGAGAGAGAGAGAGACGCTGGCACACGCACCTGAGTAATCAACTTGATGTGGGCATGGCCAAGCGAATGTTACGTTACGTTAAATGATTCTGATGCTCGATTCCGCTGGTACAGCACAAATACGATAAATCACGCTGAACAACAACAACAACAACAGCAACAAATGAAAACAATCAACAAAATGTAACGTTATTCATCACAGGTGGTAAATTTAACTGACAACAAACGCGCGCCGATCCCCCAGCACAGATTCGCGTACTTTGTCTCCGATTCCGATACCGATACCTAATACTTAACACAGACACACACGCACGCATACACAGAAATCGAACAACGGCAATTTCTGGGTCAAAATAATTAATAAAAGCGAACGACTTTTCTGCGCATGACTTGGCCAAAAGCAAGGCGTTCGCCTGCTGCCTGTTGCTTTGGTGGCCCCAAAGTCAGACACCAATTTTGACAAGCTTAACGCGAGGAAGCGTTATGGCAGGAGGCGCAGGCATTCCGCCTTTCAGCTTACAACTGGGCAGTCCCAGTCGTAGTCGCAGTCGCAGTTTTGTCGTCGCTTTGGCGCATGCGCAAGCAAAGCAAACCAAAAAAAAAAAATAGTGGAAATAATCAATCAAAATGTCTTAAGCAAATCACTCGCATTTCAACTACCAAAAAAAAAAAGGAGTAAGAAAAATTACAGAGCCAAGCACTAACTGATTACTGAAATGGTCGGCAAGTGCGTTTATACGCTGTGAACTTTATGAGATATTTCGATTTACTTTAAGTTCATATTCTATTGAGAGCCAATAATTTGTGAGAGAAAGAAAAGATTTAAATGAAACGCAAGGAATTACGAAAAAATGAATGAATGAGCGAGAGTATAGATGGAGTATGAGAACTGTTATGAAAACTATTATTATCATGTGTTTTATGTCTGTCTACTCAAAGAGAAAGAGAGCAAGACTGAGAGTAACGAAGACAGCGAGAGAGAGAGGGAGAGAGGCAAAGAGAACAAGGCAAAAAAGATATATAATATAAAAGAGAGAAAGATATACAAATATATATATATAGAGAGAGAGAGAGAGAGAGAGAGAGAGAGAATGCATCATCTCACGCATGCCAAAATCTTGTATGCCATTCTCAATTCACATCTGATGAATGATTCTCAATTGAATCTGATTCATCAACATTTCAAGCCTTATCGTAATAAGTTGCATCGCATAAACGCCGCTTGGTACTAACCTGTGACTGCCTGTGACTGACTGGCAAAGTTTGTTTGGCAACTTGTGATGGACGGTCGGTTGGGCAACAGTCACGATTTGCATGTGCGACAACTGTTGCCAGCGCACAACAAACAGCAACAACGGCAGCAACAACAGCAGCAACAAATCGCGAGCACATTGAACTGTCATTGACACGGCAACAACTGGGCACACAGAACCAGGCTCTGCTCAGACCATCAGCAATACGCGAGACACCTGTAACTGAAGTTGAAAGGCAAAAGGCAAACGATGAATGCTTGGGTGGTGCAGTTGCAGTTGCAGTCGCAGCGACAGCAGCAACTGTTGCTGATGGGTGCAGCAAACAGTCGTCAGACATTGTATAGTATTTCGTAGTCCGGGTTCCCAGTTTTGCTGGCCAATTACTACAACCAAATTCGAATGCGAATGCGAATGCGCATTGAAAATTGTGGCAAGGTTGGTAATTTAAGACTCACGCCGCGAGATCGCAAAAGCCCGAGCCCCGAACCAAAAACCGAGAATCGAGAACCGTATATATATATATATATCTCTTTTTGTCGCCATTCGCTGGCTGTTGCTGTGGTTGTTGTTGTTGGTGATTGAATTGCTGATTTAACGGTTGCTGTTGTCAAATTAATGACATTCATTCAATTCATACCATTGGCAAACGTGGCCAAAACGGTAGTTTTTATTGCTTGGCAAATTGCAATCACCAAACAGAGCGCGCGTGTTATTAAAGTTGTTGCTGCTTGCTATTACTGGTTCGTTGTTGTCATTGTCATTGCGGCTGTTATTAATGTAGTTATTAAATATTTACAACTGCCGCCGCATAAAGCGTGCCAATTGTGGGTGCAGTGCGGCAATACGCTGCACCACCTGGTCCTGGGGGTTACCCAACCGATGTCAAAGTGCAAAAGTTTAGCGCAAAGTTCTTGCCATTATTTGCAATCGTTTCGTTTCATTCCATTTCATGCCGCCAAAGTGAAAGGCACAACTCTATGGAAGTACTAGAATCGTAGCTAGACCTCGTTCTGTGCCACTTTAATTAATGACTGTTTTATATAATTTAATTAGTTGTTAATGATTTGCTGATTGGCTGGCACGGTCGGACCATGAATCAAATGCTAAGTGAGTGTCGCCCGCTTCTCAGTTGATTTTTTTTTTTTTTTTTTTGGGACTTTGGCTTTTGGGTGGGCTTGGCAGATGTCAGGGTTGCCGCCTGTCTCAAGATAGCGCAACATAAACATGGCGCTAACTAGTTAATTAGTTCGTGGCCAAGCGATAGCAACTAATGGCCAAAAATATATAACAGTTGAAAGCTTACCAAAAACAACAAGCACTATAGGTTAAACAGTCATTACTCGGATAAAATATATATACTTATTAAAGTCTGCTCAACTTGTGGAAACTTTTTAAAAGGTTCAACTATAGAATAGTTGCAGCTAAACTAACTTCAAAAGAACGAATCATGACACTGCTTTAGCCCTTTCAACATCATCTTATCCGCAACTAAAGCTAAATAAATTCTGTCAGCATTAATCAAGACTCTTTTTGCACAATCAAATTGCAAAATTTGATAGTCCGCTTCTAGAAGACCTAAAAACCCAAAAAATTTTCGTTTTCAAGTTAAGGCCAAATCGAACATAATAGTCTAGACGAAATGCTTGTTGTTTCAGTACGAATCTTGAATCGACCAAACTAAACAAGCGACAACAACGCCAACGGTCACTTGCCACAACTTTGCAATTTGGCTATGTTGTGTGGCATGAGTTGCATATTTAGCATGCGTAAACTGCTCGATAAAAAATAATTTCTGAAATAGAAACCACAAAAAAATAAACAACAAATAAATAGTTAAATTTTGTCCAACATCGATATTATGACCGAAATGCGAATCAGTCTCCGCTTTGGCGCCATAAATTACAGCTAAGAGACGCTTTTATCGACCCTCAGTTTACTTGCCAATTAGTCAAAGCTTATGGGGGTGTAGCCGGACTTAGCTAAGTCCACAAATTTCTATGCCAGATGTGCCCATGATAGCGTCCATGTGCCACTGCGATAAGGTGGATCCAAATTGACGCCAGCCGGTGGCTTAACATATTCCAGCGAACGACCTGCCAATGTTTGATTGATAATAGAGCACTAAGCCAACAGGCTGGCAAAGCAATATGCAATGCACTGATTTTCAGCTGTTACCAAATTTTGTTCTAAATCTATTTTTTTATTTATTTTTATTTTTATTTTATTTTATTTATTTTTTTTTTTTTTTTTTTTTTTAGTATATTAGTTCGTTTCGTATATCCATTTGCTGTTGGGTCAGGCTTTATAAAATTATTTCAAAATAAATTAAGTTAATGTAAAAAAAAATTCAAAAAAATAAAAAAAAAATTTCATATATATATTTTTTTTATTTAAAATTAAATTTTTATTAAATAAGCGGCCTTTATGAGCATCTACCAATCAATTTCATATAAATCCTATAAAAAAAAAAAAAAAAATATTAATAGCCAATCAATTTCATATAAACCCTATAAAAAAAATATAAAAAAAATATTAATAGCCTGATGCATCTGAGACCTTTGCATAATTCTATCAACATGCTAGCCAAAGAAGTAATTTATTCTTTATCTCAAGTATATATGCTTAAGTGGATATAAAAATATATTAAATAATAAAACTAAATATGTTCTCTACATTTCTGTTTCATATATATATGTGATCTTTTCCTTATTTTCTATTAGTATTTTAATTTTGTTCTAATAACATTCCTCTTATACCAAAGTAGTTTGTATTTTTAATTTCTTTAACACCTTTATAATCTTTGCTCTTTCATTACATTAGCATTCCAATAAACTATATTTTATATTCAATGTGCACACCAAAAACCAAGAACATGTATGATGCCCTCATTGCCATTGGCATATATAAAGAAAAATGATGACAAGAAGAAGCATCAGAAGGAAGTTGACTTTTGGCGTCCGGTTGATGTGACGTTGGCGGTAACTCAATATTTAAGCACTTATACGTTAATTTAGGCACAAATTGAATTAATAAACCATGTTGGGCATTGTGTGCGGTCTCCTGTTACACCATTCTCTGATGTTGCTCCGCAACGCTCCACCGGGAACCAGCTCCTTTTCATAATTCATTAATTTATGCACGGAACGCGGCTCAATGAACCACGACAACAAGCAGAACTGACCAAGAGATTGGCAAAACGAACCACCACCTCTCGATCGCCCCGGCTAAAAAAAAAAAAAGAATTTGAATTTACAAGCACGTAACATTGACCCGCTCGCCCCTCGCCAATCACTTGCCACTGCCACTGCCGCCTCTTACGTGATTGGCTTACATTTGGCGCTGTTGTTGAGCTCCTTTCGGTGTGCCTCGTCGATATTCGTCGCTCGATTGTAAATTAGAACATGCTAAGTGTAGTACCCAAAATTGCGACCCAGCGGGACCCGTGACGAGTCCGAAATAATTGTTGTTGTTGCTGCGCATGTTGCTGTGCAGCACCATAACCCACGGCAAGTGGACACACACATGACACAGCGTATGGGCGTGAGTCTTTTCGGTAGTTAAAGGTGCGTAAATATGATTTTCATTTACACCTTTGGCTTGCCTTTGCTGCAAGGGATGCGTTTGAAGTAGCCGATGAGATTTTCGAATTCCACAAAAAAAGAATCCCGCTAAAAAACGACTAAGCCTGCTGAGGGAGAGCTTCGGTATGAAAGGAGATATGAGGCAGGCAAAGAAAGAGACAAGTCAAGAATGAGCGATAGATATAAAGAAATAGAAAGAAATCTGGGTTGCCTAAGCCTAAAGATATTTAATGTTATATTTAATGGGTTTCAATATTCATATTTGTAATATCTAGCCAAAAAATCCAATCAACACATATGTAAGTCGAAGAAAGATCAAATATATATTACGTATACGCCAAGTATAAAAATCTATATCGAAAATACATATCGTACATAAAAAAGCAACCAAATCGAAAATCAGAAATGTATTTAAATATAAAATTGGAAATTCCGTAAAACTCTTTGCAAACTTTCAACTTTGGTTGCTTTCAATGGTCCCCAAATGTTTGGCTGTTGGCCTCAACTGCTGTGGCCGGTGCATTTGCATGGGCTGTGGACCATTTTCACATCCTTTTGGACGCTCGTAACAACAATGCACCGACTCGACTCGTGCCATGCCAGCGACTTACATAAGGGGGTCCCAAACTCAAAATAAGCATATGATTTATTGTCATTTTGAGTTCAAGAATTTGCAAAAAGGTAAAGGTAATAAATTGTATGATTATTGTGGATTTTTGTTTTTGTTTGTATTTTCTTTTTATTTTTTTGTGAACTGCTGCCGCCCGCTCACCCCTTTCTTTTGGCTGCCAAAGAAAGCAGGTATAACAAACGTTTTTTTTTTTTTTTTTGTTAAATGGAACCAATGGAAGTGGCGCGGCTGTGGTGGGGTTGAGGAGCTAACAGTTAACTTCATTCGCTCGTGGTTGGGTCAAGGGTTAAAATGTGGGAGTCACGATTCTGTGGGGCTAAGCGATTTTGCTCACTACGCGCTCGCATGAAATGAAGTTACCAAAAACAAAAAACCCGAAAAAAAATACAGAAAATATCAAAAATACCTGGGAAGTACCGTTTGATACACACACACACACATAGGCACACACACACACGTTAGCGCACACACATTAGCGTTTTAAATCGACCTCTGCCTACAACTTTAACTGCAAGTACGGATTCAACATCGAAGCTTTATCAATAAATTATTGAGCCATTATTGTTATTACAATTTCTTTATAATGTTGGCAGCGTGCGCTGCAAGTTGTTGCTTGTTGTTATTACTGCTGTTGTTGCTATTGTTATTGTAGTAGTGATGCTGACCATTAGCGTGTAGTTGCTGGCCGCCAACGGGGCCGAGGTTTCAACCTCAACGACAGCCCCAACCTTACCAGAGCCTCATCATCATGTGCACAATGGAGAGCAGGTCGCGGTCAATATGAAGACGGAAGACTTTGCTGCTTGGCTGCTAAGAGATGCCGCTGCCGCTGCCGCTGCCGCTGCCGCCACCACCGCAGCTGCCACAGCCTCTACAGCCTCTACAGCTGCCGCCGCCTGGCAGGTTCATGACAAATGCATTAAAGCTTCAAACAGTTTTCCCGTTGCAAGTTCTATGGCGGCTTTTTCTCTTCAGTTTTCATTTTTTTTTTTTTTTCAGTTTGTTGCCTTTTATTGTTATTTTATGAATATTGTAAATGATTTAATGAGTTTTAATTGAGCTGAGGCAGTGGAAGAAGAAGAAATGTTAGAAAATATTTAATGAGTTTAATTGATAGGAATAGATGCAGCTGAAATGAGGAGAAAGCCAGCCAGCCACTCGCTTAACGGCTACGCTTGGAATTTGGCTTTGTATAGGTAAATACATACAAATAACATATATATATGTATGTATGTCTGACTGTGTGTATGTATAAATATATCTCTGCTGTCTGTCAGTTCACCGTTGTTAACCGTTGCACTGGCCACTGATAACAGGCACGCGCCCCGCAAATCAAAGAATTGGCACAGCCTCTCAGATCGTAACTCAGGCCAATGAATCATGCGCACTGGCTTCCTAAGAGCGAGAGAGGAAGAGGGAGAGTGAGACGGGGGGTGGCGAGGGTAGCCACAGAACGCAATCTCAGCTCTCAGTCACAAGTTGACCATTGATCTTTTGCCCAGCTGAGCAGATGCAGGGCAAAAGCAACACGGACTGCCAGCAATAACAACGTGTGGGCCATAATCAAAAAAAAAAAAAAAAAAAAAACGTGTTGCCTGCCTTTTGACATTTTTTTGTTGTTATTTTCTGCTCGCGCTCGAGTGTTTTGCATGTTAACATTTTATTAGTCATAACAACGGCTAACAAACAGGAAAAAAAATGCAAACAATCTGCAAACACACACAAAAGTTAACACAGTCAGGCTGACAGACGTACAGCAATTGGCCGTAGGCTTCAACATTGGCTAAAGCTAAAGGATCATAATATCGAAATCGTGCTCTTGTTAAAATATGTTTACTTGACCAGTTTTTTTTCTTTTACTAATAAGTGCGCTAACTACTATAATTCAAAATATGCATTTGCGTACTTTATGTCGAGTCTTAATTCCCATATGAATTTTACTTGCATTTAGTACTTGGGTAATTTGAGATTTGATATAAGCTAAAATCTTTGAGTTATATTGTTCTCAATTATCATAATTGAGAACCTGTTTTTAGCTGGTTCTCCTATTTAACATAGCTCATGTGAAATATTTTAAGAATGTCGCCTCGCCCAATCTATAAATAACATAAATAATATAGAAAAAAAAAAAAAAAAAAAAAATATATATATATATATATATATATATATATATATATATATATATTATTCAAAACGGAATCGAACTCAAACTACCGCTACTTTACTCTTACCATAACAGCTAATGGAATATTGATTTAATCTGTTTGAAGTAAAAATGCAATTAAAAAAGTCATAGAAGGGCATTCCGGAAAAACTCTTTTAAATATGTTTAAAAATTGAAAAAAAAAAAAAAAAATGAGCATATCATTTACCATTAGAATATACATTTTCACTTTCAGAGAAGAGTTCAATATTCTATGCATAGTGAAGTCAGGCCCATGAATGCACAAACTTCTACTTTGTAAAATAAATTATTTAAAGTGCTGACAAAGCTTCCTTTTTTTAATTTTTAGGCAGCTTAGGTATTAATAAGTAATTTTAAAAACTTAAACAATTTGGATAACAGCCGATATGTCACAATAAATCGTTGAGCTTCAAGAAAATGTGCTCAAAAGGAAAAAACAATCAATAAAAATCCAAAACAAAACTCATACACTTAGTTTATCTAGTCTAATAAACTTCATTTCCCGTGCTCAACTCAATTTCCAATCTATTGCGGATATGTAAATACAATTATTAATTATCATGTTGCAAGTAAATAGAAGCATAAAATAATTGTTAATAAACAATGTTTGCAAACTAATGATTGCCTGGCTGCACGCTCGCAACGCATTGAGTCGAGAATCCGCAAAAGGCAATAAAAAAAAAGTTTTTTTTAATGGACTTGTCAATGGCCAATGCCAGCCATTAATTATATTTAAGCTGATTTCAGTCAAGAGTTGAAAAATAAATAATAAAAATGAAAACGGTACCGTTGACAAATGCCCAACAACAACAACAGCAGCAGCGGCAGCAATGAAACACGTCACTCGATTTAACCTGTTGCATATGCGGCGCAACAAACACACCTTATAAACAAATGATCCAATTGTCTTCTGCATGACTTAATAATTTCAAAGTTTTTATCAACTTGTTGTTGTTGTTGTTGTTGTTGTATTTTGTGAAACAAATTTTTCAAACGAAACCCTTGGATATCGAAAAATGAGAAGGAAACAAAAAATGAGAAATAAAAATATTATGCGTGACGAAATCTTTTTGATGTGGGAAATGTCGCTTTGAGCCCCACCGACAAGTGTGTGTCCAGCAGCTACAACAACAACAACAACAACAACAAATGTTGAAGAACATGAGACACAAACGTTGCGCATGTCGCTGGGATTAGCCTGAAAGCATTTTCTCAATTTTGATTTTAATCCTTTTTTGGTCTTTTTTCTCTATATTTTGGGATTTTATATTTTTATTTGGTTTCTCGTTCATCTGGCAGCGAATTGCTTGGCTTGGTAAATATTTTTTTAAATGTTGTTTTAGGTTTTTGTTAATTGGCGGCGACATGTGTTGTAGATAGGATAGTTTGGTCGTCTGATCTATGTTGTTGTTGTTGTTGTTATTGTTGCTGTGGCTGTGCTCTTTGGTCACTCAAGTGTGCTTTCGTATGAGGAAGTTTCTAGCTTGGGGATTTATTTATTGCGGTACAACATCAAAAACTGAAACAACAAAGTCTCAAAGTTTCTGACTTTTTTTTTTTTTTTTTTTTTGATTCGAGTAGAGCTTCGTAAGTTATTTGTTTGGACACATTTTGAAAAATGGGAGTATGTCGGCTTTGGGCCGACAAATAAAACGACGCAACGTTGTAGTCCAGAGATTTGGCTCAAATGTTATTTGGTCGCCGGCAAGACGACAAGCCGACAAGTGATGGGAAAGTGACCAGGGATTTTGATTATTCGTTGGGATTAAAACTGCTGTTGCCCAATTGTGTCATACGAAAGAGACCCAGCTTTCACGGCGACTGGTTCAAAGTTGAAACAATTATAGAGAAATTGTACCTGCCCTAATAATCGAGTTGATTGTAAAACCTGAAAATTTACTACAACGTGCCACAAATTAAAACATCATAAAAATCAAAAGCAGATCCAATGGAAACGAGCAAAAAGCCGCCAACTCCGTCGTTTCAAACGCAAACAGAAGTTGAAGTTGAGCCGCGGCCACAAATTAGACACCGCCTCCCAAAAAAACAGAAAAGAAAACAACAACAAGAAAGCAACTAACTAACTAACTAAGCCAAAAACACACAGCCTGCCAATGGTTGTGGCAGTGCCTAATGATGACCTTTTCACTGCGGCACGACAACTTAAGGTCATAAACAATCAAAGGCTGCTCCAAGTGCTTCCAGTCCAGCTTCGGAGTCGCAGTCGCAGTCAGAGTCGCAAATGGTGGCAATTGCCGCACCGGCATTGGCTCCAAGCCTCATCTGTTTGGCTACCAGCCAACGCTAATAGTTAATAATAATTATTATTTCATTTCTGGCAAGCGCAACTCCCACCAGCTGACACCAACTGAAAGCCGGGCCAAAAACAATAAGCTGCCAGCCAGGCGCTGCCATTCATAGACCTACAATGGTATTAAAACTTAAATGAATGCAAGTAAAAGTTGAACTATAATAAGTTGACTTGCAGCTAAAATAATTTAAGTAAATAAAAATGTATATATAAATTTTGAAGATAGATTGAATACAAAAAAAATCTTATTAGCAAATGCGAAAGTACGACAAAGATATATGTCTTAAATATTTAAAGCCAAGTATTAATAAAACAAATATAATAATAAATCAGTTAGCCAAAAATCATAAAAAATATAAACGAAATCATATTAAATATATATATTTTGTGATAAAACATAAATTGTAGAAATCTATATAAGAAATATAAAAATTGAATTTAAGTAAATAAATAAAATTTATTCTAGCCCAAGCTGGATTTTTAATTTCAATTATTATTATTTTTTTTTAATTTATAGATTTTTATTTAATGCAGTTTCTAAAGTAATTTTAATATATTTTCTAGCAATTAAATATTTTCCTATTTTAGTTAATTTAGTTAATTCTTTACAAATCTGTCATTTCACTCAAAGTTAATAACCTGCTAACTTCTCATATATCATAAAGTTTCTATATATCATACATTCATTTCACTCAATAGTATTTCTTCTCCAATTATACCGACACATCACTGTAGCTCTGCCGAAATCACTCTAATTTTTGCCTCGTATTCAAGGAGCAGCATTCCACCGTGCTCCCGAATATCTCTCGCTCTCTCGGCTGCCAGACAACGGTAACATGGCGTGTTTGTTTATTGCGCATGCGCGCCAATCGCCCTGCCAGAGATCTGCTGGAGCGGCAGCTGGAGCGTCGGCGTCGCCGTCTACATCGCCATCGCCATTGCCATCGCCGTCGACGTTAGCGTCAGCGTCAGCAACGAATCATTACTTTAGCCCACTTAGCTGAGCAGAGCATCGGCAAGTCAGGATCGCTTGCCCTGGGAGCAGCACCCCACACACACACATACACAAACACACACACACACACACCGTCTCTTGTCGCAACTCTCACGCGATAGTTATCCTAATGGTTGGGACTTTCGTTTGAGTCTTTGGCGGGCACATCTATCAGCTCGACTCGACTGCTGGCTTAGTGCAGAGCTCTTTCCGCTTGGCTTTTAAGTGAGATGTTGGTAATAAAGCCGCAATTTGTTAACTTTCGGGCAGCGGCACTCATTTAGCTACCTCATTGGCGGCTGTGTTCGCTCGTTGCCACAAGATTCGTGATTGTTGTTGCTGTTGTTGTACGTTTGGGACATGAGCAGGCAGCTAGTTGTTTGGTTTTTTCGGTTTCTTCCTCTTTTTTTTTTTTTTTTGTGTTTTAGCCAGGGCTCAACTCATGTCCTGTGCACACATCGCAGTCAGAAATCTCACACACAATAAGAGGATTGGCGGAGCTAGGTGCAAGCAGTCAAGATTACATGCAAACAAACTATCCATTGTTCTAGCCAACAACAGCAGCAATGTCTGTGGCAGCAAGTGCACAGTAGCCAAGCTCCATAAAGAAATGCCCACAAACATGGCCAACGCGAAATGTGGGAAAAATAACGCTGACGCTGAGGCTGATGCTGATGCTGATGCTGATGCTGACCACATGGCGGATGCGCATTAACACCCAACAGCGAAAGAGACAAGGATTCTGTGCGATTATGACATAAGCTGCACGTTCTCAATGCCCATTTTGATATCTAGCTAAATGTATATATACATACATGTATAAGAAAGTCTGTCTGTGTGTGTGTGTGTCTGGGAAATTGACACTTTACAACGTACAACCCATAAACGTGACCCAACAGCGCATTATTTGCATAAACAGCCCGCAAGAATGGCCAAAAACAAATCTATTTTTCTCGACTAAGAATGTTAAATACACTAAGACAAAACTGATGTACATTTGATGTAAGTAAAATGAACCTACTTTTGGATATGGATGATGCTGAAAAGACTTACATATGCAATAGTTAAAATTGAGATGAGACAAACCTTTAACAAATTATATGTAATTTAGAATATATAGAAAAATAAATTTATAATTTGATTATAGTGTAATTAAATTTTAAGAATCTTTGCAACATAATATGAACTTAAGTAGCATTCAATATACTACTAAATATCAGCTAAATTTTATTCAATATTCATCGTTTCAATATCAAACATTCATTTCTATCTTTATTATCTTACACAAATATCAGTCCGTTGCCTGTTGGCTTACAAATTCATAATACCTTCAACTATGCATACAAAAAAAGATGCGTTATGCCAGGCTACCAAACAAGAGTTTAAGGACGCAGGCACGATCCCAAGCAAACGGACAGAGCAAAAAAAAAAACAAACAAACAAAAACAAACAAACTTACATTCTTTACAATGCGCAATGCGCAACAACAATAAAAATATGAAGCTACCAACGCGATCGCTCCAAAGTCGTGTAAAGTCAATGTTAATGTCGATGCCTGCCAATGTGGCTATTGTTCCACGCCAAGGAGTCTGGAGACGGAGTTGGGAGTTAGTAGAGTCGCTACAACCCCCTCTCTCTCTCTCTTTCTCTCTCTCGTGGCCATTTGGTGCTTGCTGCAGATCCACAGAGTTTTGGCTCAGAAATTATTGGCTCTGCGTGCGGAGAAAGTGCACGTTTTGCTTGTTAAAAAGCACGAATTGTAATGAAAACAACCTGTTAATCTAAATATCTCACTCGATTGTTGTTGCTGGCGGGGGCAACAACTATTATTATATATAGTCTAGTCGTGTATCGAGTGTATGGTAACTAACTGTGCCCGCATACATATTTGCCCAGCTTAACGGCCAATAGCCAAAACAAATGGCAAGCTTCCTCACCTCCACGCTCTCCTCTTCAGCTCTGCCAGATCTTATTAAAATATCATAACAGCTCACGAATCAAGCGTGACGCCCAGCGCGGGCAGCGAACAGCCATAGTAGAGCCAGCAAAAAATAGAGAAGTTATTTGTACCTGTCAACTTGACCCCAGCAAATAGTTAAACTTCGTTGTGAATGAATGCATTTTAATGCATAGCCATAAATGTTCATTAACTTTGGTAAATTGCACGAGCATTGCTCAGAGCTTGACTTGGCCAACTTATCTTAAGATAGTTAGTGATGCATATTTATTTATATGCTGTAGGGTCAAGATTTAGGGATTTAATTCAGGTAATACATGAATTCAAACTGCGAGCACATTTACTTAAATAAACTATTCAACCTAATCTTCAAGAACTTCATATTCATTTATCAATTAATAATTCACTTTAAACGCATCTTCTTATCGCCCACACAAATAACCCCAAAACCTGAGTCATATCTAGGGCAATGACTGCCCCAACATCTTAGCATAAATCAATCAACAGGATATAAGAAAGTCATTGAATACATTTGCTCTCTTAACACATTATCGCCACTATCCCACTTAA
The DNA here is from genome assembly GCA_030914335.1 of Drosophila borborema. NCBI lineage: Eukaryota > Metazoa > Arthropoda > Insecta > Diptera > Drosophilidae > Drosophila > Drosophila borborema. The sequence goes on from JAUESP010000305.1 coordinate 6,633,214, forward strand.
CAGTTACCAACACCAAAGACGCAGAATCATTCGATGGAAAAAATAAAAAACAACCGTTAAAAAGTGAATAAGATGAAATTAATGAGTTTTAAAGTGATTTAAACCGAAAACGAGGCGACAAAGCTACAGCTAATTGAGACAACTGGATCAACCGCAAGGTGACTCACACAATATGCTCCACATTCTCACACCGAGACACCTTCTTTTTCGTTCATATATATATGAATATTTTTTTTTTCGATTTTATTTTTAGTTTTTTTTTTTTTTTTCATCCCGTGATTAAAGCGCTACCGAAACTCGGCCGCAGTCCACCTTCCGGCACCCCCTTCTGGCCGCCGGGCAACGCAATTATTATTGCCATGTCATAGTTGGAAAGTGAAGTGCCTGAAAGCCTGGCTACACTGACTACCAATTATATATGTACGTATATGTATATATATACATTTGTATGCATATTACTCTTTTACGGTGGCATTCAAACAATATCGAAATCTCTCTAATGAAGTTGAAGATCGGCCCGGCTACTGTCAGCGTTTGTAATTGTACTGCTGTATGTTGCTAGAGAAATCAAAGCAATTGCAGGGCAGACCGTAAGCCACGTCTAACACCGCACTTGAGCCCGTGCGCCCCAAGCATTTCAGATGTTTTTTCTTTTTCCCTCTTTTTTTTTTTCTTCTTGAGACTGGAGCAGCGAGTGGAGTGCACTTCACAGCGCGAGAATCTCTCGACTCGCAGCAGGTTGACGTTTGCTTTAAACATTTTTAAATACCAGCTAAACTCGGTCAGAATTTGGAGCACAGCTCGCTGGCCAGGCAATTAATCATAGAAATTTCATTCGTAGCACACAAATTGCCAAATAATTGCAGAATATTTCGTTGGTGTTGTTTTTTTTTTTTTTTTCAGATAAGTTTTACTTTCAAAAAAATGTCGAAAAGGCTAAAAACGTAAATCGCTCATTGGTCAGGTGAGATTTATGGCTTGATTATTTGCTTATGATGGCCAGGCCAATTGGCCCAGAGTTTAGGCCAGACTGTTGTTGTTATTGTTTTTTTTTTTTTTATACTCTGATATTTTGTGGAGTTTATCCTTGAGATGCGGCTTTTGTCTGTGGCTTGAATTTGGTTCAAATATCCAAATATTCTTCTGTAACTGAGATTGTGAGTTCTTAAGAACTGCAAATCTTATCTTTGAGCTGTCAAGATGTTCATCAAATAAGCTTAAGTCGAAATGAATTGATCTTAGCTTTTAGCTATTTCTGCTACTAAACTATTTCATAATCTTCTACAAATCAAAGCTTTGTAGAATATTCTACAATTTTTCCAAGACAATTACTTCTTGGACTTTCTACGGCTGCAAGTGTATTTGGCATTCGTTATTCTTTATGGAGCCGCCTTTTTCTTTGCCTTGCATTCAGCTGGCAGTCGAGCAATGGCAACTTTAATTGGACTTATCATAGAGTCTGGGCTGTGACTCTGTCTCTAACTTTAACTCGAGACTCGCATCAGCGTCCATGTACTTAGCTTAGCTGCTTTCTTTTATGGCCGCTTGGTATAATGACTATGTGGATCGATTCGGCTTGAATTTATCACCCACTCAAATGCATTTTTCCATACTGCGAACTCACCGAGGTCCACAACTCGAGTGGAGCCATGTACCTGCCACGGTCAAAGCAATAATTCAATAAATCTATTGCACAAATCCATGCGTTATTGGCAATATGATGATGAGGCTGACTGCAGCGATCCAACGCGACGTTCGTCTTATGACGATCGACGCTCAACGATCGACGATCAATGGTCGACGGTCGACGTTCGACGTTGACTTGCATTATGCAGAAACTGTCGGCCAGAACTTGAACTCCAACTTGACTTTGACTAAAGTCCATCAAGTGGAAGTGGAGTTGGCCTGTGGCCAACCGCAAACTATGCCCGGTTTGTTTTTATTATATTTAGCAGAGAGCATAATAATTCTTACAGCCTCAAGTTGATAACGTTTGCATGGCCAATGATACACGCTACGTGGCTCGAGTGCTGGCCAAAGTTGGAGGTGGAGGCTGTTTGCCTCAAGTGGAGTGGAAGTTCAACTCGGAGTCGAATGCAAATTTGTTGCAACATATTGGCGTCGCTGAGTTGCTACAGAAGTGCGCATCAAAAACTACAAAAATAAAGCAAAAAACATTTATCGATTTGACTACCCATTCGTATACTCTGTAAATAATGAATGTATGTGGAAGCTTAGCCTAGAGTAAGGGTTAAATTATTAAGAGAAGATATGCTAAGAGCTACATCTATAAAAAACTTCTATGAAGTGTTTAAAAGATTATTTAAAGTCTAGAGATTCATTTATTTGAAAAATACCTCAAAAAATTATTTGATGTATGTATTTCCTATATATTTTATATATTTTTCTATCATCATTAAAACCTTTTCTAGGATAACCCCCAGTCCATGCACTCTTACTTGTTTATCTTGCAAAACTTTGCGAGCTCAGGCGTAGGCTAGACAGAATACCCGAATGTTCAGCAAAATGAAATATTATTCATGGCTTTGGCAACTTGTTGCAGCAGAGTTTCTGTAGCAAAATCTGCATATGAAAAATTATTATTGTAATCCATTTGGTTCTCTACTTTTTTTTTTTTTTCGTTGCCTAAGAATAGCTCGTCTTGGTGCCCGGAAATTATGCAGCATTTTGTTTTTCTGTGCCGTACCAAAACCGTACCGTTCCGCCCCCGAAAGAAAGGCGTCGGGAGATTTATGCCTGTTGCACAGTTTTTGAAGATTTGCGCGCTTTTTGTTCTGATTCTGCGTCGTCCGTTGGCGTTTTTGGCTCGTCCGTCCCACTGGCTCGCCGTCCCTCTATCCATCTGTCTAACTGTCTGACTGACTGACTAGCTGGCTGGCTGGCTGGCTAGCTGTTTGAGCCTCGTTGTTATTGTTGCTTGTGGGGGCTTAGAAAATTTGTACAACATGCGCTCGGTGTTTCCCATAACTCAGCATTGCCTGTTGTTCCTGACTGTTCGCTTCTCTTGGTCTCTCTGCCTGCTGCTGCTCACTGCTCTTGGCGGCCTTTTGGTGTTGAAATCATTTGTAGTGCAAATTTTGCCCCATTGCCCGCTTGATATATGAGGCAAGTGTGAAAATATATTTGATCAAATAGCAAAGTTTTTCCAAATTGCCCAAGAGAGAGGTGAGATTTATGGGATTAGAGCTTAGAAAGGAACTTGACGTTTGCCTCTTATGTGCGCCCTCCTTCCCTTCCTCGTTTGTCAAGCTAAACGATAAAAACTGATCTCAAAAGGCTCAAATTTTGTGATTAGGTGAAAGCAGCTAAAAAGCAACACATTTGCTGAGATATGTGAATAATGTTGTCTATGCTTATATTTGGAAAAGTACAAGAAAATTGAATAATAGAAATTTCTCTGAATTTCATATTTAATTTTATAACAAAGTTGAATAAAATCAAACAAAAAATTTAAATATCAATTTCTGATTACAAATCTTACTTATGGGTATACCACAGATATTTCCAATTCAAGTTCCATTTAAATCATAAATTTTCCAAAAGTATATTAAATTCAAATACTATATAAAATAAATTTTCACCCCTTTCACCTTTCACATACATTGATATCTATATTTTTCTAAGACTTGAGCACACGCTCTACGCAAATCTTATGCATATTTTTCTCTGCTCATTTTTGGCACTTCCATCTGCAAAATAAACACTTTGGGCAGAGCTCTTAACCCACTGTCATAACTCAATAAATCATCAACGATCAACAGCTAACACCTACCCAACCCAAATAGTAAATATGTGTAGGTTATATAACTGGTCGAAAAAACTTCAGGTGAAATTCGCAGTTAGAGGGGCAACAACAACAACAACAGCAAATAGATAGACAACAATATGGATGCCCGCATCCTCAAGCTAATCCGGCGCCTCAAACCGCAAAACAAACGCAACAACGACAACAACATTTCACCAAGAGGAACTTGAAGATCAATGCAGATGCCACAGCATTTGAGAGTCTTCCATGGCTTTTGTGGCTAATGATGCGACACATTTGCTAATTTCTATTGAAGCCCACTTGCCAATGGTAGCTGAAGAGATATGTGTACGTGTGTGTGTGTGTGTGTGTGTGTGAGGAGGGGATGCGTGTTAATGATGCCAGGTCAATGAGTGCAGAGACCGCAAAACAGGTCTCAATCACTCAAGTGTAGAGAGTTGAGTTGCAAATCGCATGGGTTAAATGCCAATACAATCCGTATGCCCATCTGCCACCCGACGCTTTCTATTGTGCGTGCACGAAATTAGACCATGTTCAAATTAATTAAGGCCCCCAAGACAAGAGAGAGATAGATAGGCAGACGGATGACGACAACGACGCAGACATCAGTGTGGCGGTTGCTCAGTGTGTTAATTAAATCGGGATAACTGGAAAGTGTGCAAAATGTGATTCACTTCAGGGAAGCAGGGGAAGGGGGCCATCAGTTGGTTGGTTTTGCCAATTCGTCAGTTCGTCTGTCCGCTCTGTCTGTCAATCAGTCAAACGCGCCGTCATTCCCCAATCACTTTGCGCTCTCGGTTCACGTCTACATTTCCATTTCTATGTCTCAATGTCTATGGCTGATTTATGATTTGCATAAAAAATCATTGGCAATTCTTTTGCGGCTTTTATTTGTATATTTACTTCATCTTCTTCGTCTCTTTTTCTATTGCTGCTTTAACTGTTTTGGTTTTATTTTTATTTTTATTATTATTTTTTTTTTTTTTTTTTTGTATGTTTGCATTTGTATAACTTTTACCTTTTGTTTGAAAGTTTAGCTGACATTTGAACTTTTCACCCACAATTCCATTTGCTGGCGTTGAAAAATCTTTTAAGGAAATATCGCTAACCGTAACCAAAATGGACATTTCTCGACATTTCCTTAAATGCGCACCAAGTGAAATTTGTTGTGCGCTGCAAGAGCAACAGCAACAATAACAACAGGAAAAGGCTGCGCCTTTGCACGCGCCTCACGTGCAACATATCGACAGATACCCTGTAGTTAAACCTATTCAGCTTAAGGTGTTACTGTAACACGATTGACTTTTGATCTACTTTTGTATAACTTTCAATTAGAAGAACTAATATATGCAAGACAATTAAAAATTTAAGCTCATCAAAGAATTCAATTCCATTACAGAAGTTTGCAGTATTTATATTTAGCTTAATGCGCCTACCTAAATTCTCGTTAGCTTCAATTTCTAGGGTATTTTTTAGTTGAAAGACAATGCTAAACGCAATGACATCACTTTCTTCTTACTTTTGTATAGTATTCTCGCGCTGGGCCATATCAGCAGATCACTTGAAAGTGCTCTCGACTGTTATACTGTACTAGTACACTGTTATATATTCTACTATTTTATCTGTCATCTATAAGCTGCTGATAACAGGTATACTATTATATTGTTATACTTGTATACTGTAATACAATAGTATAGTCTATCATTACATTAAAGACTTTTACTGTATCACTATTGTATTGTTATACTCAAGTTCAAGTCTAATACTGTTATATTTTTTAAATATTTTATAGCCAAACTTCTATATTATTGTATTTTTAACTAAAATATTGTCAATACCGTTCTACTGTAATTATCTTTATTATATTCTGTATCATTTTATTCGGTTATACATTTCTACTCTGCCAAAATGACTTGCTAACTTACAGTTCAATTTAAAAGTGTTATAATGATTTTCTTTTATTTGCTTACACTGATATATTGTTGACTGCAATATTACTTTAATTCTGTTATATTGTTATTTATGCTTTCTTCTTGAGCTGTTCGTACTTTGTTGCCTCGCTGTTTGCGCTACTGTTATCTAGAGGTAACTTGATATGAAATCGTCATCAGAAATACTTAACGTAAGGCCCCCCACCCGATAACCCCAAAGAGTCTTTCTCTTTATTCGTAACCCACAGGGCTGTGCTGCAGGTAATCGGATAGGCCACAAAAGGCGAAAGTCTCGCGCATACCATTTTTTCCACCATTAGTTTATTATTGTTATAATTTCTTTATTGTCATTATTATATGCGAGCACTTTTTCAAGCTGCTTCATTTGAGCCAACACATTCGTAATTACCATCATGCCAGCAGCAAACCAAACAAACACACACACATGCACAGAGAGACAGACAGACAGACAGACAGACAGAGAGAGAGAGAGAGATAGATAGAGACAGCGAGTTGGAGTCGAAGCAACGTGTTGATTTCCAGGCAACCGCAAATCCACTTGGAGCCAGCCCACTGTTAAAAGACTCAGTAGGTTACGCAAAGAGCAGTTCCGTTACTTTTGATGTTAACTAACAGACCCCGTGTGACGTCACACGGTCCTAAGTGGGCTCTGGTATTCAATTGGATACTTGGCGGGCACTGGGGCAAAGATCCTCCAAACGCTCATAAGCATCCAAAATAAGTTGTTTTGCAACGAATTCGGTTAGGAAGAACCATGAAAATGATCAATCTTTACTTTTATTTACTTAAATTACGAAAACTTATTAGATAATGGAAGAAACTGTGAGGCCTTCTGGCAGCAGCAAAAGTACTTCCCAAATGGGTACTACGTCCGGAAAAATTACCAAAACGATTGATTTTTTTAATTTTCGCCATTAGTATTGTTCATAAATATCAATATAATTCAATATTCAAATAGAGTACATGTCGAACTCATATCAGGTAAGCTGCTGCTCACACCTGCTTCCATGTCAAGAAAAAAGCCCAAAGACCGAAATAAAATGTATGTATTAATTAAGAAACCTAAAAAGGACTAGAATATAAGTAGTCAAACATAAAGAAACAGATAATCTGGCTGAATCAGCCATCAGAAATCTTGGTAGAAGCTAACAATGCCGCACCCAATCATTAGCCAACAGATTTCTAATATGATGAATGAATATGATAGATATAATGATGTGGATTGTTGGGAAACGATTAGTATATGCTAATACTAGTTACTTTTGTAATAAAAAGTCATTTAAAATAAAGTTTAAGTTATATAAGACGAAGATATTGGCGGTTGATCGAATTACCGTCAGCAATAACTGCCAAGAAAACGGCTTAGAATACAAAATTTTCAAAAACCCCTTTATTGTCAGATTCATAAATCTATATAGATCTGAAAATTCGCAACTTGAATCGCCTTAGTTAACTCTACTAGTTTTAAGATAGTTAACAGTGCCGAAATTGCCTAATTTTCATACAAACTTAAGCGCGGCAGACCCCGTGTGACGTTTCACTGTTAACTTAACAGACCGCTTTGCATAACCTAGTGTTACTCAATCGTGGAGCCAGCCCAACGAGGGGCACTGAGAGCCACTTGAAATTATGCGGCTGTTAGCTACCAGATAACGCTTTTGATTATGACAACGGGCCATAACGACGAGATGAGATGCAGCCGAGGTAGCTTTGGCATCGGCATCAGCATCGGCATCGCAATCGGCTTCGGCTTTGACTTTGGAAAGTCGCAGCTGGCTGAAACAACTTGGCCAACTTGCTAGCCACGCGGGGGTGCTTGATGCGTGCCCAGCTGCCATGTCTGATGCTGTTGCTGTTGCTGTTACTGCTGCATCTGCAAAGACAATCAAATCATTTTTCGGCTGCCTGACACTGATTCACATTCATGTCATATGGCCAACGGGTGCACACAGTAAATGAAATCTGTTTTTGTTTTTGTTTTTTTTTTTTTCTGCTTTTTTGATGTGCCACCGATCCAAGTGCTGGACTCTGCCACTTGGTGAACTCTTTTGGGTTATTGGCGCGCGCGGCATTTGTTATGGTCTCTATTATTGTTTATGATGATGGAGTGGCCCGGCCAGTGGAGCAGAATTCTATTCACCTTCTTTTGACTACGGCCGGCTATTTGTCGTCCACTCTTGTGGCATTTATGAATTTCTCCAACTTCTTTCGGCCTGATGTCTGAAGTTATGTGCGCTACAAAATGCATAAACAATCGAGAAACCAATTTTAAGTCTTGCAAAGCCAGAGAGAAATAAAAATACAAAACGAAACGAAAAAAATAAATGTCGAAATCTTTGCCCCCGGATTTACTTTTTTTTTATTTCGGGAGTCTCTTTCTTATTATTGTTCTGGATTGAAATTGAAGCCAAAGTCGGTGTAAATATTGAAGCTATTTGCACAAAGTACAGTGTAATGAGAGTCTGCTAGAGCGGGTGGAAAAATATTATTAATAAAACAATATTAAATCATGATCATTTCTAAATTCATTTTGTAAATCCAACTAATCTGAATGATAAACTTTATGGAAAGCATTTTTTAAATATTAAATATTTTTAAGAAACTCTTTTATATTTATTGAATTAAAAGAACTATTTCTATTCTATACAATCTATACCTGAATAAACTTGCATTAAATTTCCCTCTCAACGATACAAAAATCATTCGCCAACCCCGCACCATCTAGAACAAATAATTCTTGCCCCACTGTGCACGTACTCAACATATTTTCATAACATTTGAATATCTTTGGGCAAATGACCGCAACTCCGCCCCACAGCTTTGCTAAATGAGTATAAAATTGAAGCAAAAAAGAAGACAATTAAGCTTAAGGAGCATTTCATTTGATCGAAGAAAGTTACCAGTTATAGAGAAACCCATAGACATAGACATAGACATGGACAATAAACCAACAACGTCTAGATAGAGCCCAGAGCAGTGCTGCAGACATGAGGCTGAGCACAAGCTCAGAGCATTTTATTTATGGTCCGCCGCATGATAATGGACCTTGAATAGTGGCTGGCCGCATGCCACATGCCGCTAGTAGCGTAGAACAAGTGCTCCACGACATGATTCATATGAAACGGCAGAGAGGGCGGTCCATTTGAATTGCAAAACGACAAACATTGCGTACAATTTTGACATTTACGGATCATAACAATTTGAATTTACCGTTCGCAAATGAGTCCATTTTTGGCTATTTGACCACTCACAGATCCACGCACCGCAATGCCCTAGGGCATCAATTTGGACATGTGCCGTGTGTCCAAGCGATTGTTATTATTTTATTTTATTTTATTTTTTTTTTTTTTGCATTTTTGTTTTTTGTTGTTGACTAGCAAATATTTTAAGTGGCTTCCATTTGAATAGGCTAGAGAGAGGGAGAGATGGAGAGCGACATATGAAATCTTTTGCTGATCTTCCCCAAACAATTGCTTCACACAGCTGTCGCCGCTGCCGTTGCCAAGGTGCGTTGCATTAATCAAAATTCCTGTTATATTTGTCCAAATGGAAATGAAAATTAACATAAATATGGAACAGCGACATCGCGCTGCATATCCTGTATGTCGACCCCGCCAACTTAACAGCTCAACTCCCCCCACCCCCCGCGGCTGCTCCACAAAAACGGTTTCACTTCCGATGCAAACAAATTTTCCCATGACCCCAAGCCGAATGTTGTCGAATGTTGATTTGCTCTTGTCAGCGTGCTGCCCGGGATTCAAAATTCGGGACTCGGGATGGATGTATGTGTGTAGACAGGCAAGCAGGCAGCCAGGCAGTCAAACAGTCAGACAGTCATGCAGGCAGCTAGAGGTAGGTAGATCCCAATTTTCAGCTTGTTTTATGTATGCATGCGCACGTTAGGAGCCAGACAGCAGGAGAGCAACAGCTCGAAATCCATGTCGATGAACAGGTTCTTTTCCTGCTCTAGTCATATGCATATATATATATATATATATATTCTTCTTTTTTTTTTTTTTGGTAATTCGAGCCGTAGGAAATGGAGCAGCGGCATCTTTCTCATATGAATGCCATTTCGAATGTGTCGTTTTTTTTTTTATTTTCTCGTATTATGAGTTCACTGCACCTAAAAAACAAAAAAAAAAAACGGGCGGTTCAGTCATGAGCTGTGTGGGAGCTAAGTTTTCACTATGATTCTGAAGAGTTGGGGGTCAGGACTTAGCCGTGAGAGCCAGCATAAACCAGGCGGACAAACCTAAATACATGAAAGGGACGACTTTTGAGGATTAGCTATAAATATACTTTACAATTTTATTCAAGTTCTAATCTCTGCTGCTACTACTCTATTATATATCTACAAAAAGAAACCTACAGCAAGTAGCTACAACTAACTACCCACACACAAACACACACACACACACACATACTTATGCCTAGAAAAATGTGAAATTATTGTCATAAGCAAATCTTTTTGTTCATAGATAAGGCAAAATGTCCAACGCACGAAATACAACTAACAACAACAGCAAACAAGCACGACAACAATAACAAAACTTTTTATTTATTTCCTGCATTTTGTTTGACAATTTTCGCTAATTTGTGCGAGTCTCTGAATTGTCAACAGCTAGACGAATATTGAAATACACTTTAAATACTTTTAAATTTCAATTTAATATATATTTAAAATGATTACTCCAAAGCTAAAATGAACAGTCGACGAAGTATGACAAAGATAAGATTCATTAGGCAATTCAAATAAATTTTTAAAAATAAATTAAAATTTTCTCATAATTTTTAAAGACTCCTTCAATAGACTCCTTTACTCTTTTTGGGAACAGAGTCTAAGAGCAACAGAAGAGTAATTATAATTTCAACAGCTTGAAAAATACTTTCAAGGAATCAATCTTAAATGACTTTTATATTAGGAATAGAAGCTATGACTTAGTCATACGATCTTCAGGATAATTTGTTAAATTAAATTACTCATATTAAATATTTTGTTTAATATCCATACTCTATATATATCTATAACAAAGTAGACTTTATGTCATAATTAAAGTTGGCAATTAATATATAAAAAATGATAAGGATTTATTTTTAAACTTTTCTATAATATATTTAAATATTTTTTGTATACATTTATTGTAGCTAAAAATCAACTCTTCACTATTATTCATTGTTAATTCTTATCGAATAATATAATTTATATATACGTTCCAAAACAAACGCGTCATAACAGTTATAAAACTCCAAGTGAGAGTAAGAGCGCGTAGCGCAAGTGTTTTGTGGGGGCTGCGCGCGTCGCTTTGGTTGGCTACGAGGCGAAGCGCGTCAAAAAAAAATTTAAAAAAAGCGCCAAGAGAGCGATGAGAGATGCGAGAGTGTAAGTGTAATGGGGAGTGCGTGAGCTGAACGACAACACGATATCATCTTCGTTTACACACACACACACACACGTATACTACAACACACACACACACTAAGCCAACCTGCTTGGCTATGGCTAGTTGGCGGCTTTTCACCCAATGCGGCTAAACCATTGTTGTTGTTGTTGTTTATTTGTTTGTTTGCTGCTGCTGCTGCTGCTGCTGCTGCTGTTTCGCCAATTAGTTAGCCGCTGTGGCTGCGTAGCGTGCAATATTGGCATTGGCTGGGCAAAGGGAGCGGGCAACGCGGCGCAAAGGCGGACCCAAACAGACAGCCAGACAGCCAGACAAACAAAACTTGGCTCCCAGCCAACAATTGCGCAGGCAAACAGCAGTTAACGCGTTTTATTGTCTTCCAAGTGGCCACAGCGAAGTGTGCGAGTGTATGCTAGTGTGTGTGTGTGTGGTAGTGTCTGTGTGTGTGTGTGTTTGGGGCAACATGGCGTAGATCATTAGGCATAGATGGAGATGGTGTTATTATTTGCACGTTTTGTGTGAAATGCACTTGGCCTAGGGTTCGAATTTGGCAATTGTTAGATTTAGATTTAGCCAAGCTGGCAGTTAACTTAACAGTTAACCCAACTGTTGATAAACATGCGTAGATTATAAAGAAAAGTTCTAAGTAAATTCATGTAGAAAAAAAGCTTTTTAATAAAAGCTTAAGCTTGAGCTAAGTGAAAACAATTCAAAAATTAATTTAAAAAAAAAAGCTAAAATTTAGTTAAGGAAAACTCAAATTTAGAGTTCCCTCTGATACTAAGGATTGTTTGACTTTTTTTCAAAATATATTGCAACTTTGTAATACAATAAACGAATATCACTTTCCTGATGTTTTGCAATTGCAGCTGGCTCAATTTCAATTTCAACTCCAGCTTCGACTTCTCTACGACTCTCGGGGCACCCCACTTTGCCAGATAAACCTGACGACGACGTCAATTTTCGGCCATAATAAAGCAGAAAAAGTCACAAGCGACAACGCAAAATGGTAAACAGATCGAGCTTTATGAATATGCAAAGATAAACAACAACAATCGAAGCACCTTCCAGCTACCCATACCTCTCTTCCTGTCTCTCTCTCCCTCTCTCGCTCAACCTTTGTTTAGTGGAAGCCCCACTTGTCCCCTTTCGCTAAATGCTCGCGCGCAGTTTGTCAATTTTGTTTTTGTTTTTTTTTTTTTTTGAATTTCAAATTTTTTAACGAGCCAAAATAAAAACTTTCCAAACAAAAGGCTGTCCATACACACCACAACACCCGCCGCCCCAGCCACTCTGGTCCTTAAATCTAGTCAATCCAGAGCAGATCCAGCCCAAATGAGGGAGCCACATTCAGCCAGGCAACTTGCCTCAACAACAACAACAAAAAATAGCAGACCAGCCGAATGAAATTTAGCGTAAAAATTGAGATCTTTTGTCTGCGATAAACGTGAGCATTTTGTTTGTCACGACGAAGTGTGCTTTTTTGCGCGATCGCTTCGTAGTTTCCAACTGAATTTGAAGCTGCAGTTTTTTTTGCTTTTTTTTCGTATTTTTTTACCCCACAACAAAGCCTCTGCTGCCTCTGTCAATGCATAGAAAACTCGGCCAGTTCGTTGCAGCTAATGAGAATTGCCAAAGATGCGCAGAGAACATGTGCAAAGAAGTTGCAAAGCTCAACTTCAATAATAAGCATATATATGAGACGTTGAATGAAATTTTTGAGAGCAATATTATAATTGATCAAGCATAAATAATGTTTATAAGACAATAAAGTAATGTTTAAAAATGTGTTACAAATTTTATTATATTTATAAAAGCTAAATAAAATATTTATAAAATTCAATTTATGTGCGGTATCAGAAAATAATTTTCTTTAAATTGAAAGTTTCAAGTATGATCGTTATGTTGATGATGTTGATTCTTATAATAATAATGATGATTATAATAATGAATCTCATATGCCTACTACTACTTTGTATTATCAATTAACATCCAAATTATATCGACAAATAGTCAGTATTCATTTATTATTTCAGCTTCAATTAAGATCATCTTACAACTAATTTAATAACATTTACATATCTGCTCGCATTCCCATGCACACAATAAAATTTCGTTGGCAATCTTCATTTGCCCATGGGCAAATCGTAAAAAAAATTGTATAAAAAATTTGCCGATCAAGCGAGAAATTCGGCACATATAAAATGGCCCTAAAAAATTGGCAAAAAATAAATAAAAATAATATATAGATAAATAAAAGTAAAACCTAGTTTTACAGTTCACAGGAATGGGAAGCGGGCAACAACAGTTGCTGCCACCTTTTGCTGCCCGCCGTTGTGTTAACCATGTTGCTTCCCCCCCCCCCCCCCCCCCCTGCGCTTTGTTATCGCCAGCCACGGCACAAAGGCCCTAAATGCGCGTCTATTTTGTTACAATTTAAGACGCTTATTAGAAATCGTTTGCAAATTGTTTGTGCAAGAAAGCAGCACGATTCAGCCAAGATCGAGATGAAGAGAGAAAGAAGAGAGAGAGAGAGAGAGAGAGAGAGAGGGTTAGCTTGTTGTGTAGTGAAGTCGAGCCACGAAATGCGTGCATATTAATTTCATATATTTACGTCGAGTTGGCTCAACGATCGCAGCGCTGGGATCGCTGCACACGTGAGCCTCGACTCGACGCGAGACTTGACTATCCAGTCTGGTTTGCTGCCGCTGCTGCTGATGATCTAATTTGGCAACAATTGTCGTAGTCGTGGCAGTTTGTTTACCATTTGGGTGTCTAGGGTTCGTTTCGATGGGTGGCGGGGGGGCTAGGGTAAGGTACAGCAGTACAGTTGGAGGCGCGCAGATCCACACACATGTGGCCGGGGCCTAACCTGGTCTACGCCTGGGCGATCAATTGATCTCGATAATGAGTTTGCTTAGCAGACGAGAACGCACCCATATTTTGTACCCTACGCTACATATAAATGGGGTATTTTACTTAGTGAATCTTATTAGAGTATATGCTTAAAAATAATATAAATAAATATGCAATTCATTAATTTATATATAATAAATTGTATTTATTGTTTTTTTTAAGCGTTGATGATTGATTGATTATGATCGATATATTCTCAATTATGTATAACGATTTTAACAAAGAAATATCAGCTTGTATCTACAGTTATACAAATTTTTTAATGTATTTATAAATTGATTGATGTAGTAGTTGCTTGAGTGATGAATATGAGTTATACTATATATATATATATATTTTTTTTTTTATAATTAAATAATAATCTAGCTTTAAAACTGTTATAGATATATATTGTAGTCATGCTTTCCTTTTTATTATTGTAAAATTTAATCAAGCTTCAATTTGCAACTCTCTTAATATTATTAATAATAATTCTTATATAAAATATATAGCTTATATTTGTAGTGGATTAAAAGCAACTGCTAGCCGACACAATACTATATATATATATTCCTTAACAATTTTTAAAGTAGTTGTCGCCCGTGGAGCGTCGCCATTTGATTTCTCTTTCCGCATCACTAGATCGGGATCGAGCTAGGCAAAAAAAAAAAAAAAAAAAAAAAAAAACTGAAAAAGAGGTAAATAAATATCTGCGTATTTGTGTTGATCTTTTTCATTAAAATAGGTTTATGTTTAATAAGACGTTGATGGAGCTAGCTCCATGATCGCTGAGTGCAGCTATTGAGCCGTGTGCTTCTATGCATGCATGCATGTGTGTGTGTGTGCTTCGCGATTTGATTTAGTGACTGCCATTTTATGAATAGCTATGCTCTACACACGCAAAGCACCACATTCACCACCCACCGCCCCCTCGTTCCAGCTAGTCACACACTCACATTGTACGCTTGAGTACGTGCACTGAAATTTAAATATAATTTATGAGCAGCGTTGCATATAAAAACTTTAATGTTAGAGCTCTCTGGCAATAAAATGTCGCGATTGGCTGATTGACTTCGATGCGAGCGAGCGGATCGATCGATCGTTCAATCGTCGCTATACTATATACATACATATGTATTCGCAGTACGTCTGATACTTACGAAAGAGGAGCATGACCTAAAAAAGAGAAACACAGAATAAGGTAGTAAAGCGCTTAACAGCCCATGAAGCTGGGCTATTCACGCATAATTTCCCATACAATTAAATTGGGAATTTAACAAATGTCCAATTGGACTTGAGTTAACTTCCAATCAGCGTGCCAAGTGAGTTCTTAATGAGAATTTTGAGGCAAATGAAATTGGAATAGCTGCAAATACTAAAGGGATCTTATAAGCGAACATATTGACAAATGCAAATTTCCCTTTAAATATATTATTATATTATATATTAAAATTTTGTGATTTTCTCGCTTTTCCTTATTTGAGCTATAATTTTATAAATATAAAAAATTGAATATCGAAAAATTATTCGCAATTTCCAAGTTAGCTGAAATCCTTTTTAAAATAAATCTCCAATGTTCCCTTGTCTTTTCCCGCACTTTGCAATTGAAATTTCGTTCAATTCAAAATCAAATCAATAAAATGCTCATAAATTTTTTTGTATGTAAATAAATGTATTTTTTTTTTTTTTCATTTTGTTCAGTTATTTTTTTTTTTTTTTTTTTTTTTTTTTTTTGTATTTGTTGCGGTTTCTTGTATACCGTATAATAAATAACTTAAAATTATAAAACATTTTCATATCAAAATATTTGTTCTGCTTCAAGTTTTCCATCATTGTAAATCTAAAAATTTGTATGTTTAGCACATTTTCAATGTATGCAAAAGGTTTTCTCATTTATATCAAAAATATATATATATAATAGGTATGTGTATATATAGAGCTATGCTAAAATACTATGATAGAGGAGATACAAATATATATGTATGTGAATTCTTTGTCAAATGTATACAAAATTATAGTTTACAGTTTCATTTCGATTGCTCTTAGAGTCTTTACAGTTAGACGCCGGAGCGTAATACATATATGTACAGGATATTTGCAAATACTTTACAATAGTACGGCGTAGGATTGTGAGACACACTCAAGTTACTTAGGGCATAGAAACAAATTTTCTGAAATTATTGAAATTAACAGGAAAATATTTTCCTACCATTTGTTTTTTTTTTTCTTCCTTTTTTTTTTTAATTTTCTCTTGCAAAGAAAATGTTGACTAGAAAATAAAAAATAAAATAAAATAAAAATACAATTTTTACGTTTCACTGGGTGTGCGTGTGTTTCTGGTTGTGTGTGTGTGTGTGTGTGTGTGTGTCTTGGATATTTTGTTGGAGCTGCCGGGTTGCGCTTACTCTCGAGCTAGGAACTAATTTTTGGTGGAACATGGCTTGTGTACAGCGTTGTAATACGACGCATTGGATGACGATGCGCATAGCCTAGGGCTCGGCATAGCCTCCATAGGATAGCTCAGAGTTGGAGCCAGCGCCAGAGCTGGTGGATCCAGTGGATCCGGTACCACTGCCGCCCGGACAACCGCCCTCATTGTGCTTCGTCAGCAGCGACATGCGTGAAAATGTCTTCGAGCAATTGGCACACGAATATTTCTTGATGTCCGAATGCGTCTGCAGATGTGCCCGCAGATTGGAGCGATCCGCAAAGGCGCGATGGCAATGCTGACAGCTGAAGGGCTTCTCGCCCGTGTGGGTGCGAATGTGACCCTGCAGCAGCCAGGGGCGCGAGAAGGCCTTGCCACACATGTTGCACTTGCAGGGCAGCGTGTGCGTGCGTATGTGCATCTTGAGGGCGCCCAGCGAGACGTAGGTCTTGTCACAATCCTTGCAGCTGAAGGACTTCTTCACTTGGTTGCCCTCAGCGGCTGGGCAATGGAATTGCTGATGCTTGGTGAGGCCCGAGAAGGTGGAGTAGGATTTCTGGCAGTCGGGGCATTGATAGCGTGGCGGTGCCGATTTGTCCTTTTTGCTGGGCGAGGACGAGACCGAGGCAGCTGAGGAGACAGAAGAAGCTGAAGAGGCGGAGGCGGCAGAGGACACTGTGGCAGCGGAACTGTTGTGGCTGTTGAGCTGTTTGCTGCTAACCACATCACCGAGCACCGCAGCGCTCGACTGTTTGTGCTTCAGCGAGAGATCCTCGGGCACCGAACAGCAACTCGATTCGGGCGTCAGGCTGCGCATCGAATAGTAGGAGCTCTCGGAGTAGGCTGGCGAAATGGGTGCATGATGCTGCGGATGCAGTGGCTGATGATGATGCGGATAGCCGAGAGCAGTATAGGCAGCAGCCGGATATGTGGGATAGGGCAGAAACGTTTGATGCTGGCGCACGCCCAGCTGCGGTCTATGGATCATCTCGGAGCGCATTGGCGGCGATACAGAGCTGGCGCGTCCATGCAGATAGTGATGCGGCGGCGGCGACAGGGAACCCAATGAATCCGATGGAGAGCTGGGCGAGAGCAGCTCGGCACGCAGTGGCGCTGCCACAGCAGCCGCCGCGGCCGACAAATGCGGCTGATTGATGGTGCGATAGAATTCGGCTGTGTACGAGGACATGTGAAAATTCCATGGCGGTATGCCATACTTGGGATAGGTGGGTGTGGGCACCACCACGGAAGCGGCTACAGCAGCAGCCGAAGCAGCGGCCACAGCGGCTGCAGCGGCCAGTGCTGCGGCCTGTGTCTGATTGGGATCACTTTCGACATTAACACAATCGACATCATCGTCATCATCCTCGTGCTCCACATCCATGTGCTCGGCCTCATCATCTGTATGATCCACATCGACGCCCTCATCTTCACAGCAGTCACTCACATTGATCAGCTCATCCTCTGAGCCGCTGGCGGTGGCTGCTGTCGCTGAGTGCTCCACCGTTGTTGTTGTTGTTACTGTTGCCATTGGCGAGCAGGCATCAGTGCTGCTGCTGTTGTTGTTCTTTTTCAGGCACAAATCCTCGGGTTCGGCTTCAAACTGATAGTTGACCGGACGCTTCTTTAAAGGACACTTGCTGTAGTTCTTTTCCACTAGCATATGCTCGACGGTATGCATTTTGAAATTGTTTTTTGTTTTTCTTGCTTGTATTATATTTAATTATTGTCACAGTATAAATTCTTAACTGCCTCTGTTGGATGCTGTTTCACATAAACATCGCGCTGCGCACAAAACTTGACGAACTGAACGAACTAAATTTGGGCTTGCCGTCAATCTGTTTTGCTTTTGCTTTTGCTTTTTCTGTTGCTGTTGCAATGAACGAAAGAGAAGAACTGAAACAAGACGATGCTGGCAGGCGTTTTATAAGCGGCGCTCTAGCGCTGCGCGCAGCCAGAGAGCGCGAGAGAGTGACGTTAGTGAGTGTGTGTGTGTGCGTGAGAGAGGGAGTAAAAGAGCGGCAGTTACCTGCTCCCTTGTATGCCTGGCTGACTACCTGACTGAGACTGTGTGCGTGTGTGTGTGTGTGTGTATATTCGTTGTTGTGTTTGTCTGGACTGCTGAGTTGCGTTGCGGCCAATCGCAGCGCTCTGCGCCAAAACCGGTTTATATATGCTTATATATGCTTTATATACTTCGGAGCGGGTACACTTGCACCAATCACTAACGCCGCCGCTGCAAAAACAACAACAATCCGAGTGCAGCTAAATGCCGTTATGTTTGCTATGGTGTGCTATGGCAGTGTGGCCCCCAGTGCCCAGTGCAAGAGAGCGAATCCAGTGGCGCAGTCCGATTACAGGAATACGCGTGCAGTCAATTCCTCTCTTCCAATCATTCGCCGCACGAGTCAACACGAAGTCCCGACAGCGGCTGCGACTGCGAGTGTGACTACAGAGAGCACCAGAGCGTAAAAAAAGAATTGAAAACCCACAATAATAAAGCAACTACAATTCGGAATACTAACATGTAATACGTACTCTTAGCTTTACGTACTCTGGTTCTGGTCTCTTCTCGGGGGTGGTAAATGGATCTTGCGCAGTTTATTCTGATACAATTCAAGACGCGTTCGAAGTCAAATTGAATTTCAATAATGAAGACGCATTAAAAATGACAACTGCAAAATGTCTAACAAACAGAGTTGCAATTCAGCTAAACTTATCGAACTCTGTGAATGGCACTTGACAATCACACTAAATGACATTAATTATCGATTACGGAGCAAGATGTACAATTTGTTTTTTACCTGAATTGCAAAAAGAGTAAGATGAATATTGTTTTGCTCATCAGGTGCAGGTCTTGATAAGTAGAGGACCTGATCCGTTAATAAAGGTAAGACAAAGCACAGGTAAAACGCAGCACGTGTGACAACTAATATAGGCACAGGTAGGGCTTATTTATCAAAGAAATAGTGGAAGTGAAAGAAGTTTGTATAACAAATAAATATATTTTTATAAAATATGTATGCACTTAAATAAAACAAATATATAAATTATGTACTTATTTATTATAATTTCTGAAAATTTATTGGTTAAGAAATGGAATTCAAGGAAGCCAACAACTAAAAAATACATATAATAATACAATAATACAATATAAATTCAAAATATAATTACTACATATACATCGTACGCAAGTAAATAAGCTCTCACATAACGCTCTCTTAAGCCACAATGAAATTGCTCTTTGCATTTTATTCGTTTCATTTCCAATCTGTTCCACGTGGCGCTCTTAGCGCTCTCTTAAAACGCTGCCCCATTAAAACGGCGCATGCTTAACCAAGTGTCGCTTGTTAATCGACTCCGACAAGGGTTTAACTCGTAAATCTAAATTTAGACGCACAAATCCTGCCACACACACACAGAGTGCATGTTGAGCAATTAAAAAACAACACATGCAATGCTCTCAAGTGGAGCCACCCGCAGCAGCAACAGCCACAGCAGCTGTCAAAGGAAAGAAACAAACAAACAAACAAACACTTTCAGTGTTGTTTGTCAGATAAGAAAAAAAAAGGTGTTGGCTGGGCTCTAGCATTGGGCTGCATTGCTTCATAAATCATGCTCGAATGCAAACCTGTGCCAATTGCCATGTTCTGCTTCTTCTTCCCAGAATTCTGCGGCCCACACAGGCGCACATTTAACTTAATTAGCGCGCTTATCAATTGTGTTCTCCTTTTTGTGTGACTGTTGCTATTCGCTTCTGGGAAGTCCCAGTCGTAGTCTTTGGCAAGCGCAATCTCTCGTCAGGCCACGGCCAACCAGCATAAATTAGTGAGATAAAACCCGGCGCAGCATCCAAACTGACCACGTACTGTGCCAGTTGCAATTTACATGCTCAGCGCCAGTGGTTGAGCATAGGTAGAGTCCAGACTCAGCTATCCTCTTCCCCTCTCGCTCACTCGCGCGCTTATCTTATCGTACCTCGTGGCTTGGGCAACTGTCGCCCACTGTCTATCTGCCTCCTTCTGTTCCCTCTCTCTCTCTCTCTCTCTATCGTTCTTTCTGCATTGCCTCGATAGACTGTTAACAAAGATTTAATGATCTTGTTAACTAATTTTTTTCACGTTAGTCTTTCAGCTCCAGCCAGGACCACCCAACAGGTGTGGCCTACTGCTAACCGCTGCGCAAGTTAATTAGCTCACGTTTGCTACTGCCTTAAATCATTTAGAGAACAAGTTTATTGTCGCCCGTTGACAAGTTCTTGGCCAATAAGTAGAGCGCTGCTGCTGCTGCTTCTGCTGCATTTTTTCCCCAATCAGCTAGCTCTCTTGGGTGGCATTGAATTCTACGAGATTTATTTACAACATTTTTAGTTGTCTTGTGCTCCTTAAACATAATATCCTGCTACAACAACAACAATAATATAAAAAAAACCCTAAAACATTTATGAAACTTTCACAGCAACCAAAACGCCGCGGGTGCACATGCTCCAGCTTCCCCAGGTTCAGAGATCTCCATAAGCCGCACGCACTTTCATCGAGTGCATCGATCGCACGCAGATCCGTGTCGGCGCATCTTTTTCATTCAGTTGCTCTCTTTTTTTTTTGTTCGCCCTTTTTGGGGCCAAGCCCGTGAGGTAGAGTCAATAAAAATGCTCGATTGTAATTTTCACTGTGCTGCTGCAATTATTGCCTCAGCTTTCAAATGCTGCGGTGGGCCCCAGCACACTTCTCTCTCTCTCTCTCTCTCTTTGGTGTCTCCTGGCTTCGCTACAAAAGTAATTTTCAATTTTTACTGCCTGCTCGGAGCATAAAATATAAAGCACAACTCTGTAGATATCTGTGTAGCTCCACCTTCACTCTCTCTGCCTCTGCTTCAACCAACACACACACACGCATACACGCACACACACACACTTGTTAATGCCACACGTTGCTCGTTTTGCTTATCCTCAGACTCAACAAGTGTCTGTGGCTTTTTGTTTTTTATTATTATTTTGCCTGCGTGTCCTTAAAACGCTTAAATGCAGCAAGAAACACGAGTTTTTCATGTATTTCGAAGCAGACAAATCTCATTAAAAGGCGTCGCGTTGCGTCGTTCGTTCATAAGGAAGTCTCGCAAGTCTCTCCAATCGCTCAGGCCAGCGCTTGACCCCTTTCGCTCTCGTGCTCAAAAGGCGTTGTATTTAAAATGTCGTTAATAATTTGTTGCTCTGCCTCAGACACAGAAACAGTCGCATACGTGGCAAAGCTCAGTCCCTTGGCCGCATTTGTTTTCTTCTTCTTCTTCTTCTTCGACTTCATCTCGGTATTCTCTTTTTTTTAAAGCTTGTCGTAAAAATGAGTTTTATTATTTCTGTTTCACTGCCTTTAAATAGGATTATACCTTTAGAGCTGCTCATGTTGTGCGGCTCTTGTATCTTGTTTCATCTTGCAACAAATAAACTGAAGTTACAAAAACAATAATAATAATAATATTGCTAAAATATTTTGACCAATTTATACGCTTTCCAATATTATGAAATTCTCAACCAAAATTATGGAATACTAAAAATATACTAAAATTTCTTTATGAAAAATGTATTTTTGCTTTCCAAAGTTTTACAACACTTAAATTGATTTTAATTAAATTTTAAATTCGATTTATGTCTTAAATATGTCTAACATAATATATGGATTTTTTCTATTAAAAGCCTTTGACTATATCACAGTTAATAGCTTTTAAACTATACTTAAAGCTTTGCTCAAATATTAATTTTTTTCTTTTATTTTTACTCATTTTACAGCACTAAACCGTGCCATTAAATTCTCTGCCTACATGTAAATTCGCGCAATCAGCTATGTTTACGTATGTAAATTATAACAAAAACTAAAAAAAAAATGAAAGAAGAAGAAGCAAAATAAATAAATAATGTCGTGGAATTGTAAAAGTTCAGTCAGGCACTAACAACGTGATTTTTCAAACAAAAATGCCTTCAGATGTAAATTGCCTGTGGGCAGCAAAATAGAACAAGTAGATGAAGGAAAAGAATAAGAGCAGGAGGATGAGATCTGGAAGAAGTGAAGTTTTTTAAATTGGAGCTCAAAGATTCTCCCACAGCCCACTGCACTAGTTTCCCAATGCCTATTGATGCCGCGATGACAATAATGTTGTCTGCGCTTCGTTACGTGTTGCTGTTGCTGTTGCTGCTGTTGTTGTTGCTGTTGCAGTTGCCGCTGCTGCTGCTGCTGCTTCAGCTCTGGCCATAGCCAGTGCATTGTCATTGTCACCATAACAATTTAGTTTGCCTTTTTCTGCATTGGCCAGAGCCTCCCCGCTGTGCTGTGCATTGTTTGGGCCGCGCACGCTGCGCCGATTTCCCAGAATTGACACCTTGCTCTGTCTGTCCCACTGTTCCACTGTCTCGCTCTCTCCACGCCACTGTTGCCTCTTCAAGATTTGCTACAGTTTTGTGTGCAGACGCGCCAAGTTGTCTGCCGTGTGTGTGCTGTTAGCTGGTGTAATCAGCCCGGGCACGGCGTGTGGAATCTTTTGGCACATTCATCATTCCAGGCTGCCATTGAAACAATTGTTAAACTCACACACACACACACACACACCTAGGTGCATATATTTGTTTGTGTATGTGTCTGCGACCAGGTGTTTGCTAAGGAATTTCAATTTGCATAAATTTGGTTCAGATTTGCGTACAATAGGACCTTAAGGCAGCGGGCGTAGCTGCTTGAGGATAAGCAGCAGTTGCACTGCTACACCTCTAGTGCCTCGAGTAGTGCATAATGATCGATGCACTTCGGGATTGTGCGTGGCTTCTAATGAAGATGTTGCTCTGTTGATCTATGCTTCTGATGGAAGGCTGCAGCAGATATCAGATCATTTACTATTAATATAAATATATAATCAGCTGGGATCATGCAAATTTGAGAGCGACTAAACAGTATTTTTTCGTATGTTTGTAAATAAACTCTTACTAAGTTGTTCTCTATCAGAATCGTCTCTATATAGCAAATATCACAAACAAATAGAGTATATTATGATACATACATATATACATCTCTAACGCTTATTGGTCAGTCACACAACTATTTTCATGACACACGCTATATATATTTATATATACTCTAATCATATTATAAGTCTCTGAGCAAATGCAGGTCTAAGCTATAGAGAAGCTGCGCTCGGCTCTATAAACTACCTGCCCTCAAGAGCGGTTTGGCTATGCTGTACTCTTCCCGATTCTTAGGAACTTCGGTATAGCTATGCCTATTCGGGCGCTCAAGCGCTTCGGCTATGCTATGCCTTGCTCTGCTTATAAAAGCTGCGACTATGCAATGCCTTTCTGGACACTCCAATCTCTAAGACTTAAATTTCCATAGTTCCAAGCGAACGAAGCGCTGAGCAGCAAAAAATTTAGATTTCTCTGTTCGTGTCGAGCTGCCCTTACTGCTTCTACTCGAATATACTCTTTAGGCATAGCATAGTGGAGGGGCTTATGACTATGAAATATATATTCTCATATACGTAGGTTAAGGTAACCTTAAGATTTGCTCCAACAATTCCATATATAGACTAGGAGGTATATTTTATCATCCCATTTCATATATAGACTAGGTATTTCGGACGTAAATCGAGAGCTATAAAAGCTAAAAATATAAAGTGTATAGAAGTTCTTTTACTAAACGAAACATAACATAAATTACAAATAAAGTTTTATTAAAGTTGCTAGCCATATAGATGCAGGTCCTGAAAATGCAATGAAAGTCTTTAAAAAACGAATGCAATCAATCAAGAAAGAATTTAACCATAAATCCTATCCACAACACCTTTAACCCAGTGAAAGAATAATTCCTCACTCATTTCTCTTCCATTTAGAGCATATTTTCTTGTATACAATTCGCATCAGCTAGATAACCTGGCAGCCCAGCTGTGCCTGGCCAGATGGCTGAACAACTCATTTCGGGACAGACCACCTGATGCCGAAGGCGTGCAAAGGCAGCGCTAATGCACCACCTACTGCTACTGGCACAAAAACAAAGAGGAAACAAAGCGCAGTTACATTAGGAACTGCGCAAAATCGAAACGAAATAGAGAAGCAGAGCGATACAGAGAGCAGGGCTAGACGCCTGCTAAGCAGTTCATTTGTTCGCAGATTAGGCAGCGATGCGGCAGGACAAAGCTAAACAGAGTTGTATGGCTTTCTAAATAGCTGTGGGCCTGTGGCGATAGAGAAAGAGAGAGAGAAAGAGAGAGAAGAAGAGAGAGATGGCTATAGAAACTAAACTCAAAAGCCTTCACGCACCGTGAGAAAGCAACAGGTGTGTGGTCGTGTCGTCTTTTGAGCAAATGTTAAGCCCGGCCAGGTCGCTTATCTGGCATAGTTTATCGGGCACCTGCTTGACCAACAAATTGCCCAGGCAAATAAACCCATTTGGTGTGGTAAATATGCTCGTGTCATCAGAAATCACGATCACAACGATTTCATAGCCGTTGGCCAAAAGCAAACAAATTCAGGTGCTAAACGTGTTGTGCGTGTTCAAATGACATTTCATTTATCTTTCATGTGGTCAGCCAGTTCAGGCAGTCCAGGCAGTCCATGCAGTGGACGGGTCGACGGGTCGAGCTTCTATTTGTTCATAGTTCAGGTATTTATTTACCAACAGCTTGGCAAACGCTTAACAAGTGCCTGCGGTTGCTGTTTGTTTGTATTTGCATTTAGTCAGGCTCGATGACAAGATAATAAGAGAATATATGTATATATATATGTATATAAATATATACAAGTTATGTTGGATGCTTCAACTGGTTATCGCAAGGGTTATCCTGATTTCTGTTTTGGGTATCAAAACATATTTATTTTCTTTACTTTTTTCGAGATAAGTTAAAGCATTTATTTTTATTTTTATTTTTTTATTTATTTTTTTTTTAAATATTTTGTTTTATTTATCATCTTGGAATAAATATCTTGAAGTTTATCTACAAATATAGAAGAGCTGATAGATTTTCTTCATGATTTTTCTCTGTCAAATTTAGCTGAAAATATTATTTATCCTAAATAAATTTTCAATTTAATCAATTTCCAACTTTTTCATAAATTGGTTTTCCGAACATCTTCAAAATTATAAAGCTCTGCTTTAGCATAAAAAAAAACTTCTTTTAGATTTCTTTCTTACTCTAAGTTCGTGTCTAATCAGTAATCTCCATACAAATATATTCCAAACATAAAATTCAACATACTCGTCTATATCTCTCCCCACAAAAACAGCAAAAACTCATGAGCGCATCGTACTGTAAAACTTCAAGAGCTACTCGAGCTAAGAGTATTTCCAACAAATCTCAGCTCTCACTTTCAATAGTGCAAAATCAATCTATCGCTGCTCTACGCTTCAGCATCCAATTTGCAGCGTACCCTCATAGCGCAGGGCACATGCCAATACAAAAACTGAATTGTTGGCTGCAGGTCGACTTACCTACTGGATCAAACTCTAAATCCTCAAACAAAGGGCAACATGGCAAAAAAAAAAAAGGAAAAAGTATTATAGACAAATGTGGGCATACTTTTGCCTTTGGCACAAGGACAGGTGATGCGCGTCTATCCAGATTCTACTTCTTCTCTCATCTCTTTTTTTGTTTTCGTCGAATGCCACACAGGACTCGAAAGTCAGGTCTGGAACCTGTGCCTAGGATGTGCTGATGCCTATCGCTATTATTCGCAAAAAAAAAAAAAAATAAGCAGCAGAACAAAAAGAAGTGCACACAAAAGCGGGCAGCCAGACAGCTGACAAATCTGAAGAGATGAAGATGCTATTAGAAATCCAGAGACAGACAGAGAGAGCGTGTGCGAGTGAGAGAGGGAGATAGGAATGCCAGCCAGCTGCCTGGCCATGGCTCTATCTTCGGGCTTAGGACATGCACCGTCCCTTTTAACTTGGTTCAGTTTTTGGCAAGGTGCCAGGATTGCGTCATGCACAGACAGTGCGCCCTCGGCAAGGTGGTCTGCTATGACTCTTAGTTTAGAGCGAACTGTCAACATAAATCTTGCTTATATATATTTTGTCATAATTCAGTGTAGAGATCAGAGATCTTCTTTTTTTTTTACTCTGCTTTTTAATTGATTGGGAGCGGAAGTTGCTGAGCATCGCTTCATAATGCCATAGACCTATTATTAATTGTCATAAATCTTGATAAAGCAAAGATTGTACAAAATGAGCTCAAGCTGCAAACCAAGGGCCAAGCTCGGGCCTAAACCTTTCATTAGGCAACACTTTGATTTTTGAACTGTTGCTCGTTTACGTTTTTCGTCAAATTACATAATGATGGCCAGCCTACTCGAAAGACCAAAAAGAGAGAGAGAGGGAGAGAGAGAGACAGACACGGGCTTGAGTCCTTGCCACGCCTCAAACACACACACACACACACACACAAAGAGAGGCCGCACCTTTCGTGTGCGTGTGTGGGTGTGGAACGAACAGACAGTCGAAATAAAAGCAATCCTTTTTATGACCGCCGCGGTCCACTTGACAGTTTAACCAAAAATGCAAACCGTTGAAATTAAGTTAAATAGTTTCTTGTTAAAGCAAACCCTTTTCTCGAGTACCGTTGCTTTTCAGCTCTGGCTTCGTGTTGCAAGCGCACCTGCCAAATGATTAATCATTTTGTGGCCCCGAACTCGTCTGCCTTTAACACCTTTACCCTCTTCTCTACCTCCCTCACACACTCTCCTGCTCTCTCTCTCTCTCTCTCTCTCTCTTTCTTTGTTAGCTGCACACGTCGCCTCTTCAATCCATCGTTGATTTTTCTTTGACTCTTTCACTTCTCATTTTTGTTGAATGCTAAAAGCTCATCAATTATACGGCATACATCTGTCTTTTTAGGGGCTTGCTGCACCGCTGCGAGGCGCCAAAGGTCGCGCTTTTCTCTTTTCATTTCG
Source organism: Drosophila borborema (assembly GCA_030914335.1). Lineage (NCBI taxonomy): Eukaryota > Metazoa > Arthropoda > Insecta > Diptera > Drosophilidae > Drosophila > Drosophila borborema. The sequence continues at coordinate 6,660,599 of JAUESP010000305.1, forward strand.
TTGCTAAGTCTCTAATCATGTCCATCAATTTGATGGCTGCACATACGTGGAGTCTGTCTATGTTGAATGAAATCGCCTCGCTGGGCGTGCTAACGCTATTTATTTACTTTGTGGGCGGTCGCAGCATGAAATCTTTTAATGCTTTACTCTAATTTAATCTTAATTACAAATTTTATTTTATTTTAATTACAATTTCTTTGGGTATATGCTCTAGATCATGGACTGACTGACATTATTCTTATCTTCCAGGATTGGCTAGGCTCTTGAGCTATTTAATACATAAAACTGTACAAAACTTATTTGATTTATTATTGTTGATCTATACGAATAGGAATTTAATGCTGTGCCTAGAATTTGTCACGTTCTAGTTGTTGTTAAAGGGTAAAACTTTGGGTGGGCTCTTTTATAGTAATAGAAAAGAGAATGGAGCAATATTTCAACTGTCATTCTGTTGTTGTTTCTTGAATCTGATTGCTTTAAGTCTGAAACTCTTAACTTTTTTGAAAAAGTATAAGGAAAGTCTTCATAATAATATACACTAAAACTGATACGACTTTTAGTTTATAGTTCGTTAGAGTTCTCACAAATGAAAGGAAAAATATTTAATATAATTATATAATTATAAAGAATTTCAGTTGTTAAAATAATCTTGAGGGTTCTCTCAAAAATCTAACATCTTTCATTCCAACAAATTTTCTATTGCACTATACCAAAGAGAATTTCCAATAAATCCTGATATGATACTATGAAAATTCAAATTGATTTTCATTCAACAATGCTCCTCTGGCAATCTTTCAACGAGGCCAAGGACCTACGCATTGTCATATGCAGACACGACTCATAAATCCAACGAGAGAGAGAGAGAGAGACAAACGCGATGCACTTTAGGCGCACGCGCAGATGTTTTTACAGGATTTTCATTAGTGTCAGCACTCGTTGCATGCAGCTCAGGCGCATTTGAATAAATAAAGTGTGTGTGTGTGTATGTGTGTGTGCACTCACCAAAGAAAACATGTCAGGTCCCAAATATAATTGAAAAGAAAGAAGAAACGCGCGCGCGCGCATCTATAAATCAACGCGCCCAGGATAATGCATCCACGAGTGTTGAGCGCTAATTTTGGCTCGTTGCGGCATCTGTCCAGGAGCTGAAGCAGCAGCAGCAGCAGCAATAACAAAGCGGCATCGAGTGGCTTCGCTTGAATGCAATGCGAGAAATGAAGATCCCTTGTGAAGAGAGGGAGAGAGAGAGAGAGAGAGAGAGAGGGAGAGGGCGAGAGAGCGAGAGGCACAGCGCGTAATATGAGGCAGCCTCGCCTGGCTAGTGCACCTGGCCGTGATTTGGTAACAAAGCTGAACACGACTGAACTACTTAGAGTCAGACATGGAACAGGTTGACGACGCACGAAACCAGCTTCATAGCGGTCAAAGTAAAATAAAACAAAAAACTAACAGCAAAAATTATAATATTAAATTTTTATTACATTAAACAACGACAAAAACAACAAGAACAACAACAACAACAACAACTGAGTGGTTGTGCCTCCCTTTACGGAGACGACACAAATCAGATCAACCGTTGCCTGAACCGTGATGAACCTGCCGCGCAGCGAGCGAGCAAGCTCTGGTCCCGTTGTGTGTGCTGTACGCCGTCTGATATTGCAACATTGCCACATTGTCCACAAGCGGTAAGTGCCCCAATCCCCCCTCGCTCAACCATTAAACTTCCAGCTGGTGGCACGAGCTTAATGTTGTCGTTATACATTTTACAGGTTGACGACACACGAACCAGCGCGATTCACAGTTTGCAGTGCAGTGCAGAGCAGCTTCAGTTGCGGCCAGTCGCGCTCCCTTGTGTCCATGTGGGGGGCGTGCATCCAACACACATATCCGTGCAACCACAGGCCATGCACGCCGCCGCCGGCGTGTTGCACTTTTTGTTTCTTTTTCTTTTTCCTTAACATTTGAAATTGCTAAAACAGGGCATATTAGTTCTTTTGAATATGTCAATTATAAAAGTAGTTTGTTAGCATCAAAATGAATATCTGATTGATCTGAGTCATTTACTGAATACTCATAATAATCAATAGCAATCTACAAGAGTAGGAGATCTTTGCCACGCTGAGCTTAGGAAGAAGAGGTAGAGGCTACTTTTTTGATATCCTGCCAAATCTGTAAAGTTGATAATAATCACATTTTGTACTCAAGCTCTCGCAGAGACTAGACAGGATATTTAGTAGACAGTAATTATGTTTTGCAGAGCTCCTGGCATAACTAAATTTAATATTCTAAAGTCTAAATTCAAATTACAAGCATAATTCTTCGACTCAAAAGTTTATTCATTAAGTTTCACTTCATTTATTATTAAATGATAAAAAAAAGCTGAAACTTTTCTCATCTTTGCAGAGTATCTTCAAGCCAAAAACTGCCTGTTGGAGTTACCTTTACTTGTTACTTATATATATTTACTTGCCACACCGACTTCAGTCATCAGTTGGGGGCACAGTGCCCGACTGCAGCCTAACAGCTATTAAGTTTGCCCGCTTTGCCCATTTTGCATATGATTTTTGTTGTTTTTTGTTTTTTTTTTGGGACCCTCGGGGTCAGCACACGCGGGTTATCGTCCGGTTTATGGTGCCATCGAGGAACGCGCGTCATGTTTATAAAGAAATTCTTCGCTGTTCACATAATACGAGTAATTTTCTTTTGGCAACGTGTCGTCAATGGGCATCCATCGATGCCTGGCGGCAACACCGAATGGGAGCTGCTTTGGCCAAGTACCCAAGTACGTCATGTGGTTCGTTCGTTTTGTCTTTAATGTTTTTATAATGTGTTTGCTACTTGTTGAGAAGTGAGCTTTGCTGTTTTCTGTTTTAATAAAGATTATAATAATTATTAAATTGTTATTTATATATAAATATAAATATTTAAGACTGTTTATTCTGTTTAATGAGTTGATGAATATTAAACACTCAGATTCCCCTGTGGAGCAAAAGGCACATCAATAAATGTAGAAAGGCAAGGTCTTTGGCTTTTCCGTCTTACATACTGCTCATTAATAATATAATAATAATAATAATAATACTAATTAAATACTATGACTCAATATATCATAGTGAGAGATGTAGACTCAATAATATAATATAATAAAGAAATTATCATTTGCATTTGCATTCTAAAAATTTTATCTACGCCTATATCCTGAAAATATTAAGAAAAATCTATATACAGATATAATACTTATATAAAAAATTATTTTTTATTTTATAATCAACGTTAAAATGCGTATATTTTTTAATAAATTCCTTTATTAAATTATGAAATGCAAATATTATTTTTTAACAAACATTTAAAACTTAATCATTCAACACAATACATATTTGATATATAGTTCAAAAATAATTCTAAAATATTTATCATTTTACCTGCACAACTCTGTACATAAGAAATAAATCTATTTCTCATTCCAAGATACTTTTGCAACTCAGTTAGGAATATTCAATTGTTATCTTATTCCTGTTACCAATTTGCTGGAAACAATGCTCAATTTCAATTCTTCCCAGAAGCGAAACGGAAATGCGATGCTGTAAAAATAAATTAGAAGTGGAAGTAACAACAATAATATTGTAGGTGTATTTTTTGTTGTCAATTGTCTCCGTTTGGCAAGGCGTGTCATTTTCACTTCCTGCTGCCTTCAAAGAAAAACGAGACACATGTCAAGTTGTCTCTCTCTCTCTGTGTATTGCAGGTGCACATCAGGTGCATTTTTGTTTGATTTTTTACTCTTCTCACATTGAACTTAATAGCTAGGCAGTGCAAACTGTAATTGAAACATTACCATCGCCTGTCAGTCGTTTCCATAAGCAAAATTAATCGTTTCCTTTCATATTTAAATCGGAGCAGGCCTGCCAGCAGCAAGCATATCAAGCTAACTTTTTCAAATGCCACCACGCCCACTTAAGTGGCGGCTGAAAACCAGTAGCCGCATGCAACTGCCACCGAGGGCAAACGTTGGCTGCAATCAAAATCTTCAGCCACCGCCGCCACCACTTTCACACGTCCACATCATCCACATGCACATACACATCCACAACCACATCCACATCCACAACGTCATCATCATCGTCATAATAATAATCAACATTTTAGCTAACAACGTCAGCCTGCATTCGCAATAAACGTTTCACGTCAAAGATTGATCATTGCGGCCAGCCCAGGCTGCGGCTCAGACTCATCCATTTCGCCCAATCAGCCACACCCACAAGATGCAATACTGCAGTTAAAAGCCCTCGCAGCACACCACGCCTACCCGCCTCCCCTCCCCATGCATTAAAATGGCTTAAAAGTTGGGCAGAGGTGGCAAGAACTATAACCAGTAGGAGCGCATAATTGAAGTACTAGAAGTACTAGAATTTGTCATACTCTACCTGAGAGTAAATTTATTTGACAGTTTCCGATTCAATAAAAAGTGGGGATTAAAGTGAAGCAAGGAATTAATTATTTATGAATAATCAACCGAATTTGTTTGAGATAAAATCACAAAATTATTTATGTTTATATTATTATTGGTATTATTATATATATAATAATCTCAACAACATCTCTTTAGATAAACTTTTAGATCAACAATACATTTATACTGAATAATATATATAGGTACTAATCTGTCTCTTCACAATCTTCACAATCCATCAACTCTATGCAGCGAAAGCTGCCTGAACGCCCACTGTCAGCTCAAGCTTACAGCTTACAGCTTGACAGGGTACATAGGGTATATATCTATCTATATATAGCAAACCATTGGCTTTTGGCTTGCTGCTTCCGTTGTGCTCAACTGTGCTGCAAGGTGTGTGGCAGCAACAGTAGCTGCCACCGCTACTAAAAGTGCAACAATTGCCAATTTCGTTGGCTGCGCCCAAAAATATAAAAAAAAAGAAACGCAGCCAGCCCAACAGGTACGCAAAAGCCTAGCTCAATGGAGGCGATGCCAATTGCTGTCTGTCTCTATCTCTCTCTCTCTCTCTCTCTCCGTCTCTTTGTGTGCTTGCGACCTGTGCCCGGCTGTCGCTGCACTCCATGTTGCCTTCATTTTTCTACAACTGCTGCCACATGCTGTGGATATCTATGAATGGGACGCAGCGTCTCATTCTCAACTTCCATTGCATTGACTCGAAGGCGGTGCTACATCATCGTCGACGTTTGCGACGTCAACTTGTTGCGATTTCGATTTCCTGTGCGCAAAACTTTGACGTCTGCTGGGTCACCTTGCCAAGCAGGAGGGGCAGGAGTAGAGGAATTCGTAATTGCTCTGAAAAGAAATTTCCATATGATAATATTTATTCGCTGGAATATGCCCACAACTCATCGGTCTAAACGTCTAAACGTCCAGCTACGCCCGCGCTCCACGCAACACTCACTCTTCATCTCGTTGCTGTTGTTGTTGTCTATTTGACACTGCGCAGGCGGCGAGGATGCACTGCAAACAGTGTGTGGGTGGTCGCCAATTGCAGCTTCAACTGCTACTCGCTGCTGACTCGTCGTCGTCTGGGGCAGCAGTCAGTTTTTGGGTTACCTTCGACTGACTCTGCGGCATTCGTGTTCGCATTTTATTTTTATTTCCATTTGGCCAACTGGCACTGTCGTTTATCGTTCAGCTCTACTCCTGCATCTTTGGTTTTATTTTTACGTTGTTTCTTCTTTTTTCTTTCTTTATTATCTAGTTGGCATTTTAGTTGAATTGTTAGCTTAGTTTATGTGCTGATCCCAACTGTTGCTTCGTCTTTTATCTGCGCTCCTCTACTACTCCTGCTCCTCCGCCTCCTCCTCCTGCTCCTGAATTATGCAAGCTAGCCTCGCATTGGCAATTGGAATTGCCAATCTGCATTTCTAAATATACATTGAATTGAATATGGTCCGTTAGCATTACGTTTGATGCACTGACTATTTGCTAACTTATCGTTATTCAAATTTTTACTGCTCTGCTGCAGTGTTGCAAAAGGCCAAGCGCTATCGATAGGCGATAAAGAGAGTATTAACTCTGGCAAGGCATTTAAAAATTGCAATTTATTTCTCATTAATCAATTGCAATTTTGAAGAGATAATAGAGAGAGAGAGATAGAGAGGGAAATAAAAAGTAAAAAGTTCATCTAGAGCTGAAACTCTGTTTTCATTTAGTCCAGTGTTGTGAAACGCTGTGCTTAATCGATTGGCAATAAAACCAATGGCAACATTTTCTTATTTCAAGTTTAGTGTCAATTCTAATTATTCAATTGTCATGCAGTCTGAATCCATTTAAATTCATCTCATCTGCAGCTTGAATAATTGTAAAAGAAAACTCAAGTCAGCCGCACACCTTGCATTAGCAAATAATTCAAGTAAGTTAACCCGCATCTACCCCTATGGTTATCAGGCCACATTTTCAACTTGTAAAAAAAATATATATATAAAAACAATGATAATTAAAGAAAAGAAAATACATAATTAGGTCGACGCCTTGTGGCAGCAACAACTGCACCGACGGCACGCGTAATGAACCTGTTCGGGAGCAAAAGCAACTCGTCCGGTGTCGGCGGCGGCGACGGCGGCGGCACACGCAGCCAACAAAGCGACTGACTGAGGCACACATACACACCTTGACCAGAATTTCTAATAAATTTCTAGCTAGGGGTAACAACATGTCACAACAGCAGCTTAGGGCTCAGGTAATGCCTAGTTTAAGTATGCGCCCGAGCACCCTCATGACTGACTGGACGAAGCGGGACGGGCCTGAATTGAACTGGACCTTCCACTATGTGTTGCGGGAGTCAGTGGTGCGGGACGGGGTAGTCGCAAGTTGACGGGCGACAGTCGCGCGTCGTTCTTACTTAATATCCGCTTAGAGCATTTCGGTTCTCTCGGACTCGCTGTCCTAGTTCTAGCATTCCATCATGCTCACTGTGTTTTTTTGAATAATTAGTCGCTCGTGCCAGTCACCAGGTTATGTTTTCCTTTACCTTTTTTTGTTGTTTTGTTTGGTCGCTTTCGCATTCCAGTGCACTTTGCATAACATGTCCTCGCTCGCTCCTGTTGCTGCAGTTGTGTGTGGGCAGGTTGAGTGCACTGTGCAGTGGAGAGGAACAAGTGCTATCCGAGTGCTGCTGGGCTGTTGCGGTCACTGATCGTGCACTCGACCGGTAAGGATCATGCTGGCATATGTTACCTTCTATTAAGCGCTTGCCATGCCATGCCAAAGGTGCAGAAGCGTGCCATAGCTTTGCTAGCCACTCGCCAGCAGCTGCCAGAAAGTACTTTTAAAGAACTTACACTCTCATTCCCCTTCTCATTTATTTATTTTTTTTCTCATTAAGATATGTCTAACGTTCCAATTGAGGTGCCCATGCAGCCCTATGCCGGCCGGCTGCTCATCATTGAGGATCTGATTGTGCCCGATCCCAGTGACGATGAGAAGCTGTCGACGGGCAAGAAGTCATTTTCGGTACCCAAATTTGGAGACATGGCGCGTCCCACATTCTTTGAGCCCAAAGTCATTGAGAAGACGCTGTTCAAGTATTGCGCTTTGGAGGGCGTCTGCAAGGATTTCAAAGATGATCTGGTCAATGCGTTGCTCGCCGCCGTGGAAACCTATATGAAATATGTGCTACGCACTGTGATCGAACTATGTGAGCACCGCTCGGGCAACAATTTATACAATGATCCACGCTGTTTGGTGAAGCACGATATGCGCACCACAATGATGTTTCTCAACGATCGCGAGGTGGCTGATTATGGCTGCTCAGATGATGATTCCGCCTACGGGCATCGCAGGTAACACTTGATAAATCACAATTAATATCAGCGTATTATATTTATTCAAATTCCAGGCGCTGGATGAAATTGCAGCGCAATCGCAACAATAATTCGGTCGAAAATGAAATGCGTTTGGAGTCAACGAATAATACGGCTATGATGGCATTGGGCGCACGTAAGCAAATTGGACAGGGCGGACAGACAACAGCTATTCCGGGGCAGCTGCCACAGCGTTCGTTCACCATACGCATCAAGCACATGAATGTTAAGGATATAATCCAATTCATGGAGGAAGACAAACGCTATTACAAATCCAAGTTGCTCTACGATGCGTACTTAACCTACAAGTGGTAGAGAGAGAGAGAGAGAGAGGGAGATACTAAAGCAGAGAGCGACAGAACAGTGGCTTAGGCATGTCTCTGCACGCGCGTTACGATTTCAATTACAATCATGTTCACTCTAGTTCACTATAGTTCAATGAACTTCCTTTTAAAATAAATCAGAACAAAAGCCCAAGGAAACAGGTGGTGTGTCCTTTGTTCAATGAACTGCTGCCGCTCAATTCTACTACTGCTGTTGCTGCTGCTGCTACTGCTGCACTTGGCATTTCAATGGAGCTCCATGAAAATTAATTTATTCCGTTCATGCACTTTGAACTTTTGTGCACTGATTGCAGACGCTGACGTAGACTCGAACTCAAACTGAGACTCAGACTCAGACACAGACACTGAGCCGAGACATTCGACGACAATGGCTTCGAGTACTTAAAGGAATATCCGGCCGGCCGGCACACTAAGGCAGACAGGAAGCATATGCGCATGCGCTAGTCGCCAACTGTCGGTGTCGTCTCTTTGGAGGAAACGTGATCTTATCGTGCCGCTCATTATGTTAAGTGTGCTGGCAATAAAATCAAATCACAATCTACGCGTCTCCAATTGAACTTCAATTGAAGCCGTGCGCCAACTCTCTAGCCACTCACGTAGCCAATCCCCAACCCCCAACCCTAGGTTACAGTTGCGCATGCGTGCGGATCGTGCCGTGGCCAGCTATTTGTAGTAGCATTAGTTTTCATGTAATTGATAGCATTTCGGAATGGGTTAAAAGAATGACCATTCCATACATACGTAATTAGTAATGCAATGCGCATTAGACACTTCTGGCAGCAGGTATAAAGTGGAGCTGAACTTTTCAGTTGTAGCCGACATTAGCATATTTCAAATTATTATTATCGTAACAAATTTCGAAAAGTTTTGCTCTCGTAGTGCTTTCTAAGTGCTCTATTATAATATTAATTGTGTTTACTTGAAAGTTAATTAAGGTATGCCTTAAGACATATACAACATTTAGGCTCGCAATCATTTTAGAGGTATTCGGGGAAGATCAGCAGAGTGATAGAAAATATTTAAACTAGAATCTAGTATCTAGTATATAGGAAACAATCTGAAATTCCATTGGTATAATGTCTAGGCTAAATATATTTAATACTCTAGTCTTTTACCTTGAATTCCAATTTCTTCATCAAAGATAGTTGCATCATTTTAAAAAGTTCACAATGGAATATTATTAATTTTGATCACATTCATAGTAATTTTATGTAAATTCTATAGCATAGATCCTTCCCTGTTTATACTTCAGTTCATATTTATATAGTATAGATCAGACTGTACTTTTAATCCCATCCAAATAGTTTTGTTATTAGATAAGCATTCATTTGACGTCTAAACAAATTTCGAGTATGTCTACGTCTCTTCACGTTTTTTTTTGACACACCTGTCAGTGGTTATCCACCCCTAGGTGAACCTACATGTTGCCTACTTTGCTCCTGCATGTTAAGGACTCTTGCGATGTCTCTCGCTCTCCCAGCTGCTTGCCCACTTATCGGGCGCTTGTGCCGTCAGGCGTAAACTTGACAGGTAGACAGGAAAAGTTCAGACCCCCTTTATGTGAGGAAACCACCCCAAACATAGAATATGAACTATCGCCACTTGAGTATAGATCACTTTTCCGGCCGGAAGGAGACGATTCGATAGTACGCAAGGTGTATTTGCATAGCACAACGCTAACGCTGGGCAGGAAGGCGAATGCCAACACTCACACACACACACACACACACACGCACATTGATGCACCCCAAGCCCAAGCACTCGACAACGTTCCGTTAGGGCGCAAGTTGTGTGTATTATGATATATGAGTGTATTTGCTTAGCAGCAACAACAAAGAGTTGCTTTTGTATATGGAAAATGTTGCACCTTTTTTGCATAAGGTCGTCGCCTGTGTTTAGCCCTGTTCCGATCGTTGATGTTTCTTTATAAAGTAGCAGCTGTGCCAATACTCCGATCAGCTCAACTATATAAAACTGTGAAGCACCTTTTCATATGCTCATGTGTTCCATTTGTTTGCCTTGGCCCGGATAAAACCTTACGGGACTTGTGTATTGATTGCTGCGCGTCTCCCATTTTATCTGTTGCTCGTATTTACACACTTGTGGCCCGATAAGGTGCCCATTAGCAACATGAAAACATCTTTCCTGTCGCCTATTTACATACGTATGTATATAACATACACGTATATACACTGGAATATCGTTGCTTTTACAGGCATTAACGAGGCTAGCCGATGACGCTTCAATTTGTTGAAAGTAATTCACGCTATAAACTTGCCACACATTGCGCCACGTTTCGTGCAACGTGAAATTTGAGGGGAACTTTTATTCTTTTATTGAAGGTGCTTAACTTGCAATGGATCAAAGAAAAGTGAATCATCGTTAGCTTTCAATTGGCATAAATCAATATAAGACAGTTTACTTCTTTTGCGGAAGAAAACATTATCCTAAAAATGTTTATTAAATATTATATTATTTCAAGATTTTTGTAGACATTTTAAAAAGTATATTTTTAGATTTTACATCAAATCAAAAATATATAAAAATACAAATAATTATATTAAAATAAAACACATATATATTAAATACAATTTATTGTTTAAGTAAGTTTAAGTAAACATCAAATCAAAAATATATAAAAATACAAATAATTATATAAAAATAAAACACATATATATTAAATACAATTTATTGTTTAAGTAAATGAAAAAAAAAAAACTAAATATTTCCATACAAATACTAAGTATATAAAAATCCAATAAGGATCTTGGTAAACACGCATCCAATTGGATAAATTGCTATGAAATAATCTTATTCAGCTAATTAGATTAACGTCTCTAAAATATAGTGAAAATAATCAAAAAATTTTTGTTTTTAATAAAATTTCGCTTTTCTAGAAATCAATTTAATATTTATAGTTTTTTTTTTTTTTTTTTTGTTCGATTTCGCTTTCTATAAAGTTTCCCTTTCGCACATAAATCGAATTTTTCGCCGCTTTCAAAAGTTCGTTTTCGTTAGTTAATAAAGTTAAGCTCCTCCCATGGACATGTTAAGTTTCACTTGCTGATGCAATTTGCTTCCTCATAAAATATATCAGCTCCGTTTCTAATCTGCGCCATATGCTACGCAACGCTACGCCTATATGTAGACTGCTGTACATGCTGGTCCACTGGCCACCACTGGGCACTCACAAAGGAGCCATAAAAAACTATCGACACGTAACGATTTGTGCCGCTCCAGACACGCTGCTGCTGTTGCTATAGCTGTTAGCTGCTGCTGCTGTTGCTGTGGCTATTGCGTATTACGGCGTCTTACAGCGCAACCAAAATCCGTGCACAGCCCCCAAAGACAATATTTATGACTTTATTAACTTCAAAACGCAACAGCAGCCACAGCAGCAGCCGGCAACAAAGTGTTAAGCCTTGGCCAGGCGATGAAGTTGTGTAAATGAAATTAATCTTCAATAGACACAGGGCAATAAAGCGAGCGGCAGAAGGCGACCATATACAACTACAAGCACATTGCATACATACATATATGTATTTATATGTATGTATGTGTCTGACTATGTATATTCCCCATCCCAAAAACTCAAGCGCGCTGCCATTAGTCATTAAACAATTTTCCACTGAAGCAGCCGCAACTACCAAACTCCAGCATCTGCAGCATCTTGGCTGCTGCGTATTTTGTCAGGTGTCATAAAAACCGAATTTATTGCGCATGCGCAGCCCGTTGTTCCTTCATACGTGGCGCATTTTGTTACAGATTGTATATAGTTCTTCTTCTTCTTCTTTTTTATTCCACTCAGTTTTATTATTTAATTTTGTTTGCAGCAGGATTGTAAATCATGATGCGTGCGCGTTAAGGTGACAGCACTTTAGGGCACATAAACACACATAAACCCGAGCAGGTTGCTGGAATTTTAATTAAATGGAGCACGAAGCTGACTTTTACCTTGGATATGTGAATAAAAAAGAAAATAATGTAATATATGCAGTGGATGTTATATTACTATATAACTGGTTCATAATTGAATAAGGATGCGCATTTGCTAATGGCTCAATAAATATTAATATATGTGGACATGCATATTCTTGAAGAATTGGTTAAATTGATAAAAGTTGAATGATTTATGCATAGCTTTAAGCTAAGATATTTGAACAATGTTTTAGCTAGAAATTTTTTTTTAATTTATGAATTTTTAGCAAACTAAATGAGGCAAAAGTAACTGAGCTCATTATGAAAAGAAATAATAAATAAATGTATATAGGAAAATATCTTCTTTCTACCTTTCCAGTATGCAGCTAAATATATCTTGATCAGATGTCAATGGAATTTTATATGTAATTATTAAGCAATTAAGCTTGTTGGTTAAACACATAAACTTAAGGAAAAAGAAAGTCCTTCATAATAGATTTTAATCAATAATTGATAATTTATTATATGAAGCAATACATTAAAAAAAATTTTATTAATATTTATTCATATCTGAGAATTTTGGAAGCTCGACACTTAATTATCATATCATGTTGGCTCACAAAAAAATGAAGAGTAGACTCATGGAATGGTTCGATACGCAATTTATATAAATGCAATTTGCACTAAATATGCTCAGAAATGCCAAACTATATAAAAAGCAAGTTAAACCAAAAATTCACACGCTCTCGCCTGCGGGTGTTCTCTTCGGGAAGGGCACGTAACTCACAGAGTATCAATGTATGTGTGTGTGTGTGTGTGTGTGTGTGTGTGTGCTGCACTTGTTCCCACAAATTCCAAGGCATAGGCAATTTCCATGAAGCAAACAACAAGCAAAAATTTCACACTCTTGCATACAAAAGCAGAAAGAAAAAAATAAATAAAACAAAAAAAATACAAATTGAACAGAAGAAGAAAAAAATGGTAAACGAGAAATTTGTACTCTGTCGAAAAATGCCACTGAACTGCGAGCCGGTGAATGGAACCTGCTGGGGGCATGAGAAACTGGGAACTCGGCAAGAGAGTGAGACAGATCACAGCCATCAGCATAATCAACAAGATCACGCATCAAACGAGACGACAGCGGCATAAGAATGCAAACATTAAGAGATTTTATGCGAGTTGTTCACATGCCAAAAACCGAACAGCAAAACGAAGATAATAAAGAAGAAGAAGCAAATGAGACCGCAGGCAAACAAACTGGCAAACAGGTACACAGGACGATTATCCTGTCATTCACTTGTTGCTGCACACACACACAATATACAATATATATATATATCGTGGCATTAAACGAAATGTATCTCACACACAGGTAGTTCCAATGTTTCAGTGCTTTAACCCGTAGAAGGGCTGCTACACTTCCTGCACCCCGCTCTCCCTCTCACTCATCGGTTCATCAACGGGATCTCTCGGTTCGGATTCTGGGTAGCGTGTGAACCTGTTTCGTTTCCCTGCTAGTTTCCCAGCCTCTAGACCTCACCTCGTCTTCAGCTTCAGCAGCGATGCTGCTTTTATTTTTTTAAAATACATTTTTTTTGCATGATTTCATTTTCGTTTCGATGCTAATCTTAAGCTTTGAATTTTTGGCACAAATCGCCCCTTTTCGTTTTTTTTTTTTTTTTTTTTTTTTTTTTAATAGACAACTCGATTTGTTGTTATTGTTCCTGGCAATATTTTAGTGCGCATTTCGTGTTTCTCAATAATTTATTACAGTTGCCCAATAAACGAAGCTTTACTTTTTCAGTTTTGTAGCTCGCCGACAAAATCACAAAAAAATTGGGAACAAAATTCAAAGCAAAAGAAAAAAAAAAAAAACCGAAAATAATAATAAAATTTTTTTTATTGTCAAGCTCGCTCTTTATACTGCGATTAGCTTTTCAGCTTTTCTTACCTGCAATTTACATTCGTCTTATTGTTATTTCTTGTTAAAAACCTTAAAACTCCATTCGTCACACGCAAAAAATATATCTGTGGTTCCCACGCATTTTCAATTCGTGATTATTTATAATGCAAATCGCAGTGAAATACTTGTAAAAATCATAACGAATTTTTATTGTTCTGAATAGCAGTTGCTTGGCGGGCATGCAAAATTAACAGAGAGAGGTAAACTTTAAGTAAAAGTGAATGCATTTAGAGTAAGAGAACATTCAAATGGGCTTAATATTAAAAGAGAAAGCGATTAGTTATATATTTAGTCCAATTTTGAAGGGATTTTATGAATATAACTATTTCGAATAATAATAATACATAAAAGTAATGTTTCAATTGGAAGTCTGTACAATTAATATTTTTTATATAATCTTAGCTGTTCTATTTCAGAGATATTTGCTTTACATATTAAATTTTGTTGAGATGTATGTAAAATTAATATGTATGACAAAAATGATTTAGTTGAGTAAAATTGTATTGGAATAAGTAAAAAATTTCAACAGAAGATCTTTAACTAAAATTGAAGAGCTTTTAAATTTTTAATCAAATACTTTCTATAACAAAAACTGTATGAATATGGTCATATATCATTACATCAAATATTATTACTAAAATGGCTTAAACAAAACCATCAAATAAAAATAAAGTCTTACTAGATATTTGTCTCAACATTCATCTTATTACCATAAATGCAAACATCGCCTAACGAAATCTTCTTACCTTAATCTATCGTTTGCCAGCTCACTGCATTTTCTGCGCTCTCACTTACTGCAAGGATAACATTTAAAATACTCAATCTTACTTATTTTACAAATTAATATAATCAATTAATAAATGCATCTTGCAAACACTTAAAATCAATCATCAAAAAAACCCTTTCAAGTTGCATAATCATTGCTTAGAAATGCTCTACTGCAATTAAATTTCCAATCGCTGCCGCATTGCACAAACAAAGGGAAGTAGCTCTGCTCTATAATTAACCAAATTGACTTTCATTTTTTCAATAGTCAAGAGCCATAAATCTGCCGTCAACTGACAAATACTTGAGGCACAGTCAAATTATCTGCTATCAGTGACCGGGCGACAGCCAACAACTTGCCACAAATGACATGCAAAGCAGTTGTCATTAAGTTCAACAAAAATAAATGCCTAAATATACAAAATGAAATTGCTGAAATTGTTGGCCATAAATCAGCAAGAGAATAAAGAAAAAACAAAACCTCAAACAAAAATAAATAAATAAAAAATAAAATAAAATAAAATTTTGCGCTCGATTTCACTGCTCAAAAGCGAAAAACAGCTTCACCTGTTCGCTGAGACAATGGCTGTGGTTAGCTCTTGGTGACAGTTCAGGCAGTCAGTCAGAGTTGCCCTCTCGCCCTCTCTCTCTCTACACATCTCTGTTTCGCTTGCACCTACTGGCTGGCTGGCCGTTGACAAGTAGAGGCGACTCAATTGCGGCACTTGTCGCATGACACTCGAATCGAAGGCAGCAGCAAAAAAAAATACAAAAATACAAAAAATACAACGAAATGAAATGAGTTTTTGGTCAGGCAACAAGTGACGACTTGTTGGAGCATTGGATCAGTGGAGCGTAGCGCATCCACAGCATGACGTGACAGAAAAATATTTTGATTTTGATTTTTCACGTAGCGTGCGTTGCGGTATTTACTTAAATTTTGAATATAAGCATATTGTGTATGTAGGCATACATGCTTCTTCTTTTTATTTTGAAAACTCTGCGCTGCTCTACACGACTCTGTTGTTGTTTTTATGGTTTAATTTACGGCACAAAGTTGACAGGCGCGTCTGCCCACTCAGGGGTTAAACGAGCCTCGAGTCTCGAGTCAGAGTCCGAGTCAGAGCCTGAGCAGACGTGCAGACACAATAAGCGCTAAATGACATGAACAGAGCCTGTGCCGACAACAACAACAACAACAACAACAACAACTCCTACATCACCTCCTCCCACCATTTGGGCTCCTGCTCCTGTTCTGTTCCATATGAGTTTGCAGTTTATGGCTTACAAGAGATTTGGTTTGCCTGTCCCTGTCCACGCATTTTGATTTAATCACAGCGGACGCCGCCTTTAAACACTGTTTTCGGTTTCTTTTTTATACCCTAACAAAGGGTATCCTAAAATGCGTAACTTATTTCAGCCGCGACCATTTCTTTTTTGAAATCCGAAACACATTTATGCTGCAGCATGAGCGAAATAATCAAAATGTATATGAAAAGAGTTAAATGGAACTCTAAAGATATAGAAAATAATATATGCTTTATGAATTATATATATTTTAGTCTTTATATAACTTTGTAGGGTATTTAAGCATCAACGGCTCAAAAGAAATGTTTATTCTCATACTTGTTTTATGTTATTATTATTTTTTTTCGTTGAATGCAAACCATCGGCTTAATTGTGCAGAACGAAATGCTTGCTCCACTAATTAAACGGACAAAAAAATAAAAAAATAAAATAAAAAAATAAAAAGCGCACGAAAATTGCATTTCATTTTATTTCATTTCAGTTTGTTTAACAAATTTGCTGACAAGCGCGCTGACAGCGCGAGATACGAAATAAATAAAAATAAAACGAAAGACTTAAGCAACAAACTTGCCGGCGTGCCACTTGACCCCAACAACGCACAATGCGTTCGAAAATTTTATCCGCTTTCCCGCCGCAGAAATTAAGCCGAAATTTCAATGTTTTGCACTCAGCCACACACAGCGCGCAGAAAACAATTTGGTGAGAGCGGCCGAGAGGGGGAAATGAAAGAATTGCCATGGATATGGTTATAATCGGCGCGTTGTCTTTCTGCACAAATGGCAAATCAATGGGGCGCAAAAAGAGATTGAAAAAAAGGCACAAAACAAAACCGAAAACAAAATACCAAACACAAAAACCGAAAGTAGCGATAACAGTCTGAATTTTCACTTACTACCTGTTTGGGTGTTCCTCGGACAATGAAATTTGGCTCTATTGCACTATAGATGAAGCCGTAACAATTATTTTCAAGCCAGACACAAAAGCAGATCGTGGAATTTGATTGTTTTCTTCGTTTTCGTAATTCTGTTATGTGTCGTGTGAATTCGGTAGCCAAAACTAAATACGTTTGGGAAACAAAAAATAATCATTTGGAAAAGTTGTGCAAACGCCCACACATCAAGTGCTGCAAAGGCGATTGTCTTTTGTCGAGTATTGGCAGAACTAGATAGATAATCAGTAGCAGAGTATCATGATTGATAGATCTCAATTTTATTACATGAGGCGCCATCTATAGGCAATACTTAATTGAAAATTTTGGCCATCTAAAATACATAAAATACAGAGAGCAGCTTAACAATTAACTTTTTAAGCCAAAACCTGACTCCAATTTTAGCCAAATTGGCGCCATCAAGTGCCATTCGCGCTAAAAGCATCTTAAAATCATGCAATTGCCCATTAATCAGGCTGATGCGTTTATAAACTTGGCTCACAGTCAACACTTAAGGCCTATTTAAAATGTAAGCGTTATAAAAAAAAAACAGCACAAACAACACATTCTATGCGAATCGTTTGTGCTAAATTATTTTTATGTGGCGCCATCTATCAACGGTAAAGGTAAAGAGCAGCAAGCGCTGAAAACTTTATCACTTGTTCAGTCCACACAGTCTGGATGCTCGGGCTCCCCGTTTTGAAAGTCACGTTTCGTGTATCTGCGCTCGCATCTTGGCCAATTAATTTAAACACACGCTGTAATATCTCATTTTTCGGCCTAAGCAAGCGCAGCGAAATTCATAGAAGCCATTCGGGCCATAAACCATTCAAAATCAGAACAAACAACTAACTGGCCTCAGTAGCCAGCTACATTGCATATAGCTGTTGCTGTTGTTGTTGTTGCTGAAGCTGAGGCCATAGCGATATCCACTTGTTACTCCATTTACAAGTTCCACAGAATTATGATTGAGATCGCGGGCCTATCATAAAAACCAAGTTTATTTGGAAATTTAGCTGTAAAATGTAGCCCCAAAAATAACTATAACAAAACTTATAAACAGCACGCATGTGTGTGTCTGTGTGTGTGTGTGTGTCACAGGGGCAAGTGGCAGGCAGACGTTGACGTTTCAGTTGAACTAAACTTGAAGCATAAATCTTGACAACATTTTCATTTCCAAAGACGTGGCACGCCGCCACCACAGCTGAATGAAATTAGACTAGACAAGTGTTGTTCTGGCCAGTGGCCAAGTTTTCAGTTTTGAACTTGGATTCAAATTTGTAACTGCAGCGGAAGTCAATGCCGTCAACAGCCACACGCCAGCGACAGCAGTTGCTTCCCCCCACCCCCCCAACACGTTTGGAATACCAAGAAGTCAGACAAAGTTTGTCGCCAGGTCGCCCGTCTGTGGCTCCAACTCTGTTTCCAATTCCGATTCCCACTTGTTGTTGTTTTTTTTTCAGCTTTTTTTTTTTTGGTTCGTGCGTCTTTTGGGACTTTGGCGCGAGTTTGACTAATTAAAGCGCAGACTTGGGCATTTTTAATTTGTACGCTTGTAAAATAAAATGAAACTTTTTTTTTCTTCTGCTGTCTTTCTGGCTTTTAGTGAATTCGTCTCCATCTCTGACTTTGAGTTCGTGCAGCTCGTTTCCTTTTGAACTTTGAAATGGTGCGTGTCGCTGTTAATACTCTCTATCAGGCAGGGAATATTGACAAGCTGATAAAGCTGCAAAATTCTAGAATAAAACAGGAAGAGAGTTCAGTTCAGTCCAGGTTTTTAGCTGCAAAGAAAGAAGAAGAACAAATTTGCTCAAAGAAAAATGATATAGAAAAAAATAAATCTAAATAATTTCCAAGCGAAATAGCTTCAGTTACTAATCAATAACCATATATAATAAACAAATATATATATATATATATATTGTTCATTAATCATTATTATTCTTATATAGCATAAATAATAATACCTAACAGAGTATTTAAAGTCTCTGTATTTCAGCTCATTTAGCTCATTTGGTTCTTTTTTGGTTTTTTATGCCGTTGAACTGGTCTTTGGTGCTTTATGGCCTACAGTTTGTCAGCGCTTGTAATGTCGCTGGCTTCCAAGAATCGCACGATGAGCGCTGACCTCCATAGCTCGTTTCGCTCTTCTACAAACCGAACGTATATGGCGGCTGGTTTGTACGCTGACTGGCCTGGCCTGGCCAATTGACGGGCCCCACAAGCTACACGTTTCACTTTCAGCAACAACAACAACACCAGGAGGAAGCAGAACAACAACAACAATGCTGTCGACATCTTCATCTTTGGCGCATCCAAAAATGGCAGCAATTGTGAATTTGTGGACGGTGCGCAGGTGCAGAAGGCATAGAGAAACACATGTTAACTAGCCGGATTTGGAGCTGGGGAGCAGGAGCAGCGGCAGGACTGACTGCGCGCGTACAACAGGTCGCGTCCATTTGTTTGTGGCCGCAAATGTCAGGCTATAAATACCGAATTGGTATTGCCATGGCAATTGCAATTGGCCAAAATGCGTTTTTTAGCTCTTTTATTTTTTTCCTTTTTGTTTTTGGCCGCTACACATAATGCAAATATGGACATTTGTGGCTGTTACTGTTACTCTCATTGTGGTTGTTGCTGTTGCTGCTTTTGCCAATTGCATGCATTTCGCAATCGAAATAAAGTTGCACTAAACGCACTTGGTGCGCCTGCTGCTATTGCCAATTGCATTTACATTTTACATATAAATTTACATTTGCTTTGGCGTATTTTGTTTTTGGTTTGGTTTTGTTTTGGTCTTGTTTACAAATGTTTATTTTTTTTTATTTTATTTTTTATTTTTTAGTATGTGCTGCTTCTACCCTAACCGATGGATTTACCTCTAGAAAATATTTCTTTGTTGATAAGAACGTATAGGAAATCAGAAATCCAAGCTGACCGAAAGAATTAATATACAAAATTATTAAAAATAATATGCTCTAAAGAATATTAGAATATCTGAACTAAATGAAGATTGATTCATTAAATATTGCATTTCAAATATTTTATGGCTAATAAACCAAGCTGATACGAAAGAAAATAATTAATAAAATATAAATAAAAATAAAAATAAAAATATAACTATAATCTATAGGGCATCGCATAATCTCCATTAATTTACTTTCTTTGAGGCGCATTTATATTTGCATTTAGGCACTTGATGATGTAATTTGGCAATTGTTTTGCTGGCCAACAAACAAACAATTAACACACAATTTTCAATGGTTTATTAATGACATAGGTAAAACTTAAAGACACTCTGTGTGTGTGTGAGTCAGTGTAGCTGTACTTTCACCCACAATGCGAAGACAAAGGGCATCAAGTTTAACTTTTTTTCCGAAAATAAAAGTTTGGTCATTTGATATGGCTAACAATGGACACATAAACACAAGAGACAGCAAGTCAGGCTCACCTGCAACGATATATATGTTTGATGTAATAAGCAGTGAAAAGTTGTTATATTGAGAAAAATGCTGATATAATAATGAGTGGATTCAAATGTGACACACACACACACAGGTACAGAAATGGAAGAAAGAAAGAGTAAGAAAATCTAGCTATAAGTAATTTCTATTGAACATTTAGCGCAGCTAATCGATTGTATAATGCCTTGACGCAGAGACAATATATCTATATGTACATATATAAGCATAGATAACTCATGGCTGGCATTTGGGCAAGATTTATGGGCAAAGTGCAAGGCGTTAATCAATAGAAACGCAACGAATACGATTGGAATCAATGAGGCGCAAAGTGCTGCTGCATAGATCATGTGGCATCAGTTGCGGTGGCAGACTTAACTATATATTTATGAGCATATAAATAGCTAATATCTTTAGTTATATATTGTAAAGGATATTATAATAGATTTGTTAACAATTTGCTTAGATTTTATATTAGTGATGAATTGAATTTCTAACTGAATTATGTATATAAAGAATTAAAAAAAGTAAAAGTATATGTTTTTCTTTCTATACTTGCTGAATCCATTGAAACACACACTCACACATTTCACACTTCACATTTTGACATGCCCAACTCTTTGGCCCATAAATTTGAAATGTAGCTCACCTCGCATAATCCTTACATCAATAGTTTTTTTTTTTCTTTGCCCCTGGGGTGTGATCATAACACGTGTAGCCCTATAAATAATGACATTGTAAGACCTTAGGCAGCTACCGCACAGCCAATGGAGGCGCTAGCCCGCTCTATTATTATTAATATGCAATCGAATTAATTTATGCATAAAATGTTAAAATTTATTAACATGTGGCTCTCAAGCACGCTGAGTACAGCTCTAAAGAAATGAGAGCCGAGCAAAGGGGGCTGTTGAGGTAGTCATAGACCATAACTCACGGGAAATGAGCAGCACAGCAGAGGGTGTGAGACAACGAGATTTAGCCGCAACACGTGAGCATTGGTATTATATTTATAAATATTAATTATGGGCAACCAAATGGCGTTGGTTTTGCTCTGTTTGGGGGAGAAAGTGCGGCTCATAAGTGGAAAAATTTGTGCATGTGTGTCAGTGCAGCAGCAGGATGCCTAGAGAAGTTGAGAAAAATCACTTTTACTTCTCAGGATTGTCACCTTTCACCGACAATGCGATAATGAAGCCAGCCAATTGCTGTACAAATGTTTCGAAATTCATAGTTCCTAGATTTTTCCCCACTGAATTGAAAACATATTACTTATGGAAAACTCCAATCAATTGGCATTAGTTTACCTCTACGCTGGGAAAATGCTAATCAGCGTGGGAGGTTTGTGTCCACACTATGTGGGATTCTAATTGGAAGCCTGAGAGAGTTGCTGTTGCGCTAGTTTCTAGTTTGCTTCACACGCAAACAAATTTATGAATGCTGGGTGTGTGTGTGTGTGAGTTTGAAATCTCTCTTAATACCATTGGTTTCTCAAACTTAGCTTATTTACTTACTAATAATCATAGTAATACATGTAAAAGTTTGTAGAGCAGATTCAGTTAAATATCTAGCTGTGAAATAAAAAAAAAAATATATATATTTTAGATATTTTCTTTATATTTAATTAATTTAAATTTTTTTATTGCTTTTTCTGCACTTGTGTAAATTTTAATTTATATTTGGAATATTTAATATAGATATATAATTATGCATTATTTTTCTTGACAATGTTTTTTAAAGTTTCATTAATTTCGATTGCTATTGCTAGCCATTAGCCATCGATAGTTGTCATTATTGCTTAAACAATCATTGAACAATTTAGCTACGACTCAGATATGTTGATTAATAGCCTTCTCATTTAAGTAGACAAATATATGTTAGTAAATTGCTCTACATTCAGCACTACCTGCACACATTTATTAGACAGCAATCCAGTTCAGCTAAAAAAAAAAAAAAAAACCAAACGAACGAAACCGCAGGCATACGTTTCGCTGGCAGTTAGAAAATTGTTTGAATGTTTTTTTTTGGCTGGCAAATTTACTGAAAATGCCATTCATCAGTCGCACTGAAATGAAAACATCAACATCAGCAGACAGGCAGGCTGGCCAAAATAACAAATTGAGGGTACACAGAAAAATGTATGAAAAAGTGCGTGTCGTGCCAGCCGCAAAAGCCAACTTGGCCCAAAACGCATTTGGCACTTGGCTGGCAAGCGGCGTGACATTTCAATTAAAATGCTAATTTCGTAAGAGTTGAATTAGTTGGCGGGGAGGCAGCATGAGAACATGGTACCAACATCTTGTTAAAGCCTGGCCAAAAAGACATACATACATAGGTGAAACGCTGCCGGCAACTATTTAGTAAAGTAAATTACTTTATTAGAGGCAGGCCGTGGGCTTGTAAAAGGCGTGCCATGCGACTCCGTTGGCTTGCAAGTGCATTAATCAAGGCCCCCACACACACACACACACACACTCACACACACACACAGACAGAGTCACACTTAACTATCGCCTATTTGGAACCCACTGTATAGGCTTAGATATATGTGCGCACTTCATGCTGCTATTACACTCACGCCCTGACACTCGTGACTTTTCTAAGTTAATTTATCATATATATGTAGAGAAGTATATATATAGGTTTTTTGTTTCTTTCACCATGCGAAGCACTTTCTCTATGCCGTTCTCAGCTAACTGCAGCGTATCTTTAACGGAAGTTTAAAAATAAAACTCTGCTCCTCTGTCAGTGCAGGATTGCCAGCCAGGCAGCCCTTCATTTTCACAATTTCCACTCCACTTTAATTGTGACACGTGACGCTATGGCTGAGACTGAGGAAATTGGGAAATGGATAACAGTTGCCTTAGAAAGCTGACAATTAATCTCAGCAGTTGCAGCGCTTCAGTCGTTCCCTTTCTCTCCTCTCTCCCCTCTCACTCTGTGTCTGCGTATGGGCGCACTTTCAATACTGCATAGGTGGGCTTTGAATTGGGAATTAGAGAAACTATTTCCAATTGGAGTCTGCTGGTAGCTGATGTGTGCGTGTCTTTCTCACTCTCTCTCTCTCTCTCTGTGTGTGTGGGCGAGTGTTGCAAAACATGCGAGGCAATTAAGTTTGTTATCGTCTCGTTGTTTGCCAGCTAATCAATGAATTGAAGTTCATCAAGCTCATGCGTAATTCATAATACAAGTAGATAAAAATATTAAGTGTTTAATTATAATTTAATTTAAATAAAATAAAATATACAAATATTTTCTATTGAATTAAAATTTATTAAATCTTATTTAAACTATAAATATTAAAATATTTAATTATTTAACGCTTTTAATAAATATTTTAGCATTTTTAATTTAACTAAAATATGTTTAAAAATATTTAAAAGGATATAAAATTAAAAATTTTAATTTTCTCTGCAATTTATAGTGTAAAATTGATTTAAATATAAGTCCGATTTTTTAGTCCAATTTGCAACTACAATTCTTTTCATTAACTCACATATAAATACCTTTCTTTACTCTCAATAGCTCGATAAACAAATTAATTAAGGTTTAGTCCCGCTAAGAGCGTCGACAAATTAGCTCAGAAATCAAAGCAGAACAAGCCATAAAATGCCGGCAAGCAAGACCCACCAGCCAACTTCAACTGGCAACAATAGCCACAAGTTGCAAATGCAATTGATAAAAAGGCCACAAACGAAACAAAATAATGCAGCAAAATCCCCAGCGACAAAACAAATGAGACCCACTGCGCCGAGAATCGGTGGCCCCAAACCGGCCGCTGGAAGGAATTGAAAAGGCGCCAGTGGAGCAGCAGCAGCAGCAGCAGCAGACAAAGCTGTCCCAGTCCAAGTCGAAGTTGCAAGTTAAAGCTGTAGTTGGAGCCAAGAGCTGAGAGCTGAAGCAAACACTGTTGCAACATGTCAAAATAAATCAATTGATTGATCTTGTTTTATTTATGTCCAATTCAATTTCGATCAATGAGCAGCGCACACGAATGCAGAATGCCAATGCAGTTGAAGTCAAGCAGAGATAGAATGAGAGAGGCAGAGCGAAGTGAGTGAGAGAAAAAGATAAGAAGAGACGCAGCGAGAGAGAGAGAGAGAGAGAGAGAGAGAGAGAGAGAGAGAGACAGACGTGAGCAGTGCGTGCTGCTTGACACTGGCGCTTGGGTTGGGGTGTTGGCCGGCGGCGCGCGTGCTTAAAAGGTGTTTTTTTTTTTCTTTTTTGCCTTTTTATTTAAGACGTCACAGCTTTTGAAGAGCGAGCCAAAGACAGTCAGTCGATAAGACTGCTGTGCAAATGAGGAAATGCAGAGCGAGACATTGTCATTGATTACACATAAAAGCAAGCAACAATGCAGCAATGCTCATTAGCTGCAAGCTAAGCATAGCTAAAAGTTAGTAATCAACAAAACTTTGAAGTATAAATGAAAAATATGCTTAGCTAATTTAGTGGTTGATATATTTCAACTTAACATTTTGACTTATCAAAGAGTATTGGATAATTTTTGTTTAGATAGAAGATAACTTTCAAGAAAACAAAATAAAATATTATATAGAACATTTTCCAAAAACCTACTTACGAAAAGTAACTTAAATTTTTTATTTTTATCATACATTATTAACATAACTATTTTGTTCAATTTTTTTTTTAAGAATGCGCCTAAAACTGTGCTTTAATAACATTTCGCAAAATATAAACAAAAAGAAAAACTCAAATCGATCGAGAAGTCTGCATAATCCACAAAGTACTTATCATATTATATGCAATTTGAAATGGAGATAGATTTTGAGCTTCAGTATCAAGGAAGCAAAGTAAATGCACTCGAATCGTTGTATTTCCTTTAAAGAGCTTTGAACTCTGCAGCGGTAAACGCGAAGCAAAAACAAAAAAACAAACAACAAAAAAACAATAAAAACAAAACGCAACTTTTGTCATAATCATGCAAATTTCACCTGTGATTTTGGCTCTATCCAATTGCATATTTTGTCATATTCAGAAAGTCTATTAGATATGTGCATGCCATGCAAATGATCCAAACGATGGATAACCAAGAGTCAGCACAACACATAGAATGGAGAGTTATGGACCATGCCAATACCCAGCAGGTCAATCCGAGCAGATGGGGTATGATCGAATGCACAGTTGCCAATGAATTAAACCAACAGCTAGCTGCATGACTTGAGCAGCATACAAATTATGTCGTCCGACACAGTTGGCCTAAAGCTCTATGGTAAAAGCATTTTAATGACCATTGTAGGGTAGTCATTGAGCCACTGGGGCTTAGCCAATTCGGTGCAGCAACACTCATAACAGCAACTACAGCAATAGCAACAACGGCAACAACAACAACAACAATTCAACTGCAAATCCAACTGCATTTTTTTGCATTTCATTCGCAAATCAATAAAAATCAAATAATACACAAACTGCGGGATCAATCACATTTATGCTAATGCAACTTACATAATCTTCTATGGTGGTGGTTTGGGGGGGTCCAGTTGTCTTTGTGTGTGGGTGGCTGGGTGGCATTTGTGTGGGTAAAGGGGGAGGCGATACTGTACTGTGCATTTTGCTTAGCTGTGCTGCCATGACAAATTCAATTCAAATTTTGTTTTGACAAATTCGGCGCGTATTTGAGAATGCTTAGATAAGCTACACGCAGATATATATTGATATACATGCACATATATATGCGTATATATATACACATATTTGTTGAAGTATGAGTAGATGATATACATACATATGAGCTGCATACAAGTTTTGCAATTATAACAAATCCAAACGGGCACAATGAACGGCGCATATGTTTGGTTCTTGCACTTTCACTGCTTTAAAATGCATACCACCTACATTTTGTTGCTCGATTTGCTTGGACGGTTCGGTTCAGTGGCCAATGGCTGTTGTGGCTGTTGATTGTGATTGTGGTTGATTTCAGGGGGCGATTGAACCACCGTTAAACATTCTGCATAAGTAAGGAAATTGTTACGGGAAGACGAGTTACTGATGCGGATGCTGTGACCAGCAGCGGCAGATCCCATTGTTCTACTGCTGAATTGCAAATCGCGCTCATAGTTCGATTCGGTTGCAATTTGCCGTTTGTTGGGGCAGGCAGCCAGCCAGCCAGCCAACCAACCAGGCAGAGCCCATGCAGCCCTCCAGTCAAGAGGCAGAGTCGGCGTCACAGCATCAGTGCCCAGAGTCTGCAGCCTGAGCATCTGCTTTAGAATTTTTGTCTCAGGTTCAATCAACCCTCGTTCAGCGCTTAGGTTATTGACTTCTCCCACGTGGGTGTGTGGACAATATCGTGGTCAATGTGGCCTTGTCGTTTGTCCAGGTTGAATGTACCGTTGTGTCTTTGAACTCTCTCTCTCTCTCTCTCTCTCTCTCTCTCTTTCTGTCTTCTCTGTTGATCAGGCACTGTCGACCATCAACTATGGCATAACGCAGCAGCCTCTGCTGCTGCCGCAGTCGCCATGCCAGACACTCAGACGACGCCAATGAATGAGACAACGAACTCGCAGAGAGATGCCGCCGAAAACACACACAAAAAAAAAAAAAAAAAGAAGCATTTATAGCTCCAATAGGTATTGTAGAAATCGTCAGTCGAAATCGAAATATACCTGACACGATCTTTCGCATGCAAATCGCCCTCAGAGATCTTTGAGTTCGCAAAGAGAGCAATTAACATTACAAATTTTTGGCTGCCTGAACAAAAAAGGAAGAAGCTACCAATTAGCATCATGTAGAGCAGAAGAGAAGAATTGATATGCACAGAGCGTAGACGAGACTTGAATGAAAGCGATCAGTGATCGTGCTATGATAAAATCCTTGATGTCAACGTTCGTTGATCTCACAAATGCGCTTTGCGATTGCCATAGTTCGAATCAGTTGTTGCTAAGGCAATTTAAGCAGATGAAAGTGTGATGTCGTGAGCTGAGTATGATTAAGATGACGTTTATTAAGAGAAGTAATCAATATTAATAATCAGGTTTATAAAGAGGGTCTTAATAGAGCTTTTTAAATTAAGAGCAGAACTATATTTCAGCATTCTCAAGCAGTGTCAAGCTTTGACATTACCTTTATTATCAGAGCTGAAGCCGAAGCTGAAGCCGAACCCAAAGCCGAAGCCAAAGCTGAAGCCTGTATGCAACATATAACTAATATGCCCTTAATCATCTCTCGCAGTTGACTTAATATAGCATTCTACTATAAATAGATACATAGATAGATAGATGATTTGCTCTATTCTTTCGCTTAAGGTAGACTCAATAGATTATATTCTTATAATGCTATATATAATCAATGCATGAAATCGTTCTCTACTATCTCTAAAAATTAACTCTCTTAATCGAACATTGTCTTCAAATTATATCCCTTAGATGATATCTCTCTCTCTCCCCCTCTCTCTCTCTCTTCATCATTTATTACCTTCTGTTCTCGAAAAGTTACTTCAAATGAAAATACAACTGCTTCATGTTTAGCTTTTCAGCAACATCTTCAATTTTCCAATGTTCATCCATGTCCACATCTAATTATTTACAAACTAAGCGTTGCCCTTTGACGCCATGCCTCTGTGGTTCAATGAAACTTGTAGGCTCAACTGAGACTAGCTGCCTGGCTGGGAAGCGACATGGCCTGGCCTGGCCTGGCCTGCGATCAGGTGATAAATAAATTCAGGTATTAACTTGCCATATATTTTCATTATATGCGACACAGAAAGTCGTGTTTTATTTCAACACAAGTGGATTTTAATAATAAAATGTGTCTAATTTGGTACCCACTCGCCGGCGAGTGCAGCAAACCTGATTGCCCTCCTGAATACAACACAACTTTTTCCCAGGTTTCAGTGCAGGCGCACCGATTGCCGCCTGGCTGCCTACCTACCTACCTAGCCGCTTGCCTGCCCACTGTCCAGATGCTAGATGCAACTTGTGTATATGCTCTGTGTCCTCTGTGGTACGTGCGAGGCGTCAATGCTTCATTTCCACTGTCATCTTAACTTGATTGCAAGTTACGAGCGTGTTGACAACAACAACAACAACAATAACAGCAATAATAATAATAAGTGCAGAGTCTTGGTCCACACACTAACGGTAATTGTTGTCGCGCATGCGTACGCCTGCGCTTGGAGGTTATGTTAAGGGGTTAATACTCAGGCTGACGCTGAGGTTATGCCCATGTGCAGGCGGCTTATTAATCAATGCTCCAGAAAATTGCGCAACTCTTGGCAGTTAAGCCATGATTCATGCTTAATTGGAAGGGGGATTGGGCCAACCAGCTCTTCCCGCTCCTCTCCCTCCTCCTGCTCTAACTTCTCTACCCTAACTGCAACAGCCGTGCAAATCTCACCCAGTTGTCAATTTCACAGACAACACATTTCAATCAAACTTTGCTGTGCCATAAATAAACCAACAACTGGACAGAGCCTCCAGCTCGCAGAGACCCCCATGCACTGCATCGAGCTTTAAAGACTTGCGCTTAAATTACAGTTTTGGTTTGTTGTGGTTGCTGTTGTTGTGCACGCCTAACGTTCACATTTTTCCACATGAAATTATGAAGTCTCCATGGCAATTAATACGCATGAGCCAGGCCAGGCCAGGCCAGGCCCGAGTCTCGAACAAGCTAGAGTTGGCTATATGGCGGGTGCTGTCGTCTCGCATGTCAATTTGATGGCAATTAACTACGGTTAGCGTTTTGTTTTAATAATAAATTTAATGAGCTGCCAAAAATGGTTGCAAATTTACGTGGCAATTAGCGAGCAAAGCGACACTTGGCCAAACAGATCGGCCGGACGGTCTGCCGGTCGCTCACTCGTTTGGCCTGCTCCATATTGCTAATGAGACGCTTTTTTTGGTGGATTTTTTTTTTTTTTACTTTGCTGTGCTTCGAGGCTTGGTCACAGTTGGCTGGCATTTGCAGCAAGTTGCCAGAGGAGCGCTTGGCATGTGCATTTGGCTGTTAAATATCAAATAAATTTAACAACAAGGTGTGGCCACTGGCCAATGTTACACATTGGCTTTCCACAACAAAAACCGCTGCACAGATTCAAGCGGAAGACAAATAAAGCTCTGGCAGTGGTATTGATTGGTTTGAGATGGATTACCATGAAGAGCACTGTGAGTAGTCCAAAGTACGACTGTGGGAAATTTTAAATAAATTTATTTTCTTTTTTTGCTCAATTAAAAGTTAACTTGAGTGGAAATATTTCGGGTATATTATATCAAAAAACTGCAAATTACAATAAAGAATTTTTTAAAATATTTAATCATATAATATATAATTACAATTATTAAGTATTACAAATATTTATGGAATTTTTAATATAAATAAATAAAGATACATCCATTAAATTCTTCAGTCTCGTTGCAAATGCTAAATAACTTAAGACAGACAGCACAATCCAGGAAAATTTGTATTTGTAGCTGCATTACATCATTGGAGCATCAATAGAAATATAAATATTATATGAAATCAAAAATGTTGTTATCAATCATTTATTTTATGCAAAATATAATTAATTTATGTGCCAAATATATTTTGATAAATATATATATAAATTCAGCTCGATTATATATCATTTGAGCTTTTCAAATCTTGCAATAACAACACAACAACAATTGATTTCTGATCTGAGTCTTTAAAATATATATACACATAAGCATATACATATCTACACATTTATATATAATATAAATGACATATAATATATATTACATATGTATATACATATATTAATATATATATGTATATATAATATACGTGCATGTATTGTATTTGGAGCATGTTAATCATTGGTTCGCCATTGAGTCAATATGCTCGACTAGAATGCGCATCTCTCCACGCCAAGGATAAAAAACCTAATTGGCTGCCCGTCTCAGAAGAAACTGTTGGGTGTATATGTGCGGGGTAAACAAAACGTTCTGATTAGTGATGAATTGAAGACTGCCATCTAGCCATCGGCTCACCTCATCTGTGGATGATAGCCATATTGATCGCGCAACTCGATCTTGGTTATGGTGCGCTCCACCTGCTCGGGCTTCAGATCGAAGTGACGCGCCAAGATCCTCCAGTGCACCATGTTGAAATAGTTATACTCCCCAGACTCCTGATAGTCGCACACTACATAGTGTGGATTGTCGTCTTGGCGTCGAATCCAGAGACGTTCGTATGTGTGAAAACGCCAGCCACGTTCGGCCAGCTCAGCAGCTGCTAGCATTTGCATCATGTCGCCCGGATATGTGTAGAAAAAGAAGAACAACAGCTCCACTTCCATCTGATCGATTTTTGGCTGTGGCAATTCCCGTTCATCGGCGCGTTTATAGTAAATCGGCACATCGTAGTTCACCTCGTGCGGAGCACAGCATCCGCCCTGCAATGGCCCGGCAAAGCTGGCGTGCAGCTTGTTCGCCTCGCAGGCACAGCAATGCGCATCCACATTCAGACCCGCAGCCTCATGACCAAAGATCTGTGACAAGAGATGCGGATGCTTTTGTGCCGCCTCCAAATTGCTAGCCAATCCGGTCAAGCCATAAACGCTATCCATGCTGCTCCCATTCGAACGGTCCGAGCGTCTATTATTCGCCTGCGGCGGTGTCAAGTCAAAGGTCAGGCCGCCCAGCGGCATGCCCAGGCGATTGGTGCGTAAGCGACCATAGAACTTGATATTCTCAAATCCAGGCGGTGGCCGAACATTCGGCACTGCATTGCCTGTGCTCTGGCGTGTCCAGGCACGCTGACTCATGCCCACAGCCAGGAACTGTGTGTCGAAGATGTTGCTCTTGACGTACGGCACATAGTTCGGATAGACTTCGTAGTGCGGCAAGAAGTGCTCATTGGAGCTGCTATTAAAATCGGTGCTGGCAGCGACAAATGCCACTGCCGGCACCTCCTGTTCGACTATTTCAGGCTCATTGGCATGGGACTTGTTCTTTAAGCCGTTGCTGCTGCCGCCGCTGCTGTGTAGCTCGGTGAGCAAATCCGGAACTGGCTCCACGTGCAGCACGGATACAGCGCAATGCTCGCTAGCACTGTCCGGTGAGGGTGCCGGTGGCTGCAACACCTCATCCTCAACCTCAACCTCAACCTCATTATCGTCATCTTTAACATCAACATTAACGTTTACGCCTTGATCAACATTCTCATTATCGGCATTAGCATCAGCATCAGCCTCAACATCAGTTTCAGCATCAGCCTCAGCATCCGCCTCAGCATCAACCTCAGCATCCGCCTCAGCATCAGTCTCAACATCAGCCTCGACATTAGCATCAGCCTCAGCATCATCATCATCGTCATCATCGTCACTGATTATGGCTGTCCAATCATCCGGCACAGCTGCACTATTGCTGCCACGCAAATCTTCCTGTGTGCCCGGCAGAGCGGGAAAATCCTCACGTAAAATGGTAAACTTTGGCGGAGGCGGCGGCGGTGTCACCGGTGGTGAGCACTCCGCCCGGGTCATATTCTTCACCACATCCACGTAGAGCGTCGACGAGCTAAGAGTCAGTTTGGTATCCGTTTTCTTTTTACCCTCAGCGGAAGCTGCAGCTGCCGCAGCAATGGCAACGGCTGCCGCAATTGCCTTCGCATTGTGGCGCTTCATATTAATGAATTTATTACAATTTTTTTTTAATTGGACGAAACACAAAATACGAATTTAATCCAAACAGAAACAGATGATTTGATTGCAGTTATCAAATAAATTAGGTTTTTCTCTCCTGCTGTCGTATGTTTTTCTTCTCCTTATTTTTTCGATAAGCGACAAACTTGACAGAGTTGTCAGCGTCCATCAGTCTGGGAACTTTGTGATCGATAGGCAAGACTTTCAACGATAACATAAACAAACTCAAGTAGCTTCTGGCTGAGCACTGTTGAAAGACTCAAGCGTGGCTGGCTGAGAGCTATGCTGGAGCTTTACCACAATTGAGTGATTTTAGGTCCTAGCCAAGCGATTTGTTAAGTGAAGAAACATTAAAGTGAGGAAACTTCTGATGTAAGTGTGGCTAATTACAAGTTATCTGTAGATTGATTGGTTAATCGGCTAATAAGTTTTTATCTTTCTTCTATTTATCTTCCAAGCCATTTGCTATGCTTAACATGTTTTACTGTCGTTCTTCGAATTTTTTAATGGGTATTTGTCATTTCCCATCAATCTACATCTTTCAATCATTATATGAAGAATTTGGCAACAGAAAATGCGGCAAAATTGCATGTGAGAGAGAGAGAGAGAGAGAGAGAGAGACAGGGTGAGAGAGAGAGAGTGAGTGCGTGTGGGTGTGTGTGGATGCTGCGGAAATTGCAATAAACCAATTTAAAAGTCAAATCATAAATTTAGCTAGCTGCCTAGACGCAAAAATTCACCTGC
Organism: Drosophila borborema; assembly: GCA_030914335.1. Taxonomy (NCBI): domain Eukaryota; kingdom Metazoa; phylum Arthropoda; class Insecta; order Diptera; family Drosophilidae; genus Drosophila; species Drosophila borborema. Next base: position 6,693,471 of record JAUESP010000305.1, read on the forward strand.
GCTTGCCGCCAAGGCAACGATCGTCAGGTTAAGCAAAGAGTTATGAAAACTCTGGGAAAGCAAGAGAGAGAGAGAGAGAGAGAAAAGTAAGAAGTACGCTGAGAGTGAGATAGCGAGTGAGCGGGAGAGAATTACAGGCCATTAACTTAAAATGACAACGGCACAACATAAATCTCTGGCCCCAGCCGCACTTAAAGGCAAATGTCTGGAAATTGACAAAAGGAACGCCGCATAACCATAAACTGAACGACTAAGACTCGCTGGAAGCTGATGCTGTAGCTAAAAGCTGGAGCTGTGGAGCCAAGTGGCGGCCACGGCTGTGGAGTGTAGGCGGCCCAGGCGTTGGCATTGTGCGCTAATAGCCCAAGCACCACCAGCCACTGCCCACCAAAACCTGACCTGACAGACGAAGAGGTACGTTCTATAGCTGCTGCCACACCCCCTAGCCAGTCAGCTAGCCGCCCCCAAAAAATCCCCACCCCGAACGCCTGGCACTTGGTAAAATTTATGCGAACGAGGTGCGAGCGTCAAATTAACGAACTTGTCTGCCAGCACGAAGAGGATCAGAGAGTATATGCAGATGCTGCCTGTTGGCAATAGCCACAATCACGCTCCCTCTCTCTCTCTCTATCACACTTGCTATCCCTCTGTCTCTCTCTTTTGCACTTTAGAGTCAAAACATTCAGGAAATCAGGTGCATGGCTCGTTCGGCAAATTAAGCACAAATAATATAAAATACAATAATGCTAAATCCATGCTGCAGGCATGAAAAATGATACACATAAAGAGAGCCATAGACAGCGAATACAATTGGAGATGGAACAATATACGGGAAAGATTATGATGGAAGATAGGCAAAATATGAAAGACAACTAGAATTTTAAGAGATCAATTGTGATTCTTAAATGACTTTCAGATTCCTAAGTTACTATTAAAACCATTTATTTATAATATTATTCAAACAGAAAAGTTTAAAACTTTCATATAAAAAAAGAATTTGCTCATAACATAAATAGAAGCTCTTAGTAAAGTAAAATTACAGTTAGTATAAATACAAACTCCGTTATCAAGCTTTCAGGCTCCTCTATCAGACTTTCATAATATTCCATTCCTAAGGAGCATATTAAGATTAACATATAGAACTAACGTTTTCTTGCGACGATTCAGCTCACATCTTACTCCAACCAAAGCACTTTATAATCACGACTTATATCGCTACAATCACGATATGTCACCTGCAATAAAGCAAATCACGCGCACATCCTTAAGTCCAGAGCTAACGAACATTACGAATTGCGATTTGGGCGTAGAGACTGTGCAGAAGCTGCACTCGGCTTGGCCGCATAAACTACTATAAATCATACTCATGTTGCGCTGGCAAAGACAACGACAATGCTCGATCCAAGCTTTATAGTGCTGTTTTGTTTTGTTTTTTTTTTTTTTCTACTTCCAAGTTCCAGATATCAGACAGAGTCCAAGCCAAGAGCCAACGGCCACTTTGTAGCGAGCGACGGGTCAGCAATTGCTGAGCCATTAAATTGCCATTGCCAACAAGTGAAGCGAGAAGAATATGTTTGAAAGTGGACAGTAAAGTTTACCTGTTGGATGCTAGGTGCTAAGACCTGGCATTCACTTAAGCTGTTTTGCTCTCTCACATACATAACTGAGCTGCCCAGATTACGAGCACCAAAATTACCCGCTTGCAGCTCGCTTTGTTTGCCAAGTGAATGAACTGTTCTAGTGGCCAGGCGAACATTATGGAAATTAGCCCCGGCCTCCAAGAGACGCCTCATCACCGACACAAATGACCCCAATGCGCATCACTCAACTGCGTGTGCGTCTTCAGTGGAGCTGTAGCTTTAGTTGTTGCTGGAATTGTCCTAATGACCACCATCAGGAGCAACAGCACGCAGACCACTTGCAGCCACAGTAGTTGCTCAGCCGAACGCCAAGTTTTACGAGTAGTTTTGTGTGTAGGCCAGGCAACCCACCTGTATGACTGCTCCAATCCCCTGGCTGCCGCTGCTTTCTGCTTTAATGCTTAGTCCGGGCCATTAGCCGCAGCGTCGTAATGGCCACATATTTATGAGGTTTTTCGCAGCACTAAAAATTATGCATACATATGTTATAGAGGCGTAGTTCTCTTCTAGATGTTGTGGGCGTTGGTGCTGCAAAACGTTTGTTTTATGCTCTCTAACTAATTTCTTTGATGGCCTTGTCGCGTTTAGCTTAGCACCCAACTACAATGTCTTACAAGAGTCTTAAACTCAACTGAGAACTTTATGTTAAATATTTTCCATTGATTTAGCGAAAAATTATGCAATGTTAATTTGAAAATAATTAATGAAAAAACGCAAATATTAATTCTTGCTATAATTATATTTTATATATTCATATTTAATATTTTTACTTTGATTATTTCTACTTCTTCTCTTTGAAATTCCTATTTTATAAATTTAATTTAAAATATTTTTAGCAGAAAAAATAAGTAACTAAAGTGATTTTCTTCCATTTTATATAAATTTATTTTATAAAATATATAAATTTTCTTTTCACATTTGGTTCACTTTAATAAACACTATTCCACAGCTTGGCAAGAGACATAAGTTAATGGAGAGCATTATATAAAAGACGTCGCTCTTCTGTTCATCGCAGTGCATCATGCATCGATGCTCTAACTCATACAACTGCGTGCTCAGAGAGTGATCAAAAAATGAGAACACTTCAGCATAGATCGCTGTCACGGAGCTCAGCATAGATCGCATAGATCCACCTCTAGCACTCATCTGTCTGTCATTATTGCTACTCATTCAGTGAGCGATTCTGAAAACCAATCGAAACTGTTGACCTTGTGGAGCAAATCAACATGATATCATTATGGATTGTATTAGCAACTTTAATCAATCAATCAATAGCTCTTGGAGAAGTAACTCATAAGATAAATTCAATTGCAAGTCAATTGTGGCGATATTTTAATAACAATGTTGCATTGTTTACGCATTTGTTATTGCTGTTGTTGTTGTTGTTGTTGCTGCTGGTTTTGTTGTAAGCATTCACCGAAATATTCACTGATTTCATAAAATATTACGATAAATGTCGTTTTCAACATTTATAAGCGCAGATTTTCATATTTTATTGCTTATAACTGCAAAGCGACATTAAATGCCGCTGCTTAAAGATACAAAATGCAGCGCATAATAAACCCAATACACACACACACACAGAGAATCCGATCCCTCCCAAAAAAAGAGAAGAAAACAAGAAGACCTGCCCCAGAGCAATCCATACGAAGAAAAAAAAACCAAATGAATTGTCTTCATTTTGTAATTTAATGGTATTTTATTGAATTTTTGATGCACACGGACAAGGCGAACAGCATCCTTGGCAGCAGAGAGCTGAGCTGCAGTAGCTGCAGCAAAAGCTTTGCCTGCACGATCTTCGGTACGGGGACAACGGTACACGCCGCCTGTTGACATTTAAAATATGGCCGTGTGTCAGTGCGACTGCCCTACGCCCATTTTTATAGCAGTCAGGTTTACATTTCGATTTCGATTTCAATTTTTTGTTTCTTTTTCTTTTTTTTTTTTTCGATTTTTTCTCCATTTTTTTGGCACTGATCCCCCCTACCACGATGCGGCGTAAATTCAATTTGAAGGTCTGCCACAGCGTCTGAATTCCCGAGATGCCAACCAAATTGTGCTTTCACTTGACCCGCAGTGCTGCGTAAATAAATTTTATCGCTCTGTTGACACGTGCGCGTAATATTTCATTAAATTTAAAATACAAAAAACTAAAAAAAAAATAAAAAAAATAAAATAAAAATAAAAATTAACAAAAATATATACATAATAAAAATAAACACCGAATTTTATTTGTGTAAAATGAAATCTTTAATACCCTTAAACCAAATCAAATAATAGCTCAAAATATATTTCATTAAATTTAAAATACAAAAAAAATATATATATATGTCGTAGCGTTAGAGTTGTCGTTCTCGCCTTCCATGGTATTTGCCTAATAACTTGCTTCTTGTTTGTACATTGGACGTAAAAACAATGCGTTGTAGGCGGCTGTCAATGTTAGCCATATGCGCAAGAACAGTCGAAACTGCAATCTCCTCAATGCTCATTTTCTGCCACTTTGTACACAAAGACGTCACTAAACGGCTCGCATACACTGCATGACATTCGCTGTCAGTTGGGCGACTATTGAGTACGTTGAAAAACATGGCTGCCGGTGACTCGTCAGTTTCATAGTTTTGGAGGAACAATTGTTTAAATTCCAGCCAGTTAATTCCAGGGTATGCGATTCTTGTCAACCACTGAGATGCACTGCCCTCCATGCATCTACTTAGTGCCATAATTAGTTTACTTCCTTCTAAAGGCTGCTCGGCGAGTATTATATCGGCAGTTGCACACCAATTTCCAGCGTCCAGTCCGGCCACGTCAGCGTTAAATTTTGGAAGAACAACCTCTCGTTTCTTCTCCTCACTTGATGTATTAATCGTCTTGACGAATTCTAAAAAGTTATGATTTTGTAGCTCAAGAATCGTGCGCCATTGCTCCTGTGAAAACGTAGGAGGTGGTGCCAATCCCACTTCTGATGTCGTAGCGTTAGAGTTGTCGTTCTCGCCTTCCAAGTTATTAGGCAAATACCATGGAAGGCGAGAACGACAACTCTAACGCTACGACATATAAATAAATAAAATAAAAATAAAAATTTAACAAAAAAATATATATAATAAAAATAAACACTGAATTTTATTTTTGTAAAATGAAATCTTTAATACCCTTAAACAAAATCAAATATATCGTTCAAAATATTTTTCATTAAATTTAAAATACAAAAAACTAAAAAAAAAAATAAAAAATAAAAAAAAAATTAACAAAAAAAAATATATAATAAAAATAAAATGAAATCTTTAACACCCTTAAACAAAATCAAATACATAAATCGTTCAACAAAGCATTGAAAGTCATTTGAAAAAATTTCATATATGAAAGAAAAACAAAAAAAATTTTTAGACTTCAAATTCAAATAAGAAACTATATATAAATGAAAAAATAAAGTATAAACTGTATAAAAAAGAAATAGTATACATTATTATATTTATTATATACTTAAAACAGTTTGTTTTCATGCAAATACCAATTTTATTTAAATTTATTTTTAATATTTTTAAAACAAAATAATATTTATGATTAAATTATATTTCATCTTTATATCAAGTTAACTTTCAGCTTACATTATATCCATAAATTATTGCAATATTTAATTGATAAATACAAAAGCATTCAAATCGAACATTAAGTAATGCATATACCCAAGGGAAGAGTATTGCATTGTATGCAATCAGTTGAGCTTGTGCAGGGTGCATAAACAAATCGGCAGCCGCATCGTAACTTCGTTTTCAATTTGGCAAGTTTGACACTTGGCCAGTTAGTCAATTGTCCAAGTTTCACAATTGGCCAACGGGCGCGCATTTCAAAAATGTGTCCAAGTGCCACCTACGTTGCATAGCCGTTTGCAATTGGAATTGAAGCTGCTGCAGTAGATGTACAGCTGCAGTTCGGGTGGAGGGGGCCAACCTGTCGCTACTTGAGCCATTCACTTGCCACACAACAGTGCAACAGTGCGTGGCTCCTGCATTTGCTCTGATTGCAAATGTCACGTAAACCATAACAACAATCAGCATGAGCCATTTCCTTGCAGCGTTTTTGACAAATAAATAAGCTCGCGTGAGTTGCTTTTGCTTTAGTTTTAGCTTTAGTTTTAGCTAATTAATCACAGCGCTGGAACGTGGCAGAAACCTTAAGAAATTGGGCTTTAGCTTAAGTTTAATATGCAGCAAGTTTGTATTCTTTCCTGATTGATCCATAAATATGAGAAAAAGAAAAAAGGCAAGCCTATTCTTTCACAAACTTAATTTATATTTGCCACACACACCCATACATATATAATTCTCTTTGGTTATAAACCAACAGAATGTGCCTATGCACATGTATAATACCAATTAGGTAACTGTAAGTAAAGCTTTAAGCCAACAGAAAAATTTATTGAAAATTATCGAATTGTAATTGTGATTGTAACTAAAGTTGTTGCTGCTGCTGTTGCGGCCCTTACCCTGCGGTCAGACATAATTTTTGCAATAATCGATTCGGTTGGGCTAAGAGTAATGGGCCAAAGGGCTGCAGCCACGGCAACGCCCTCAAGATACTACCGAAACAGACCAGAAACAAGCCCGAACATATCTGTTTTCTGTTGTATTTTGTATTTTTTTGGCAAAGTTTTGTTTTTTTTTTTTTTTTTTTATACTTGCCTTCAACTTTGCACTGCCAACAGATAAGAGGCTACAAGCAGCAGGAGGAAGAGAAAAAAAGAGAGAAAAAATAAATAAAAATAAAGCAAAGCAAGTCAAGGCGCACTTTCAATTAATCAACGAAATTAATTAAGGCCCCCACCGATCAGTGAGCCAGCGAAGCAGCGAGGCAGTGTGAAGCCAAGCCAGCCAAGCAGACACTTGAGCATTGGGCATTGAGAGGATTGCAACATAATTTTCATTTTGGGGCACAGCGTGCGTTTGTCGTCGCGTTGTTGTTATCATAGCAGGACGTGGACATCGACGCCATGTCCCAGGTCCAGGTCCAGGTCCATGTCCATGTCCGCATCGGTCCAGTTCAACGCCAGCTCAGTTGGTCAGTTGGTCAGTTTGGCTGGCCGCACTCAATTAGCACGCATGTAGCGCAACGGTGCGACGATAATTAAGCCAATAGTAGCTGCAAGTTGAAGCCTCTAGCTGCAGTTGGAGCTGGGTGACAATTGTGCCCCGCACGATTTATGCGATCTAACTGAAGTTTTTCGTTTTTAGCCAGCGACCAATTGCGCAACATTTGCCTAATAAATTTGCGTTTAATCACGGCACAAAATGCTACACGCTGTGATTAAGTCCGCGCTGAGGCTGACCGTACGAACTACCGTTTTTTTTTTTTCAGTTTTCTTTCTCCCCTCCCTCTTGCCATTAGCCATGATAAGAGAAGCCAGATAGTTGGTAGAGCAGAGGCGAGAAGCTGCAACGTCTTATTTACGATCCGTCTCGTGATAGAAGGAGTAAATAACAATCACAAAATAGAGATTAACTGTAAAAATAATGCAAATTAGACAATCAATCAATTAATTTTGTTCGTTTGAACTTGCGGATAATCGAGCCCAAAGAGTAGCCGACCAATAGACGATTCGAGAGTCCAGCACTGCTCATCAATAGGTAGAATACCAATTCAATAATTAGACTTAGAAGCTTAACAACAATTTGTATGGGCAGCATATAGTTGAGCAGATGAGGCTGTCACAATATGCATATATATTTTCTTGACTTCTTAATATAGAGTCGAAAGAATACTCACATTGAAGGTAACCGAGAGCAGTAGAATGCCAGCAATGATATTTATCTGCGAATGCAGAAACCATACCCAAACCATACGCCTACATAGCGCAGAGAATACAAATATTACCAAATAAACATTGCAAAAGCCGTGCACGAGACTAAAGTAGCCAATGAAAATATTGCCCACCCGCAGGGGGATGCAGAATAAAAACTTCTTCATATAGACAATCATGATTGAATGATTGAATGATTGAACTAATTACTTGGAACGAAAAGAAACCAAATTTTTAATCACTTCAATTTTATGTTGAAAGTGTTTTCAGAGCCTACAAATTGTATTACAAAATATTTATTATAATATTCAAAACTAAACAAAAATCAACAAATAGAATGCCATGGATATGGCATGTCAAGTTTCACAAGCTAACAAGCAACGTTATTCAAAATGTTCAGTATACGAAAGGAAATCATTTCGAACACATATCTAGTTTTTTTTCGGTTTTTAGTTGGAATCCAAATTTATTCGTTATATCAAAATTTTAGTGTTATGCTACCAAGTGAACAACAACGCAACAAGAATCAACGTCTCATACCATTGTCACAAGACCTGATTCACGATATGTTGAACAACGAAGGTTTGGAATATCAAACGCCACCTGGCGCCCATTTTTACAACTCTGAGCAAAATAAAGGCAATAAAGGCACATGTATACATCACAACCTTGGGAATTGGAAGATAGAAAGTAAACGGCTTAATTTTAATTCTAAGCAATCCGATTCAAATAGTCGTCAGACCGATCCTATCGATTCATATTCCGATACCGTAGCCGAACGAGCAAGCAGCTCGACATCTGTCACTGAGTCAACCAATTTGAAAAATCTCGTCGATATACTGCATTCCGTAAAAGAAATTAATAACAAAAATGATGCCGAGGATGAAAGCGTTAATTTAATTGATATTATGAACTCAGTGAAACGGCGGCTAAGAAGTCAAAATTGTGATGTGATAAGCCTCTGTTGCCCCTGTTTCATCATTGACCTGGCCACGGTCAGATGGCTGAAGTTTGATGAAGACGAGCTCACTCGTGATATTACCAGTCTGCTCGATATTACAGACTCGCAGGAATGTTTAGATGATCAACAGGATGCCGAAAAGATTCGTACAAAATGTGATCCGATACGCTCGAGTTATGGGTTACATTACGCCAGGTCTGATAGTTTGTTTACTAAAGCTCCTCCAGACATTCCCCTTCTACGCGATCATGATGAATGTAATCAATATAGGCTAAATCATCATTGGGTCAATGTGATGGCTGTCAATAAATCGGAGACATCCTTTTTACTCAATCAATACAAATTGCAAAATTTTAAAACAAATAGCTGCAATACCTATTACACGGCCGAATCAAAGGATCTTAAACGAGACCACGACGCCGTTGCTTCACTATCGGCTACACCCAAGTGTAAACGGAATTATAGGAATGTGTATTGATAGTGAAAGTGAAGTGACTCTTTAATGGTTATTTTAAACAAAAATTATATATATATGTACAAAAACCCACAAGCAAGCAACAGCAACAATATCGACAAATTGCCTGTCATGTTGCGTGTGCATAGAGAAATGCTTTTAGTTGAAAGTCTTACCCTAGACAAAGTCAACGAAAGAGCGGAGAGCAAGAGAAAATTGTGGGAGACGAGCGCGAACGGTTGGGGGTTACCCTAAAACAAAAACTGTGTTCAAGCTTAACTTTTTCCCCCATCAATTTTGAGTGGGTTCCTATAGCTGACCAACGTTTACATTTTCATCTCTGCCTTATTCTGTACAAGAATCTTTCCCGGTGTTGACATACTTTTGGTTTTATTGATTAAAACAATAATAAATACATAAATATCAATCAAATAATGATTATTGTCGTTTGAACTTTAGTTATTATGCCTAGAAATGGCAGCTAATATAATCTAATTTCTTAGCCATCAAATCAGCATTTTGAGACTTCAAATAATTTTGCTCATTTTATTCATTTCCGATTATCTCTTAACAGCAACTGTAAAACTTATATATAATTCTCATACATAAATGATACTGTAAATATGTTTATATGTACAAATCTATATACATTAACCAACATTATGGTCCACATATAAATCACTATTAATTTGACAGTAGATTTTACATAACTGCGGCCAACAGGTGAAAGCGAAAAGCGCAGCTGGCTATGGTCATGGCCATGGATATGGATATGGATGTGGATGGTGGATAAAACTTAGGAGATGCTGGCTCCGGCACCAAATTGAGAGTCATGAAGCACAACAGTCTCACCACCACTCGTGGTGCACTCGTAAAACTTTACTACCTGCCATGGCATGCAAAATCGAATTGTGTGCTAATATTTGGCCGCAAGATCGCTCGGGGCCAGCTTTTTGACACGGACATGACGTACTGACTGCAGTTGCAGTTGCAGTTGCTGAGTTTTCCTTCCCAGTGTCTTGCATTGACTTTCGGACAACAATAAAATCATTTTTGCATGCTCAAATTGCCAAATACCAGTTAGACGACGATCCACTGGATGTGTAGTGCCTGGAGAGGAAGGGAGGAGCATAGGGGAGAGACGGCTGGCTATATGTGCAGTATAATCCATTGGAATGGAGCATATCGACATTTGTCCACTTTGCAAGTGTCTCCGTGATCGACATGCAACGCCAGTGAAATTGTTGTCAAATGAGTAAAAGTTGCCTCAACGCCAAGAAAAAAAAAAAAAATAATAATAATGAATAAAACTTTTCGTTCGTTTGCCATAAATGAAACTTAAAAATTTGTATAAATCACTTTTAGGGCGCAATATTTGAGCTAATAAAGACATCGACTATAGCTCTACTTAAAAGCTCAAATGATTTATGACTCATATTATATGATATGAGCAATTGACATTGATTGCCCCGGTTCCATAGTTACGACTGCTTAACATGATAATGCAGTTTTAACTCCGGCTCGCTATACAGATGAGCGCAGCGATCGAACAGCGGAGTGAGCGAACGTTTAGTCAACAATGCTGGGAATCTTAAGCCATGCACTTAAACTTAATCCAAGTCAAACAAAATGCCAACAAGAAGTTGCAGTTGCAGTTCGCAGTTCGCAGTTGGCAAATGGTGAATCGCTGGCTGCGTAGCTTGTCAAAGACAATTACTCGAACGATCACAATTGAGTGACTGATTGGAGACGAAACAAAGAGAGGTAGTTGCAGATGAAGACTCTGGACAGCTGGCAACCTGAGAGACATTGAAGGCGTCGCGACAAAATGCCACGCCACAAAACTATATACATATACATATATATATATATATATCCTCGAGAGACTGGCGACAATAAAAGTGCTCCAGCAATTTGGCGGACGCGTCGCTCTAATTGAGCTCAATGGTTGACCTCGTCCTCAGGTTTCCTTACCTCTGCCACCTTCCTCTTGCTGGGATGTCGTTGACACGTGTGTGCCCGAGCAGTAGGCTAAAATTTATTTGTATTAGCCATGGCTAAGTGTGTCTGGGCCGATAAATGGAGAAAGGTGCTTTGATTTAGAGCAAGGCAAGGCTGGCAAGAAAAGGTTCAAGTCGCTCGCCTGCCAGGTGACAATCAATTTGTATATTTTCGCTTGAAATTATTTCTTTAATTTTGCGCACACATGCAGCGTGCGAGCGAGATGCCAGACTCGTGAGCGAGACGGCATGCGATTGGAATTTTATTTAGAAAGTTGACTGTGCCAATAACTGCAAGGCAGTTGAAATTTGCATTTGCCAAAGACTGAGCGACGTCGACTCCACTCGCTGCTCTTGTGACATTCTTCTCACTCACTATATATATATATATATATATATATATATAGATGTGTGTGTGTGTGTGTGTGTGGAATGGAACGCCTTCACTTTTCACTTGCCAGGCCTAAATGGGTCTTAACTGGGTCATTTAATAATCATAAACGTTATCATAATTTTTACTCAGTACCCGCACGATTTCATACGATTATTCTAATTCCGTCAATCATCTGCAACTGCAACTGTCTGTCTAGCCTAACAAACCAGAGCTGAACGCTCGTCGTGTGCTCTATTGATCTTGTTTTCTTGATTTTGATCTTTAACTTGTCTTGACAGCCGTCGATCCGGTATGCTATATGCTGTGTGTGCCTGTGTACTCTGTGCGTAGATGATTTTTGCCACTCCTTTTGGTTACTTCTGATGAAATGCTTTCTACTTTGATTCATTGTCTTTTGGGCCAGCTTTGTTTTCGAAAAACCGTTTGGCTTTAATGGCTTTTGATTGATTATCGCGTGCCACGCTCTGTGGGTGCTCCAGCTCAAACTCCAGCTTCATACTCAACTCCAACTCCAACTCCAACTCCAGCTCCAGCTTCATGTGTGCTGTTTGGCCCACGTTTTCTATGATGCTTTTGTGGCTTTTTTTTTCTCTCTTGTTTTTTATTTTATTGAAGTATGCTTAATTAGCTTGATGTGTGTGTGTGTGTCTCCCTCTCCGCTGCACGTGCTGTGTGAGTTCCTGGTACAAGAGCTGAGTGGGCATAAATAATAAAAAAAAAAAATAAATAAGCCAAAACTATGCAATAAGTTCAGAGTTGAGTCTTACAACAAGTTTACTTTACACGATATGCTTAAAGGGCTGCTACGTGACGTTGTCTCGACGATCATTAAACGAGACTGCAGCTCCACACAGAGCAACAATGATAACAAGTCTCGAATTTTAACTATTACATGGTTATCTCGATATATGATGAATAAATAAAAATCTTTAATGTATGTTGTTAAAACAGAAAAAAACATTACCAAATATTAAAGTTTTAAATCTTTAAAAGAGATCAAATTTAATGCAGCACTAAAAATTATTGTTAGAAATTATGTATATGTAATGCGTGACGAATGCAAAAAGGCGTTGAGTCTTGATGAAATCAAGTTAAGTTAAATTATAGGATTTTGTTTTGCTTACGTGTCAAGAACAGCTCAACATAATCTCGTTAGCATTAAACACTTGCTGAGAAAAGTTTTCATTTTTAAATAGATAAATTATCTAAATAGAAAAAAATAGATTAACAAAAATAAATTTTGGGCGGAGTTCAAGAAAGACATAATTTATTTAATTTTTGAATAGATAAAATATCTAAATAGAAAAAAAAAAATTAAAATAATAAAATAAGTTTGGGCGGAGTACAAGACAGAACTAAATTTTAATTAATTAAATTGAGAATAATAAAATTGAATAAATTTTATTGAAGATAAGTAGGAGGAAGTACAGAATGTTAAATCCAACATGTTGTAAAATTAGAATTCTCCATACTTATAATCAAATTAAATACTAAGCTGGAAGTATCAATGCAGATTTGAAACTTTAAAATATTGAAATTTGAGCCAAAAAAAATTTTATTATTATTATTATTATTTATATATATTATATTATCAAAACAAATTATAAAACAATGCACTTGTGGTCTAAACTCCACTAAATGTATAATTTATCGACAAACAATAAAAATAATAATAATAATAATAATAATAATAATAATAATAATAATAATAATAATAATAATAATAATAATAATAATAATAATAATAAATACGAATGCAGCATGCATACAATTCTAATTCATTCAAAAATCTATCCAACAGCAGCTCAACGTTTTTTACAGGCTATTCACTAGTCGAGCAGTTTTGCACTCTTGATTGTTTCATAAATTTTTTAGTTACTTCAATAAGGTTTTTTCATGTTTTTCAGCTTGTTTTATGCTGCTGCTCATTAGGCGCAATGTCCATGCGTTGACTGTCCTACGCACTCCTTTTAAGTCTTAGCAACAATTTTTTGTTGTTTGTTTGTATTGTTGTTGTTGCCGTACTGCTGCCTTATGGCGCATAAAAACTGTTGCATTGTCTCTGTGACTGTTTATTTATTTTTTATTTTATTTTATTTTTTTTTTTTCTTTTACTTTAACGGAGCAGCCAGCCAGCTCCTGAAGCCAGCTTGTTTGGGGCTCCTGGCAATGGCCGATGGTGGGTGATAAATGTTAAGAGGCGCGCGTGTGCAGGCAGCAGGCAGCAGGCAGCAAACAGCAAGCAGCTTCCATTGAAATTAGTTATTCACGCGGATCGTTTAAGGCAATCCAACACCAGAAGGCAACTAGCTGAACTGTTGGCGGCGGCAACTCTGACTCTGACTCTGACGCTGAAGCTATTGCTCTTGCGCTGTTGGCTGTTGTTGTTGGGCTCTTTGGTCATGGCTTGTCAGTGATGGCTCCACGGCTGCTGCTGCTGCTCTTGCTACTGCTGCTGTGGCTATTGTCGCCGCGCTTTTGTTTTAATGATCGTGCCTCTTGGTGTCTACTGCCTGTTGCCAGCTCATTTACCGCTGCGGCAAACGGGATGACTTCAGTGGCATTGCCTTGGCCATCGTTCGCTTGGCTAGCTCATAGTCTGTCTGGCTGGCTGGGCTGGCTTATCAGTGCAACATTTTGCATGTTGCAGGCAAACAAAAACCACGTTCAACTGCATGAGCATTTGTCACAGTCTCCCCCCGCACTCACACACACACACACACACACACACACAGACATCAGACAGACGGACAGTTTACATGTGTCTTTGTGTCGTTTTTTTATACCCTGAACCCATTGAAAATGGGAAATCAGGGTATAATGGTTTTGTTAAAAGTATGTAACAGGCAGAAGGAGGCGTGGCAGACCCCATAAAGTATATATATTCTTGATCAGGGTGACGAGAAAAGTTGATATAGCCATGTCCGTCTGTCTGTCCGTCCGTCCGTCCGTCCGTCCGTCCGTCCGTCTGTCCGTATGTTTGAACGCGTCGATTTCCGAAGATACAAAAGCTAGAGAGTTCATTCTTTTTGTGTTAGGTCTGTATATTGCACGCGCAGTACGAGTTTGTTTCAGAAATTCGATAACTTGTATATTTGCAAGGTTATCGATAACTGAAATTATCGGGAACCAGTTATAAAATTCTAGCTAATTCATCTTTAGAGTTAGAGTCTCCAAGTCTTCTGCATATATATAGATACCAATTTAATACAATTTCGGTTTTTGTCAGATTTTGGATTCCGGTCCCCAATTCGCCCCCACACCCCCAAATGTGTAAAAAATGCATTTCAAATACTAGAGACATAGAGTTTGGTTTGGCATAAAGATATGAATATCATAATCTTAATCTGAACATATCAATACGATTGTCCATCTAGAAACAGAATTATTAATCATCAAAGTTTTCTCATCAAAACACATGTGGCGCAGCAAGCAAGGCAGCGACAAAGCAAGACGCATTGCGGGCGCACATACATACATACATACATACATATGTATGTGTGCAAGCGTAGATCAGCGTGTGGCTGCAATCGTACATATATACATACATACATATGTATTTGTGCATGTAAAGCTAATTGTAAAAGAGTTATCACTTCTAAAAAAAAACCTAAAATGTCAAATAGAATATGTAGATCATATGCTGAAACTCTCATTACATTCCATTATATATTTTAAAAATTATAAAACAATTAAAATAACAATGGAAATGCAAGCAACGTTGAGCAATGCAAATCAATTTTCGTATGCGTGTGCACATATACACACAAAAAATCTTGGGCCGTTTTCTATGTTGCTATGCGTGCAAATTCTAAGAATCACAATTGTTTTTGAATTGCGTTAGAATTGTCTTTGAATTGTATTTGTATTTTCAGCCACTGCTTTAGTGTTTCTTTCGTATATGGCGAATTTCATTCGTTTTCGCTACTCTGATGTTTAATTGAGCCGTGGTGTAGATGGCTAGACAGATGCACCGAATGTTAGGCTGTCGCAGGTTCTAGTCTCGCCTAAGCCTTTCATAATTTCTTATTTTTAATTTTTTTTTTTTTTTTATATTTCTTTCTTTCTTATTATTTATTCCTTTGTATTTGATACCTTTGAAAGTCAGTTAGTAGTTTAACTAATTGTGAATAAGTGCGTTTTTTTTAATTTCAAATATTTAATAGCATCATTTCTGAAAGTGTTTTCATTTCAATTATATTTTATTCCGTTAAGTCAACAGAAAATAATGAACAAAAAAAAAAGTCTGCCCAAATAACAAAAGCACGTGACATCTGCGGGTTTCCTATATGTATGCACACATGTACATTCAAAACTAGTGTAGCATGGTCTAAAAATTTTAACTTGATAGATGGCGCTTTAGCAGTGAACTTATTTACTATGCTGTAATAGCAGCTTCGAGTGGCATTGATATATTTCTTTTACAATTATGAAGTGTCTGTGTTAATTAAGGTAATGCCTGTTAACCGAGGAACGTCTATTTGTTGGGTCTATTTTTAATGATATTTAATAATATAACATTTTTCGCATTTCAACTAATATAAGCGCCATCTATTATTATTTTTTTTGGCAATGCATACACACATATGTATGTATATATACATGTACATATGTACATTTTGAACGTTACATGTATACATTCTTATGTATACTTTCTGATTTATCCATATGGGTAATTCTCCAGAAAAGTCAACTTTTTGTCACGTTCGACACTTTGGTTTGTTGTAATTATCTTGAAAACGGATTTATTTTAGTACTAATCAAGAGCAATATATAGAACTATTTGTAAAAATAAAGAAGTTTTTTGCCATTTTCAGTACTAAAATTGATGCATTTTCAAGATAATTACAAAAAAGCAAACCACAGTACAGATTATTTTTTTATTTTATTAAAATTGGGTTCAGGGTATTATCTAGTCGAGCACTCTCGACTAGAGTTTTCTTACTTGTTTATGTGTGCTTTTAGCCATTTTATCGTCGCTTTTGGCTACCGCGGCGCTCTGAGCCTCTTTTTTTTTCTAATGGCTCATTTCCTTGCTGCAACAGCAACAGCAACAGCAACAACAACAACAGCGGTAATTAACCTGTGCATGTTAATGAACTTCAAACCTGCCCCCAACAACAGTGCAGCAACTGCAAAGTTTATGCAGATTTTTGTCTAACCAAAAACTAAAGGCAAATGCAGCTCAAGCTTCATGGTTGGCGCTAATGCAAATCTCTGCCTCTCCGTGTACGTATGTGTGTGTGTGTGTGTGTGTGAGTGAGTGCATACTCCGGCATTTTGAGCAAAATGAGGTTGTTGTCGTGCCGTTGACAATCTAATTAGAATACAAAATGCTTGGAAGCCAACTTGCAACAGAAAAACAGGCAAGTTTCAAGTTCATGGTGTTGACATATGTAGCTGGCAACTCTACCAACTTCAACTGCAACTGCAACTCCCGAATCCCAACTCCCAACCAGCATCTACAGCTTCATTGTCGTTCTGTTAATGGGCTCTCCACGCTAGCTGCTTTAATAATGCCTTACCTTATTGATATCATATAAGGCAGCTTGCATTCAATGTTTAGCTTTAACAGATTTTGATTTCGCCAGCCTCTGCCTGCCTCTGCCATTATTGTGATTAGATGGAAAGTGCTTTGGCCATTGAGATGCAACGATGAACCCATTTGACATCGTTGCCAAAAAAAAAAAAAAAAAACTGTCAAAGCCAATGGCATTCATAATGAGTGGAAAGTTGGCTAAATTTTTGCCTTAATTTTCGATAACTGGTTAACGATAAGCGAGCTGTATAACCACAAAGAAAAGTTCGCTTAGCTGAGATAAAATTTGAACATTAAGTTAAAGTTCGATCAGTTCGTTTTGCTAATGAATACTGCTTAAGGAGACTAACTTTAAAACTGCGACAAACGTTGCTAAAAGTGTGGCATAGCAAAAATGAAATGACAAAACTTTGATAAAGAGCTGCAGCTCTTGAAGCGAACAAACATTTCTGGAAAAGATTCTCCTTACTCAGCTGTGTTCAGTGCTCAGGTTGATAATTATCGAACAGCTCTTATTAGACTAGAATTCTGTCTCTCTCTCTCTCTCTCTCTCTCTCTCTCTCTCTCTCTCTCTCTCTCTCTCTTTCGAACAGCTCTTACCACACTAGAATTCTCTCTCTTTCATTCTGTCTCTCTACCTCTCTCCCTCTCTCTCCCACTTGCGAACAGCTCTTACTAGACTAGAATTCTCTCCCTCTATAGAAATATACACATACATAAACAAATACATATTTATACAATTATATATACCTCCTACATCGCATAAAGCACTTTAGTTATTTGTTGACCTTTTTAGTTTTGGCCGCAATTGTTGCCCTGCATATCAATTGGATGTGTAACCCATTTGAGATCTCTAAACACGGCACAAATTGCCGTTGCACACTCATAAGCCATCAACAGGCAGCCGTGGCTCCTGCTCTTGCTGCTGTTGTTGCTGCTGCTGCTGCTGCTTGCAACTGTTGTGGGCCGTTGCAAGTTCACAGATTGCATCACATGACCTCATTTCAGTGTAGTTTGCACAAATATTGACTTGGGCTGGTTATTTTTGGCGGATTGTCGGCAAACGAACTTGGCTAAGTGGCACACTTGAAAATCCAATTGCAGCAAATTGGCCAAAAGCCAAAGAGGAGCAAGCCAAGCAGCAGGCGGCATACAATGAGGTCAGTCTAGGGCGATGGCATTGGCCGCTGTACAACTTACGATGTGGCCATGTTCTCTAATGTCAACTCATAATGCGAAAAGGGAAAGAAGGCAAAGCCGCCATAGCCAAGGAGCAAATGGTCGAGTTGTTGCTGCTGCTGCGGCTGCTGCTGCGGCTGCTGCTGCTGTTGCTGCTGTTGTTTTGTTCTGTTTGGACTGCTGACCCACAAATGGACAACAACATTATTGTTGTTGTTATTGTTATTGTTTGGTGTCACTGCGACGCGACGGCTCGACACGAACTTTGCCTGTGGGGGCACCCGACTCAATCTCAATTTGGTCAAGTTATCATACGACCATAACAATTGCTACATTGGAAGTGAGTCCAAATGCCAAATACATTTTATGGGCGTTACCACCTGATGTTACCCCTTCCACCAGAAAAAAAAAGCAGAAAAAAATTGGAGAAACACGAGAGAGAAAAAAAACTGTTCACAGTTTAAAGTTTGGAAATTGTCGCCGTCCTGTGCTGTTCATGTTGCAGCTCCTTGTAACTGTCAGGGCAGCAAAAAACAATCATTAAATCGAAAAAAATAAATGAAATGAATGAAAATAAAAGAAAATAAAATAAGAAAAGGGTACCAAGTGCAAAAGGTTACAGGTACAGCGCACAAAAACAACCGAAAAATCAACAAACAAATGAAATAAATGAACTGCTGCAAAAGTTTAATTCAAACCAATTGAGAAATACCCTATGTTTACTTTAAAGTTTATTTTTGATTAAAAAAGAAATTTTAAAAAATTATAAATACAAATAGGAATATATAAAGTAAATATAAATTTCATTTCAAGATATTATAAAACATATCAAATATAAAATATATAAAATATATAAAATATATAAAATACTTATAGTTTAATTTAATTAAATATTGAACATTTTTATTTATTTTAAGAGTTATAAATAAAACTGAATACAAAATAGAACATTTATAAGTATGAATACATTTTTATTTCATACTAAGATATATTTGAAAATATTTTATTTACAATTTATAAGCAAGAATAAATTTTTTATTGAATATAATTTATAATAAATATATTTAACTATAATTATACTAAAAGAAGAATAAATTGATATATAATTTAAAATGTATTTTAAAATCTAATTAGACTTAGTCAAGCTTGTTCACATTGCTAGCTTACTCAATGGGCAGTGTATTTTGGCAACAGTACAACCTGGCCGCAAAGGAACAGCAAGCAAAATAAATCTGACAAGAGCTGCAAGCTCTAGCAGTCGCTGCTTTGACTTTAGAATGCACCGAAGTTGCCCGCCCGATGATGAAGTGATTTTCGGAGGGAATCGCAGTGGTGGGGAAAGCGGAGAGAGGGGAGAGTGCGCAACGAACAGGCAATCGGCAGTCGAGATTTGGATTTTGGGACTCGGCACTTGGTAGCCCTTGCTTGTTTGCTGCTTGCATTTGGTTTGGAGTTGCCAAGGAGTCGCCGTTGGAGTTTGAAGTCAAAGTCGGACTTCAATGCGCACGCGCTGGCTGCCACTTAACGAGCGGTGGGCCCCAAAGGAGGCAGCGAAACGTTTGCCTTCGAGGGCGTTGCAAGAGACTCTTTGGGCTTTTTGGCAGCAACAACAGCAACAGCAAAAAAGAAGGTGACAAAGTCACGAAATTCTTGTCAATTTTCAACTACAGACCAATTTGTTTGTCTTCCCCATTTTGCGGCAGGCGCAAAAAATAAAGTACAGCAACAGCAACAGCAAAAAAAGAAGAAGAAAAAGCAGGAAAAGCGCACAAAAACTAAACACAGCAAAAATAAAAACATCGTGACAAATCAGGCTACCAAAATTGGGCACAAATCGTAAAGCGCAGCAGAGAAACAAAAAAAAAAAAAAAAACAGCGCGCTTTGTGTCGCCCTGCCTATGCCAAGGCTAAGGGAAGCCCCCATATCAATAAGTTTTTCCCAGACGCCTCCATATCAACACCTTTCAGTGGAGCCATCCACACCTCACACGGCTCTCGCAATTGTTTCCCAGGATGGGGCACAGACTTCTCAGCGGCGAACTGACTGATTTTTTTCCGCTCTTTTATACACTGCTTTTTTTTGGCCATGTATAAAGCCAAATGAAATTGTTTGGCTCGCTAAGTGTTTTCTTCAGTTCAGCGTGCCTTATATAGCCGATTGATTGCTCCACTAACATAATCCATTCATGGCCAGGCCTAAACAACTACAACAACAACCATCTGCTGCTGCTGCTGCTGCTGCTGCTGCTGCTGCGGTAACATTCTCTCTGATCTTTGCCTGCAACATCAAACAAAATCATTTGCTCAACATTTTCATTCGTGGCACAAACATCTTGCCACAATAAATTTCAATTACTTACCTACATTTTAAGACACTTTTACCGCTAAAAGTATTTACTGCTGCTATTGTTGTTGTTGTTGCTGTTGCTGTTGTTGTGGTTGATGCACAAACATTGTTCAATTTTGACACCAGACGCGAGAGGAAGATGCTGACAACAAACGGTGTGTCGCTCACCTCTTTTTCAGTCGAAGACCATTTATGGAAGAGGTTTAGATATATTAGATAACATTACGACTTTGCTCTTTTTTTATTTCTTTTTAAATAATCATAAATTGGAGTTTTTAAGCTCTCAAAAATATAATATTTCGATATGCGATAGTTGGAAATATATATTTTTTTATAGATGTAAGGAAGCCAAGGCAGCTTAAATTGATTAAAAAAAAAATAATAATAATAATAATAGTAATAATAATCTAGAAAATCAGAGTAAAATTAAAAAAAATATTAGATTAGTATTTTAGTTCAATTTATATATTTATTTAATTTTTATTTTATTTTTTTTTATTACTTTTCTTTAATATTTAAAAGCCGAAAGATGTGCTAAGCTGATGCAACCTGATTTATAACAACAAAAAACATTTTTAAATTCATATTCTATATTATATATTTTATTTAATTTATTTGAAATATTTTTAATAAAATTTTGCTGTCAGCATGGATTAAACACTTTAATTCAAGTTTATTAAATTTCATTTCCTTAAACCTTGGCTAAAAACTAATAAAAATCCATAAATATTTTAACCTAAATATATATTTTGTAAATATTTTTTTTTTATAGTGAAACTCTTAGCATGGCAATTTCTTGCACAGTGTGTCATGGCATTGAGTGAAATATTTTTAGAAAGTCTGAAGCAACAGCAACGAGGATAACAAATTTCAACAATGAAGCTGTAGTGGACAACATGAAAAATCAATCATGTCCGCAGCGGAATAAGATGTTGACAAGCGGCGCTCAGATCAAAGCTCTACAGAGCTCTGGACAGAGCACATTACGAGCGTATTGTCTTGAGGCAGTTGCAGTTGCAGTTCGAGTTGCAGTTGCAGGTCTCCCTCTCTCTCTCCCTCTCTCTTAGGTTAACTGCGTAAGAATATTTATGTTGGCAAACACTTGGGAGATGACAAATCCAAATCCATGCGCAAAGCCGAAAGCAGAGATCAAAACATTGACGCCATATCACATGCTCGACTACACCCAGAGTCGGCTTCCACTTGATCCTGGCTAGCGCCGAGCTGCCAAGCTGCCAAGCTGCCAACATGCCAATTGTTCAACCCCAACCCCAGCTACAGCAACAGCTCCAACTCCAGCTCCAGTTCCAGCTCCAGCTAACGCAGCGCCACATGTTCGCGTTTCGTGTTTGTTGTTTTGATTTACTCTGGCACTGACTTTATTTATAGACGATGTTGCTACCTAGCCCCACGCCCCCATCCTCAGCTCTAGCTCCAGCTGGAGCTGGGCACCCTGTTGCGTCATCCATGCGTCCGGTGGGTGGCGGCTGCCTACTCCGCAATCCGCTATCCTGCTGTCCCGCTGGCTGCTGCACTCTTAGGCCTCTGTCGCTTTTTAATTTGCCAAATTTATACACACCACGTTGCACGTTGCACGTTGCACGGTAGTTCAGAGTTGTTGCTATTGCTGTTGCTGTAGTTGTTATTATTATTACTATTATTATTATTATAGCTTGCAATTGGTTTATTAGAAATGGAAACAGTTCTAAAAGCTGCTGGACTATTAAGTACCCTATAATTAGCATATGATTGAAGTTAATTCTCAAATGAACTACTTAAAAAATAATAGATAAAAATAAAATTAAAAAAAAAAAAAAATTAAGTAATATATATATTTGTAAGAAAAAAAAAAGAAAAATTAAAAAAAAAAAATTATTGATAATATAAAAATAAAATATATGGAAATATATATTTTTACATACAAATATATACATATATAATTATTTTTTAATAAATTAAAAAAAATTAAAAATAAGAAATAAAAAATATAGAGAAATTAATCACATGATAATATATATAAATATATATTCTTTTTTAATAAATAAATAAATATAATGTATAAATATTACACAAAGTTAAACATAAATGCAAGAACAATTATAATTTCACAAAAATATTATTAAATAAAAATTAAATAATCCGCAAGAATAATCTGTAGTTTTTTTTCCCGATTTAAAAACTTCAAATGCACCAAAATCACCTTTCAATATGAAGCATATCTACTCTCGCTTCTCATATACCCGTTTTGCATATGAAGCATACCGAGTTTATGTTGATTCATAAAATGCATTTTTTTTTATGTTCACTGGCAGTTGCTCATTTCCACTTTCAGACCACCCACTGCCTTAAATTTCAACAAATTTACACACTACAACACACCCCGACACACATACACACGCACACTCACACACACAGAGAGTCGTACAGCTGCTCAAAGTAAGCGCAGCGAATTTGTAAAAAAATCGTTGCAATTTTTCAACTCCAAAATCCCCCCACAGACACACACACAAACACACACACACACATCTCAAGATAACAACAACAACAACAGCAGCAGGAACAACAGCGTCAGCTTAATTAATAGATTTATAGCTATGACTACATATTATAACAAATTGGTAACGAATTAATCCTTTCAGCCGTGTAAATCGACCAACACACACACACACAGTTCACAATTGGCGCGTATTACTCATACGCCACGATGCACCGGCAGCAGCAGCAGCAGCTGAGCAACGCCGCTCTAATGAGACGGCCCTCATGCACCTTCTTGGCTGATTCGCCTTAGCGCTAGCGCAGGTCAATAAAAAAGAGTAAAAACTGCATTAAACTGGCAGATACGTTCGGCAGACCCCCAAGCTGGCCCCGGCCATGGCATATGGCCAAATATGGCCCAACAGTCGAAGCCATTGTTCCGGAGCGCGCGCATCTTCCTGGGCCCAAGTTGCGATATTTACAATTTATGTGCGCCTGTGCCAGTATTTTTTTTTTTTTTTTTGCAACCAAATAACAGACAATAAAGCTAAAAAATAAATATAGAAGAGCAACTAACAGAGACAGTGCTCAAATGCGAGATACCCTCCATATATGTAGATAAGGCCTCAGCTCATGAGAGGCTTTCAGCGTTTAGTTGTCAAAGTATCAAAAATATCTTAAATCTGATTCAAAGTGAGAAAAATGCTCGACTAGAAGCTACCCAACAAACTTTAACTTAATGAAATATATTTTGTTATAAACAAAATTAAACAGTTATGGCAGGGAAGAATTTCAGGTCTATAAATTTTGATTTTATTATATTTTGAGTTCTTTTTAAATCAAGCACTTTTTTGCCTAAACTGAGCTCATCATTCTACCACATACCTCTCTGTTCGGCGCAGCAGCTAATAAATACTCTTAAATAAGTTTCTCTTAAATTAGTCCATTCTCTATATCATTTCATTCGCTGTTAATGCACTCATACACATAAGAAAGCATAACAGACATACATATGTAATTTTCGCCTTCCTTTTACTTGCTTATACTTGTAACTTTGTTTCTTTAAATTCTCTAATTCTGTACGAAAGTTGTCTGCAAGCGCGCAACATCTCTCTTATCTTTTCGCATACAATTAACTTTGCCTAAACAAATATCACGGACTCGGCATTAAATTAATAAATAATAAGCTAAATTAAATCGTATTGGCTTTTTATTTTGTGCCTTCGTAAATGATTGGAGCCAGAGTTGCCGAAAAAGCTTGGCAGCTTCCAACATTTTGGTGACCCCGACGTGAATATACACTTCGTGATGTTCGTTTAGTGCGCTAAAAGTTATTAATCTATTTCGTCGTCGCTCAACCGTGAAATTTATAAACATTTGTGCAAAATAGTGCATTCAAATTAACAATCAATTTCATCGTAACACAACAGTGTAAAACATTAGCCTTCTCCGTGAAATTTATAAACATTTGTGCAAAATAGTGCATTCAAATTAACAATCAATTTCATCCTAACGCAACAGTGTAAAACATTAGCATTTGTGAACAAATCATTTTGTTCAAGGTGCATAATTCAGTGTATGCAGTTGTGCGAGCATTATCTTTGTCTTTCTCATTCTCTTTTAATCGTTCGCTTCGTTCGTCGCCGTTGGCGCCTTTTGTGCAGCGTCTGCATAGAAGGCCCGCTAATCCGAAAATAGCTGTGTTAGATCACACACATACAAACATACACACACAGTGAGCTTGCATATAAAAGGTGCAGCTAAATTGGAAGTGCATTAGTGAGTCTATTAGCTTGTGCATCAACTTTGCAATTGAACTTGTGAATTGAATTGAATTGAGCATAACTTAAGTGAATTTGTGACGTATCAAAATGAATAACTCAGAATCTAATGCTGATGGAGTGCCTGCATCTCAGGTCACTTATTTAAGGCTTAAAACGAAAGCTCTTTTCGACAGACTTGAAAGGTTATATGCCGAATTAGACGTGGAAAAATTAAGTCATATGGATTCGTGTGAGCTACGTGTGCTGTTGGATTCGATCACCAAGTTAGAGTCAAATTTTGAAGCGGTTCACACTAGCTTAGAGGAATCAGATTTTGAATCCATATCTAGTGATTTACCTGCGAAATTTGAATCAACTCTACTAAAGTTTAAGGCCTTGCTTCAGCGTGAACTGGGAAGTCGGCCGAATCCACAGCTATCTTCAACGCTCAATACAAGTTTTACAAATGCTCATCCAATGGTCGTCATGTCTAATCGATCGCGTTTGCCGCAGCTGGAGCTGCCAAAATTTAATGGAATCTACACTGAGTGGGAAAACTTTTACTCTATGTTCAAAACGATCATAGATACTGATCCTGATCTCAATCCTGTTGAGAAGTTCCAGCATCTTCGATCTTGCTTAAGCGGTTCTGCTTTGGATTCCATCAGCTCTTTGGAAATTAACAAGGCTAACTATATCGTCGCTCTGGATATTCTTCAACGTCGTTTTGATAATAAACGTTTTATCTTACAGGCACACATCAGAGCGATATTTGGGCTTGAGAAGGCTGATACCTCTGTAGGTAGGCTGAGGCAATTAACAGATAAAGTGACATCTCACCTTCGTGCTATGGATTCTTTAGCGTCGAGGGAAGAAGTTGCTGATATTATCATCGTGCAGACAGTGTTGCAGAAATTGGATAAGTCAACTCAGGTCAAATGGGAGGAAAGCTCGTCTGCTAATGAGTTACCATCGTGGGCCAAATTGTCAGCTTTCTTGCAAGGGCGATGTCGAATGCTTGAAAATGTGGATCAAGTTTTGCAAGATGGTCAGGTTGGCAAGTTAGGGAAGATCGTGAGTACACATTTAAGAAAATCATTTGTTGCTTCCAAGATTCCTAGTTGTTGTGTATTTTGCGAAGACACAAGTCACATGATATTTCAATGTAAGCGCTTTGAGAAATTGTCGCCAATGGCAAGACATAAGGAGGCCAAGAGACTCGCGCTTTGTCTTAATTGTTTGAGAAAAGGTCATCAGCTAAAGGATTGTAAATCTAGCTCCTGTCGTACTTGCCAATCGAAGCACCATACTCTATTGCATTACAATCAGTCTTCGATAGCTACATCCAACGCTGTGTTGAAACCTGATCAACAAGCACATACAATACATCCCACTGCCATGGTTGCAATGTCACCTTCTCTGCCTCAAGCCCACATATCGCCTAGTTCGTCTGATGTTGTGTTTCTAGCTACTGCAATAATCCTTGTCAAGAATCGAGCTGGAACATTCGTTCCGTGTCGTGTACTCTTGGATTCAGGATCTCAACTTCACTTCGTCACCAGTCGCTTCGCAAATCAGCTTCAGCTTCGAAAAAGCAAATCGCTCACTGCAGTTTCTGGCATTGGAGATGCTAGCTTCTCAACTGAAGGATACTCAGTCGATCTCGTTTTGAAATCGCGGATTTCAAATTATTCTACTACTATCACTGCAATCGTTGCCCAAATGATTACTGACAATCAGCCTGGGATGTCAATGTCTACTAATAGTTGGAATATACCCTCAAACATACAGCTAGCTGATCCCTTATTCCATAAGTCACAACGGATTGATCTTCTCATCGGAGCTGGTCTTTTCTTCGAGCTGTTGTGTGTTGGTCAAATTCTGTTAGCACCTGGTTTACCAATTTTGCAGAAAACTCAACTCGGCTGGATCGTGTCAGGTGGCGGGCAATCGGCCCCCAAACTCTCATCGTTCATCGCCACCCAAAGAGCTTCGGATGACACTAATCACAGCACTCGGCTTGATGAGTTAGTGCGTCAATTTTGGGAAGTGGAGCACGTCTTCGAGCCTATAGCCAAGGTAACAACCGAGGAGCTCCATTGTCAGCAGCATTTCATCGCAAACTATCGTCGATTGTCATCAGGGGAATATTCAGTTTGCTTGCCAAAAAAGCTAGGCGTCGAATCTTTGGGCGACTCTTATTTGCAGGCCAAGCGTCGACTCGTAAACTTGGAGCGTAAATTCGCTCGAAATGAAATTCTCAAGGAGAAATATTCAGCATTTATAAAGGAATATATTGACCTCAAACATATGTCACTGGTGCCCAGCGCAGATATCAATAAATGCAAATATTTCTTACCCCATCATTGCGTATACAAAGAAGAGAGTTCGACAACAAAGCTGAGAGTTGTCTTTGACGGCTCAGCCATTACCACATCTGGGCTCTCATTAAACGATTTGCTTATGTCAGGACCGACTATTCAAGCTACATTGTTTAACACGCTCGTTCGTTTTCGCACATTTTCCATTGCACTTACAGGAGATATCGGTAAAATGTATAGGTGTGTTAAAGTCTCAGAGCCTGATTCTATGCTTCAGTGCATTTTGTGGCGAGACTCTTCAGACCATGATATTCAAGTTTTCAAATTGAATACCGTCACGTATGGAACCAAACCCGCTTCCTTTTTGGCAATTCGTGCAATGCATCAACTAGCAATGGATGAGTCTTCGTCGTACCCATTAGGATCTAAAACTGTCTTGCGAGATTTCTACGTTGATGATTTGATATCAGGAGGCAATTCAGTTGAAGAAGTTCGAGACATGATGCGACAAACTACAAATCTTCTTGACCGAGGAAATTTTAAATTGAGAAAATGGTGCTCTAACTCAACTGATATACTTCGCGGAGTTCCAGAAACTGAGCAGGAGAGTTTTCTCAAACTCGACGACGGCAGCGATGTGACAAAAACACTTGGACTCATCTGGGAGCCTCGGAAGGACAGCTTCGTGTTCACTTTCGAGCCCAAAATTAATACTGGCACACACACAAAACGCTCGGTTTTATCAACCATTGCGCGATGTTACGATCCGTTAGGTTTGATCGGACCAACTTTAACTAGGGCCAAAATCATCTTGCAACGCCTGTGGAGAGACAAGCTGCAATGGGATGAGAGCTTACCGCAACCATTGGAAACGGCTTGGAGCGAGTTTTGTAAGGACTTTCAGCAAGTGAGCCATGCAGTATTTCCTCGTTATGTACTCCAACTTAAAGCAAGGGTCGAACTGCATGCCTTCTGCGATGCTAGTCTTCAGGCTTATGGCTCTTGTGTTTATGTTCGCTCATCGAAGAATGCTGTTCAAGTTCAGTTGCTCTGTTCCAAAGCCAGGGTCGCCCCACTAAAGACTCTTACTGTGCCTAAACTTGAGTTATGCGCTGCATTTCTGCTTGCGAACTTGGTAAGCGAAATAAACAAAATGAACTTGTTCGAGTGTGAGATGCATTGTTGGTCAGATTCAGCCGTGGTCTTGTCTTGGTTAAAGGAAGAGCCATCCAAATTCAATGTGTTTGTCTCTAACAAGATTTGTGCCATACAGCAGCTCACGATCGGCATGGAGTGGCATTACGTGCCAACCGAGATGAATCCGGCGGATATGTTATCCAAGGGAGCAGCACCGTTGGAACTTTTGCACTCAAAATTATGGATGCATGGACCTTCTTTCTTGCAAAAGGAGAAATGTTATTGGCCAAGGCACTGCTTGTCTGAAGCATGTCTTCCTGAAATGCGCCAAAAGGTTTTATTCTCAGCTGAGCACGTAGATATCTCTTTGTCATTCAAACACATAAATTCATTCGGAATAATGAAGCGCATTTTTGGCTACATTCACAAATTTATCAGAAAAATAAAGTCAGCTGAGTTGTCATCAGACGATCTTCGTCAGGGATCGTTCCTACTATGCCGTCTTCTTCAAAGAACTCAGTTGCAGCCAGAATACTCTGCCCTACAGAATGGAAAGAATATACATTCGTCAAGCTCCATTCTTTCGCTCTCTCCATTTATGGATGATTTTGGTCTACTTAGAGTCGGTGGTCGTTTGCGACACTCTACTCTCGGCTTCGATGCGCGCCACCCAATTATCTTGCCCAAAGAGCATCCCCTAACCTTCGCTATAATCTCGCATTTTCATCAGAAGTATCACCATGCAGGACCGCAGGCTTTGCTTGGAATAATTCGACAGCAATTCTGGCCCATAGGTGGCATGAAAACGGTTGCCCGAGCATTGCGAAAATGTATAATTTGCTGCAGATCTCGGCCTCGTCTCGTTGAGCATATAATGGCGGACTTGCCCAAGGATCGTGCACAGTGCTCACCGGCATTTACAGTCACTGGAGTGGATTATTGTGGTCCTTTTTACTACAAGCCTGATGGACGAAACAAAGCCTCTGTAAAGTGCTACATCTGCGTGTTCGTTTGCTTCGCAACCAAGGCTGTATGGTTGGAACTCGCAAAGGATCTTTCGACAGCTGCTTTTTTGGGCGCCCTCAAGCGTTTCATTGGTACGCGTGGCATTCCAAAATGCATTTGGTCTGACAATGCTACTAACTTTGTGGGTGCACGGAACGAGTTGGCGGATTTGCGGCGCCTATTGTTGAGCCAGGAACATCGCATTGAAGTCCACAACTACTGCATCAACAACAGCTTCGATTGGAAGTTCATACCTCCTCGTTCGCCACACTTCGGCGGCCTATGGGAAGCAGCAGTGAAGACAGCTAAAAAACATTTATATCTCTCTATGAGATCGGCACTTCTTGGCTTCGACGAACTGCGCACTTTGGTATGCCAAATTCAGGCCATAATCAATTCTCGTCCTCTTGTTGCAATTTCAGAAAATCCCGATGATCTTGGAGTTCTCACTCCAGGACATTTCTTGATTGGTCGACCACTCATCAGTTTCCCCGAGCCAGACGTAACTGGGTTGGACCACAATCGCCTTGATCGCTGGCAACGCATGACGTACATACAGCAGTTGTTTTGGAAACGCTGGAGTGATGAATACCTCACCATTCTCCAACAGCGTGGAAAATGGCGCACCCCGCAGTCTTCTATCAAAGTCAACGATGTCGTATGCGTGAAAGACGAAAACTTGCCACCTTTGAAATGGCCATTAGCCCGGGTCGTTGAGATCATTGCTGGAGCTGATGGTGTCGTGAGAGTTGCTGTTCTACGTACGCCCACTGGAACTACACGTCGAGCTGTCAATAAGCTGTGCGTCCTTCCGGTTGATGATCCTGTTGAAAGACTTGGTCTTTCAACGGGGGGGAGGATGTTCGGCGCAGCAGCTAATAAATACTCTTAAATAAGTTTCTCTTAAATTAGTCCATTCTCTATATCATTTCATTCGCTGTTAATGCACTCATACACATAAGAAAGCATAACAGACATACATATGTAATTTTCGCCTTCCTTTTACTTGCTTATACTTGTAACTTTGTTTCTTTAAATTCTCTAATTCTGTACGAAAGTTGTCTGCAAGCGCGCAACATCTCTCTTATCTTTTCGCATACAATTAACTTTGCCTAAACAAATATCACGGACTCGGCATTAAATTAATAAATAATAAGCTAAATTAAATCGTATTGGCTTTTTATTTTGTGCCTTCGTAAATGATTGGAGCCAGAGTTGCCGAAAAAGCTTGGCAGCTTCCAACACTCTCTCTATCTACATTTACATTGCTCATCGTTCTAGCATATACCTCTCTTCACCTACATTTCCAGGGTATCGCAATAGGAATAGGAACCTGTGGGTCTTTTAGCTTTGGCCTCGGTTCGTTCAGCTTCGACAGGCAACACATGTTCCGGCTGCGCCTTGGCGTGTGTTTATCTTGGCCAGGCTTTAATGATGATGCTGCTGATGCCGCTCGCTGACGTCTACTCAGCGTTTCTTCCAGCCAAGCAGCTACTGTGCGAGTGTGTGTGTGTGTGTGTGTGTGTGTGTGTGTGTGTGTGTGTGTGCAATGTGGGCTACTGTATGGTAGCTGTCTTAAAAACTGATGCTGGCCAGCTCTCCATACCATGTGGGCTTGATTTAGTGCAACGCTTTCTGACTCTTTGTTACTTATGCTACTCTCCGCTTGATGGCTATAATGATGCTGATGATGCTGCTGCCACAGCAGCTGATGATGATGATGGTGATGAGGGCAATACGACGAGTTATGACTTGAACTTTGCTACTTGAACTTCAGTTGGAGCTGGGGCCATAGCTGGTTGGCCAACTAAATAGTTGAAAGGGGTCCTGAAGCATGGCTGAGCGAATTTGGTGTATTAGCTTTACAGTTTAGAAGGACTTTTGTAGATTTTGCACCACCTCATATAGAGATTGTTATCGGAGACAATTAAAGGTCATTTCTTATCAATTTCTATTCAATAATTATATGTATTTTTTTTATTTATTATAATAATTTTTGTATGTTTCAAACAGTTTTCTTTTTTCTTTTTCTTACAGCACTATAAATTCTGCTGCATGTTCGCCAAATTTCAACTCATTGGCTTTGGCCTGTAAATTAAATCCTGCCCACTTGGTTAACTTTCAAATATATTTGGAATTTATTTGCTTTATGCAATGTTGCTGTCATAGGGCAGCAGCGAATGCTTTTAATTACCACAAAATCAGAGCACAAGCATGCTGATCCACTAAACTGAAAGATGCCCTGTAATTTTACTTTTACAGAGTATTAATATATTTATATAATATTTTCTATGTACAATATCATACAAGTTCTTTTTCAAATATATAGACATTTGCATATTAACTGTTTCTATGACTGTCCACTGTGATATCATACCCCTTTACCCTAATTACAGGGCATTCGAAACATCGATATCTAAGCTCAACGCTCAGCTCTCAGCTCACCACAGGAGGACACACATGAGCTCAGCTGACATGCAACTGCCACAGAGCGACACAAGTGAAAATTGCACTTGGATCGTTGCATTTGAATTTGCAATGCAAAACAGTTGCACGACAATTTTACTGCTGGCCAGTGGAACAGATGGCATAGATGGAACGGGTGGAGCGGGCGGGCACACGCCCTAAACGCCACAAATGAAAACTAA
The DNA here is from genome assembly GCA_030914335.1 of Drosophila borborema. NCBI lineage: Eukaryota > Metazoa > Arthropoda > Insecta > Diptera > Drosophilidae > Drosophila > Drosophila borborema. Next base: position 6,725,128 of record JAUESP010000305.1, read on the forward strand.
TGATTTTCACTTTATGTGGCAGGCGGGCGGTGGCTGCAGACGTCGAAAATCTTGTTGCACGCAAAAGCTCGCAGCACGGAAGCGACTGGAGATAGTTGCTACACATATACATATATGTATATGTATGCATATATTTGGAGCTAGCATGGAAAATTTGAAATTTAATCGCTAGCAATTAATTTAGCCCAAATGCGGCGACGAGGCGCCCCCACAGTTGCCAGCTGCGCCCGCTGTGTTGTTGGCCAGTTGGCTAAAACTTGGCTAAAGTTGGGTCAGCTGTTCGCCTGGAAGCAGCTCGCATGTCTCCACCTGTAACTGTGTGTGTGTGTGTGTGCACTATGTGTGTGGTCCACGTTCGACATTTGGCAAGCGTCGCAGTCGGTGGTCAAAGGAAAATTGAAAAATTAACAAGTATGAAAAGTGCAATTAAAGTGGGCCACAATCGATGGACAGTTGTTGGTAATTCGAGCCAACGATTCCAGCTAGGCGAGAGGATGACAACCGCCAGCAATTCGAAGGCGTTGTCTGCACCTGAACCACCGGCAATCACCAGACGAACTACCAACCGCACAGTGGGGCCATTTGCTCATTTTGCATTACAAAAATAAGAAGTTGGACAGTTTTAAAACAAGAAAGAAAGGTTTAAAGTTATTTTTAATAACATTTCAAAGAACAGTTTTCAATGAACCCATGAATTTAGGTATGTAAAATATGATCAAAGTGACCCACTGTGCGACGACTGTTTGCCACTGGGCGGCATATTAATCTGCTTTTAATTGCGGCCAATCTCCAAGTTGGGAGGGAGTCGGGCTTAGGTACTTGTTGTGGCATTCTCTCGCTCTGTGTGTATGTGTGTGTGTGTGTGTGTGTTTGCTCCTTTGGTTGCAATTGCCATTGATTAATGTACGCCAATTGCGAAATAAATGTGTTGTTGATATTTTTTTTTAGCCCTGGCTGTGCGCCAGCCTCCAGCCTGCGGGCCCTGTTGCACTGCCTTGGCTCGGGTGTTGCAGGTTTCTTCTGCTGTGGCTACGGCCCATGTTAATTGAATTATTGGCAGGGGCAAATTTGTGGCAGACACACATCCATAATGGTGTACAGTTGGTAACAGTGGGGCGTGGCTGCGCACTAAAAATGTGAAGCTTATTGATTGTTGTTTGCTAAGAGGCGCCTTCTTTACATTGGCAGCAGCAACAACAACATCAACTGCTGCAGCAGTAGCAAATGTTAGATTCATGAAAAGTTGCATAAACAAATCATAGATTGCAATCATAATCAGATTTTAGAAGTTTACAGTATAGCATTTATTTCAAATTTCTTTCTCAAATTCTCTCTATCAGCTTTTTTTACATTTTTAATCATTTAAAGTCTTTAGACCTTTCATTTCTATGGGAATAACAGACAACTTACAGAAACTGTTAACAAGCAGACAAAATACAGAAGCTGTTAGAAAATATCGTTACAGTTAAATACTCGCTGCTGTTAACAGTGTAACAAGCAACAAGTGGATCTCAAAATATATGTAACCGAAGCACAATGGCACTCAATCTCTGGCAAGCAATGACGAAGGAGCGACGAGGAAGAGAGCGCAACGAAACAGTTTGATGTAGTATGAAATTGTCAACTCTGTAATAGCAGCCGACCAAAGACGAGTGGCTCCAAAACTGTGAGCTGCAAGCGAAGGCATTGAATATTTGATGAGCGACACCAACAGAGAGGCGCAGTAGAAACCGAAACGAAATGAAACGAAGCGCTTTAACGAAGTAAAAACTATGAACAGCTTAATATGTATGTAGATGTAAATGACAGTATAACAAGCAAAGCGGTGTAGTAAAGAATATAAGGTGGAGTGTCTCCAAAACTGTATAGTAGACAAGGACAGTGACTCTCCACCTATAGCCTTGGCAAATATGAATGTATGCTAAATTTTATAAACAATAGCAAGCAAAATATATATAAATATAAATATATATTTGTCCTTGAATTACATAGTGTGATCTAAGCAATTCGCCTTCCATTTTAGTTCTGCGCCTTTGGGCTGCGTCTGGATAAAGCCATTAACATAAATTCAAGTGCTAATAGGCAGGTAATTGAGCTGCTGCTGCAACTGCTCCTGCCACTGCTGCTGCTGCTGCTGCTGCTCTTATAATAAAGCCAACAATTACGGCGCAAATTAAAATCAAATAATTTAGCCAACAAATCGCCTAGCCATAAAAATCACATGCAAATTATAGTGGACGAGCAGAAAAGGCTGCGATTTACGAGTGAAGCGGCCAAGTGGCAGCAGCAACTGTTGCTGCTGTCTGTTGCTGCTGCCTGCTGCTGCTGTGCAGCATCGCTGCTTGTGGCGCTTTAATAAAGACTCCATCTCACCTCCCTCCCTGCTGCTCCCTTCCACTCCTCGTGTGCCCCCTTAAACAAATAAAGTTATTTGAGTCAATAAAAAATTGGAGCATCCGACGAGGCACGTCAAATGGAAAATGAAAAGGGAAAGTCGCAAAAAGAAAACTCTGACAAGCAATTATTACATACAAATATTGAACTGCTTCTCGGTGTTGCCTGCCACTTGCCACTTGCCACTAGCAATTTGCAACTTGTTCTGCAATTGTTCTCTTTTTCTTCAACTGCTTCTTGGCCCTTTTATTGAGGTGCAGAGCTTACACATTGCACAGTGGGCAAGAAATCTGAAATATTGCTAAAAAACTGAATATTTTGAATCTAAATTTTGTATGATTAAATTTTAGCATATCAGATCGAAGTATAACAATTTTAAGTATAACAGTATATGGGAGATTAAAGTATAAATTGTCTGAGATTTATTATTTCCAATAAGTAGATTCACGTATAACAGATATATGTAAAACAGATGAGGTTTTAATAAACTTAAGTATTGTAGATTGAAACATAACATATTTAGGTATAACAGATGAAATATAACAAATTAAATTATAAGAGTTTTGATGGTAAATGACAAAATTAAGTTAAGTATAACAGTAATATATGAAGTGTAAGAGATTTTTATATTCAACTAATTATTATATAATACTAAAATATAATTAGCTAAATTCAATGTGAAATATAGCCGTTTAAGTATATAACATAAAACATATAACATACAAAATATTTAAATATAATATATATATATATTATTTATATATTACATTTTCATGTGTAGCAAAAATAATGAATATATAATAGATTTCAAAATATTTCTTAGACTTGAGCTAAACAGATTAAGTATAACAGTATGTTTTTTATAATATGTTACAATACCTTCCATATATTTTCATTGCATATTTTTCGCCTTTGGCCCATAGTACAGGGCTGGCAATTTGTTATTTGGCTTGAATGTTAATTATATACTTTATAGCCAGCTTGTGGTACTCGGGCTTATTTAGAGCTTTATTTATGAAAGCATTTAATGTAAATTGTTTGCAAATGCCAAAGGCTATCATTATGTGGCATGCGATATCTGGAAATTATATACATATACAAATGTACATACATATACATATGTATTCTCATATATATGCGTATAAATCAATTTCTTTGCTTGAGCTAATTAATATCAGAATGTAGAACTGAATAAGAGTTTTATTAAGGCTGCAAGTCGACACCCACGAAGGATGTTTCGAAAATTGCTTTTTCTCTGATATTTTCTTCTTCTTCTTCTTCTTCTTCTTCTTCTTCTTCTTCATCTTCTGTTATTTATTTTTGCGCATTTTTTATGGGCATAAAGTGGATCATAAAGTAATTAATGCGCTAAAATGCGACATTAAAACGCCGCAGGGCCAAAAGCAACGAAAATTTTCTTCATGCATCTTCGTGGGCTGCATGAAGACAACAAAGCGACTGCAATCAATCTCTCTTCTCTTTTCTCTCGCCTCCTCTTCCTCCTCATCTTTTTTTTTGTTCATTTTTGAGGGCAGGCGTTTTTTGAGGGCGTGTTCTGTGTGCTCAGCGTTGCACCTACGCCAGCCCAACTGAGCTGAACTGCGCCCAGACTCCAGCAGATTAAGACCCTAACCACAGACTGAGAGAGGGAGAGAGAGGAGGGCGAGGCAGAGACTCAGAGAAAGATTCCCCTATAATAATTACAGAGCCCGAGACTTGACTTTTTGATTGTGGCATGCGTGTAGAAATTCTGCTGCTGCAACGGTGCTTTTGTTGTTGTTGCTTTTGCCTCACTGACAGCGACTGACAGACAGCAATTGCCAAATATAATAAATAATTAGCCAGAGCGCTGTGGGCGTGGCGAGGTGACGTGCCATGCATTAAATCAAATATTGCTCGCTTAGAGAAAGCGATCTGACTGCGACCCCATTGGCCAAAGATAACACAGATTTAACATTGCTGAGCTTGCAAAAGCGGACTCCAACTAGACAAGTGAATCCAATTGGATGAATGTGAGTACGTTCTTATACGATTATGTTAAAGACACTTGCGTTAATATGACATTTAGATGATCTTAGATGATCTGATTTAGCTGATCTTAAATAAGGAATAGAGTATATAACAGTTTATCTAACTGAATAATATATAATATAACAGCAGAGTGTATAACAGCTTGCAGTAAAATATTCCACTCGAGTCTTTTAAAAGTGTACGAATGTAACCTTAAGCTAATCTGATAAGAGAATGTAACAGCTGTACGTATAACAGCTTGCAGCAAAATATGCCGCTCGAGCGCTTCAATAATGCATATATAAAGGTCACTTTAAGTCTAGCTGATAATAAAATATGAGAGGAGTGTATATAACAGCGTATAGAAGAGTTCTACTCCCACTGTTAACAGACCCAGTATCACTTCCACCACTGTTAAAAGACTCACTCAAAGCCGACGAGCCAAAGGCAACTGAGCGAGAGGGCAATACGAACAGAGAGTTCATAATCGAAACTGAAACTTAACGCTGCAAAGTGCGTACAACAAGGCAAGCAAGCGAGAGCGAGAGCGAGAGCGAATGAGAGAGAGAGGGAACTAGTGAGAGCGTGCAAAAAGCTCACACTGATAATAGTTTGACAGGCGCTCACCATGTCTAGCAATATAAAGCAAGCGCTGAGCGTCCAGTAAACTGTCAGCAGCCGCGACAGGTGCACAAAGCAGCAAAAGTTGTCACTGAATATCTGCAATTAAAGAAGAAGAAAAAAAAAAAGCAATAAGCAAACGCAATGGCAACACTTGTGCGTAAATTAATTAGCACTGCAAATGCAGCCAAGCCGGTGGCTCCATACAAGTAAGTAAATGAGAGCAAAGAGCAAGAGCTAGAGGGAGAGTGCGAGAGCGAACTGTCAATCATGTGTTTGTTGTTGTTGCAGTCAAGCTGTTGTCGCCGATCGCACTGTTTATGTCTCCGGCTGTTTGGGCTTGGACAAGACTACGATGAAACTGGTGCCAGGTGGCGCCACTGAGCAAACAGAGATGGCGCTGCAAAATCTGGAGGCAGTTCTGAAGGCAGCCGATTCCGGGATCGATAAAGTGGTCAAGAATACCGTTTTTCTCAAAGATCTGAATGACTTTGGTGCGGTCAACGAGGTGTACAAACGAGGTGAGCACTCCAATTGGTTTTATTTTATTTTGTCCGATAAGCCAGCGGCAGATCTGTCGCGTTATCAGTTTTCCAATTGGCAACGAGAGCAATAAAAACACAATCGATAATATGTTATTTTTGTCGTTTACAGTGTTCAACAAGGAGTTTCCAGCACGCAGCTGCTTCCAAGTGGCCAAGCTGCCAATGGATGCTCTCGTGGAGATCGAATGCATCGCCATGACGGGCGCCGTGCGCACAGTTCAAAGCGAATAGCAATCAAAGAACGCTAAACTTTGAACCGGACTCGACTTCATACACGAAATAAAATTAAATAAAATCATAAAAATATAACACAAAATGAAAACAAAATTTAATTTTACAACTAGCTGATATGAGTGTGTTGCGATCAGAGCGAAAATAAACATGTTGCTTGCCAGCACTTGCCAGCAACAATTGTTGCAGCAGCACAAATGTTGCTGCGTGCGCAGGCGTTGCTAATCGCCGTCTTATGTAAAAAATAAAACATAAAAACCGGCAACAACTTTGCATTTAAGCCTTATATAGTTTACAATTTGCAGCGGCTGCAATTTATCTTTGTTTTTTATAATCTTTTTGTTGTTGCTGTTGTTGTTCAGCTGCGACTGCTCTGTGCGCGCCTTTTGTATTATATTTCATCAAATGTTGCTGCATAAATCATTGGCAACATGCGGCACAACTTTTTGGCAATGTTGCTAACGGTAGCCGGTTAGCTAGCCGCTTAGACAAAGCGTTTATTTCACATTCAAATTTAAAAGTTATTCATAATGCCGACAACTTGCTCGCCGCTTGCCGTTTGCCTCACGTTGCACGTTGCACGTTGCACGCTGCATTCTGTAGTTGCAGTTGCAACTTGGCTTGGCTGCTCCACATTGATGCGGCTGCAGCCTTTTGGGCAATGCCATTTTTGGCTCTAAGCTTCGTTTTGTTTAGCATTTGTTTTGATTTTTTCCACATTGAAATGAATTTTCAGTGAATTTGTCTGCCACTCGACGCTGTTGCATGATTTATTAACCTTGTTGCAAGTTGTTGTTGTGGTTGCAGTTGCATGCAGTGGTGTGAATATAAATGCTGCACTGATGCACGATTATCGCAATTTATTTGTATCTCTTTTTTTTTTTTTTTTGAATCGCTGGCAACATGTTTAGCACCCGCAGCGCTGGCAACATTCATGTTGATTTGGCTGGCGTGTAATTAATTCGAGGCACATCACAATTTACTTGCATAAATATTGTAATAAATACGCATAAATTGATGACAACAAACTACAACAAGTGATGACCCGCTGCAGCAGACCAGCCAGCCAGGTAGGCCATCCTGCCCCCCTGCTGTGCCCCATCTGCCCAGACATTTGACATAAACACCTACGCAGCCGCTGCCGTCGTGGCCGTCGCGTCGCTTTGCCTTGCTATGAAGTACGGCTAATTAATTTCGACGCACAGGCGACAAACGAAGCCAAAGGGACACCAATGGCAACACCAACGCGGTGAAAGTGCGCATAATTTACACGCACGGGCCAAGGCGAAATGCCAGACAACAGACGCCAAATGCGACTGGGTTACAGGAAAATGGCAGAAAAAAAAAACAAAAAACAAAAAAATAAATAAATGAAATAAAAATTTTTAATAAAAAAAAAAAAATATATATATATACAACGATAATTTCGAATATTCACCATTTATTATTAATTCTTTGTCAATTTGCTTATCAGCTTTAGGCCTTTGATCGCGCAATCGCTAATTAAACAAGTTGCATGCGGTAGCAGACAGCCAAAAGTATCCAATTACAATATTTTAGCAAGCAGTTGCAAGATGTCATAATTAATATATTATGGGACATTAAAAACGATTTGACACGTAACTAATTAGTTGACGTACAAGGCGAGCTTTCACTTGTCCTTCTTGCTTCATCTTGCTCAGTTTTTTTTAAACATGCATATTAGTTTAATTTATTTTGAATTCCAATTTTAGGCGCGCCATTTTTAATATAACATACTCTTGGGCGTGCAAAATCATGCAGATATCGATAATTCTTAAAAAAAAAAAAAAAAAAAGAGAGAAACGATTGCAACATACCTCTCTGCTAATGTTAACAAGAGTTTGTTGTGGTAACAGAAAACATCAACAGCTGTTGAATCTTCACATATGCCAATACTTATAATGTTAACACAACTTAACTAAAACGCTTTAGAAGGACTATGGGACAATTATTAATTAAACTCAATACAAAATATAACAAAATCACTATCCACCATCCATTATTTCTCACCAGTTTTTAAACAACAAAAAATGTGGCGCAAAATACATATCGATATCTGACGTGCAACACTGCCCTATTGGTCGTGCTGCGCTGGTCTGTCTGTTAATGGTACATAATAATCGCTTATCGATATGTAGGAATGGCAAAATTAGAGCATAACAACACAACAGCCGAATTTCTCATATGAATTACATATAATCAATATAAATTGCAATGCATAATAAGTTATTAAGCCGCAAAATAATTGGTAACAAATTGCGGTAACAACGCCGAAAAAGTGATAAACCACGATCCAGCAACAAATTGTTAAAAACAAAGTGAACGCCGCTTTGGCAAAAAAAGGTACAACACAACAACAAGAAGCAGCACGCACACAGACAGCAAAAACACACACAAAAGCACTTGGTCTCTTTGCCATGCATGAAAAAGTGAAATAGCAAAAATCAACTATACAATTTTTAACGAAACAACAAAATTTTACAAAATTGCGCTAGTGATTCATATATACTGTACTGTACTCGCTTGTTAATGCTATGTTATTATAATACCATTTGCTGCTGAAAATTACATATTTTATGTAGCACAAAACAACGATTTGTAGCGCTCCGTGTGAGTTTTTCTTTTTTACATTTCTCTTTATGTGCGCCTGCCTACGTCTCTCTCTGTGTGAGTGCGTGATTGTGTATGTAACAATGTCGTTGAATTTCTGAAAGCAACAACACGATCTTCAGAGCGACAATGAAAGTCCGAGAGAGTAGGAAGAGGGCACAGCAGGAGAGAGGAGAGAGCGAACGCGAACGCGACTAACCGATTTATGTGACAAAAAAAAAACGCTGACTTGCAATTGCAGTGCAAATGCAAAAACTAAACAAACAAAAAAAAAAAAAAAGAAAGAAAACAGAAATTCAATTGATCTATTCGTATTTATTTTCTCTTTCTTTCTTTTGTGCACTCCTTTTTAGTCGTCACCCACCGCCCACAAGAAGAACACCTGGAACGACAACAAGAACAACAGCAACAACAACGACGACGAGGACTTAACTGTTTGTTTACAGGAACAAGAACTGCACGAGAAGCGCCGTTAGCAGCGTTAGCGTTGTTGTATTAACAGCGCTGCCGCTGGCGCTGCCATCGTCGCGCCGCTGGTGAAGTGAATAAATAGGAGGAAGCGGAGAAGAAGGGGCAGAGCGCCGCAAGCGCCTAGAAATCATGAATCTAAGAGGAAATCCACAAAAGAAGGAGGGCAAAATGCGAATACGCGCCTTCCCGGTAAGTTCAAATGAAAAATCGCCGGCTCGAGCATGAGGCAGCATAAAGTTTGCATAGCGATAAGATATATACATCATACATACATACATACATACATATATAGATAATATTCAAATGCCTCTCTCGAAATGCACACACACCCGCACACATACACTCTCTTTCACACTCTCGCTTAGTCTGCGCGCGCGTGTGTGTGTGTGTTTCTGTTTCTGTTTATATGGCCGACCCTACTCCTCTCACCCTCTCCTCGCACTGGGCGCTGGCTCAGCAGGCTGATCGACGCTGCCTAACACTGTTTCGACAAAGTTCTGTCAGGGTTTGAATTTGATGAAAAAGCTTCATCACATTTTAGTTTTTAAGTTACTTTCAATCTCAACTTAGTTTCGACAAATTGTTGTTGTTTTCCAACACACACACATACGCAGAAGCAGAGACGCCAGAGTACCGGAAACGCATTGATGACGAGCGCAGTCGACGTCATTTGGACAATTGTGGGACGCTAGCGCGCCAACTGGCGGATGTCAATAAGGCCTACAAACGGCAGCCGCTCGCTAACGGCACCAGCAGCGGGCCAACGCCAACAAATTGCTGCCCGAAGTCAACAGGAGCAACAACAGCCGGAACAGCTGCTGGCTACGTCTCAGTCCTACTACATAATTGGGGAGCATCGCTATAGTTGGGAGCGCGCGCTTGGTTCCCATAGTGGAGCCGGCGGCGCGCGTTTGCCACCTCCTCCTCCGATGTACAGTCACGATCCGAGGATCGGTCTCTTTGGTGCCGCAGCGCCGCCGCAGCCACCAACACCATCACAGCCGTCACCGTTACCACCATCGTCCAGCAGTCAGCCAAACAATCTGAATAACCCAACCCAATCATCTCACCATTATTACCCATCACCCTTACCCGTACCCGTACCCGTTCCAACGCCACCACCAACGCCATCACCAACGCATTCACGAATCGTAGCCGGCTCAAATAATTTCAATCATCGCTCTCGCAATACACGCAATGCTACGGGGCAGCAGCAGCACCCACGCCTTCAGCACCCGAATGTGCCGCAGCAGCAACAGCATATACGTGCCTCGACACGCGCTGCCACGGGCATTAACACCTTTACAGCATTGGGTAGTGTGGCAGCACACGGTGAACATTCTGTAAGAGCGACATCAGCTATGCAACCAGTGGGAGCCGGTGCTGGTGCTGGTGCTTGTGCCGGTACCGTTGCCAGTGCCGTTGCCGCACAAATGCGCGAAATTGGACGCAAGTATCCATTGTGGCTGCCCGAGTATAAACGTCGCGCATTCAATGTTAGCCCCAAACAAAACAGCATAACATTTAAAAAAATATTCATTCATACATTTGTAACATTTAATAATATATTAATTTATCTGCTCTTATTCTCCCGCCCACTTTGCAGGCCAGCATGGATGAGAAGTATGTGGAGGATATATGGGCCACATTGAAAAATGCTATACAGGAGATACAGAAGAAGAATAATTCTGGACTGTCCTTTGAGCAACTGTATCGCAATGCTTACAATATGGTGCTCCATAAGCATGGCAATCGTCTGTACCATGGACTGAGCGATGTTGTCTCGAAGCATTTGGAGCAGAAGGTGCGACAGGAGGTGCTCGAGCGATTGCATAGCAATTTTCTGCCAAAATTGAATGAAGCCTGGACCGATCATCAGACCTCAATGGTCATGATACGCGACATACTCATGTATATGGATCGGGTCTATGTGCAACAACGCGGCTTGGATAATGTCTATAATTTGGGTCTTAACTTATTCAGGGATCAGGTGAGTTGTCGCAATGCAATCGAAAGCTTTTGATCTATGACTAATTTGAATACACAAATTTATTGAAGATCAGTTAAATTATAGAAGATAAATAAGTCAGCATGATGTGTATAATATCGAAGTAGTAGTTATTTTCCGAATATTTAAACAACTTTTGAATGAATCGTTTCAAAATTTGTAATTTGAAAGCTTTTCGTAGACTTTAAAATGAAAGATTAAACAATGAAATTTTGACATTTGAAACTCCAAACAAAATCCAATTTAATGTTTTTTTTTTTAATTTGCTTAATTATAATTAAAATAAAAGTATAGTATAGCACTTAAGAGAGATTTAAAAGAAACCAAATATGTTAGTTTATATTGCGAATATTTGTCACCTTTAAAATATATATATTTTAACTGTCAATCAATAGCATATAAATAGATTTTTTAAGTATACTAGTATATACATATATAACACAATGGAACAATATAGATTCATTTGTATTTCTTATATATATATGAATGCTTCTGCTATTGAGAAATGTCAACAAATTTAACAAAAATCTATTTTGAAGACTTGAAATTTATGGGTATTCGCTATGATTCTAATTAAACAATGACTAATTTAATATCTAACTAGCTAATATCATATCTTCACACGATTATTATTAAGTATTATATTTAAATATTTAAAGAAGTTTATTTTCTATTTATTAAACAAAACATTTGTTTTTTTTTGCAGGTCGTTCGCTTTCCTGAAATACAGAAAGCGCTACGAGAAAGGCTGCTAGGCATGGTTATGGAGGAGCGTCACGGCGAACCGATCAATCATTTGGCGATCAAAAATGCCTGCACGATGCTCATAACGTTGGGAATCAATTCTCGAACCGTTTACGAGGAGGACTTTGAGAAACCTTTCCTATCACAATCGGCTGCCTTTTACAAATTCGAATCGCAAAACTTTCTTGCGGAGAACAACGCTGGCGTTTATATCAAGAAAGTTGAGGCGCGCATCACCGAGGAATCATCACGTGCGGCGCTTTATTTGGACAAGGATACGGAACCGCGCATTGTGCGTGTCGTTGAGGAGGAGTTAATTAAGAAACACATGCGCACCATTGTTGAAATGGAAAATTCGGGTGTGGTGCACATGATCAAAAACTCGAAAACCGAGGACTTAGCATGCACATATAAATTATTCTCACGTCTCAAGGAGGAGGGCCTCAAAGTGATTGCCGACACAATGTCTGCCTATCTGCGCGAACAAGGCAGCATGCTGGTCAAAGAGGAGGAGAATGGCAACACAAATCCAATAACATTTGTCCAAAATTTACTCGATCTCAAGGATCGATTTGATCAATTTTTGCTGCACTCATTTAGCAATGATCGGCTATTCAAGAATGTTATCTCTGCTGATTTTGAACATTTTCTCAATCTAAATAACAAATCGCCCGAATATCTATCGCTCTTCATTGATGACAAACTTAAAAAGGGTGGCAAGGGCGTAAGTATATATTTAGATATTTATTATTGGAATATATAAAAATGATTTCTTTTGCAGATGAGTGAGCAAGAAATTGAAACCATATTGGATAAAACGATGGTTCTCTTCCGATTCCTACTTGAAAAGGATGTCTTTGAGCGCTATTACAAGACGCATTTGGCCAAACGTTTGCTGCTCAACAAATCGGTCTCCGATGACTTTGAGAAGAATATGATATCCAAACTAAAGGTAAACTAAAGCTGAAGCTAATGAATAATGAAAAGCTCTTTCTAATCTTCCCTTCATTTACCTGTTGCAGACTGAATGTGGCTGTCAATTTACATCAAAACTGGAAGGCATGTTCAAGGACATGTCTGTATCCAATACGATTATGGATGAATTTAAAAGTTATGTAAATAATAACAATTTGTCATTGAGCGGCGTGGAGCTGACGGTGCGCATTTTAACCACCGGATTTTGGCCCACACAGGTGATTACACAACTCTCTCTTCGACTCTCTCTCTCTTTCTGTGTGTCTGTTCCTCAACATATTTTATATTCAATTTATTTATAGACGGCTACGCCCAATTGCAACATACCCTCAGCACCGCGCGAGGCCTTTGAGGTGTTTAAGAAATTCTACCTGGACAAGCACTCGGGTCGGCAGCTGACGTTACAGCCGCAGATGGGTTAGTCAGCATCATTCTAAATAACATCTGTACAATTTATGCTAAAAGTTTGCTGTATTTTCTTTTATTGATTTGCTACAGGCACTGCCTATATTAACGCCGTTTTCTATGGCCGCAAAGCGAATGACAGCGACAAGGACAAGGATGGGCCAAGCTCAAGTTCAAGTGGCTGTGCTGTGCCCACCACAACACGGAAGCATATATTACAAGTGTCCACCTATCAGGTGAGCAACTGAAAGTCAGCTCAATTCATCAGATTGCAACTAATCTTAATTGTGTTTTATAGATGTGCGTTTTGTTGTTGTTTAACAATCGGGATTTACTGACCTATGATGACATACACCAAGAAACGGATATACCCGAGCGTGAGTTAGTCCGTGCATTGCAATCCTTGTCCATGGGCAAGCCAGCGCAGCGATTGCTAGTGCGCAACTCAAAAACGAAAACAAAGGACATTGAGCCATCGGACGAGTTTTATGTGAACGATGCATTTGTCTCCAAGTTCCATAGGTGCGTATTGTCATTTGATTTATGCAAGAGCAATGTTGTAACACATTTTGTTTTTAACTTGTGCAGGGTAAAGATCCAAACGGTCGCAGCCAAGGGTGAATCGGAACCGGAACGCAAGGAGACGCGTGGAAAGGTGGATGAAGATCGCAAGCACGAAATCGAGGCAGCAATCGTGCGAATTATGAAGGCGCGCAAACGCATGGCGGTAAATCATATAATCAGTGAACTCTATTCAATTGATTAACTAACTAACTAATCACAATTTACAATCTTGTATTCTATTTATAGCACAATCTGCTTGTCTCGGACGTTACGTCGCAGCTAAAATTACGTTTCTTGCCTTCGCCTGTGTTCATTAAGAAGCGCATCGAAGGTCTGATCGAACGTGAATATCTGGCGCGAACGCCAGAGGATCGTAAAGTGTACATTTACTTGGCTTAAAGAGTGTTCATATCCACTCACTTACCAAGCAATACACGAGGAACTGGCCCATCATCTCTCCTCAAGTCCCTCCCCCACCCCAATCCTCATCCCCATTTTCAACTTTTATCAATTCGCAATTAATCGGTAACACAACTATCAACCACAACTTCAATGAAGCGCCAATGCAGCCATGAGCATCCAAACTGGAATCATATATTTTGACCAAGATGTTAAATATAATAGACAAGTGCGAAATTTGTAAGCCTGACATTCAAAATTGAACAGTTATTGCTAATCTATTGATGGTTATGCAGCTCTCCTTCTTTCTCTCTCTAATGCCATTATGCTATCCATAATATAATTTCGACTATTCTCTAAATTCATTGCGATTTATTTTTACACGAATTTTCATCTATACGCAAACACACATACATACATATACACACTAACTATGTTAATTCTGTTTTGAGGCACAAAACATGCGCCAACACACGTTTACAATTTAGCAACAACAATATGTATAGCATAAGCCTACAAATACACTCTCACACTCACTCACACACACACACACTCAACTTTGATGAAGAATCGTAAGCGAAGCAAACTTAAGAATTAATGCATAATGCAAAAAACTTAATTCTAAGCAGCAGTATAAATATAGCTAAAATAATAAATTTCTAAATGAATAATAAATTTAGTGAGCGTTTCATGTACATTTTTACGCAATTTTCGCCTCTTCACGCAAATTCAATTCAAAAGCAAAGAGAACAGAAAACAGAAAAGATCAATACTAAAATTAAACCTTAATTAAAAAAAACGCTAAATATTTGAGATTCATGTGAACAGAGTTTAAAGTTAAAAGACATTTTAAAATCGATTTTTATATTAAAAAAATACATAACTGCACATTATATATGTGAGCAGGCTTTATAAAAAAATTGAAAAAAAAAACTATATAGGTGTATAAAAGTTGTTTATCTACTACTATTTTAGTTGGTATAGCCGAGGAGCACATGTCAATGCTCACAGTCCCCATATATTCAGCAGCAGTGTTTTTTTTATTTCTTTAATTTGATTTAAGCACAATTCTGTGTTATTTTTCATTCTTGAACATATACGAGTAAGAGAATAAAAACTTGCTGCACTACGATGTGAGTCCATTAAATAAATATAAGCGTGTATGCATGAAGTCAAAAAAAAGCAGCAGGCGATTAAAAAAAAATTGTACATAAATTTTTGTTCTGATGTATGGAAAAAAAGAAGAAAATAATATATATATATATAAATATATATACATATATATGTATTTATGTATATATATATATTATATAAATAAACGTATATGAGCGTTAAAATGTACATTTGTACGTGTTATTTGTGGAATTACTGTAAAATAGGGCCAATAAACTAGAATCGTTGTCTGATCTATTCAAAATAGATGCAACTATATAGATTTACGTTTAACTTGGTCGCAAGCTAAGGAAATAAGGGTTCTGTCTACTAAAAACCGAAATGTTTTTTATATCTTATTTTTATTTATTTAAGTTTTTAGTTAAAGCCTTTAACTTAATCTCTAGAAAACTGTAAAATGATTTTATTCAAATAATTTTTTCAAAGGAATTTCTTATCAATTTTGGGCTTAGTTAAATACAGGTGTTTTTCTATTAGATTGGAGCGTATTTTATTTTAGTCAGCTGTTTATGATTTGAGTATACCTTGCACCCTGTTTAAATAGTATAAATTCTATATGAAGACTGTACTAATTTTAATAATCAAGTCAAGAGATTGAGTCAAATTTGTAGCTTATCTAGAGCGATCGAAATCTCTTAAGATTTTCAGATAGTTAAACTAGATATTGAATAAAGAATAAGGCAATTATAATTAAACATTTTGCAGTCATATAGCTCTACCAACTACAGGGTATTTTCAAGTCGAGCTACAGCAAACAAATTGAATTTTCGCTGTAAATAAACTTATCTAACTGGCAAATAGATAGGTAAATTATAATTATTTATCAATTAAATTGGCCAAGTTTCGTGCCAACCAACCGACTTGGCCGGGTGTGCCTCGCTGCACGAAGATGTGCAAATAGAAATGATTTGGCTTTTTGATTTTGAAAATAAATACGCTAAGTTGTTGGGTAAATATAGAAAGAGAGAGAGAGAGAGAGAGACAGACACTGACACCGGCGACGCGTCGCGACGGGGACAAAGACAGCGGTGTCGCTTCCAGTTAAGATGCTGATGCTGATGCTGATCCGATCGAGTTCGATTCGATCTGACGCACTGATAAGGCCAAGCCCCAGCGCGTGTGTCTTGGTGGCCGCAGACAGACGCAGAGAGCGAGAGAGAGAAGCGCAGTTGGAGGCGCTCGAATGGAGCCTTGCTAAATAAAAGCTGAGCAAGTAAAACGTTGCTAATGGTCGACTGATAAGTACCCTGTACTCTACTCTTTCAACAATTCTTGTTTTTTTTTATATACACAATAATTTAGCCTCTATAGGTATCAGCAAAATCATTAAGCTTAACGGATTATGATGCTTTAGTTATAAATATTGATATAATTGCAACAAAATCCATTTGCATTTGAAATTTGATAAACTAAAAGTTCCGCTCCATTATAATCATTGTTCCACACCTTTGCATTACAGGGTATCTCCATGTGATATTGCCTTACTCGCAACTTGTGTGCACTTTAGACGCACAATATTTTCTGGCTTATGCGTCGCTCGCTCAGTTGCCATCCGTTCAGCAAGCGCAGCGGTCAGCACGCGGTCGCAGAATTCAAGTCGAAATTGTGGAATACCACCGATCGGAGCTAAAAGCTAATAACAATAATAATAACAACAGCAACAACAGCAGAAGTGGAGACCGTATCCAAAACTAAAAGCTGCTGAAAGCCGAAACCATTTGCTCGCGTGCTCATGTGTGTGTGTGTGTGTGTGTAGCAAAACAACGGGCGTAAAAACAAGAATATATATATATAAATAATTTACATATATATAACAAAATATATATACGTACATATATGTACTTTTTTGATATATGTAGAATACTTATGAAAATAAACAAAACTACGTCAGAAGACGGCAAACAAAAGATATGAACACGCCGAAGCCGTCGTCGCCGTCGCCGTCGCCGTCACCGTCTCAGTCGCAGCCCACAACGACGACGTCAGCGTCGCAGCCAAGGTTCGTCTGAACGTTAGGTGAATCGAATAAATATAATTTTTTCCGATTTTTATTAACATTTGTTGCGTCGCTGTTGTTATTGTTGTTTTTGTTGCTGTTGTTTATTTTTTTAACGGTTGCGTGTGTAAAGTTAGTGACCTTAGGATTGAAGCGTGATTTCACAGTGAGGAAAACTGCATTTGTGTATTTTGGAATTGAAATCGGATCGAATCGTAGCAGGCCCAGACGGCATTAGCAATGCCTTGGGAGACTGTCTCCATTCACTTTTTGATCCGAACCAGACTAGAACACTTGGCCTAATTACACAAGCGATTCTAGGCTAAAATTCAATAAATAACAAACAAAAAAAATTGACATTATTTTGAACAAAGTTTTTTTTTATTTAATTTTTTTTTCTGTCAACTTGTCACGGAAATTTCTCACTTTTGTTTTCGGAGTATATAAAGAAAAGGGTTTTTCGTAATGAACCAACGACGTGTTTTCTGTTTAAATGCTACGACAATGGGTCTGTCCACGTCGCCGCCACAGTCGCCGCGTGGTCCACCACCGGAGTTAGATAGACAGCCGGACAAAAGGGATCAGCAGCAAACGCAGGAGGAGAAGTATGAAGAACGAGTTGAAAAACAAAATATTAAGCCAATGGAAGAGTCCAAGCAGCAGCCAAAGGAGAAGACACAAGATCAACCAGATCCAGCACCACAATCAGCATCGCGTCCAGCATATCCAACCATAAACGATCTGCCCAACATATGCCGACACTCTGGTATATATAATCTGACGGGCGGATGTGATGCGGCTGTTGGATACAGCAATCTCGATAACAGATCTAGCACGGCGCCCACAACCACCGAACACTATCACAATCAGCTGCAGAAGCTGCGCACCCTTTGCGGCGAAGCGGCCGTCACGAACTTTGAGCTGAATAACTTATTCGTAAATCGACTCAAGGAGATCGATTCTCTGGATGAGCAATGCGGCGGTGATTCGGTGGGTATTTAGTGAAGACAATGCAATAAAAGTAGAATAATTCGAATTCTACTTTTCTAATTTTTTTTTTTAATTGCAAATTTTTAAACAAAGTTTTAATTAAAGAAAAACAATTTTATTACAATATTTTTAACCACATTTTTTATATATATATTTTTTTAATATTACTAATTTTTAAACTCAATTTTTAATCAATTTTGTTTATTATAAATTTATTAACTACACTTCTGATCAATTTTTTTATTGTAGATATTTAATTTTTTAAAGTTTTAATAATTCATTTTTAAAATTCATTTTTAACATTTTTGTTAAAAATTATATTTCCATTTTTATTAAACATTGAAAGGCTATTTTATTATTACTATTTGAACATTTTTTAAATTTTTATTAAAAATGTGTGCAAAATTTAAATTAAAAATTTCTTTACCATTTTATTTCTTCAATTAAAAATCTTATTATAAAATTTTATTTTCCATATTTCCACTTTTCTGTAATTAATACATTTCAATTAAAGATCTGTAAGCTATTCTTTTTTCAATTAAAATTTTTAAATTGAAATTCTAAATGTTAATTCCATATCAAACATTGATTTCCTTACTATTAAACATTTTCTAGAAATTAGCCAAACTGCGACTGGCAACATTTCAAGATTGGGTCGATCTACTGCTGCATGTCAACTACATTATTTTTGGCAATATGTCGGCCATGGAGGTGGAAGCATATGAGAAGATCATGAACTGTTTCCAATCGGTGCGCGGCGAGCAGCAGCAGACCCAGGATGAGAATCGCAAGCTGCGCAAGGATATGTGCGCCATTATCAAGCTGGTGCAGCATGCTTTCCATCACAATACATGGAACACGGACGACATGTGCTTGGAGACGTTGACGGTCAATCAGCTTTTGGGCATACAGGGCGATCAGACACGGCCAGAGAGCGAAACCGAGAAGGTAGGTTGGCTTCCATTGATAAATTATCAACAGGGGCTGCTTGGGGTCATTCTTCACTCATCTTGTGTGTTCTTCTAGAAGGCCGAGTGTTCAAATGCACAGAAGTCGCGCGTTATATATGCCGATCAAATTGTATTCGATGAATCCAATCGTCTATAACTGTTGTACTATTTCATTTGTTTGAACTTTGTTTTTATTGTTGTTGATTCTCTTTCGTTCAAATTGAATTGAGTTGAAATAAAAATTGGTTTCGTTGCGTTTTGTGTTATCTGATGAGAACATCGTTATTTGATTTCTGATTGGCATTATTTGATTACAGGTAGCCAAAGACACGCTAGATCTGGCCAATGAGATGGCGGCCAAGCACGATGAGGTCTGTCGCCTGCAGGCCCAGATGTGTGCCCTCGACGAGGTGGTCCAAACGGCGCGACAAAAGCTTATTCTCAAAGATCAATGCATAGCACAGCTCAATCAGCAGGTGAGCTCTAATTAGATCGATAGATTGGCTAAGGGCTATATATATAAAATATATATAATTGCTGATTCCAAATCTAAAACTGAGAATCAGCTTTGATTTGATTTGCTGTTAGATTTATAACTAAAATATGCAACAGGAAAATATATACATTTAGTTGACTATATAAGTTGAGTATATATCCTCTTACGTATATAAACAATTGACTGAGATGTGAAATGCAGCTAATTTTAGAAAATAACAGAAATATGTAGTGTATATATATATATGATTTAATATATTGAATATGTCAGACTTCAGAACTAAGAGTTACAGTATTCAGCGTAATCTTAATATTAGGTTGTGTGCATTGATCAAGAGATTGAGTATATAATATATATTTTCTCTGCGTAGGCCATTTAATTTTAATAAACCTAAACTCTCACAGACTGAGAATGATAATATATAAATATTATACATATTATTCAATTAAATTCCAGCCTTATAAGCTGCAAAAGAGCTCCAATCAGAATTTAGTAGTCTTTATCATTGCAGTATAAAACAACGTTAGTTGGTTTCTCTAAAGAATTCATAGAACTCTGTAAAGTATGCAAGGGATTTCATAAAAACGTATGTATAGCATATTATATATACTATATACAATAACATAGCCCACTTTTCATTTGACATTTATCTAAAACTATTGAGTTTTCATTTTGTAGAGGAATTTTGTATTTATTTATTTTTAATATATTTACACACAATATTTTAAAACAAAATTTAAGGTTTCAATCGATGTACATATATTTACATAGTATATACATATTCATATTCTGTTCATGCTCCTCAGTTGGTGGAATTACAAGAGTGTCTAGCAAATATGTCACAAGAATTGAGCAATAAGACAAGACTAGTTAAGCAGTATGATGAGGCCTTCGAATCGATGGATTGCAATAGCTGTTTGTTTGAAAGCATCAACGAGAAGGATCAGCAGGCAAACGAGCTGATGCGTATGCTCAACAAGGAGCTATCGGAATTTATGAATATCCTTAGTCACAAGGACTTTCAGGCCATGGAGTATAGAAGAAAGCTGCTCTCATGCTTCTTCGAAAGAATTGTAAGTGATTTCTAGTTTGCTAGAGAGAAGAATTTCCATTGCAAGAGCTTTTACGATATAAGCTCTCTCTATTAGAACAACGATCGCATCGAAACATTACGCAAATTGGATAACTTGCGCAGTCAGCTGCGATCATTGGATTGCAGCATAGATCAGCTGGAAGTGCAAGCTGGCTGTAGCACACAGTGTGTCGAAGATGATTATGATAATCAATTGATCAATGGATTGCGTCGGCGTCTAATAGCGATCAATGAGTGCAACAAGAAGCTCAATGCCAGATGCCAGCAGGCGGAAGCTCAACAACGATGTAATTATTAAAAGGACTCTTGCTATACCTGTCTCTCTTTCTTTATATCACTATATATTGTTTTTCAATCTCCATAGATGAGCTTCTGAATGTCAACTCCGCCTTGCAAGCAGCTACTGAATTAAACGAGAAAAATAGCAGAGCGTTAAAGGAGATAGCTGATCTACTTTCCAAGCTGGTAAATAGATTAACATAATCATACAAATTCTAAATAGAATGTTAGTTAACTCTCCCTCTCTCTCTCTAACTCTCTCTCTCTCCTCTGTCACTCTCCTGCCAGCGTTGCTGTGATCTGTCTTATGAGGAGATCTATACTGAAAAATCGTCGGACAATCCATTTTGTATTGCCATCATGGACATGTATGAGAGGCTAAATGAACTAGAGAATAGTAAGCTGACAGAGAACCTTCAGTTAGCCGTAAGTATTAAAGCAAAGTTTCATAATAAATATGTCTTACACTTGGTGCTATATCATCAAATTCAGGCCAACGACAGCGAGCCCCAAACACCTGCCCACAACAACAAAGACACCTACAACAACAATAACAACAGCAATAACAACAATTGTTGAACACCTCGAAGCTGCTGCAGCCTAGTTTAAATTAGTTTAATTGAGTTAAAGTCTTGCACTTGTGTTAGCATTTAAGCAAACAAAGCTTGACGTTAACTACAAATTCAACTATAACCATAAGTTTTTACCTTAGCATATAAGTATGTATATTTATCAGACATCATAATAATAATAATACATCAAGATCCCGCCAAAAACCAAAAGTTGCAATAAATCGAATGCACTTTTATTTCTGTTTATGATGGATACACATATAAATAATATATAGATATATGTAATTTATACAATATATCATTTTGTATACAAGTGCAACTATGAATTTGCTCTACACATGCAAATTGTAGGCCAATCGAGAGCAGCATGAGAACATTTTTTGTGAATTTGCTTTAGATGATGTCAATGGATCAGTTCGATATACGGAATATGTAGAACAGAAACATTGTTTCAATATACTAAATATATAATATTTTAAGGGGGTTTCAAAGTCTTTTATTGCCACTCAAGAGTAGCTTCTTTTCTAGATTTCAATCAAAGCTTTCACTGAATGCTTGGCCATGTCAAAGTATGTTCGCAGTCTATCTTATCAGCTTGCGTCTGTTTTATATTGATAATGATAATTATAGGTAAGTCGGAATCAGGCTTTAGCGCAGTCAATTACGAATCTAAATAAGCTATCAATTACGAATCTGAATAAGCTATTTTCTCATAATAGAAATTTATATTTGAAAATAAAAGCTATTTCCGTAAACTTTTCATAAAGCCCTCGCTCATATATATATAGATAAACCAATGTGTGTAATAAAATTGTATTGCCACTGTTATATATGCTCCACTATATCCTTATATATACAAATATATATATATCATGCTGCACTTCCAGGCAGACCATTCGAGCCGTTTGATTTATGTACTTGAATATTTTGTAATGTAAAAAAAAAAAAGAACAAATCTGAAACCTGTCGAAGCAAAGACTTACTTTACTGTTAACATTGGACAAATACAAATCGCTTGATACTCCGATGAGTTCAACTGCAATCGTAGTGAACTCTGCCTACCTATACCCTCTCTACGCCCTGCACCCTCCAGCTAGCCGCCTCGCTCTAGACCTCTAGCCCTCTCTACATTAGCTCCTAGCAGAAATAGGTTTCGTGTTATTTATTTACCCACAATCGACACGCGAGCTATGCGAGCACTGATATGCATATCGATGAGCATGACAGCGGAAGGGTAGAGGATGAGACAGAGATAGAGAGAAAGGAAGAGCGAGCTAGCGAGAAATTGAAGAAGTAAACCTGACAGCAAGCTATCAGCCAGCTAGGCAGCCGAATAGTCGCCAGAGTAGTCCAACGCTCAACGTCAACGTTGCTGTTTATTCGCGTGAAACAAATCCAGCTTGTCGGGGAAATAAAACGGCAAAACGAATACCAGAATACGGAATACTCAAAACGCGACTACGGAAATATATGAAATCGGCAAATATAATAATCAACAGCGGTGTTGCCTATGTTTCACTTCGCGTCGGGCCATACTAAATCAAGACATAAAACAAACAGTTTACGTGCCTTAATTAGCTGCACCCACAACAGACATTGGCAACTGCCACGCCCCCCGTTCCCGTTCCCGTACCATCAACTTTTCGCTAAAGAGGACGACGACATTGTCGACATTGTTCGCGCTGTCTGGCTTAACTCCTTTGGCAACGTAGTGAAGTGTCTGGGCGAGGCGATAATATTTACCAGGTGGCAGAACAACGAATAGGACGCGGCGCTGATGCCAAACGGATACGTGTGCAATTAAACAAAGTTGATCCTTCGAGCCAACCAAAAAGAAAGCCAAACCAAACAAAACTACTAACTTGGCCAAAAGTGCAAATTGTTTTCAAGTGCTAACTGAAAAAGCAAATTCAAAATAAATACCTGCAAATGAAGGTGCTCGAAAAGTGTGCAGGGTGAAATTTATAAAACGACCTGATTGACGACAGTCGAGACAGCAACACGAAACTTTATTAATATATCAATTGTCTAGGTTGGCATGGGTGTGAGAGTGTGTATAGGAATGTCTGGGACATAACTTGACATGGGACATTTTGCTGTGAATTGATTGAAGGCTAATGCGCTTTTTAAGTTTCAGTCCACATCCATATAAAAAATAATAATAATTTATCAAAATTTTAAAATTTTATACATGAAGAAAAGAATGGTTTAAAAATAATAATTTTTTAAAATTTTAAATGTTTTAGTAAATTAAAAGCTTTGGGGATTATTGATATGAATACAATAGATAATTTCAGCATTGTTTGCATTATATAAATCAAGAGCTGCGCCAATTTGTGTTTTATTTTATTTATTTATTTTATTAGGTATACAAATATATATTTATATTAAAATGTTTTGACCCATAAGTGGATGTAGTATATATATTTTTATATAAATTCTCTCGCATTATTTACATATAAATAAAAATAATAGAAAGATTTGATGTAAAAACATTTGTTGATTCTTCAATTTTTGTTTTCTTTGTTTTTTTTTTTTTTTTTACGAAATTTTACCGAAAATGCATGCGATAATTTTTAAAATCTTGATAAATGTGAAGTCGATACAAAAGTTTTTTAATTTTATAAATATATATTTATATATTTTACATTTTTTATTCACTTCTTTAATAAATACTTACAAAAATATAGAAAATACTTTTGAGCAGAACACATATCTAGCCATAATATATTTAGAATTCATTTTAAAATTGATTTTACAATTTGTAATCTATTTCTTATCAAAAAAAGATATATTCCCCACTTCTATCCGCTCAACTTTCAACATTAAAGACAAACTTTGATTTAAGAACTTTCCCCCTCAACAAAACTTTTCTATGTAATCGATTTTCACATGAAATTAAATAAAATATATATGTATATATGTGTCAGCTCAGTGGAGCATATAAACGACATTTAAAGGTGTTATAAGCGCGCGCAGCCATGCATTCGTATGGAGTCAATTTTGGTGCGCGTTCGTTCGACGATATAATTTGCTATCGAACGCACGAAAGTTGATTTGCAAAATCCGTGTCAAACAGTCAATATCATAATACATATCTATAAAAACTATTGAAGCCAGACAAGCAAGAGCAGGAGGCGTGGCTGGGGGTGGGGGCAGGTCTGAGCAACGGAAAGTGCTAAAGAATTGGAAACCTGAAACTTTGCCATCTATTTTCTCTTTTTTTTTCTCTCTATTTTGTAGTGGCTTGGGCCACCCGCAAGTACGAAATGTGATTTGCTTTTATTTCCGTGACAAAGTTTTAATAGCAATATTATTGGATTGAAATGGAATGGTAATGAAGGCATTTATAAATATTTTGAGCGAGCTGCACGAAGGACCCCAACAAAATATCATATATATATATATATATATGTATATATGCATCATTTGACACCACAAACAATCGAAACGCGCGAAGGAACAAGTGAAATATAAACAAGAGAAAAAGTTGTTTATATCAATTGTGTTTGGGTATCTGAAATCGGTCAATTGAAGATAGATTAGATATGGTAAGCCAATGAGTGCTTTAGCATGATTTGAGTATAAAGAATATAATATTATGATCTAGACTGATCCCGGTGAAGATTGTCCGCATCGACAGGAACTGGAGCACACACTTCGCTATTGCCACACTCAATCGGAACTATTGCAAGCAACCAGAGATAATTATCTGAGTGTTATTGAAGAGTTTCGGCGTGATCTCGAGGAGCTAACGGAACAGGTGCAACAGCAACAACAACAACAGCAACAAAATGAACAGCAAATGGCAAAGGAAATGGCACAATGCCTTCAAGAGGAATCGCCACGAATTGCCACAACTGAACTGGAATTGCAAGTTAGAGCTTGAAATAGAATATATGAATATATTATAGGGTAGAACTTTTTTTTTAATTGCAGGCTAATCAGTATAAACCAAATAAAAAGTAAATTAAAAAAAAAAATTATTATTATTTATATGTATGAAAAGACTTAAATATAATTAAATAGAGTTAGTTTAAATATTTCTTACTTTATTTTTATTTTAAAAAGTAATTTCAAATATTTTATTTTTTATAATTAGAGTTAGTTGAAATATTTCTTACATCTTTTTTTTATTATTTATTTTACAAATTATTTTTAAAGTTTCATATTATATTTATATTTATTTATTTATTTTATTTTTATTTATTTTTATTATTATATTAGAATTTCCTTATTTTGTTTTTATCTCTGACTACTTTCTGTTGTGAACTGTACTTGGTGTATAGCTCATATATGTGTTGTTAAATAATGATTAATATATTTTTATTTTTTGTCATCATTTTCTTTCTGGTATATTTCAGACATTGCATCATCAAGATCAATATAATATATTTGTTTATATATATTTCTTGCAGTCGGAGTGCTTTTCAAATTACTTTCTTTTATAACTTTATCTTATTTATTTTATATTTCTGATCTTAGTATTGTTTAAATTTCATTAATTATTCTAATTCATAATCTCTATATTCCATCATTTATTCAATTTCCATCATTATTTGTTGCTCCAAATATATGTTAACCATCTTGTTTTCTTGCAGAATGAACGACTGGTTCATCAAATAGAAAATCTGCAGACCACCTTGATTAAACGCGAAGAAGAAATCTGTCTTCTGCGCACAACACGGAATAGTAACGTCGATTTAAATGAGACTGAGAAACTCAAGAAAGAAATTTCACTACTACAAGAAAAAAATAGTAAGACTCTTCTCTCATTTAAGTAAATGGTATGTAAATATGTATTTCATGTATACCATTATCATTGTAGGTGAGCAGTCACAAAAAGTTCTACAAATTGCCAGTTTGCTGCAAGCTCAGGAACACGAGCTACAGAAAACAGTGAAATGTAATGAAAAAACATTGGACAAATATGAGGAGCAGTGCAATGAGCTGCGACGAGCGAATCAGGAAGTGAAACGCCTGAAGGAGCGATTGGGCTCGTTGGAAAAGTGCCAGCAGGAGCTCACTGCCGAGGTGAGTTGTTGTCGACGGTTATCGAGTTTGAGCCAAAAATTGATTGCGCTCTTTTGTGACGAATTGGTGGCCGTAGCGGAATTCGTTACACGACGAGATCAAGTCGCTGAAGGAGAAAGACGCCGAGCTGTGTGGAAAAGATCGAGCGCTGAAAGAACAGCTACAATTTCGTGAACAGGAGCTCGATAAATCACGTTGCCTGCTCCAGGACATGCAGTGCCATTTGAAACAAGAGGAGCGGCAGCATAAGGAAACACTGGACCGTTTGTGCAAAGCCAATGAGGATATTCGGCAACAAATGCGTTCCGTTGCCAACGAATGCAAACAGATGCAGCTCAAGCTGAAGTATGTATGCGGTACGGTGGATCCGATAGCGTTGTCCGTAACGTGTCTAAAACAGTATAAAATTCCACTCTGTAGACAGCAGACCAACGTAAACGAGCAGCAACAACAGATCATCGAGTCGTTCCGCAAATGGAAGGATGCACAGATTCGATCGGACGAAGCGATGCGTCAGTGCATTAAACGTGCCGAGGAGCACATCAACCTGTTGCTGGAGGAGAATCAACGACTGTGCGATGAATATCGGCGCCTATACAGCGTCTACTCAGATCTGGAGGCGGAGATGCAACGTGTTAAGAATGCAGTCAATAATCGCTATGAGACATTTCCGTGCAACCAGCAACAGCAATCAGAGGGCGTCTTATGCAGGAGTCAGGCGGTGAGCGAGGAAGTGAGTTGACTTGATCAAAATGGTCACAATTAAGCTCTGATTCTTGAATTTCATTTTTTTTTTTTTTCAGATGAACAATCGCCTGAGATTTATGTCCTGTACGGCACAGCGCCTCTCCGCACAGTGTCAAGCGCTGAAGACCAATTCGCTGGATTTGTCCATTATCCAATCAATGCAATCCACTAAAAATTTAGATGGCGAAACGACTCAATGTTGGCCATCGAATGATGCAGAGTCAGCATCTAGCATGTTGTGAGAATCTTATTAATTGAACTCTTCTACTTGTGGGTTTATTGCATATTTTGTAAAATTCATACTTTTTACAATTCTTTTTAATATGCGTTTTTAATTTTAACACACATTTGGCCAACAGATGCAAATTGAAAGTTGTAATTTTTAAATAAATTGAAATTTTGATAGGTACGAATAATTCAAATATGCGTATCTTTTACAGCATTTCCATTTAAATAATTGCGCCTAATCGAGTTCGTAACTGTCGATAAATTCACATTTATTTGAGTATTTAATCCACTTTCATATGTATATCAACATCGATTCGATCGATATCTTTCTTTTCTAACACTACCCACCCAAAGCGCTTTTGCTGGCCGACATATCCCGCTATCTTTCATCCTGCTGCTGCAACAGCTTCTCCCTCTCGCTGATGGCTATCAGAGCCATCTTGATTTGCGAGCGCTTCTTCACGCTCTCCTCGCGCACAATGTCCGCCTGCTTGGTCAAGATTTTGATGCGGACATCACTGAATTTGATCGCTTCCTGCATGCTCATTTCCAGAAACAGTTCCTTGCCCACATTCACAAGTATTTTATCCATTTGTTTAACGCGCGCCTGCATGAAAACGTTGCTGCCAATATTAACTTGGGTTTTGTAGCCGTCCGGCATGTGCTCGCCAAATGTTTGTAGTGTGTTCTTCAGCTGGACGTACTCCATGATCTCTCCGTTGAAGTGATTGAGACACTGCTCCAAACGATTAAGGTCTTCTTTGAGCACATCATTAATAAATTCCTCCAATTGCGTTATACGCGCTCTATGTGCTTCCAACTCGTGCATTGTTTTGTTTTGCTTTGCCGTTGTAAATTAGCATAACAGCTGCTAAAAAATATTGTGGGCACCCTAAAAATTTAACAGCAGCGGTTATGTTAATGCCTGAAGGAATGTAGTTGCATCAGTTGATAAATTAAATATAAGAAGTAAATTATAAAATGAAGCTCTCCATAATACATTAGTCATCGAATTTATTGGCTGCTTAATGCTACTGTTAAGTGAACCACAATTCAGCAGCTGTTACACAAATGTGGCGGTCGGACAATAGCGATAGCTGAATGCGCGCGTGATATTTGAAATGTGTAATCGATATATGTGCAGAACCCGATTTATCCAATACAACAACCACAAGGTGTCATCTAATTTATTTAAATTTGAAGATCATAAATTGAATATTGGAAATTACGCTTGAGCGACAGTTAAGCCTATTTATGCATAATCTGGCTTTGAGCTGATTTGAGCGCTCGGTCGTTCATGCATTCCATTTTCGCTTGTTTCTTTTTTTATGTAATCAACTGATCTCTGCTCGCGCCGCTGATAGCTGTCGCGAGAGGCGAAAAAAGTCAATTGTTTGCGCACGCAATGGCAAATGTAATAATTTCTCAGCCTCTTTTTTTTTGGGATATTTATTTGGTCTTTGTTTTATTATTTGCAACATTGTTGGTGGGCGCCAATCAAACTGGCATAAAGAAAGCCCCCGCGGGCGACAGACAGTGGGCAGTCGAAACTCTTTCATTAGCATTTTTAATGCTTACTTAACCTTTGCGCATTGCGCATTTGAACCCTGTGAAATGTTTCCTGTTGCCATAAACAAAATCACAGTAGGCTTTGACTTTTCATCGGGCCTTGTACTATGTGCTCAGCTGCCTGATTCATCATTATATATTCTTGTTCAGCCTCGAAAAGGTTTTTAAGTTTTTAGTAAGTATTTAAAAAAATTTATTATTTCGACAGCTTTTTTTACATATTTTTTTATTATTATTATTATTTAGCAAATTTCTTTAATTTGTATTTTTTTTTATTTATTTATTTATTTTTTCATTCTTATATATATATTTTTGTTTTTTTGTTTTTGTTTTTCTATTTATTGTTGAATTTTAAATTATTTATTTTTAGGGTTTTCACTATTTTATTACTAAGTTTTGTGTGTTTACTTTTTAATTTTTTGTTCTTAAAAATAATTAAAATTTGTGGTATTGTTTTTTTTTTTTTTTAATTTAGTTTTGTTTGTTTATTCATTTTTAGTAATTCTAGTAATATTTTTATTTATCAGCCAAACAAAGTTTTGTATTCATTTTTTTAAATATTTTTTTTATTATTTAATTCGCAGCACTCACGATGAATTTTACACATTTGAGCAGCCTCCTGATGGAGCCCATCAAACGAACGTCTGTGCCCAACGGTCACGCTTGGAGCAAGTATAATGTATGTGGAGCTGCTGTTGGCACTGGCTATGCCAGTCAGATGCAGCAGGTGCGCCGCCATCAGCCCGTCTGTGGACCACCACGCTTTCGTCTGTCCACGGGCAAAAAGATCATTCTCGGCGGGGTGCCGATCGTTTTGATGATGTTCATCCCATTCTGGGCGCTCTCCCAGATGCCCCGTTGGTCAGCGATGCATAACAATCGGCCCTATGGTGACGAGGGCTAATCTAGAGAATCGAAGCCAAACTATTACTCAATAGCATACACATTGCAACGATAGTTCGCACACACTTATATATACTATATATATATATATATACTTATAACATGCTTGAAACGGTGACTTCTCACACATTCCATCAAACATCCATGGACAGCCTCTTTACCTCTTAAATACAGTGTTACAATTGACCCAAAGTAACCAAACAAAAGCTACCAAAATATAAATAAATTAAAAAAATAAATAAAAAATAATAATATAAATAAGAAATGAATTTTATTTTAAATTAAATAAATACAAATAAGTTATGGAAAATTCATACATAATTAAAAATGTATTTATATCAAAATAGAACATCTCTCGATAACAATTAAATTTGAGCCGAAAGCTTTATTTTTGGCCAATTAGCAAAGGCCAAAAAGTAAGATAAACTAACAACAAAAAAAAACTCCTTTTGGCCAACTGCACGTTGACTCTTTTGGCGTCAGCCAAACGTAGCCACAATGCAATGAAGCAACATTTTCCTTGTCATTTTCCATGTCGCCTGCCACAAATCAAAATCCGAAAAACCCCCAAAACGAGTGAGAAAAAAAAATGAAAATAAAATAAATTAGATAGAGAGGGACAGGGAGAGACATAGAGTGAAACAAGAGACAGCCGAAAGCAAAGTGCCAACTTTCATTAAAAGTATTTTTCGCTCATTGCGAATGCAAGTTGCATTCAATTGTGTTTGCTTTTTGGGTTTGTTAGCCTTAGACTTAGACTCTGGCTATGGCTTTAGCTCTGGCTCTGACTCTGGCTTTGACCAGCTTCCATTCGCGACTCGGCTGTGTCTTGTCGAATCCTCATGATCTACAACGACGTGACCTTCTTTGCCTTTACTTGGCGCTCGACGATCGCATTTGAAAAAGTAAAAACCCAAAGGAAAGTGAATTTCTTTTAAGCAAATCAACTTGCCAAGCCACGCTGCCCGCCCGCTACAGCAACAACCACAACTGCAACAACTAAATGCTGCAACGTTTGCCACCTTAGCTAGACGCAGATTCGCTGATTTTTCGGTGAAATTTCATGCGCCATTAAACTGGTTCTGTTCAGCCCCCCCTCACCACAAGTATGCGTGTGAATGAGGCATGTACAGGCAGGCACAAGGTATAAAGGCAGCCTGCCCCCGATTAATGCTTGTTGCACCTTTTCGCATGCTTGCCATAAACATGCTTAATTTTCATTTATGCCACAGTCTTTGCCACTTTTTCTCGGCAGGAAGCCGACGCCGTCGCCGTCGCCGTCGCCTCGCCTCGTGGGCGTCCCATGTGGCAGCCAGAAATGTGGCGAATGCTCTGCACTTGTTGCCGCACGTTGCGTCAGTTTAGTGTGTCAGAAGCAACAACAGGCGCAGCAGCAGCAGCCGCCGCAAGAAGAAAGTTGTCCAGCCTGATGCAGCACCCATCTCTTTCAGCATCCCAGTGTCCAGCACCAGCACCAGCTCCAGCTCTCTTAGCCTGCTATTGATGATCCGGTTTATTTTTGTGCATTGGACAGGTTCGTTGTTCCTTTGGCGCGCATTTTACTTTCTGCGACGGCTGCTCAAATTGTTGTCCACTTTCGGTCGCAATTAATTATGCGACGGGGCGCACTGAAAATGAAAGTGCGCTGCTGATGCTGCTGCTGCTGATGCCAAATAAAATTTCCAAAAAAAAGCCAACAAACATGCAACACACAAATGCCAAGTTCTTGCCACAATGCGTGTGGTCCACACTTTTCTTAACCCCAACTGGACTTGGCCTGGGCCCATCTTTAGCTACAACTGATCTTGGTCTGTGGCCGCCAAGTGAGAACATTGTCGCAAGGTCTTCATTATCATCAAACGCAATCGCCGTCAGCCGGCAACGTTGTCATCTAGCTAGGCGTCTCATAAAGACTTTTTCTTTATGATACCACACCAGACCTGACCAGACCTGGACCTGAACATGCAGCGAACCTGTTCCTCCTCCCCTTGTCCATTTAGTTTATGACTGAATTCGCCTGGTAACCGCAGCGTTTTGTTCTTGTCACTGATTTGTTGCCTCATTTGAAAGGTTCCTCGAATCGAAGTTAAGAAAAAAACTGGCCAACAGATAAGCCCTTGCTGTGGGACCACCAATAAGCTGGGCACATTCCTATATAGCTGGCGATTTTTGTTTTATATATTTAATTTAAATTTTGCAAAAGAAAATAAGTTTCTATATCAATTATAAAGCGAAAGAGACAGTTAGCAAAGGAGAGAGTTGATAAAGGGAGAAGCTTCAAAGTAAATACTAATTATAGTTTCTATTATAATTAAATCTGGCTTATAATTTATTATTTTAATCATCAAGAGAAGCTTCAAAATTAATTTTCATTATAAATAAAATTAAAAAAAAAAAAAAATTGCTAAAAATATAATTTAAATTTACTATATACTCTGATATGGAAAGAGAACTTTACAATTGTATGATATAGAGTAAATGTTAATTTGAGAGAAAGAAGAAAGGAGAGAGTGAGAGAGAGAATGAGATAAATAGAGATAGGAAGATATAGAGAGGCTCATCGAGAAAGAATGAGAGATGGAAATAGAGAGAAAAGGAGATGGATAAAGTTAGAAAGCGGAAGGTCAAGGTAGGTGAAAGAAAAAGATAGATAGAAAGACAGAGATAGACAAAGATTGACACAAACGCGAGAGAGATCTACTGACAGAAGGAAATACAAAGAGATCAACAGTAGCAGAGTAAACAAGGTAGATACAGAGGGAGAGGGAGAGGGAGAGAGAGAGAGAGAGAGAGATAGAGAGAGAGAGAGAGAGAGAGAGAGAGAGAGATAAACAGATAGATAGATGATAGGGAGAGAGAGAGAGAGAGAGACAGTGAGAGACAGAGGAGGGTAGAGAGAAACAGATAAATTGTAAGAATTCGTAAATGGGAATAGAAATGTAGAGAGAGACTCAATCCGTGAAAGAGAGAGAGAGAGAGTGAGGGCGAAATAAAGAGTAAGAAATAGTTTGGCAATCATAGTTAATAAAATAAGACTCGATAGAATAAATTCTTAGTACGACTTCCCCCTATAAACAGTCAACTTCATTGACAAACCCTCCTCCAAAATGACACTCAATACTTTAATAATCTAACGCCAACGATTTTAATGCTTGTCAATTTGTTGTGAGTACATTTGTCTATATTGATTTATGTGTTCCTGGGGGGCTACTGCGCCATTAGTTCATATTAAGCCCAATTTGGATGTTTGGTAATAAAAATTAAACGACAGCTAGCCAATTGTCTGGCTCGACATTTCGTCGAGTCCGCTAAATAAATAAAAGTAAAAGCCCACACACGCCCACGCTATAAGACCGAGGGCGACGACACGATCGTGTCAGCGGCCCATTTGATCTGGAATTGGAAGCTGAGCGCTGGATAGCTGGGAACTCTGAACTGAGAATTGGGAAGCGGGAAGGAAGCCCAGGCAGCCAGAGTAAACAATGCAATATGAAAACTGTGGCATGTTCGCTTGGCATTCAATGGTCTGGAGCGGACAGCCGCATTGCAACCGTCATAAGCGTTTAGGACGAGCCGTGGAACGCTCGCCAGTCTTTTTTGGGGGCAAAGCAGCCAATTTGGAGAGTGGCACAATATCCAGACACAAATTATATTAATGGTCTTTTGTTGTGCTCCACTGAGGCTGGCATTTTGTCTTTGCACGAATCACGTTTTAGAAATTGCATTGCACATAGTGCATAGTCTATCTCCCTCTAGCTACCCCCCTCAACATCTCTCTCTCTCTCTCTCTATCTGTCTGTGTCTCTACACCCTTTGCTTGCGAATGATCCACGTCGTCGACCCATAACTACAAATGTGCCCCAGTCGAGTGGCATGGTGTGGCATGAAGTCAAGTAGAGTCACTTCACTGCCAGACTCTGTGACTGTGACTGACTCGCTCGGTACTTAGAGTTTTTCGTTTTTTTTTTTTTTTTTTACTTTTTGGTTTTTGCGCAAGTTCTCAATGTTTTAGGCAAAACTTAAGTGGCACTTACTTTTAATATGTTGCCATTGCCCTCCGCCCAAAATGGGTCTCTCAGCTCGACGTCGCGACGTCCAACTCTTGGAGGCGAACGCTGCGGATCGTCGACAAATCGCTGCCGAGTTACCTGAAATAATTACATGCACACAAATTAGAGCGCTGTGTCATGGAGCAGGAATCATTCTGCATTTCAATACACTAACAATGGGTTAGATTAGCTATGGTATGGAGAATGTTTCATATTTTGTTTATGAATTATTATGTATCACATTTGCCCTTATTATAGCTAAAACACAAATACAAAATATATAAAAATAATAATATGTATTGCTTAGTTAAAACTATTTTATTTGTCATGGAGTACATTAAATTTGATTTTTTTAAAAGTCAGAATACTATTTCTTATATGTTATATATAATGTTTATAAATAATTTTTATTTCGAATTAAATATTAACACAGATATTTTCCAATTTTCATTTCATATATATTCCTGAAGAGTATTTATAAAATATACATTTAATAATTATTTCAAAAAAAAAAAATCTTTAATAAAATACTAAAAGGATTTCTTGACAAATATCAAGGAATGTTCTTTCATTTATTTTATTTCTTTAAATAGTTATAAATATATTACCTTAGCAGTATCATCAATATTTTAACTAAATATTTTCCTTATTCATATTCATATACCAATTGCAGTGCATTAACATTTCTATATTCAAGTCAAGATTTTTTTTGCCAACTTCAACTAGCTATTTATTTCCATCAGAAGCGCTGAGTGTTTCTGATTACGTTCTGCTTTCACTGGTCATGGCAGATCATCGAAAGAGATCGTCTTCAGCTATAGCCATATCTGTCTATCTGTCTCATTCGCACTCCGCCTGCCTGTCTGTCTGTCTGTCACTGTCACGTACGTGAACACGCCTCCTTTCTGCGAATGGCACGATACGTTTAAGCCGCTAAAGAATGATACCAAGCAAATAATGTGCGTATTCCAATTGTTGTCGTTGATTTCCGTAATGAAAATAGAAAATTACAATGAAATTTCATAGATGACATTCTTTTTGGCAATGCTACCCTATCTGGGTTAGCTGCTTTTAGGTATTTGCTTTTAAAGGTATTTAGTACTTGGGTTCAATGTGCGCCAATTGGGCTGCGACTATGATCTTGAGTTATGGGTGGTCCCCTGTCCCAATTGCCTGGGACGAAAATTGGAGTAAGCCAAGATTATATTCATGAGCGGAACTTCTATTGTATTATTGCCATTCACATTCCCCCTTCAATATGAGCTGTCCCAAGACAACTCAGCTAGGCAAATTAGTTACATTTACTTTGTAATTAAGAATTATTCTAAACTTTCTCATGCTACCCAAACGTTCATTAACTTCATAGATCTTGGGGGAAAAAAATTCTCACAATCAAAAGAAATAATAATAAAAGTGGAAAAAATTGATTACCAGATTAAGTACAAGAACACGTACGATAATCATAACTTTGCTTACCCTCTTTCACACTTCCTCTATACACACACACACACACATATATATATATAAATGTATGTACACACATACGCATCCATTTAAAGTGCCTTCCACTCAATCTCTCAGATCTCAAACGCTTAATTGCATCACGTTTTTAGACCAAGTCGGACTCGAAACATGCCCACAGAATTATTACACAATTGCATTCGTATGCAGCTATGCGCGAAGATCTCAAAGACACACAGACAAAAGCAACGCAACATTAATCACAGCTGCCATATGTATTAGACTAGCAGATACCCTAGATTGAGTATACGATGGGGCATACTTATCTTTAAGTATTTCTATTTGAACCACGCTTAAGAAACATTCGATCTTTTCCTTTGCTAACATCCAAGTTTACTAATTTAGTAATCAATAGTTGAATGAATATATTTCTCTTATACATTGCATATCTCGTTATCACTCTAAATATACAAAATTACTTCTATATACCTACAGAGACAAACGAGTCTAGTTTAACTAAACTTCTCTTTCTAATTAATGATAAGCTCCTCCTTCCATACCTACACTCATAAACCCATTGCCCTCTCAACATCATCAGCACCTATTCGGTGTACACACAAAATAAATCTACCCTCTTTCAAGTTCTCTGCGATTTATACAGAGTATTGTTGCAAACAAAAGAAGAGTTGAATCAGAAATAATGCACATTGACTGCAATGATTTCCACACGTGAGCTGAGCTTCGCTCACTGAACGACGCATTGACAAACTGACGGAGTGTCTGAGTGAAGCACTGCAACAACAACAATAACAAAGAAAGAGAAGAGAGAGAGCGAGAGAAGAGAAGCTTATGGTTGAGCAAAGAAGTTTTAGGTTCTTTCAGTGCTCCTTAACATAAGCAGAATCCACTTTTGAATACATTGAATATTTCTACTCTTATTATTTATGCTAACTCTATATTTGCCCCAATTTCTGCATATCATTTTCTAGAGGTTTTCTCTACTACTATTTTTATTTATTTTTTTTTAATTTTTTCTGCTACTAATAGATCTACTAAGTATCATTTATACTATCTCTAATTGTTCTAATACTCCTACTCCTACTCACCTGATTTTACTCTTGAGTACTTTCTTTTTAATACTATTTCTTCATCTACTTCTACTACTACTAATACTACTACTACATATGTATATATTTTACGTTTCTACTACTACTACTACTGCTACTATATTGTATTCTTTTCTATTGCTACTTCTACTATTACTACTACTTCTACAACTACTACAACTACTACTACTACAATTACTACTTCTACTACTTATACTACGACTATTACTACTACTACTACTTCTTCTACTATTATTACGACTACTTATACTACTACTACTACTTCTACTACTACTCCTACTTCTACTACTATTATTACTGCTACTTATACTACTACTATTATTACTGCTACTTATACTACTACTACTACTACTACTTCTACAACTACTATTACTACTACTACTACTACTTCTACTGCTACTATTACTGCTACTACTACTACTACTACTCTGTTACTACTACTTCTACTACTACTACTACTATTTCTTCTCACTAGCTTCTTTTCATACTGCTCCTACCACTACTACTACTATTCCCTCAACTAACAATATTAGTTCCAGTAATAATATTTCTACTACTAATTTTTGCATCTTACTATTTCTAATACTATTCCTTTTTCAAATTTCTTTTTTACTATTTCTTTTCTTATTAAATTTTGTGCTACTAGTTCAATGATTACATTCATTTAACATTACTTTTTCTGCTACTTCTACTACAACTTCTTATTTTTCGACAACTACTACTGGTTCTACTACATGTTACATACAACTAATTTGTTTATAATACAATATAATCCCAATATACTACTTTTATCACCCATTCTACTACTACATTCTCTTCTAATCCAATTACTATTTCTGCTGTAATATCGTGTAAATTTCGAAAGATTGGAGACTATATTAGACCTGCAGAGGACAGCAATAGTATCCAACTTTGGTGGGTTGGCATTTGCTGCAATTGCAAGTGTCCGGCGCAACGAAGCGTTGCATCTGCTCCAAGCTCTAAACTGTGATGTAATGCAATGTCGCTATCTCTAACTCTGACCAAATTTGGGCTACGGATGGCTCGGCTTACGATTTGACACAGAAACGGTTAAGATTTGCCAACTCCAATTTGGAGCTCATTTGTTGTAGAATAAAACAAAATGTTTGCATTTAGTTGCAGCCCAAAACGGATGCACATTTCCGGTGCGCCGACGTTGCATGACAGCAGCAGCATGCACATACATATATACAATATGCCACGCCTCCAATTGACCGAGCAAAGTCGAAAAGCCCAACGGCCAAACGGCGACTGGGCCAACAGCAGCCACCCGCGCGACACAAATGTAATTGACCAAAAATGCAACGCTTGGCTGAGTTGTAGAACAACAGCAATTCCAGAATCATGTTCGGCTTTAACTTAATGCAGTTGACGACTTTTGAATTACCTACATATACTGTAAGTGTAATGTACATTGGGCAAGTTTGGAAAATGTTAAAAAATAAATAATTCTATTATTAATTTATTCATTATAGTTAATATAATTATAATAACTTTAAGTTGAAAGTAAAACATATTTAAACTTTTTAATATACATTTTAATTAAGTCATATTTCATTTATGCTTACGACTCTGATTTATATTCTTATAGTTTTTCAAAATTATTAATTAAAAAGTTCATTCAATTTGAGCATTATTCACATATACCCCTATGACAACTATAGGGCAACCAAACCCATTCATAGTTTGGCTCATTTATTTTGTGTTGCTGTTATATGCATTTTTGTTGTTTTTGCTGGCTGGCTGGGATTTACGAGCTGGTGTGCACAATGATTCATTCGAGTCAAGTTTTTGGACAAAGAACAAAGGCGTCTATTTGCCATGGCTAGGTGGGTTGAAGTTCGACTGGCTGAACTCGCCTCCAATTGGCAGCCAATTGGCAGCAATTTGGCTTATTTCGGCTGTGTCGATTGCAATGCAATATTCATTAATTAATTCATTCTGCGATTTGAGCGTCTTATCGCGATGTAACAATTAAAGAGCCCAAGCTGATGCCGCAGTTGATGTCATATGCCAAACAGTCAGTCAGTCAGCCAGCCAGCGAGCCAGCTGCACCTAGTTGAGGACACACTTTTTATGGCCAATCTGGTTAGCCGATTACGTGGGCCGCCAAAACACGCAGACGACAGATCGAGAAACTGGCCAACTGCAGTTGCGGCCAATTAATAATCAGAAAATAAAGAAAAGAAAACAATATGCGTATGGCTGTAATTTTATGAGCGACAAAATATAAAAGAAAACAGTCGTTAAATGTTGCGCAGCCCAACAAGATGCTGTAATAATATTGTATGCAAATCTTTCAGCTACTGACTGCAGCGGGCAGCATATAAAGTTTCAATTTACGGCTCATATATCATAAGTTTTGGCCAACAAGCGGGTGTATTATTTTTATGGCTTATTAAATCGTAAAGAAAAAAAAAAAAAACAAAATCACAAACTGTCAGATCCTCTAGAGGACCTTGAGGCCAGGTGAAATTTAATAACTGATTGAAGTGTACGAAAAAAAAAAAAAAATACTAATAATAATAAACAACAATTATGCAATGAAGCTTACGATAAGAGTCTGGAAATTCTAGTTGGAATTGAATGCAGCATTAAAACTAATCATAAGTAAAGCTGAAATTGGCTTTTTATTGGCCTTATATCAAAGTAAGAAGCATGAAGAACGTCAAGGCACCCATTAGTACAAGATGTAATTACCGCATCTTTCATGGCTTGGCGAAGAGCGTTTCCGCTAAGCATCTAATGTTGAGCAAGTTTATGACCCCGCTTGAAGCTGAGATTCCAATAAGTTGGCGCAATTCAACACGACTTGACCTTAACATAATTGCTTCAAATTGCACCTGAAGTTCACCTGGTAGGCATGTGAAATTTGTGTTTGTGCCAAAAAACAAACAAAACAAAAGAAAAATAATAATAAAAAAAAAACTCATATGCCAATAAGAAGACCCAAACACACTCTTATCAGCCGCAGCAAATCCAACGAAAAACCGGAATCAAAATAAAAACACAAAGAGCGTAAAATGTTAACAAAAGAGCGAACAGTCGCTCTCTCTCCAGCGCTGTTATGTTAAAAACCACAAGAGTTCAACTGTTAAATTAACAGAAGCTGTTGCAAGCCACAAGTTGAAACGCCTATGTAACAATTTATTTAATGAGCAAAGTTTAAATAATATTATTTTGGAAGCCATTTCACTAAACACATATACAATTGCTTTTACAAATTTACGTTTCATTACGACTCAAACAAAATTTAAAGCAAAATAGCTAGATTCAGCGGGAAATTAGCAGTGCTGCCAGCACTGTCGTTAAGCCGATTCATGTTACGTTTACAGTCATCAGTTTATTGCTCAGCTAACAGCTGTTATTTCGTGTTAGGCTTCCATGGCGATCGGACGTGTGTGCGCGCTTCTTGTTAAGCAGAAGACCGAATATAAATCGTAAAAGTAGAATCGAATCACAACGGTTGATAAAGTGTGTGAGAATTATCTAAGAGCAAATGCAGTTAACATTATTTGACGTCAAGGCACAGCAATAACAACAAACAAAAAATATAAAAGGCAAAAAACAACAAGAGGCACACAAATCTAATTTGATTTGTGTTCTAATCAAAGTGCGCGCGTGATTTTGTTTAGCACACAGGGCAAAGAGTGAACGAAACTCTCGGACCGCTAGTGTTAAATGCAAGCGGCAAAGGCGCGCAGCAGAGGATAGAACGAAAGGAAAGGGAAGCAGAGCAAAAGAAGTAGAATATGAAGAGGAAGAGTGCGCAAGCTAATAGCAAATAACGGCAAAAAGCGACAAGTGCACAAAACGTGACGACCGAAAAAAAGAGAAGCAAAGCAAAAATAAAAGCGAAATATATAGCAATTAAATAGAAAAAAAAAGAATTCCCTCTTTCGTGTGTGTGTTTGTTCAACTACAATTATACATATACTTGTGCTACATGTTTTGTGTTTCATGTTAAAATTAAGAGCAAATAAATTTGTAAATGTGTTTGTCCGATTTAATAAATAAACAACCACGACTACATTAAACAAACAAACAAACAAACAAACAAACAACAATCAAACAAAAGTGCCAGTAATAACAGCAAGAATAAATTGTTTAAATTTCAAGTTGAATCAGAAAAATTATCAATTTTATATATGTTGAGACGCACGGCTGCAGTTTTTTGGTTCGTTGCCTGAAAAACAACACCAACAAAATAGAAAAAAAAAGGAAACCAATAAAAAAAAAAAAAAAACAATTGCATTAATAGCAATGGCAGCTGGAGCAGCCTCAACAAGAATGACGGAACTCCAATTGGACAACAGCCTGACAGGCGACGTTGATGACGCCGACGCTTCTGTCGTCAAGGCCATAACAACAGCAACAACAGCAAAAACAACAGTAACACCGGCAGCAACAACATCTACAACAACAACGCCCAAGGCCACGACAAAGCGTCGTCAATTTGCCGAAGGAGAGACCGAAGAGGGTTTTCTCTCCACCTCACCGGACAGCGCCAATGGGGATGCACACGCGCACGCACACACGCGCACACACGTGCAGCCACGCGAACTGCAGCAGAGCAAAGGCAAAGGCAAAGGCAAAGGCAAAGGCAATGACAATAGCAACGGCAACAGTCTAACAGAGCCACTCGCTGCCAGCGCTCTGCTGCAGCAGGCGTTCCATCAGTGCAGCTGCACGGATCAATGCGTATCCCTGAACAATATATTGGACTGCTTCAAGGCGCCGGTGTCCGAGGATCAGGCCTGGGCGCTAATCTATCAGTTCATCTCGCTGTACTTGAAGGTGGCCGAGCAGTCGCTGCACTGCAGCAGCGATGACTACGAGGCGCATCTGCCCACACGCTTCGAGCTGCATTTGCATCGCGATGGCAGCGTCCACTTTTCGGGATTGGAGCAGAAACAGCAGCTGAAACAACAGTCGCCGGCTGAGCTGCAGCATGATGACAGCGCCAGCAGCAGTGGCGACAGCAGCGTCGTCATGGACCGAGGTGAGTTTCAATAATAATTGATTATAGTTTGTAGATATAGATTGATATATTTGTATGTATGCATGAGATATACACATATACATATATATGTTTATAAAGTGCATTAAACTATCGACTCAGCGTATTAATCTAATTTTTGACCTTAAACCATTTTAAAAGTTTCTCATTAACTTTTGAATCTATCCGCATTTTGTGCCTTTCTTGGGAAGTAACCCAGAAAGGGAAATTATATCTTTGTTGACAACTTTTTCATTAGACATAACAGACATTTATTTAACTATAATATACAGTTAAGCTTTAGATTAGTGACTAGTTGATCTAGTTTCTATAGTTCATCTAGCTCTTATAATACAATTTTAATTTACAAAACAACTCAATTCAATTCAATTACAACCTCCAAAAGCAGATTGTCTTAATATAATTGTCAAATCATTTTCTTTTACAAATTCTTAATTGTTACCAAATAAGTTAATTTCAAGGTTCTTGGCCGAAAACAAACATTTTTTTTTCCAGTCACTTTTTGATTTGGCTCCAACTTGATGTAATGCGGAAATATTTTAAGCTACAATTATAACATAATTTCTATAACTAATACCACATATTAAAGGCCCATAACTTCCTCTTGATATGCCTCAAAGTTAACTTAATTGCCTCTGGGGTTCGTCAATTAATTGATATAAAACCTGCTATGGGCTAATTAAGCAGAGCTTTAGTTGCTTTTGATAGACTTTTTAGGCTAGATCAACAACATCTAAATGCAGCTGATATTAAAATTGAGACTCGACTCTTGATGCAAAGTGACTCACAGAGTGAGATTGCATTGCTGTAAATCTGTGTTTCAAGACCCACCCGTGAGAAGAGCACACCCAGAAGAATGCCAAATCGAACGGAAAGATCTTAACCTCTATACTA
Source organism: Drosophila borborema (assembly GCA_030914335.1). Taxonomy (NCBI): domain Eukaryota; kingdom Metazoa; phylum Arthropoda; class Insecta; order Diptera; family Drosophilidae; genus Drosophila; species Drosophila borborema. The sequence goes on from JAUESP010000305.1 coordinate 6,767,728, forward strand.
AGACACACACACACACACACACGCACGAACTTTCCAATTAACACAGCTTATCTAAAAGGCCATAGATTATAGCAACCTGTATTTTGACAGCTCTGGCAATGATTAAACAATTAGCAGTTGTGGATGCCACAATGCGGCAATCCCAGAGCCAGACACGTTCTGAGCTCTTCGACACACAACAAACAAAAACAAAGAAGATCTCTAGATCTCTAGACTATAGAGTAACCCTCATCAATTACAACAAACACAACAACAACAACAACAACAACAACAACCACAACAACAACAAATCTCATCAATAAACTTGAGAGTTGAAAGAAAGTGAAAAATAGAGTTGGCTAAGCGAAGAAAATGTGCTATATGCTACTCTATACACTGAGAAAAATTTTGAATGAGAATTGGACTAGAAATATATATAAATGACTCGCTATTATTAAGTAAAGTATACAAAAGTTGTATTAACAGTTTAATTTTCATCAAACTGAAAATAATTTAGTTTGAGAATGGGAAAAACAAATTTGTTTTTTTTATATATATTTTTGTAATTTGTTTTATAAATTTCTTTCTACATTATTATTGTTATTAAAATTTATTTTTATTTTTATTTTATTTAATTGATTTATATATATTTTATGTTATTATATATATATTATATTTTTATAATATTTAAAGAAGAAAAAAATTTAAATTCATTAAATTAAGTTGAATTACAATTTTTATGTTTTATTTTATATTTTTATAATGCTTTTTACAAATATGTATATTCAATTTTTTTTTTTTTTTTTTTTTTTTAATGTATTTATTTTTTATTTAATTTATTTTTATTTTATTTTTTATTTATATTCAATTTTTTATTTTAAAATTTACATCCGTTTACAAATAGCTTTTTATTAGTTTTATTACTATAATAAATACACTTTTTACAATTTTGCTTTTCAAATGTTTCGCTGCTTAAATGTTTACAAAAAGCACCTAAATTTTTATTAGCTAATTCTTGTTTTGTTTTCCTCTGCTGTTATGGCAGACGGCATACAATATGCGTTATACGGTATAAGGTATAAGGTATAAGGTATTTGGTATTTGGTGTCTGGCATGTAGTCATCTCTCCCTGAATGGGAGTCACAGTTTACACTTTCCCAAGACACGAGACAGACACACGCAATAGGAGAAAAACCTCAATCAAAGTTGCTTCGGTGCATAACTTAGTAAAGCGCAGGTCATCAGAGTTGTGTTTGGTTCGTACGGTCGTTCGTTGGTTCGGCTGTGTGTGGGTTGTTTGTTTGGAAAGTGGACGATGGCGATGGCGATGGCGATGGCGATGCCAATGCCAAGATGAATTGCTTGACTTGGCTTGGCTGGGGCACACGGAAACGCACATCAACCTGGGGACTGTGTCCAAGAAAGAAAGAAGTTAACTGTCGCTTATTAAGTGAAAATGAAAGCGTTTGCCGAAAAACCACTCGACGCGACCCTCTCAACCGGTTTTCCCGAAGCTAACAATCTAACCAGCTAGCCAGCTAGTCAGTCAGCCAGCCAGCTATCTAGCCGGTCAGCTAACAAGCTAAACAACTCATTTTCATAGCCCAGTGTGTTTTCTGTATATGCACAGCGGTTCTTCTTCCGTGACCTATAACATCTGCTTGTGGTTGAAATTCCCTCTAACACAAAGTTGAAAAGAGCTTGTGAAAAAGGCATGAGTTATACATAATAGCAGCACATGATTACCCAGTGGGGCACAAAAGTAAATTGGGTGTTGGTTTAACATTTATCTTGTGGGCGTAGAATAAAAAAAATTTGAAAGGTAAAATTGTATATATTTATCTTTGTATAGGTTTCAAGTTTACCTTACAAATAACAAGAACTAAGTATTAACAAAATAAATTAAAGTCCTGAATTTTAATTACTCAGCATTAAACAATTTTTAATAATATATTTCTATCTGCATTAAATATTCTTAAAAATGCAAATATTTTCCATATATTCGTTCATTTTATGATATTTAAAAGATTTAATTTGATACAAAATAATATATTTAATAAAAATTATTCAATTTATGAATTTAATTTATTTAAAAATATTTTATAAAATTTTAAAATTATTAATTATTATTAGTATTATTTTTTTTTCCTAAACAATTTTTTTTAAACTAAAAATGCTTAAAAAAAATAGAAAAAAAAATGAATTAAATTTTTATTGTATTTACTAAATAAATTTGTTATTTTAAAATATTTAATTTAATTTTAATATCATTTGCTCATGTAAGTTTGCTAAGGCTATTTCAACTTGCCAACTTGTTTTTCACTCAGCTAAAACTGTAAAATTGCCTTATCTCTGATTTAAGCAATCTCTGCTATTGTATAACCCATAGAACTGAACGTTTATCTGTAATTTAGTTGTTCTACAGTTCATGCATCTATTTATCAGCATTTTAGTTGTTTTGGCTGTCTTAGCCCTTGTCTTAACTTTCTTTGGGGCAACACCTTGTAACACTTTAATTACCACTAATTCAGCAGACGGCGACAACAAAGATGCTGTCAGCAGGCTCTCGAACAGAGTCGAAAATGAATACGAAAAACATTGCCCGTGGCTCAACTTGATCTTGATCCATGTCCAATTCCGTCAATTAGTTGGCTGAGCATCTTCTAATGTTTCGTTATGTTTTGTTTTGCTTTTTTCCATTTTTTTTTTTTTTTTGTTTTGGCCAAGCTTTGGAATTTCGGAATTCGAAATGGAATGGAATGTTATGTTCGGAGATGGTGTGAAAATGAGCATTTAAAAGCGGGTCAAGCGAGTTTCGCATTGACTGCGCGCGCCCTTTGAACTCGCCGCTCCAAGCGTCGCAATATTTGTGTGAAATGTGTGAAAAATATGCTTTAGTTGTGGTTGGAAAATATCAAATGCAGCTTCTATCAGCTTCTGATAGCCGCATCGCATGGCGCAACGAATCATTGATTGTGTGCTGAGCAGCCGGCGGTCTTTTGCTGGCCATAAAAGCGTGGGCCAGCCACTCACCTGTGTCTAACTGCATCTGTCGAACGACGTCGACGGCGCCGTCAAGTCGCCGCGCTCGCTGGCGCCTCGATTAGGCGCGCAGCATTTGTTAGCCAACTGTCACAGAGTGTCAATAACGGCAATAGCAGCAACTGCAACAACAACAACAACGGCCAACAGCTCCAACAGCGCCAACAGCGCCAACAGCGCCAACAGGCAACAGTCGCATAATAATTTTTGGCGCTCGATTCTGTCAACACACAAACTCGCCATTACGTTTTTCGCCAGGCGTTCAGCAAAGTTCAGCAGCTCTCGAGTGAAAGTTGACGCATTGAAGGCAACCCAAAAGTCACCACCCACAGCAGTCACCTGCTTGGGCTAAATGTCTGAAGGTCACGGCACATGCGCTGTTCTTTGACAGCCCCTGTTCAAATTGTTGTCGTAGGTTCTCTTCTACAGTCCCTCCCTCTTTCACTCTCTCTCTCTCTCACTCTCTCCCTGTCTCTCTTTGTTTGTGTCTGTTTACTGTTTCTCTCCTCATCAGCTGTTGCCTGCTTTCGTTCAGTTTCCGCCAAGGCATCGACTTTAATGCAGCTCTTCCGCTTATAGCATGAGAAAAGGTATTATAAAGCAGGTAAAAGTGTGCTAGTAGAGTATGCACGACTTTTATGCACCCATTACATATTAATAAAAATGATTATAAGACTTGATTAATTTGGGAAATATATTTTGTATTTTGTATTACCACTAAAATAAAATGTTTGATGCATCTACTCTGGCCTGGCCCTTTGTCAATAGCCGTTCCATTATACTTGCTCTCAATACTTACAGGGCATCCAAACATACAATGAAATGAAAGAAAAATTCAACATTCTAACAAATTGTGTCCATTAGACAAAGTTTCACCCAACAAGAAAAAATATGAAAAAAAAAACAAAATCGTATTTACAATAGCAGAAGAAAGCAGGTTACTTTTGGCCTTCTTCTTTGATCCCAAAAAAAAATTTAAAAAAAAAAAAAATCCCTTACTCATTATTTTGAACTTGTGAAGCCTTAAAGCCAGAAAAATTATAGCCGTCAACAGATCTGTAAATTGAGCCAAGCAACACAAGAAATGAAATGGAAAATTACATACATCGTCGAACGTCGAACTACGATGCGACGTCTAGATAGATCGTTGGCTCTAATGGGTGATGATATTTTATTTTCGTATCTATGACTTTCTTGATTTCACTAAGCAACAAACTAAAGAAGCACATTGCATTGCCAGCTGCTCGCTCAACGGCTTTAATGTTTAAATAATTACACTAAAAATTTACAACAGAAATTATAACGAAACTATGACCCAAAACAGTAGCCACAAATTGTAGTTGCTTTTAGTTGAGTTTGTAGTTTTTTTTTTTAGCTTTTATTTTTTTTTGTTTATTTAGCTTACAACTATGCTTGAAGCATTACGGCTAATTTAGATGGCAGCCAAGTTCGATCAGCCCAAAAACTAGGGTTAACAAATGGACTTAATATATACCTTGAAAACTCCATTCATTTTGTATTTAATGAGTTTCTATTATTTGATGTTTTTCCAGAGGAAACCTTTTAGTTATTGTTTTCATGGTAGTTAGAGAGCTCTTTGGTTATATATGATGTAAAGGAAAATGTTATATTAAAGTAAATATTGAATCTTTTTTTGTAAAATATATATAATATTTATAATAATTAAATATATGTATATGAAAACATAAAATAAAATATTATTAACAACACCAATTTCCTATTCTCTAGAGTATTAACTATACTTGAGCATATCAAAATTCTCATTTCTTCTGTTCTACGTTAATTATAAATGTTTACAATTGCTTATCTCCATAACCAGATTATAAATTCATATATTTACATACTATATATTATATATTTTTCTACACCTTCCCACATTGCCAGCGATTTCACAATCTTCTCTTCTGTCAGCTGCAACTGTTGTAATCCAAAACGCTTACATATTCCCGGAATTTGTGTTCGAATATATGTAAGCCAACGATATATTCATACCATACATATGTGCATATATGAGCCACAGAGATCAGATTAGTTAGCCAGGTGATCAAAGTCAGGTCATTTGGCAGCACAATAAAGCCCACATAATGTGCATCTATTATGGGTTAGTTGTAATAATTTATGTTTTTGTCGTGACTTGTCGCATTGGAACGCAGCTGAAGCCATTTGCCACGTGATTTTCCATGGACCTCACAAAGAAAAAAAATATATACAAATATAAATACAAATACAACAAAACAAATTGTTGGCTTTTTGTTGCTCTACTTTGGAAACGGCCAAAAAGAAAGAAAAAAAATGTTTAATATAATAATTTTGTGTGCTTTTTTGTGGTCATAATGACATAAGCGCAACGCATGACAAGCACTGAACCTGAACCAAATTTGACGTTCCACATGCTCCACTTATGTGGAAAAGACCGCAAGCAACAGCTAGGTCTCTCTCTCTATATATATATAGATATATATGTATATAATTGTGTTAATTTATTTGTGGCGTCGCCAAACTTGTCCACCTGTGCAGTCTGTGCCAAGCAGTCCAAACTGCATTTTGAAACTCTTTTTTTTATATTTTATTTATTTCTTGCTGCTTTGGCAACAAACAAGAAAAAAAAAATGCATGTGGCAAATGTTTGTGTTATGTGATTTTGAAAGTGCGTCTAGCACATAAATCATAAGATAATCCAAATATTGTATTCAACGGTATTTTTCATATGAGCTCCATTATTCGATGACACTTGTCTGTCTGTCTATGTGTGTGTGTGTGTGTGTGGGGTCTCCAAGTTTTCAAGTGGCAGCGTTGCGACCCTGAAAGCACATTTCTTAAGATGCCCCCATTTATACGCATAGAGCCAAGGTCTTAACACGTTATAATTTATTTTGCTTTTTCTATTTCATTATAAATACACTTTGGATGCAATTGAACACAATCGAAATATTTGCAAAGGCCAAGCAAAGAAATGCGCCAATGAAAGCAAATCTTATCATTACGAAAGTCGATAGACTTCGTTTGTAAACCTGCCCACTAAGTAGTCAGATCAATAACAAGTGAGTTTATACTGCTGAGAGAGCATATATATATATGTATGTATGTATATATATTGATATATGTATGTATATATTTGAGGATTTTCGCTACAATTGATTATAGGTTTATGGCTTTTGTTGTGTTGGTTTATTTTCATTTTATTTGACTTTTGCTGTAGATGGGATTTACGCAATGCTACTATAATTAGTATTATCAGCTAAATGGATTTTTAAGCTTTAGTATTAATTTGATTAGAATAAGTGAAACTGCGAGAGTGTCTGATTAGAAGATATTGAAAAATCCCAATTTTGCTAAACATTAAATATGTGAAAAATTCACAAACTGATCGGGCAGACAGGCAAGGAGACGGATCGATGTAAATAGCTATATATAGCTATAACTATTATACTAATCTTGAACAGCAACATAAATATATTTTACTTCATACTTTGTAGGGTCGACCACGTCGCCTTTTTGCCTGATTCCCCTTAACAATGGGCCAAGATTTTATAAATATATTTAATGAATGAATAATCTCTCAGCTTCATGAATTATATAAATGTATAAATATATTTATAAATGCGCTTCTTCAGGCCATACATATATATAAAGTTATCTGCACAAAGTCAATTTTAACTGTACATCTGAAACTTTATATGTGGATTATTCACAAAACATTGAGAGATATCTTTCCTCGTGCTCTAGTCCGTCTTGATTAATTCATTACATGGCATCGCTTTCATAGATAAAATCTAACTACTGTTACTAAATTTTACGACTGCTACTACTAAATTTTTTACTATTATTGAATTTGAATAAAATTTTTTCTTCTTTTTTTCCAATAAATATTTTGAATAGCAAAATCATCTCACGCTATAAAAATTTAGTCCAGTTTTCACTTAAGTTTAAAAATTTCCAAATATATTTGAAGAGTATGTACATATTTTTATATATGTCTTTGTATAGTTGTAATAAAAATAATAAAAGTGCGAGTGAGCATTAAATGTTTGTTGACGCGCTTAAAATTAACATATTTTTTATTCATTTAGATATTTTGAATGCTATTATTTCTATAATTTCTATTATTTATTCATTATATTTTCCAAGCTTACTCTTCAAGCTTGTTTTGGTATTACAATAATAAACATATTTTGTAGTTTCCCAACTAAATCCCATACACACATACACACACACACACACACACTCATACAATTGCCATTCATAAAGCAAATTTGAATTGCGCTGCTTGGCCCATTTTCATTTTTCGACATGACCGCACGGACAATTCCCTGCTAACCCGAAAAAAATAAGAAAAGAAATAAAGAAATACCGAATCCAATCAACTTATAATCAATGTGAATAACATTCCCAACCACAAACGCCAAATGGCCATTCTTCAGCGCTAGAGCCTAGACTCTATGGCGCATTGCGTAAGCGAACAAAAGGCGTAGAGTCTCCTGAGCAAAATACAAAATGTTGATTGAAGCTAAATGCTTGAAATGTCACTTTTGCTTTCATCTTTTGTGAAATGCCCAAAATGACATAAATTATTGACTACCAAATTAAATGAGACAAATAGACAAAAGCCAATTCGTAAATTTTGTTGACTGCGTTTTGTGAATTGATATTAAATATGCAAACTATGTAAATTTTGCCAAAGAAATTATAATATATTTCTTAGCTTCTTTTTTTTCTTCTACACAAGCACAGCAGCTGCGCATGCGCACAACATCTAAAATATTGAACCTGTTGTTGTTGTTGTTGTTGTGGCTGCTGCTGTTGCTGTTGCTGTTGCTGGTGTTATTTTTCACTCGAGACGCGCGCGCGTCGCTGTCTTTGAGAAATGTGAAAGATGAAAGCGTAAATGCTGATTAAAGATTGTTTCTGTATATAAATATGCATACACAAACACACACACACGCACAAAGATAACTTGTATATTGTGCATATAAATTTATATTGTAATTTCAGCGCAAAGTGAAAGAGGCAAGAGCAGTCAAGTCAGTCACTCAGTCAGTCGTTCAGTTGGTCGTTTAGTCAGTAAGTCAGACACCTCTGATAACAGATGCTCATAAACAGCACCCGCTGCTGCTGTTGCTGTTGCTGCTGTCTAATTTCACAGTCATCAAGTCAACGAGGCGTTGGCGCCTGTAGAAAGAAAGCGAGAGTCTCGATTACAAACTTTTGCATGACGCCTGCGCAGCTAAACGATTTGCAACTGCAACTGCCACAGCCCCCCACTATCCCCAGCCAGTCGTGCTTGTAATTGTGTCAAAATCATCAAGTCATGCTTGATTATTAAATGCTGCACAACTAGAATAATGTTTAGTGATTTTGCATTAAGTTTATTTTCTTATTTAATGTCTGTTATGCTTTCATTTGAGAGCTACATAAGAGTGCCATAGAATGACGCTGTTAAAAGCAGAGAGGGCATGGAGAAGATCTTGTTGAATGACGCCTGCAAATTTGGAGAGAGCATCATTGAAGGTGGTGTTTGTTAGAGAGGGTAAAATGAAGCACGAAAATTATGTTATATGTGATGCTTAATGCTTAATTGACATGTTAGCAGATGATGCACGTCAAACTCTTAAGTAAGCTCAAGATAGACTAATAGCAGAGCTACTATTTCGTTTTATACTTTTTTAATCACTTAGCAGTCTTTAGAAGATTTATGATCGAATGTCAATTCTTATTGAGCTGAATGTTAAAGATAACATTAACAGCTGCTGAAATATACTTATCGGCAACAGTATCACTCTTTGGTCACGTCGTTACGTTTGCTTCGCTTCCTACTTCAAGTTCGTATTATAGTAGGTCTGTTTTCCTGCCTTCATAAATATATAGTGTATAAAATTTTATTTATTATATATTGTGCACAAAATTGGGATTTACCTACCTAATCAAATATTAACAGCAGCCAGCCTGTTAGTGAGCTTATTTTTTTTAACATTACAACTCTTATAGTAACTAGAGCATTAAAATAGCTCTGTTAGCAAGCTTCTTAACTCTAAGCGTGTTCTAGACTAATTCTGTTAACTAACATTAGCTCTAATATTCAAACTGTTACTGTCGATTTCTGTTAATAAGCCTCTACTGTACACTAACAGTATTATATATTAGCTCTGTTAACAATCCATTAAGCATAAGATTAACACACACAAACAGCGTTACAGATTAACTCTCTGTTCGCATACATTTGTTTTTCAACACTAAAGCATAATCTATAACTCATAATGCAGTCATGTAATGTTTGTTGGTTTTCTATATATATATATGCTATATTAACGATTTGGCAAACGAATTATTATATAAAAATCAAACCAGCTTTATGGCAGCAGACACCACATATATATGTTTGTATGTATGTATCTTTGATTCAATTATTTGCTGTAGCTCTTGTAATTCTATTAAATTTACACAACTCTGTTCGACTTGTTAACTGAAATTAGTTTAATGATCATTCCAAATGCTGTGCAGGTAATTAAGTTAATTGCCAAACTATCTATCATTTCCTCATGATTAACTGCAGCGAATCATTAAAGATTATTAATTAATTTTTAATTGAAAGCAAACGCCGGCAGGCGGCCAATTGTGAACTGTTGAAGCCAGCGCCTAAAGGTCACTCCCATATGCATTTTGATTAATAAACCTTTTTTTTATTTATTTATATAAATTTGTATATGCTGTTGTAATAAACAAATTACATTTTA